>OU343056.1:1214166-2420833 GCA_910593695.2 Ocypus olens | reverse complement strand
TTAACTGTCAGATTGGATATAAAAACTACAATCATGTTACTGCGAAAAGTCATTTTTTGATCAACAAATTTCAGTTTTGACCAGCGATATTTTTTTTCTTAGTAAAGTTATAAAAGTTTTAGTTGGTAATTTGCAAAGGCACATCTCTTAAGATTATTCTGTCACAATTTTATTTAACTGTCAGATTGGATATAAAAACTACAATCATGTTTCTGCGAAAAGTCATTTTTTGATCAACAAATTTCAGTTTTGACCAGCGATATTTTTTTTCTCAGTAGAGTTGTAAAAGTTTTAGTTGGTAATTTGCAAAGGCACATCTCTTAAGATTATTCTGTCACAATTTTATTTAACTGTCAGATTGGATATAAAAACTACAATCATGTTTCTGCGAAAAGTCATTTTTTGATCAACAAATTTCAGTTTTGACCAGCGATATTTTTTTTCTTAGTAAAGTTATAAAAGTTTTAGTTGGTAATTTGCAAAGGCACATCTCTTAAGATTATTCTGTCACAATTTTATTTAACTGTCAGATTGGATATAAAAACTACAATCATGTTTCTGCGAAAAGTCATTTTTTGATCAACAAATTTCAGTTTTGACCAGCGATATTTTTTTTCTTAGTAAAGTTATAAAAGTTTTAGTTGGTAATTTGTAAAGGCACATCTCTTAGGATTATTCTGTCACAATTTTATTTAACTGTCAGATTGGATATAAAAATTACAATCATGTTTCTGCGAAAAGTCATTTTTTGATCAACAAATTTCAGTTTTGACCAGCGATATTTTTTTTCTTAGTACAGTTATAAAAGTTTCAGTTGGTAATTTGCAAAGGCACATCTCTTAAGATTATTCTGTCAGAATTTTATTTAACTGTCAGATTGGATATAAAAATTACAATCATGTTTCTGCGAAAAGTCATTTTTTGATCAACAAATTTCAGTTTTGACCAGCGATATTTTTTTTCTTAGTAAAGTTATAAAAGTTTTAGTTGGTAATTTGCAAAGGCACATCTCTTAAGATTATTCTGTCAGAATTTTATTTAACTGTCAGATTGGATATAAAAATTACAATCATGTTTCTGCGAAAAGTCATTTTTTGATCAACAAATTTCAGTTTTGACCAGCGATATTTTTTTTCTTAGTAAAGTTATAAAAGTTTTAGTTGGTCATTTGCAAAGGCACATCTCTTAAGATTATTCTGTCAGAATTTTATTTAACTGTCAGATTGGATATAAAAATTACAATCATGTTTCTGCGAAAAGTCATTTTTTGATCAACAAATTTCAGTTTTGACCAGCGATATTTTTTTTCTTAGTACAGTTATAAAAGTTTCAGTTGGTAATTTGCAAAGGCACATCTCTTAAGATTATTCTGTCAGAATTTTATTTAACTGTCAGATTGGATATAAAAATTACAATCATGTTTCTGCGAAAAGTCATTTTTTGATCAACAAATTTCAGTTTTGACCAGCGATATTTTTTTTCTCAGTAGAGTTGTAAAAGTTTAAGTTGGTAATTTGTAAAGGCACATCTCTTAGGATTATTCTGTCACAATTTTATTTAACTGTCAGATTGGATATAAAAATTACAATCATGTTTCTGCGAAAAGTCATTTTTTGATCAACAACTTTCAGTTTTGACCAGCGATATTTTTTTTCTTAGTACAGTTATAAAAGTTTCAGTTGGTAATTTGCAAAGGCACATCTCTTAAGATTATTCTGTCAGAATTTTATTTAACTGTCAGATTGGATATAAAAATTACAATCATGTTTCTGCGAAAAGTCATTTTTTGATCAACAAATTTCAGTTTTGACCAGCGATATTTTTTTTCTTAGTAAAGTTATAAAAGTTTTAGTTGGTAATTTGCAAAGGCACATCTCTTAAGATTATTCTGTCAGAATTTTATTTAACTGTCAGATTGGATATAAAAATTACAATCATGTTTCTTCGAAAAGTCATTTTTTGATCAACAAATTTCAGTTTTGACCAGCGATATTTTTTTTCTTAGTAAAGTTATAAAAGTTTTAGTTGGTCATTTGCAAAGGCACATCTCTTAAGATTATTCTGTCAGAATTTTATTTAACTGTCAGATTGGATATAAAAATTACAATCATGTTTCTTCGAAAAGTCATTTTTTGATCAACAAATTTCAGTTTTGACCAGCGATATTTTTTTTCTCAGTAGAGTTGTAAAAGTTTTAGTTGGTAATTTGCAAAGGCACATCTCTTAAGATTATTCTGTCAGAATTTTATTTAACTGTCAGATTGGATATAAAAATTACAATCATGTTTCTGCGAAAAGTCATTTTTTGATCAACAAATTTCAGTTTTGACCAGCGATATTTTTTTTCTCAGTAGAGTTGTAAAAGTTTTAGTTGGTAATTTGCAAAGGCACATCTCTTAAGATTATTCTGTCAGAATTTTATTTAACTGTCAGATTGGATATAAAAACTACAATCATGTTTCTGCGAAAAGTCATTTTTTGATCAACAAATTTCAGTTTTGACCAGCGATATTTTTTTTCTCAGTAGAGTTGTAAAAGTTTTAGTTGGTAATTTGCAAAGGCACATCTCTTAAGATTATTCTGTCAGAATTTTATTTAACTGTCAGATTGGATATAAAAATTACAATCATGTTTCTTCGAAAAGTCATTTTTTGATCAACAAATTTCAGTTTTGACCAGCGATATTTTTTTTCTTAGTAAAGTTATAAAAGTTTTAGTTGGTCATTTGCAAAGGCACATCTCTTAAGATTATTCTGTCACAATTTTATTTAACTGTCAGATTGGATATAAAAACTACAATCATGTTTCTGCGAAAAGTCATTTTTTGATCAACAAATTTCAGTTTTGACCAGCGATATTTTTTTTCTCGGTAGAGTTGTAAAAGTTTAAGTTGGTAATTTGCAAAGGCACATCTCTTAAGATTATTCTGTCAGAATTTTATTTAACTGTCAGATTGGATATAAAAATTACAATCATGTTTCTGCGAAAAGTCATTTTTTGATCAACAACTTTCAGTTTTGACCAGCGATATTTTTTTTCTTAGTAAAGTTATAAAAGTTTCAGTTGGTAATTTGCAAAGGCACATCTCTTAAGATTATTCTGTCAGAATTTTATTTAACTGTCAGATTGGATATAAAAATTACAATCATGTTTCTGCGAAAAGTCATTTTTTGATCAACAAATTTCAGTTTTGACCAGCGATATTTTTTTTCTTAGTAAAGTTATAAAAGTTTTAGTTGGTAATTTGCAAAGGCACATCTCTTAAGATTATTCTGTCACAATTTTATTTAACTGTCAGATTGGATATAAAAACTACAATCATGTTTCTGCGAAAAGTCATTTTTTGATCAACAAATTTCAGTTTTGACCAGCGATATTTTTTTTCTCAGTAGAGTTGTAAAAGTTTAAGTTGGTAATTTGCAAAGGCACATCTCTTAAGATTATTCTGTCAGAATTTTATTTAACTGTCAGATTGGATATAAAAATTACAATCATGTTTCTGCGAAAAGTCATTTTTTGATCAACAACTTTCAGTTTTGACCAGCGATATTTTTTTTCTTAGTAAAGTTATAAAAGTTTCAGTTGGTAATTTGCAAAGGCACATCTCTTAAGATTATTCTGTCAGAATTTTATTTAACTGTCAGATTGGATATAAAAATTACAATCATGTTTCTGCGAAAAGTCATTTTTTGATCAACAAATTTCAGTTTTGACCAGCGATATTTTTTTTCTTAGTAAAGTTATAAAAGTTTTAGTTGGTCATTTGCAAAGGCACATCTCTTAAGATTATTCTGTCACAATTTTATTTAACTGTCAGATTGGATATAAAAACTACAATCATGTTTCTGCGAAAAGTCATTTTTTGATCAACAAATTTCAGTTTTGACCAGCGATATTTTTTTTCTCAGTAGAGTTGTAAAAGTTTAAGTTGGTAATTTGCAAAGGCACATCTCTTAAGATTATTCTGTCAGAATTTTATTTAACTGTCAGATTGGATATAAAAATTACAATCATGTTTCTGCGAAAAGTCATTTTTTGATCAACAACTTTCAGTTTTGACCAGCGATATTTTTTTTCTTAGTAAAGTTATAAAAGTTTTAGTTGGTCATTTGCAAAGGCACATCTCTTAAGATTATTCTGTCAGAATTTTATTTAACTGTCAGATTGGATATAAAAACTACAATCATGTTTCTGCGAAAAGTCATTTTTTGATCAACAAATTTCAGTTTTGACCAGCGATATTTTTTTTCTTAGTAAAGTTATAAAAGTTTTAGTTGGTAATTTGCAAAGGCACATCTCTTAAGATTATTCTGTCACAATTTTATTTAACTGTCAGATTGGATATAAAAACTACAATCATGTTTCTGCGAAAAGTCATTTTTTGATCAACAAATTTCAGTTTTGACCAGCGATATTTTTTTTCTTAGTAAAGTTATAAAAGTTTTAGTTGGTAATTTGTAAAGGCACATCTCTTAAGATTATTCTGTCACAATTTTATTTAACTGTCAGATTGGATATAAAAACTACAATCATGTTTCTGCGAAAAGTCATTTTTTGATCAACAAATTTCAGTTTTGACCAGCGATATTTTTTTTCTTAGTAAAGTTATAAAAGTTTTAGTTGGTAATTTGCAAAGGCACATCTCTTAAGATTATTCTGTCACAATTTTATTTAACTGTCAGATTGGATATAAAAACTACAATCATGTTTCTGCGAAAAGTCATTTTTTGATCAACAAATTTCAGTTTTGACCAGCGATATTTTTTTTCTTAGTAAAGTTATAAAAGTTTTAGTTGGTAATTTGTAAAGGCACATCTCTTAAGATTATTCTGTCACAATTTTATTTAACTGTCAGATTGGATATAAAAACTACAATCATGTTTCTGCGAAAAGTCATTTTTTGATCAACAAATTTCAGTTTTGACCAGCGATATTTTTTTTCTCAGTAGAGTTGTAAAAGTTTTAGTTGGTAATTTGTAAAGGCACATCTCGTAGGATTATTCTGTCACCATTTTTAAAGTTTACAGGTATAAATTGTTTTTGGCGTCATTTGTTGAATTATTTCTAATTTATTTCGAGATTTTGTGTGTGTCAAAAACTAATAGAGCAATTGATATGAAACTTTGAACATCCGTCTTATTTGATAATCGGAAGAACTGAAAAGCTTTTGGTAAAATTTCGTACACCGGAAGTGGGTGTTTACCTTAACTGTTTTTTGTTTTTTGTCAATATTTTCTTAAATATGCAAAATATCTCAAAAACATTTGAACAAACTTTGAAGACAACAAAGAAATGAACATCTTTTGCTTAAAAACATTTTTCAGAAAATCATTTTTATTCGAGGAAAAAATTTATTATTTTTTTTTAATTTTTGGTTTATAATTATAAAACGGTAATAGTTGCAGCAAATTTATGTTAATAATAATTGTAGAGAATGCTAAAATGAACAACTTAAAATAAGTTTTTTTCGAAATCCCTTTAGTTTTTGAGTAAACTGAGTTTTTGAATTTGACGTTTTAAACGTCAGTTTCATCCGAGTTTACATAACGCTCGATGTACATTTAAAATATGATTTTAACTGAAAATAAACCATGAAAACGTAAATATAAATGGCTATGATACCAACAAGTCGGAGAAAGTAACATGATGGCCACATCACCATTTTTTAATGTTTTTGAAAATTAAGGAGTTTATGATAAATGTGTTGAAAATATTTATCTAAAACATTCAACAATTGCAATTTTGTCATTTTTTATTTATAAAGAATAACAATGAATGCATTTAAAGTTATTAAAAGCATCCATTCGTAATAGTGAATCAATTACGTACGGGGGAAATTATGTACCGATAACAATTGTTGTCATGTCGGAAACAATTTGTCCATAATGTGCAATAAAACAGGAAGTAATATGTTCTTCCATTACGTATTCATCGATTGCATTTAAGCAAGTGCGAGTTTACAATGCTTGTGGGAAATTTTAAGATACGTAATAATTTTATAAACTATATTTTCTATCCAGGCAATATAGATGTTAAACATTCAACATGCATAAAAGTTTCTCCCTTATTTTCAATTCATGTCATAACGTATAAATAAATATTTATTTTAATAAAAATGATTTATATTGATGTTTTAAATCGACTGAGTGCATGTTATCATTTTCACAACTTCATGTTTTTAATTCAGTTACTTTAGTTTATTACACCGTTCTACTAAAGCACTGTGCCAAGAATTATTAGATAATTTGTCACATGACAAATTTATTTGCAATTAACGCGATTTGAATTAACAGATACGAACTAAAGTGGGTGCTTCGTATAGACCGCTATTACTGACGTGGCTTCCATCATCAACGCATCTGCGTTTAAGTTGTTTACGTCTTACGGCGATCGATCGGCAATTTTCGGAATTCTATTACTGCACGTCTCACCCATTTCAACTAAGCCATAACGAGTAAACAATTTAAGAACGCATGCGTCGATGAGAAACAATTCGATTACTACATGACTCAACCATTTCAACTATTGCATCAGCCATAAGAAGTAAACAACTCAAGAGCTCATGCGTCGACGGCAAACGTTGCATACCAGTGGCCAAGATCTGTAAATAGCGCGCGCTAACTGTTAATCGAATCGCGTTAATTAAAATTAAATATAATTGAATTGATATACATTTTATATTACTATCCTTAATAATATGAACTGCCAATACGTAATTATTACAACAATTAAATTTAGTTATTTCCTTGTAACAAACGATTCGTTGTTAGAGTAGGAAATGAACAGCATGGTATAATAAGTAAAACTGAGCGAATTAAATACAGCGAGAAGAAGTAGAAGCGCAACTGAAGACTAATAGAAATCATAATGTTGAATTGTTCCAATTTTTTGTGGGTCTAGCAGAAATGATAATTTAAATCATGAAGATGCAAACTTAACATATTGACCTTTAAAATAAATTTATAATAAAATAATAAAATGCGTTCGTCAGAACTTATGCGGAGGATCCTGGGTTCGAATCCCGGCGAGGGCATTGTTGTTTGTGGATGTCCATTTTCATTTAATATAAATAATATATTATAAATAATTGGTTGTGGCTGAATGACCTACGATGTCTAAGCCAATGTCCCAATATCATCCATAATTCCCCAACCCAAATTTCCGTCAATCATCCTTCCTTAGAAAAAAAAAAAAAAAATGCGTTCGTGTAGTAAAGATGAAAAAAAAAACTGTAACCAACACGTAACCGGTGAAGTATTCACCGTTTAATACGCTTTCATAAGTTTTTAATCAGATTATTGTTGGCCACTTCATTCCGGCGCATCACGTGACTAAAAAAATGCTGTTCATATCTATACAAAGTGGATGGCATGGCATGTATGATAGTTGTGATACGTGCATTTCGCTCATTTCATTCGAATAATTACAAAACAGAGTTCTTTAAATAAACATTCTATTTTCATACAATCAGAAATGTTAAATATTTAAATAAGGATATATATATATATATATATATATATATATATATATATATATATATATAAATATATATATTTAAACGTTATTGGATGTATAGCCATCCCAAAATGTCGTGACACATTGCGTAGTTAACATCCTAAATTTCGTGAAAGGGGGCACATAACAACATAATGTGAATATAGTATTTTCCGAATTTTTTCAGCAGTATTCGCTAGTAGATTAGAAATTATAAATTATTTTACAACCAACGTAAAGTTGTGTTGGCGAGTAATATTATTCGACAGAAAATTATCTGGAATGTGAATCGCTTGCTTAAAGCAGATTCGGATTTGTTTAAATTACGACTGTATTATCTTATTTTGTTGAATTATTAATTCCTCATTAATTGTCAAAATATTTAAAGGAGCGTATTTGTTTCGCTCTCAAAGAAACCTTGAATTTTCAAGTTAAGATCCTTCTGTGTAAATATTGAACGTCCTCCGTAATATTTATTGGATGAGTTTACAGGAAGAAATCGATAAAATAAATATAATTAGCGGCAAAACTCGTTGACTTAATATTTTAATTAAATTTAAATGCCAAATATACGTCAATTTACAAATAATTGTATTGTTATAAAATGAAACAATAAAATCATATCATTCAATATATAGTTTTGAGTCTTCTTTTTATCACTTTCTGCGTTTATTTTTAATCAAAATAAAAAAATCCTAGCGACTGCTCTTTTTAGAAAATTCTTATGACCGTCTATAATTCTTTTTTTAGTTTTATCTGAGAATATAATTTTTCTCTTATCAATAATGAAAGACACCCACCACCTAAACTTTATCGAATATTATGCAGCATTCGAAAATCTTACGAAATAGCAAATCCTACCGACTGCGCCAATTTTAAATATATCTCATTAAATCAGTTATTTAAACTAGCAAAAAAAAATCGTTCTAAACCACTTAAAAATTATCCGTCATACGATCCTTAAAATCCCATAACGTAAAAAAATCCCCTCGCCGCCAGTCTCGGCGAGTTAAAGCCGGACGAAAATCCCGCGAACGTATCTCGTTTGTCAGTGATATTATCAGCGCGTTCCCTTCTTCCTGACGCCCGCAAACAACAAACAGAGACGATGTCTCTACACTCAACTTTTTCACTCCACTCCACCCTGATCCGTCCGTAATTGTGGAAGAATGAAAACGCGCCCTGGCATTTTCGCCGCGCGTTCCGTCCTTCCCCGGACTACTTTATTAACATCTCCGCAGTAGTGTGCCCTTTATTTGTTTTCAAACTTAATTAGATTCCTTCCGTTTTTCCGTCAATTAATACACCGGGAGCAGCGCCTTGCGCCTTCATCCGGAATGTCTGTGTAAATCAACAATTGGTGAAATAATGCAAGTTAATTATATTGGATTATTAAATATTCCTGCAGCGAGAAAGAACTAGTCAAAGGAGGGTTAAATGTAGTTCCAGCGATGCGTCTTTTGATTAATAAGGCAATGAGTGTAGGTGTGTAAATAACAATTAAGCGAGTGTGTTCTAACTAGCAGAACTTATTTTCTAATAGTAAATTTAACACTGTGTCCTATAAACTGATTACCAGTCAAGCCGATGCTTGATTTTAAGGTTTTTTGTTTGTTTTTGGCGTCGACTACGAGGTCATCTGCCACCACCGTTTGTGTTAAGATTTCAAGGTTTAATGCCAAAGAACGTATCACGCACCTGGTGCGTGGTCGGCCCTCGCGTTAGAACCAATACCTCGCAAATAGTGCGTGGTTGGCAGTGAATGTGTTAAAGAAAGGTAAAGTCTTCTTGTCGTTGGAAGCACATGGTCGAAAAACGCCAAACAGCGCAATGGCGCTTGCCTGTATCCGCCAAAAAATCGCAACAGCGCGATCGCGCTGCTTGCGACTCGAACGGTTAAATTAACATAAAACTACCTGATCTACAAACTTTTGTAAATCAGTACAGATTCCCTTAAAGTATTTATTATGATTACAAAATATACCAAATATTCAATCTAAAGCCGTAACCGCGAGAGCTGTCCTATGATTGATTTGTTACGGAATGTATGATTCAAATTTTCACAAAAAAAGTACGTTGTGGATATCTTATATTGTAGCTATGCTACGTATTAGCGCAAAAGTTATCATTGAAAGATTTCGTCTACAGACGAATCATAGGACAGCTCTCGCGGTTACGGCTGTATATCGATACCCACAACATCTGTTTAAAAAATTTTCTTCCTCATACATATATATTTTATTTAAATTCTGTAAGAATCCAAGACGTGACTTTATAAATAGCATTAATGATCGTTTTCGCGGCATCGGAATCACCAATAAACCACAACATTACCGCACTGCGAATAATAAATTCCAAAAATTTATTGTTCTTCCTCTCGAGTTACACGCGTAAACATCCAACGATTTCGAAACGTATAAATCGTTTCGAGTTTTAAACAATCATCGATATTTCGTTTCGGACACGCACGCTGAGGTCATTGTAATTTAAAAGCGTGAGCAATTTTCGCGAACGGTGGAAAACATCTGAAGTGTGAGTAATTTTCGGAAATGTGCTGTAAACAACAGTAAAATTTCGACCACACAATTTTCTCGACTCCAAGCTGCCAATTTTGTGAAATTTACGATGTTGAAATGCAACCGATTCAAAAACTATTAAATGTTTTACGTTATTGTAATTTATTTCAGCAGGTGTATCTCTAATTGCAAAAAAAACATTCATTTAAAAAAAAATCAAAACTTACGGAATGTCACACTTTAAAAAAAATTAAAGTTAGTTTTAAAGGTAAATGTTTTGTGTGTACAGGGTGTTTCCAAATTGATACGAAAGATTTTAAAGGGTGATTTTTCAGCAAAAATTAAGAGAGGTCTTTCATATATTTTTTTATTTAAAACTCCTTCATCTCCAAGTTACACCCCTCTAAAGTTAAAGGAATAAAATTGTTTTTATTTCATATATCCACTATGGAAGAATTTAAAAAAATGAATTTTGGCTGATAAAATGACACTTTTTGACTATTTTTGTAACCCTAAAATTATTATTATCAAATAATAACCAATCTGTGCATTTATGTCATTTATGGGTCTGAGCATTGTTTTATATTTTTGTGATCAAACTAACAACTTTAGAGACAAAAAAGTTGCCCTTCATTTAGATCAAGTTTTGAAATAGAAAAATGTAGACGCATTAAAAAGTTCTGATTATGAGGGTTGATTTTTTCACCCCCTTGTTATGATATTTTAGGGTTACAAAAATCATCAAAAAGGGTCATTTTATCAGGAATATTTATCTGCCAAATTTCATTCTTCTTAATTCTTCCATAGTGGACATATGAAATAAAAACTTTTTTTCCCTTAAATGTAGAGGGCTGTAACTTGGGAGAGGAAGGAGTTTTGAACAAAAAATTATATGAAAGAGCTCCCTTAATTTCTGCTCAAAAATCACCCTTCAAAATCTTTCGGATCAATTTAGAAACACCCTGTATATTAAAAAACATAGATATTTTCGTTCGTTTTCAACAACTTTAAATATTAATTTTCAAAAGTTCATAACTCAGACAAAAATTGACACATTCCAAAAATCGGATAAACTTCTCAAGGCAGATGTTTTGCGAATATATTTAAAAATTGTGAAATTCTATCAAGTCAGTATTTTTTTTTTCGATTTTTTGTCAAGTGTTGGACAACTTTATTTGTCATAGGTTATTTATTTTTATGTTTCTATCATGCATGGTCCCTTTTTTGAATAAAGCATGTATTATTATTATTGTTATTATTAATTAACACCTAAAAATGAACACATTTAAAAAAATCAAAGTTAGTTTGTACAACTTAAAATATTTATTTTTAAAAATTCATAACACGCAAAAATTGACACATTTTCAAAAATCAAAGCTAATTCAAAAGTTAAATGTATTATTATTGTATTAGAGTTTTTAAACAATTCAATAATATCAGTATAATTATTTTTTCTATTTTGTTCAAAAATTCAACAACTTTAAAAATAATTTTCAAAAATTCATAACTCAAGCAAAAATTGGCACATTTTCAGAAATCCTAGTTAATTCCAGAGGCAGATGTTTTGTGAATATACTTAAATTTTTGAGAAATTTTTTCATATCAGTCATTTTTTTTTTGTTAACTGTTGGACAATTTAAAACGTTATTTTTCAAAAATGATCAAAAATCAATGTTATTTTTTACAGTTAAATGTATTATTATTGCATTAGAGTTTTCAAGCAATTCAATAAAATCAGTACAATTTTTTTCTTCTGTTTTCTCTGTTAAAACTTAAAAAAATAATTTTTAAAAATTCATAACTCACGCAAAAACTGGCACATTTTCAAAAATCAAAGTTAATTTTTAAAGTTAAATGTATTATGATTGCATTAGAGTTTTTAAGAAATTCAATTTAATTTTTTTTTCGATTTTTTCTATGTTCAAATATTCAATTTAAAAAAAATTATTTTCAAAAATTCATCTCAGGCAAAAATTGACACATTTTCAAAAATCCTAGTTAATTCCAAAGGCAGATGTTTTGTGAATATTCTTAAATTTTTCAGAAATTCTTTCTTACCAGTATTTTTTTACATTTTAGTCAAGTGTTTTGTTTAAAAAAAATCATAACTTACGGAAAAAAGTGACACATTTTCAAATATTAAAATTAGTTTTAATGATAAATGTTTTGTGTATATATTTAAAAAAATAGATATTTTTGTTCGATTTCAACAACTTTAAATATTAATTTTCAAAAATTCATAACTCACGCAGAGATTGACACATTTCCAAAAATCAAAGTGTATGTTAAAGACTATATAAAAGAATTTATTATCTTTAGATTTTTTTTAATTGTTCGACAACTTAAAACATTAACTTTTGAAAATTTAGAACTCGCGCAAAAATTGACTCATTTTCAAAAATCAAAATTAATTTTAAAGATAAATGTATTATGATTGATTATTAGAGTGTTTTAGGGAATTCAACCATATGAAGTATTTTTTTTTCTATATTTTTAATTGTTCGACAACTTAAAACATTAACTTTCGAAAATTTACAACTCGCGCAAAAATTGACACATTTTCAAAAATCTAAATTAATTTTAAAAATAAATGTATTATGATTAATTATTAGAATTTTTTAGGGAAGTCAATCAAATGTATTTTTTTTTATTTTTTCTTTGTTCAAATCTTTGACAACTTTTTTTAACACTTTTAAAAAATGGCAGAAATTGACACATTTCCAAAAATCAAAGTTTATGTTAAAGACTATATAAAAGAATTTATTATCTTTAGATTTTTTTTTAATTGTTCGACAACTCAAAACATTAACTTTCGAATTGACAACAGATTTTAAAAAAATAAAATTTTAAAGATTTATGTTTTGTAAAGATATTGAAATTTTTGAGGAATTCTGTTAAATTATTGAATTTGTTCTGTTAGATTTTTTTGTTCAAGTCGCCAAGAATTATAAATATTATATTTCAAAAATTGATAACTCAAATAAAAATTAAATACATTCATTTTTTTAAGGAATTCAATTGTATCTTTATGTATTTTTTTAAGTTATGATTTAGGCACAAATAAAACATTATTATTATTATTACTATGCTGACGAAAGCATCTAAGATGAAACCGGTCTACAGTTGTCATTGCCGGGGAGACAATAATTAATAAAAATGTTCGAAATGCACATTTTTATTCATTATTTTTCTTGATGATCAATTCGCCCAAATAATTCAGCTTCCCTTACTTCATTGAGTAAACGATAAATACGTAATTTAATAACGTCCACATCTTCTAAATAAGTGCATGGAAATATATGCAGTGTCTCATTATCCGCGATTTTTACAACCTCGACATACTTAAACGACAAAATATTATATCCGCTCTTTTCTTAAAGCGTAACAGTTTCGCGACGGTACATTAACTCGGGGGAAAATTATACTGAATAATAGTTGCTCCTTCAGTTTGCTTTGTTGGCCTTATTTTTCCTTTGCTCTCGTAATTCGAGCTGAAGCTCACTTCAGGTTTCAATTTAACGGGACAGTATTTTGTTTGATAACATTCCTACATGCATATCTACTCAGACGATTATATAGGGTTGACGCAAAAACCACTATTTTTACAAAATTGAATTATTTATTTCTTACAATATTGCAATAAGAAACAAAAAAAAAAGATGTCTGCAGACGGGAATTGAACCCGCGACCTCCCGCTTGCCGGGAGAATGTTCTGAGCAGTAAACTACAAAAGACGGAGCTACAGGTCTGTTGTAGCTTAGTGGTCAGATGATTTAATTCGAATAAAAACGTAGGGCAGGATGTAAATATTTTAAGGGAGAGAAGTGCAACGATTAATGATTGCGGAGAAAAAAAATACCAAAATTTGTGGAAAAATATAATCACATTAATCCGTATTTCCGCAATAAAATAAATGGACACCCTCATCTTCTATTAATAAATAAAGAACACCTTTTCGGGGTGGAGTCATAAATAAATATTACCATCTCACGTTGACCTCCTCGCGATCAAAGAGGCCGAGTAAATATTTATTAACTGAAATACCGAAGACAAATTTCCTGATTTATGCAATTAAAAAACGCCATCTGTCGGTTAATTTAAGTTAATCATGTTCTTGGAAATTTTATATTACAGCATCAACAATTTTTCAATCTGCGCGATCAATTTATTATTTCTTGGTACAATTATAACTTGTTTTTTTATCTTGATTTGTATTTTCAACTAAAATATAGAAGCAATAAATTTATTGACAGACATAATTTTTCTACATTAATTTTTACATAATTTGATTAATTAAAACACTTGGTTTTGTTTCACTGCTTTTATTTGTCTCTCCGACTAGTTTCGGTCATTCTTAAGGAGATATGTACAAAATTAACAGAGACTGGTATTTATTATTTTTTATATATTTAATTTAAGATGGACTGTCAAGGGCTATCTGCCCGCAATAAATTTATTTATTAATATTTAAATTATTTAACGAATTGAATTAAGAATCCATATAATTTCTCATTAACCCCATTAAACTATACGAAGCATGATAAAATCCATTAAATATAGTTAACATTGACATAAACGCGCGTTATTGAAAAAATATGTGCGCTGAAAAATTGGAGTGAAATATCATCACGCGGCTAAAATTAAATATGACAAAACGAGTGCGCGGACCGCAGCAAAATTTCACGCTGAAAAATATCATCGGAATTAAAAACGATGGCCTTTTTTTATGCAACTTGAACGTGACTTATGTTTATTTTATTTAATGAAATTTATTACGTTCGCCGTTTTATTTTACACGACTGGTCAGATATTTCGGAACGTGAAAAAATATAAACACCGGTCGCAAATGCAGCGAAACATTTCCTTAAAATAGTAACCGGTCACTATTTTCGGAAAACTATTTGCGTTTTGTGTGTGTAGAAATTACGTGTGACTTTGAAATACCTCTCGGTGCGAGAATTTTATTTTCATTAGAAAATGTGATGTAACTCGCTGAAAATATGATTTGTCGTGAATTAATAAATTGAATACGCTAAGACGTTTATTTAACAATTTTCCATTATTAAATCAGCGCGGCTTTAAAAAATTAATTGTGTGGAAATGAGTCTTAGACGAAGCAAAAAAAAATTGATGATGCCATCGTGTAGCATTCTTCGATTCGTTTAGGGCTTTTCTGGTATTTTGCATGTTTACCAACTTATTTTTCAGAAACTTGTGGGTTTTCGAAAAAAAAGTTCATTTTGGATTTTTAAACTGCTAAAATGTTCAGAAGCCAAAAAAATAAATTTTTAACTATCAAAAATGACGATTTTCTACTGCTAAAAATGGCAATGTTCAGAAGCCAAACAGGTAAATTTTCAATTACCAAAAATGATGATTTTCTACTGCCAAAAATGACAATTTTAAACTGCAAAAAACTACAATTTCTAACTGTCAAAAATGATCATTTTCAACTGCTAAAAATTACAATTTCTAACTGTCAAAAATGATCATTTTCAACTGCTAAATATGACCATTTGTAACTGCCGAAAATGACAATTTTCAACTGCCAAAAACTACTATTTCCAATTGTCAAAAATTAAAAAAAAAAATGAACTGTTAATGATGACCATTTTAACTGTCAAAAATTGCATTTTTTCTCTGCTTACAATGACCATCTGCAACTGCAAAAAATGACGATTTTCAACTGGCAAACTGCCTCAAACTATAGTTTTCAACTGTCAAAACTAATATTTTTTGGCTACCAATAAAGACAATTTTCAACTTCCAAAAATGAAAATTTTCAACTGCCAAAAACTACAATTTCCAACTGTCAAAAATAAAAAAAATCAACTGCCAACGATAACAATTTTAATTGACAGAAAATGCAATGTTTAACCACTAGCGATGATCATTTGCAACTGCCGAAAATGACAATTTTAAAATGCCAAAATTTTTTACAGGCAAAAACTTCAATTTTCAACTATCAAAAACTATGAAAATGACATTAAAAAAATCTCACTTTTGACAGTTTTTGACAGTTGAAAAGTGTCATTTTTGGTACTTGAAAATTAACTTTCTTGGCTTCTGAAAAATTTTCTCAATTTCTGACAGTATAAAACTGTAGCTTTTGGCAGTTGAAAATGATAGCTAAAAATTGATATTTTGAATTACCAAAAATAATGATTTTCAGCTACCAAAATGAGAATTTTTAACTGCCACAAACTACAGTTTTAAACTGCCAAAATTGACAATGTTCAGAAGCCAAAAAAATTAATTTTTAACTATCAAAAATGACGATTTTCTACTACTAAAAATGACAATGTTCAGAAGACAAAAAGGTAGATTTTCAACTACCGAAAATGACGATTTTCCACTGCCAAAAATGACAATTTTAAACTGCAAAAAACTACAATTTCTAACTATCAAAAATGATAAGTTTCAACTGCTAAATATGACCATTTGTAACTGCCGAAAATGACAATTTTCAACTGCCAAAAACTACAATTTCTAATTGTCAAAAATTAAAAAAATGAACTGCTAACGATGACCATTTTAACTGTCAAAAATTGTATTTTTGTCCGCTGACAATGACCATCTGCAACTGCAAAAATGACGATTTTTAACTGGCAAAAATGACAATCTTTAATTGCCTTAAACTACAATTTTCAACTGTCAAAACTAATAATTTTTAGCTACCAAAAATGACAATTTTCAATTTACAAAAATGACAACTTTCAATTGCCAAAAACTACTATTTCCAACTGTTAAAAATAAAACAAAACAACTGCTAACAATGGCTATTTTAACTGTCAAAAATTGCATTTTATTTCTGCTTACAATGACCATCTACAACTGCCAAAAATGACGATTTTCAACTGTCAAAAATGACAATTTTCAATTGCCTCAAACTACTGTTTTCAACTGTCAAAAATAATAATTTTTAGCCGCCAATAATGACACTTTTCAATTTCAAAAAATGACAATTTTCAACTGCCAAAAATTATAATTTAAAACTGTCAAAAATAAAAAAAAACAACTGCTAACGATGACTATTTTAACTGGCAGAAAATGCAATGTTTAATTACTAACGATAATCATTTGCAACTGCCGAAAATGACAATTTTAAAATGCCAAAATTTCAACAGGCAAAAACTACAATTTCCAACTGTCAAAAATAAAAAAAATCAACTGCTAACGATGACCATTTTAACTGGCAGAAAATTCAATGTTTACCACTAACGATGATCATTTGCAACTGCCGAAAATGACAATTTTAAAATGGCAAAATTTTCAACTGTCAAAAACTATGAAAATGACTCACTTTTGACAGTTTTTGACAGTTGAGAAGTGTCATTTTTTGAAGTTTTTGGTTGTCATTATTGGTAGCTAAAAATTATTATTTTTGACAGTTGAAAACAGTAGTTTGAGGCAATTGAAGATTGTTATTTTTGCCAGTCATTTTTGGCAGTTGCTGATGGTCATTGTAAGCAGATAAAAAATGCAATTTTTGACAGTTAAAATGACCATTGTTACCAGTTGAAAATTTTTCTCAATTTTTGGCAGTTTAAAGTTGTAGTTTTTGGCAGTTGAAAATGACAGCTGAAAATGGTAATTTTTAATTACTAGAAATAATGATTTTCAGGTACCAAATTGAGAATTTTTAACTGCCAAAAACTACAGTTTTAAATTGCCAAAATTGACAACATTTAGAAGCCAAAAAATTAATTTTTAACTACCAAAAAATGACATCTTCAATTGCCTCAAACTACAGTTTTCAACTGTCAAAAATAATAATTTTTAGTTACCAATAATGATAATTTTCAATTTCCAAAAAATAACAATTTTCAACTTGTATAAACTACAATTTCCAACTGACAAAAATAAAAAAATCAACTTCTAACGATGACCATTTTAACTGGCAGAAAATGCAATATTTAACTACTAACGATGATCATTTACAACTGCCAAAAACGACAATTTTAAAATGCCAACATTTTCAACAGGTAAAAACTACAATTTTTACTGTCAAAAAATATGAAAATGACATTGAAAAATCTCACTTTTGACAGTTTTTGACAGTTGAGAACTGTCTTTTTTGGAAGTATTTGGTTGTCATTATTGGTAGCTAAAAATAATTATTTTTGACAGTTGTAAACTGTAGTTTGAGGCAATTGAAGTTTGTTATTTTTGCCAGTCATTTTTGGCAGTTGCTGATGGTCATTGTAAGCAGATAAAAAATGCAATTTTTGACAGTTAAAATGGCCATTGTTAGCAGTTGAAAATTGTCATTTTTGACAGTTGGAAATTGTGGTTTTTGGCAGTTGAAAATAGTCATTTTTGACAGTTGGAAATTGTGGTATTTGGCAGTTGAAAATAGTCATTTTTGACAGTTGGAAATTGTGGTATTTGGCAGTTCAAAATAGATTTAAAATGTTTTATACAAAAGTTAAAAGGTTTGGAGGTGAATATACAGTAGTGACCTTGGTTTCTTGGCTTCTGAAAATTTTTCTCAATTTTTGGAAGTTTAAAATTGTAATTTTTGGCAGTTGACAATGATAGCTGAAAGTTGTTATTTTTAATTACCAGAAATAATGATTTTCAACTACCAAATTGAGAATTTTTAACTGCCAAAAACTACAGTTTTAAACTGCCAAAATTGACAATATTCAGAAGGCAAAATATAAAAATTTAACTACCTAAAATGACAATCTTCAATGGCCTTAAAGTACAGTTTTCAACTGTCAAAAATAATAAATTTTAGCCACCAATAATGACAATTTTCAATTTTCAAAAAATAACAATTTTCAACTGCCAAAAACTACAATTTCCAACTGTCAAAAATAAAAAAAATCAATTGCTAACGATGATCATTTTAAGTGGCAGAAAGTGCAATGTTCAACCACTAACGATGATCATTTGCAACTGGCGAAAATAACAATTTTAAAATGCCAAAATTGTCATGAGGCAAAAACAGGCAAAAACTATGAAAATGACATTAAAAAATCTCACTTTTGACAGTTTTTGACAGTCGAGAAGTGTCATTTTTGGAAGTTTTTGGTAGCTAAAAATTATTATTTTTTACAGTTAAAAACTGTAGTTTGTGGCAATTGAAGATTGTCTTTTTGGCAGTTGCTGATGGTCATTATAGGCAGATAAAAAAATGCAATTTTTGACAGTTAAAATGGCCATTGTTAGCAGTTTAAAATTGTCATTTTTGACAGTTGGAAATTGTGGTTTTTGGCAGTTGAAAATAGTCATTTTTGACAGTTGGAAATTGTGATATTTGCCAGTTGAAAATAGATTTAAAATGTTTTAGATAAAAGTTAAACGGTTTTGAGGTGAACCTACAGTAATGACCTTGGTTTCTTGGCTTCTGAAAATTTTTCTCAATTTTTGGCAGTTTAAAATTGTAGTTTTTGGCAGTTGAAAATGATAGCTGAAAGTTGTTATTTATAATTACCAGAAATAATGATTTTCAGCTACCAAACTGAGAATTTTTAACTGCCAATTTTGTTTTTTTTAATATTATTATAATAACTACGGTTTCACACATGTAAAAAAAAAGCGAACAATCAAGAATATTAATAATTATTCCCGCATATGAAATTACAGTCTGCCACTGAGATACAATCGTAATGATATTAACAGCAACACTCCATAATGAATGGTAATGTATCAATACACCACTAAATAATTTCGTCATTGTTGCCTCGCAGTAATTAACGTTGACTTGACGTACATTAATTATTACATCTTTCTGAAGAGAAATGCGCACTAACCTTTAATTATCCAAGAGTAATTACCACCATCACCGGGTCTGCGCCGATATTTTCTCCACGTGGGTCACGCGACGTCCGGCATAGGTAACTTTGAATATTAACATTTACGGCATTTGTCGTGCTAATAAATCAGCGATTAACTCTCAAAATGGCGGATGCAGAGAAGCGCGTGTGCACTCTTTAAAGGAGGCACGAGTGCGCACGCAATTGCTGAGTCACGCGAAACAGGTAAACAAGTGTGACGTCACGCGGTCAGTCGTCTAATGTTTCTAACATGCGCCCGACGCACACTTGATCAATATATTTATTAAAACACCAAAAATATTCCTTTTCACCGATGGCCTGTTGTATATCGATGTATCTCGAGTACAATAAACTGTTATACTACTATTCCTTTTCAGTCCTTTAGTGTTTTTGGCGTATTCACATCTTGTAGAATGGGTTATAGAGAAAATGATTCTTCCGTTATTTTCTTCTCTTAAAGAAATCCATTAATAAAATATAATGGAAAATCGCAAAATCTGCTCGAAACCGTTTATCGGTGTGAGCTACAACATTTTCTTTCAGAGTTGGCTGTGAGATAAATGTGGTACGTTGCATATTATTATTTGTTCAATTGAATTAAATTAAAAAAAAATGAATGACTGATTTGTTTCTCTCTCTCTCGAGCATGGCCAACTCTGAAACAAAATTCTATGGCTCACACCTTATTATTTTCATGTAGAAAAATTTCGCATGTACGTAGGGGCATGCAACAAAATTTTTGTTTAAAGTGTTCATTTCGTATAAATTAATGTATATTATTTTCTCGTGGACGTGCAGAGGCATGAATAAAATAATTGAAAATGGGTATTTATTCGGTCGAAAAGGGGGGAATCCAGATTTGAATTTACAATTAGGTCGGCTTGATTCCGTGCAATTATTTATGCATGGGCGCCCCTAAGAAGGGATAAAGTAACCACCTGTTGGCGCGCGGGCCGCCCCGAAATCCTTCTTCTGCACTCCTCTAATGATATTTGAGGGATCATTTTATCGCCGGGATTCGGTCCTGAATATTCGAATGTCCCGTTAATTGACTGTCTGATTTTGAATAATCGGATCACGGCGTAAACATATTCTAATGTATGCGCAATGTGGGAAGGGGTGAAATTTTAACGTATAATACAACTGCATTTTATATACCTATATATAATTCGTGAGAGTTAAAGGGGTTTGTGTATTTTTGGACATCAAATTCCATGCATATTACAAGGAACATTGAAAATGAGTTTATTCATTACAACTGAAATATTTAATGTTTGAAAGTATAAGTGTTGCAAAGACTGGGCACTTCCAGTTAACAACTATTTTGGCAAAGGTTTGTAGGAGTTGCTCGATAATACATATTTGAATGAATTGTTAACTGGAAACAACACTTAAAATATTTAACACGTGCAAAATTTTGGGATCCGGTAAATTATTTTATTTCGTTCCATGTTCGACAAAAAGAAAAACAGCCAAAAAATGCCGGACCAAGAGCTAAAATTATCCCTCCTTAGGATTGCATATCGTATGCCATATATTTAGCATTAAAGAGTGACTCGAGACGACACGCCATCCGAATATTCTAAATTAGTGTGACACCGCGTTGATGTCACGCCGGCGAAAGTGAGTCCAAATACCGCGTAGATGTTACACCGGGTTTAACGTATTAAAGGATTACTTACCAGAAACAAAGAGAGGGTATAGAAAATAACTCACCTGAAACAAAAAAAGAAAATAAGAATACTAACAAACTTTTAAATACAAAATAAAGGGTTTTTCAATAAGACCTTGAAAACTTTTTTTTTAAATATCTCGTAAACTTTTATTATTGGAGAAGGGGTAACAATTTGTTACTGTTTCTTTAAAATAGAATTGATCGTTTGAGTTACGAATTCAGTTTTTTTTATTATAGTAACTCATTTATTTTTATCACTACTTAAACACTTGTAACGATTTATTAGTTCACTTCGGACGTCTGAGGTCAACAAAATCATTCGAGATTTTCCGCTAAAGTAATCATTTACGCTGAATGACTAATGCCAATAACGATTTGTATTAAAGTTACTTGACCTCAATTCTAAAATTATAGGCCACACATAGAAACCAATAAAACTAATATTCGAACATCCTAATTTAGCTTTATGAAGAAAAATAAATAAAACCGTGTTTAATAGTTTAAGCAACGTACAAATTTAGCCATGACACATAATATTTTTTTGTTTTTTTTTTGACGTAGGCTTTGGATTTGTAATAATATACACCGTTTTCAAACTTAAGTCGTTATTATTGGAGCTACAAATTCAGTTTTTTTTTTGGCATAGGTTTGACCATTCAGCCACTAACGATGATATAATTTAGCAGCACCTTAAAGCAAATTAAGTTAAATAGACAATTTAGTACAGGTTTTTTCGCTAACCATCATGTATACGAGTTATGTGAAAAAGTTTTATTTTTTCAAATGGGACATCCACTATACAATATGACCTTGAGAATATTGTATACTTTTCGGCATAACTGAATTTGTAGCTCCAATAATAACGAAGTTGGCAATAGTGCCGACTTCAGTTAGAAAACCCAGAATATAAATAGAATTGAATCATCTTTCAGGTTCGGTATATTTTCATTTGAATTGATTTTTTTTTTTTTTGCTTAGATTGTATTTTATTTTTATTTTTTACTTACATTTTAATTTAGACAGATGTCAAACTTGTATTTTATTTTTTTTTAATTTACTTTCTTATTTTTGTAAATTTATATTTAGTTATATTTTAGTGTAGGTGACCAAATTTGTATTTCATTTAATTATTTTTACTATTTTTTCTTAATTTAAATATTTATTTTTGGTTTTGTATTGCTGTATTTTGTGTTTATTTATGTAAAAGGGGTTACCCGTAAATAAATTATTATTATTATTATTATTATCTTTAAGCACCAACGCAACAATTGTGCAAAAATCCGAAAACAAAAAAATAAGTGTCAAAAATTTTGGGCACTTGCGGCTATCTAGCAGTTGTTAGGCGTAAATACGTACGACGTTTAGATTCTGCCAAAACTACAAGTACCGTATCCCCAGATTTTGGGATAATTTTATGTAAAATTATAAAAGTTGGAATAATTTTGGGGATTCGAAAAAATTATAAAAAGAATTGCTATCGACGTGAATCTGTCCAAATATTACTTGCAATACTAAAGTCATTCCCAGGACTTGAAATCACCTCAAAATCTAGAGTTGTCTTAGAGTTAAGAAAACTATAATTACTTCATTTGCAGATTGTGGGATATTGAGAATATAAAATTAAAAAAAAAATGTAATAATTTGAGTGAATTGAAAAAACGCCATCAATTTAATTATTTTCACTTAAGAAAAGCTACCTACACCTTCATTAGAGTTTAGAATTATCTAAATATTAAAGCCAAAACATGTTTTATAATTATTTTAAAATTTGGAAGACTGCGCTTATTTCTGTTTTTAAGAACTCCACGCATTTTTGATTTTTGAACGTAAAAAAAAACTAGCATTCATAGATTTACAGATGGTTATTGCAAAAACTAAGTAATTATTGTCCTTAAATTTTTCCAAAATACGAGAGCACAATCATTTATGAATAATTTAAAATGGAAACAATGTCTGTACTGGTTTCGAATTTTGGAAAAATTAATGCATTTTCGATGTTTAAGCGCTGAAAATGACAATTCGCGAGTTTATTATGAATTATTTTCAAAACCACGTGACTAATGTGCTTGGATTGTTCCGTAATATAAACCCAATTATTTATTAAGCATTCTATGGAAGTTAGAAGTTTGCGCTTATTTCGGATTTTAAAATATTAACGCTTTTTCGAAATTTGCCGCCATGAAAATGGTCATCCTTACATTTAAAAACGATTTTTGCAAAAATTAGGTGATTAAGGTGTTGAGATTTTTCTGGAATATGACAACCCAAGCATTTGCGAGTATTTTTGTAAATGTTAGAAGTTTGCACTTATTTCGGATTTAAAAAAAAATACGCTTTTTCGAAATGTGTCGCCATGAAAATGGTCATCCTTGGATTTAAAGATGATTATTGCAAAAACTAAGTAATTACGGTGTTTAGATTCTTCTGAAATATGATAACCCAAACATTTGTGACTTTTTTTTGGACACATTAAAAGTTTGTACTTATTACAGATTTTGAAAAATCAACGCATTTTCGAAATTTGTCGCCATGAAAATGGTCATCCTTACATTTAAAACCGATTTTTGCAAAAACTAGGTGATTAAGGTGTTGAGAGTTTTCTGGAATATGATAACCCAAGCATTTGCGAGTATTTTTGTAAATGTTAGAAGTTTGCACTTATTTCGCATTTTAAAAAAATCAACGCTTTTTCGAAATGTGTCGCCTTGAAAATGGTCATCCTTGGATTTAAAGATGATTGTTGCAATAACTGGGTAATTAAAGTGTTAAGATTTTTTTGTGGAATGTGATAACCCAAACAGTTGTGACTATTTTTCTAAATGTTAGAAGTTAAGACTTGTTTCGGATTTTCAAAAGTCAACATATTTTCCAAATAGTCACCATGACTATTCGATTTAAAGATGATTATTGCAAAAACTAGGTGATTAATGTGTTTTGATTTTTCTGGAATGTGATAAGCCAAACAATTGTGACTGTTTTCGTAAATGTTAGAAGTTTACAGTTATTTCGGAATTTGAAAAATCAACACAAAATCAATGCCTTGTTGGCAAGAGGAATTGCTGAATTACGTCACAAATTTTTAAAGTTACGAAGTTCAAGTATATTTTCTACTCTGGCATCTGCATACGAAGGCTATTTTTATTTCAAGTTAAAAGTAAGTTCGCGTCTAAGACCTAACCTAGAGAAAAAAACGCCGTCAGCTGTGGCAGTTAAAATAAATAACGGAACCTCGTACGGGAAAAAAACGATTACTTCCCTTCCTAGGTCGGGAAATGTTATTTCTCTCACGATTTCGACAGCTGAGAACTCGACTTTCTCGTTTGTGAAAAAAAAAATTATTTGAAGTTTGCAAAAAAATTGATATAATTTGAAATTGCCGCCAGACGTGATTTTTGTGTAAATTGGGTTTTGGCACTCAGTCTTCTACAAAAAAAACAATTAAATTTAACACATTAACTGCCAAGCTATTTTTTATAAAATGATCATACATTGTTTTTTTGTTTTGTTATAATTTGTTTAGATATATAGAAATAATATATATTTCATGGTTTTTTTATTTGTATAAAATTTTTTTGAATCACAATACTTTCTCGTACTTCGTAACGGAGAAAGTAAAAATATTTTCAGGCCAATCTGTAACAATGTGCAGTAACGCCACGCCGGTCGGTCTGTAATGTAAAATGTACAAAAAGTGTGATAGTTCTAAACTCAGTTTGCTGTGCCGGTCACCGGTGACCCCCACGGCCCCATTGGAATAACTAGGTGTCAGTCACCGGTGACCCCCACGACCCCATTGGAATAACTGGGTGTCAGTCACCGGTGACCCCCATGGCGGTTAATGTGTTTAGAGAAATCACTTGATATGTTTCACTTATTAAATATTAAATATTAATAAGTGAAACATATCACGTGATTTTTCTTAAATTTAATTGTTTTTTAAATATTAAATTATGTTTCATCAAGTGATCAGTGAGAATGAAGTTAATAATATATTCTACAAAAAAATTGAAATGATTTCAAATTGCCACCAAAAGTGATTTTTTTTTGTAAATTGGGTTTCGGCACTCAGTTTTCTACAAAAAAAAATGAAATAATTTAAAATTGCCGCCAAACGTGATTTTTCTGTTTTCTGGCGACTTTTTTTGTAAATTGGGTTTTGGCACTCAGTCTTAATTTAATAATTTAAATTTGCCGCCAAAAATGATTTTATGTAAAATTGGTTTTCGACATTTAGTTTTCTACAAAAAAATTGAAATAATATAAAATATTCGCCGAACGTGATTTTTTGGGCGACTTTTTTTGGAAATTAGGTTTTGGCACTCAGTCTCCTACGAAAAATTGAAATTATTTAAAATTGCCACCAAAAATGATTTTTGTGTAAATTGGGTATCGGCACTCGGTTTTCCACAAAAAATTGAAATAATTCAAAATTGCCGCCAAACGTAATTTTTCTGGCGACTTTTTTTATAAATTGGGTTTTGGCACTCAGTCTTCTACGAAAAATTAAAATAAATTAAAATTGCCGCCAAAATTGATTTTTGTGTAAATTGGGTTTCTGCACTCAGTTTTCTACAAAAAAATTGAAATAATTTAAAATTGCCGCCAAAAGTGATTTTTGTGTAAATTGAGTTTCGGCACTCAGTTTTCTACAAAAAAATTGAAATAATTTAAAATATTTGCCGAACGTGATTTTTCCGGCGACTTTTTTTCTAAATTGAGTTTTGGCACTCAATCTTCTACGAAAAATTGAAATAATTTTAAATTGCCGCTAAAAGTGATTTTTGTGTAAATTGAGTTTCGGCACTCAGTTTTGTATAAAAAAATTAAAAGAATTTAAAACTGTCGCCAAACGTGATTTTTCTGGCGACTTTTTTTGTAAATTGGGTTTTAGCACTCTGTCTTCTACGAAAAATTTAAATAATTTAAAATTGCCGCCAAAAGTGATTTTTGTGTAAATTGAGTTTCGGCACTCAGTTTTCTACAAAAAAATTGAAATAATTTAAATTTGCCACCAAAAATGATTTTTGTGTAATTGGGAATCGGCATTCAGTTTTCTACAAAAAAATTGAAATAATTTAAAATTGCCGCCAAACGTGATTTTTCTGGCAACTTTTTTTGTAAATTAGGTTTTGCCACTCAGTTTTCTACGAAAAATTAAAATTATTTAAAATTGCCACCAAAAGTGATTTTTGTGCAAATTGGGTTTCGGCACTCAGTTTTCTACAAAAAAATTGAAATAATTTAAAATTGTCGCCAAAAATGATTTTTGTGTGAATTGGAATTCGGCACTCGGTTTTCTACAAAAAAATGAAATAATTTAAAATTGCCACCAAAAGTGATTTTTTTGTAAATTGAGTTTCGGCACTAAGTTTTCTACAAAAAAATTGAAATAATCTAAAATTGTCGTCAAACGTGATTTTTCTGACGACTTTTTTTGTGTAAATTGGATTTTGGCACTCCGTCGTCAACGAAAAATTAAAATAATGTAAAATTGCCACCAAAAATGATTTATGTGTAAGTTAGGTTTCAGCACTCAGTTTTCTACAAAAAATTGAAATAATATAAAATATACGCAAAACGTGATTTTTCAGGCGACTTTTTTTGTAAATTGGGTTTCGGCACTCAGTTTTCTTCAAAAAAATTGAAATATTTTAAAATTGCCACCAAAAATGATTTTTGTGTAAATTGGGTTTCGGCACTCAGTTTTCTACAAAAAAATTGAAATAATTTAAAATTGCCACCAAACGTGATTTTTCTGGCGACATTTTTTGGTAAATTGGGTTTTGGCACTGTCTTCTACAAAAAAATTGATATAATTTAAAATTGCCACCAAAAATGATTTTTATGTAAATTGGGTGTTCAGCACTCAGTTTTCTACAAAAAAATTGAAATAATTTAAAATTGCCGCTAAACGTGATTTTCTGGCCACTTTCTTGGTAAATTGGGTTTAGGCACTCAGTCTTCTACAAAAAAATTGAAATAATTTAAAATTGCCGCCAAACGTGATTTTTCTGTAAATTGGGTTTTGGCACTCAGTCTTCTACGAAAAATTTAAATAATTTAAAATTGCCGCCAAAAGTGGTGATTTTTCTGGTGATTTATTTGTGTAAATTGGGCTTTCGCACTCGATCCTTCTGTTTAGTATAACGTTATAAATATGTGCGGAAAATATAATTTACGCCCACAAAGAAATCAAATAATCCCGAATGTTTTTAATATAATTACGAGAATTAATTCAAAAAGTGGGGGGAGAGGGACACGTTCCGAAATGAATTTAACCTAACCCCGGAACAAAAAGCCCGGAATTGGTGGGCCGGCGGTGCTGGGGGGGCCATCAGATGAGGCACTCTCTGTATAGTAATATGAATAAAGTATGATTACACTCGGTCCGCATTACTAACGCTGCGGGGGGGCCGGCAATCACGGGGCGGCAACCCCACGACAAATCATTGTCGAGTACACCACGAAAATTATATGTCAGGATCTCCAACGTTTACACCCCCCTCCTCCTCCTCTCCGCGGCCCCTGACCTTTTTTCCACCCCCGCCAGCGCAACACCAGTAAATAATAACTTAGTCGTGCGGGTTAAATATTCAGACGGTGAATACTGTTTCACCCTCTAAATTATGTTTTCTGTATAACCGTGATGTTAGGAATGGATAGTAAAATAAGAATCAGAAATCAGTTATTTTGCAGTTTTAGAGTTAAGGTAGAAATTAAGATGATTATTTTTTACGATTCTAAAAACAATACAAACTTTAAAAAATCTGTTAAATTATTGTCAATTTATTCTCACCCTCTTGTTATATTACTAATGAAAATAGAAACGGTTGTGGGGGACGGCCTACTTGCTGATGTCAATAAAAAAAAAAAATTTGCAGTTGAATTTTTGGAATCGCCTCCTCCGTGCTCTCCTGATTATTGCAACAAACTTTCGAAAAATCTGTGAAATTATTTTCAATTGTCAAATCTGCAGATAGGAAAAGCAACTAGATGGCGGGTGTGTGAAAATCTTCGACAGATTCCTGTAAATTCAAGTCGTAACAAGAATGGAATGTATGGTTCAAATTTCGATGTGTTGTCTTGTAAGAATAACTGTAGAAGTTTTTGCTAATTTTAAATAAAATTTTGGACATTCTTGAGACATCTTAAGGAAAATTGATGTAAGTGTTACACGCAACTAAATCCATCTCCCTGTCCCGCACGAGAAACTCGTCCCCGCGGACGAAATTTAATTCAACGCTGTTTGTAGAGGGTTTTCTTTTTTCATCTCCACTTCCTGGAGATTTTATTAGGGCCTTTCTGGCCCCCTATATACGAGGGGGCATTTGCACACTCAAGTAAATAAGTGACATTTTGTTTGTCCGAGGTCATTTGTAAACCACGATCTTAATGGAACGTCGTTTTTTTTTCTTTCCTTTCTTGGGAGGACGAGGACGAGAGGAGGAAACTTCCTTTCACCGCGCGCCCCTTTTTTTTTCGTGCCGGATACAGCCCTTTTGTAATCCGGCGGGTTCTTTGCTCGGAGTGGTCTCCTCTTCATATGTAAATTAGTTATTGAATATTCATCCTCGTGTCGCCGTCAACGTAACGGCACACGACTTGTTTTCCCTCTTGTTTGGCGTCCAACGGATGGAAATTTTTAATGGAAGAGAGAAAAAATTCAAGTTCGCCGCGTGTAACTTTCAACTTTAACTAGGGCTCGTTTTAATTTCAAGGAATTTTTCACTGGGGATGAGATGCTTAGGTCGTACAAGAAAATCAACTGAGTCGACATAACTAGATGGCGGGTGCATGGAAATCTTCGACAGATTTCTGTAAAGTTTCATCCGATTCTACAAAATATGAGAGAAAGTAACATGATGGTCACATCACTATCTTTTCATTAGACTTTCATTTTGACCAATCAAGAATTTCCAATTTTGTAGAAAATAACTACTGAATGATCTCTGCATCCTAGGAAAATAATATCACCGCCAACTCTGTTTGAATTAAAAATTTCACTGTTTCTTTACTAGACTACCTTAATCTTTTATTTTGACCAATCAAAAAACAAAAATTTCCAATTTTGTAATGAAGTATGCATCCTAAGAAAATATCACAGCCAACTCTGTTTGAGTTAATGTTTACCACAGTACCAAAGAATGCGTTAAACAGGTTTATTCCTAATGATAATTTTTAATTACAATCATACATTTTGTTTGAACATCAGTTCTAATTTGTGTTATGAATGAGTCGGTGATGTGGCGGCGGCCCCAAACAGAAACATAACTTCATCAATGAAGCCGATGAATTGGTGTTTATTTTATCGGCACGAGAGTGATTAGTGGCAATTGCGCCGGCATTCAATCGGAATGCACCTACAGACTGTTGATAGATAAATAGATGAATAGAGACGACGGCGGACGCAAAACTCCATTGCGTCATAGGTCCCGATGCGAATTGACACCGACAGAGTGCCGCAATTGCAGTTATGAGGCGACAAGGGCAACAACTAATTACGGTCGCGATTGTATGCAAATTCCACTTTGCAAAGTCAAACAATGATCTCATCCATGAAAGTGGAACCATTTTCTAAATTAAACTAACTGTAATTTTTATTGACGAAGGACCGCTAGGTAGATAGCCAGTTGGTTGAAACAGCATTTGCTCGTTCTAAAACTCAAATGAAAATAAATGATTTTTTTTTAATTCTCAGATTTAAGAAATTTCCTATTTTTATCGTTCAAAAATTCTATTAAAAATAAATTAACAGCTATAGAAATAAATAAAAGTTGTTTGGTTAAAACTTTTCAATTCAATAAAAAAAAACACGTTGTTGCCGATTGTTTCCAGTTTAAAACTAAAACGAGCGTTTTAAAAGTTAGAAACTAATTAAAAACATTGATTTATGTATTCAAAAACGATTACTATCGAAAATTGGCAAATTTACTCGAAACCCATTCAAAATTATCGACTGTAAAAAATTGCAAAAACACCATCATTAATTTTCGAAATAATTGCATATGAACGAAGAATAGGGTCGTAAAAAAATTGTACAAATTTTGGTGGCTCGAAAAAATTACAGAAACAGTTGCTATCGACTTGAAACTTTCGAAATTATGATGTGTAAAAAATTGCAAAAAACCCATCATGTAATTTTAAAATCATTTCATTTGAACAGAGCGTAAAGTTGTTAAAAATTGTACAAATTTTGGTGCCTCGAAAAAAATTACAAAAACAATTGCTGTCGACCTGAAAATTGCCAAATTCACTCAAAATACATTCAAAATTATGATGCGTAAAAAATTGCGAAAATCCCATTATCCAATCTAAAAATAATTTCATTTGAACAGAGCGTAAAGTTGTTAAAAATTGTACAAATTTTGATGTCTCGAAAAAAATTACAAAAACAATTGCTATCGACGTGAAAATTGCCAAATTTACTCAAAATACATTCAAAATTATGATGCGTAAAAAATTGCAAAACCCCATCATGCAATTTTAAAATAATTTCATTTGCGTAAAGTTGTTAAAAATTGTACAAATTTTGGTGTCTCGAAAAAAATTACAAAAACAATTGCTGTCGACTTGAAATTTTCCAAATTTACTCAAAATACATTCAAAATTATGATGTGTAAAAAATTGCAAAAACCCCATCATACAATTTCAAAATCATTTCATTTGAACAGAGCGTAAAGTTGTTAGAAATTGTACAAATTTTTGTGGCTCGAAAAAAATTACAAAAACAATTGCTATCGACCTGAAAATTGCCAAATTTACTCAAAATACATTCAAAATTATGATGCGTAAAAAATTGCAAAAACCCCATCAGACAATTTAAAAATAATTTCATTTGAACAGAGCGTAAAGTTGTTAAAAATTGAACAAATTTTGGTGCCTCGAAAAAAATTACAAAAACAATTGCTGTCGACTTGAAACTTTCCAAATTTACTCAAAATACATTCAAAATTATGATGCGTAAAAAATTGCAAAAATACCATCATACAATTTAAAAATAATTTCATTTGAACAGAGCGTAAAGTAGTTAAAAATTGTAGAAATTTTGGTGTTTCGAAAAAAATTACAAAAACAATTGCTATCGACCTGAAAATTGCCAAATTTACTCAAAATACATTCAAAATTATGATGCGTAAAAAATTGCGAAAATCCCATTATCCAATCTAAAAATAATTTCATTTGAACAGAGCGTAAAGTTATTAAAAATTGTACAAATTTTGGTGTCTCGAAAAAAATTACAAAAACAATTGCTATCGACTTGAAAATTGCCAAATTTACTCAAAATACATTCAAAATTATGATGCGTAAAAAATTGGAAAAACCCCATCATACAATTTTAAAATAATTTCATTTGAACACAGAGTAAAATTGTGAAAAAATTGTACAAATTTTGGTGTCTCGAAAAAAATTACAAAAACAATTGCTATCGACGTGAAAATTGCCAAATTTACTCAAAATACATTCAACATTATGATGCGTAAAAAATTGCAAAAACCCCATCATACAATTTTAAAATAATTTCATTTGAACGCAGAGTAAAGTTGGTAAAAATTTAACAAATTTTGGTGTCTCGAAAAAAAATACAGAAACAATTGCTATCGACCTGAACATTGCCAAATTCACTCAAAATACATTCAAAATTATGATGCGTAAAAAATTGCGAAAACCCCATCATACAATTTTTTATCTATAGGCGTTTTTAATATGTTGTATTGTATTTGATTTTATTTATACTACTTAGCTCATGTTATTTATCACTTTTATCTATACAAGTTTTTAATATGTTGAATTGTATATTATTTTTTATCTATACTCATTGGCTTATGTTATTCCTATCAAGTTAATCAATTAGTTTGTAATTTTAGCATTAATTTTAAGATTGATTTTAATTATTTTATTTCAAATTTATATCGAATGGCGACTTGTGTAATTAATGTAAAACATGTAATACACCAATAAACATCTATCTATCTATCTATCTATCTATCAATCTAAAAATAATTTCATTTGAAATTTGTAAAGTTGTTAGAAATTGTACAAATTTTTGTGTCTCGAAAAAAATAACAAAAACAATTGCTGTCGATCTGAAACTTGCCAAATTCACTCAAAATACATTCAAAATTATGTTGCGTAAAAAATTGCAAAAACCCCATCACACAATTTTAAAATAATTTCGTTTGAACAGAGCATAAAGTTGTTAAAAATTGAACAAATTTTGGTGGCTCGGAAAAAATTACAAAAACAATGGCTATCGACTTGAAACTTTCTAAATTTACTCAAAATACATTCAAAATTATGATGCGTAAAAAATTGCAAAAACCCCATCAGACAATTTTAAAATAATTTCATTTGAACAGAGCGTAAAGTTGTTAAAAATTGTACAAATTTTAGTGTCTCGAAAAAAATTACAAAAACAATTGCTATCGACCTGAAACTTGCCAAATTTACTCAAAATGTATTAAAAATTATGATGCGTAAAAAAATACAAAAACCCCATTATACAATTTAAAAATAATTTCATTTTAACAGAGCGTAAAGTTGTTATAAATTGTACAAATTTTTGTGGCTCCAAAAAAATTACAAAAACAATTGCTATCGACTTGAAATTTGCCAAATTAAATCAAAATACATTCAAAATTATGAACTACACAAAATTGCAAAATCACGAGCATCAAATTTTGAAATAATTGCATATGAACGAGGTGTAATGTCGTAACTTGTACAACTTTTGCTGGCTCGAAAAAAAAATTACAAAAACAATTGCTATCCACTTGAAAATTGCCAAATTTACTCAAAATGCATTCAAAATTATGAGCTGCGTAATTTGGAAACAATTGCATAAAAATATTATTGTTTGCCGATAAATCTCGCACCAATGAATTCTGGATGTCGGTGAAGAGAGAAAGTTCCTTCGCATGCCAAATTTCTCCAGACTCGACTATACATATTTATTAGTGTAAAATTTGTGCGAACCAAAAATTTGTGAAGAAAACAAATCTTCTGTACACTCTCAACACTGATCAATATTCAGCAGTTTTTAAAGATTTCTACATTTGGATTTCTGGATGTTAACGGTGAATTGTTTAAAAAATTGCAAATGCATTAACTCTGAAGAAAGTTGTGGTGCCTAGAAATTGATTATTCAAATGTACGTACAGTCTGTTCGTTATACCGTGATAAATTTGAGGTAAACTCAGCGATGCGTGGTGGAAAAATAGAGATTGAGCGAAGCGGCAATTATTGGATAATAAATGCAGTGTCGATTTGTCTGAGCCGATTGGTCAAATATTACAGCCCCTACCGGGTAGGAGTGGCCGCCCATCTGATCGAAAATTCATCACGGTATAACGAACAGACAGTAAGTTACGATGACAAAAATAGATGTTAATTTTATGATATTCAATTTTTCATTAAATTCTTTAAGTTATTTGTTTATAGTCTTAGTACGACTTAATTTTGCTTGCAAAGTTAGAAAATGTACTGCCAACTATTTTCGATATATGATCTCACGGTGTATACAATGAGATCGGAAAGTGAAAATAGTTGCCAGAACTTTTTTTGAAAATCCCTATAACAATTGCCTTGAATTTTCCAATGCAGTGTACATTTTGTTAATTTTGACATTTTGTAATTTTTAAAGGTTAATTGTTTTTAAAATCATTTTGTGTTCTTATCTGCGGATTTTGCCAATTTTAAACATTATTATTTCTAGAACTGATCATCACTATTACAAAAGGAAGGGAAAACGAAGCATTGGATACCCTTTATTATTTGTTGTTAGGCAACTGAACTTACTTCCCAATTTTTTTTTCTTAGGCCACTAAACTTATTTTCAATTTCTTTTTGTTAGGCAACCAAACTTACTTTCAATTTCTTTTGTTAGGCAACGAAACGTACTTTCAATTTTTTTGTCTAGGCAAGCAAACTTACTTTAAATATCTCTTTGTTAACCAACCAACAGATTGACTATTCATATATTCAGGCTATATTTCGTTTCATTGAATTTATTTCAATCCTTTTCAATAATTAACATTTGTTTGTCCGTGATGTGTTCCGGCGATTATATCCGAAGAAACCAGTGGCTAGCCTAAGGAGTTTACTAATAATGTATGTTAATTTTGTGATATTTAATTTTTGATCAAATCGTTTTCAGTGTATAAAAATCGATGTTAATTTTATGATGTTCAATTTCTTATTAAATTCATTTGAATATTTATTTTGAGTGCTCCAGGGGTAAAGGGAAAACTTTTTTGGATCCGCCACTGTATATATGCAGTTTGCACATGACTGTCGGTTTGTGTAGTTTACATAAAATATCTGTATCTGGGACAGTTCAGTGTGTCGCGATGATAAAAATTAATGAGAATAAATTCACCGTGGCGAAGTGTAATCCTTATAACGTCCATTTTTATTAGAATTTATAAAGTGTATGTGTGTGCATACGTGCGACCGTTTTCGCGCTTGTATAGAGAGTTGTTATTACGTGCCAGATTTATCTGGTTTAGCCAACGTTTCCCGGGTAACAAAGCGTAAAATGTAGTAAATAGTGCAAACGTTATAAATTTCCGCAACTTCGTATGCGCGCAATATTTTTCATTAACAGAAACATAATTTGCGTTTGTCGCAGAAATGATGATTTCCTGACGAAATCACTGGTTCGATTCGGGGTTTATATACGTCACCGTTAAGATCCTACATTCACTTAAAGTAAACTCGAAAATGAAAAAAATCGAAAAACTCAACTTTCTTAATAATCATGGCAGACCTTTATGTAATACAATTTTCTTCATCAGAAGAACGAAATAAATCGATTGGTGTTAAAAAATTTCATCTAGAGAAAAATGGAAAAAAGTTAGCAAGTCACCATGAACTTTATAGAAAAGTTTTGAAAAAGTCGATTTTTTGAGACTTTAAACGGTCGTAGCGGCTAAACAAAGACTCCAATTTGAACGCGGATTTCAAATCTGTGTTCCTCGTTTGTCAATTAGGCGGATTTAATTAAAATTGGCGATTCGAAATTTTTGACGAAAACTTGAAAAATCATCCAAGGGTCCCCCCTTCTTACTTTTTCCCAAAAATTGCATTTGAAATTATTTCCTGAAGAAACCATTGATTCGATTCTGGGTTTCTATACATTACTGGAAAGATCCCCTCAAGACGCTTCAGAAAATGTACTTTCACAACAACAAATGTAAATTTAAAGCCCGTGACACATCAGCAAAGAAAACTCGAAAATGGAAAAAATTGAAAAAATCTACTTTCTTAATAATTATCGAAGACCTTTATGTAATACCATTTTCTTCACCAGAAGAACGAAATAAATCGATTGGCGTTAAAAAATTTCATCTAGAAAAAAATGGAAAAAAGTTAGCAAGTCACCATGAACTTTATAGAAAAGTTTTGAAAAAGTCGATTTTTTGAGACTTTAAACGGTCGTAGCGGCTAAACAAAGACTCCAATTTGAACGCGGATTTCAAATCTGTGTTCCTCGTTTGTCAATTAGGCGGATTTAATTAAAATTGGCGATTCGAAATTTTTGACGAAAACTTGAAAAATCATCCAAGGGTCCCCCCTTCTTACTTTTTCGCAAAAATTGCATTTGAAATGATTTCCTGAAGAAACCACTGGTTCGATTCGGGGTTTCTATACGTCACCGTAAAGATCCCTTCAAGACCCTTCAGAAAATGTAGTTGCGCAACAACAAATGTCAATTTGAAGCCTGTGACACGTCAGCAAAGAAAACTCGAAAATGAAAAAAATAGAAAAAAACAACTTTCTTAATAATCATCGTAGACCTTTATGTAATACCTTTTTCTTCATCAGAAGAACGAAATTAATCTATTGGCGTTAAAAAATTTCATCTAGAAAAAATTGGAAAAAAGTTAGCAAGTCACCGTGAACTTTATGGAAAATTTTGAATAAAGTCGATTTTTTCAGATTTTGAACGGCCGTAGCGGCTAAACGAAGAATCCAATTTAAACGCGGATTTCAAATCTGTGTTCTAGGGGTGTTAATTAGTCGGATTTAATTAAAATCAGCGATTCGAAATTTTTGACGAAAACCCGAAAAATCATCCAAGGGTCCCCCCTTCTTACTTTTTGCCAAAAATTGGCTTTGAAATGATTTCCTGAAGAAACCACTGGTTCGATTCGGGGTTTCTTTACATCACCGTAAAGATCCCTTCAAGGCCCTTCAGAAAATGTACTTGCGCAACTACAAATGTCAATTTGAAGCCCGTGACGCGTCAGCAAAGAAAACCCGAAAATGGAAAAAAACGAAACAATCAACTTTCTTAATAATCATCATGGACCTTTATGTAATACCTTTTTTTTCATTTGAAGAACGAGATAAATCGATTGGCGTTAAAAAATTTCATCTGGAGAAAATTGGAAAAAAGTTAGCAAGTCGCCATGAACTTTTGAAAATTTTGAAAAAAGTCGATTTTTTCAAACTTTGAACGGCCGTAGCGGCTAAACGAAAAATTCGATTTGAACGCGGATTTCAAAGCGGTGTTCCTGGTGTGCTAATTAGTCGGATTTCATTGAAATTGGCGATTCAAAATTTACTTTTTCGCAAAAATTGAATTTGAAATGATTTCCTGAAGAAACCATCGGTTCGATTGGGGGTTTCTATACATCACCGTAAAGATGTCTTCAAGGCCCTTCAGAAAATGTACTCGCGCAACAACAAATGTAAATTTAAAGCCCGTGACACATCAGCAAAGAAAACTCGAAAATGGAAAAAATTGAAAAAAATCAACTTTCTTAATAATTATCGAAGACCTTTATGTAATACCTTTTTCTTTATCAGAAGAATGTGTTAAATTTATTGGCGTTAAAAAATTTCATCTAGAAAAAATTGGAAAAAAGTTAGCAAGTCACTATGAACTTTTTGGAAAATTTTGAAAAAGTCGATTTTTTCAAATTTTCAACGGCCGTAGCGGCTAAACGAAGACTCCAATTTGAACGCGGATTTCAAATCTGTATTCCAGGGGTGTCAATTAGTCGGATTTAATTAAAATTGGCGATTCAAAATTTTTGACGAAAACCTGAAAAATCATCCAAGGGTCCCCCCTTCTTACTTTCTCCCAAAAATTGACTTTAAAATGATTTCCTGAAGAAACCACAGGTTCGATTCGGGGTTTCTATACATCACTGTAAAGATCGCTTCAAGACCTTTCAAAAAATGTACTCGCGCAACAACAAATGACAATTTGAAGCCCGTGACGGGTCAGCAAAGAAAATTCGAAAATGGAAAAAATCGAAAAAAACAACTTTCTTAATAATCATCGTAAACCTTTATGTAAAACCTTTTTTCACCAGAAGAACGAGCTTAATCGATTGGCGTTAAAATATTTTACCAAAAAAAAATTTGCAAAAAAGTTGGCAACTAAATTTTGTAATAATTTCTCTTACCTGGACAATCTCTTTCATCCGTTCCATCGTCACAGTCCTTTTTCCCGTCGCAGGTGAGGTACTCGGGAATGCATCTGGTGATGTCGCAGCCGATCTCTCCTTTGGCACATTCTGTTAAATTTAAAATAAAAATACTATTAGTGATGAAAATGCTGTTGACATATTTATCACTCCAGGTAAGTATAAACTCTCTTGCACCATTTTCAAAATGGAATAACAATGTATTGTATAAGACAAAGTATTTACTTAAAATTTCCAAACTCTTGAGCTGACCATAAGGACTTGTCGGCGAGGCAAAAAAAAAATCAAACAATTATTATTGGTAAATAAATTAGAAACAACCTTACATGTTGCAGAAAGCATTAAATAAATTCAAAAAAACGAAATATAGCCTGAAATAGTCGTTTCAATAAGTTATTTGTTTATAGTCTTAGTAAAGACTTAATTTGCTTGCAGAGTTACGAACAGGTTGAATATTCATTTATTCAGGCTACATTTCGTTTTTTGAATTTATTCAATTATTATTGGATTGATGAGGCTGTTACTTGATGATCATCTGCCTGATGAAGCCACTGTGTGGCGAAACAAATGTCGCAGTGTTTCGACATAAAAAATTTGTGAAAATTCTCAACACACGTGTTTTATTTACCACATAAACAATTATTAAATTATCAAAGACAAAAAAGTAGCCTAGATAAATAAAAACTATAAAATGGGCAGAAAGACCGTGTCAAGTTTGTTTTTTTTTAATTAAGTACTGCAGGTAGAATTATTTGTTTGTAAGATGCTTGATAAATAAAGATTATTTAGTGGTATTGTAAATTATTGAAGTAAAACAAGAGTTTTTATTCAATTTATCCTTATTTTAAATATTTAACCGTTTCAGAACTTTTCAAATTAATTTATTAATTTAATTACTACAAATAATTCATTAAACGACAACTTTTTTTTTTAATTAGGCTGAGCCATTCCGTCACACACGGCTATTATTAAACGACAACTTTAAAGTAAGATTTCTGGTATCTATTTAATTGTAATTTGTTAGATTTAAATTGCAACGCTTAAATTTAATTAAACACGTCCCGGCGCATTCACCATAAGTCATGCAATTTTATCGTACCAAGGCATACGTGTAAAAATTAAAGTTAAATAATTAAAGAAATTATTTTTATAAAAAATTCTAACATTATCAAAAGATGATTAATATTATCACCGTGAAGTAGAGATGGATAACTGATGCGTGAGTCGATTAATAGAGTGAATTATTATGATAGATTGTATTATGTATTTAATTTTAATGTTTCCCTGTAATTGGATGTTTTTCGTTGGGATATAAATAAATAAATAAATAAGCTCTTAGAAATGAGTCGCGAGTCAAAGGGATGTAATGTTGGCCATAAAAAGCCAATACCTGAAGGTACCCAGTGGTGATTTATTTTTGGAAAAATAAAGTAAAAGTGTTCAAAATTCGCTGTTAGAGTAATTATCTCTTGGATTCATTTTAGCTTCACTTCACTATTAAACCAAATAACAACAATACGTTTAACGTTCTGATTTAACAACTCTTTAAATCAACACTTGTTTTTTTTTTTTTAATTTTATTTCTAGGCCCACTTGATAAATTACATCCCCATTGTTTTTCTATTGCACAGAAAATTAACGTGTTTTGACAAACATGTTAATATCTTGGAAACGAAAGAAGATAGGCATAGGGAATGCTAGTACAGATCAACGCAGAATTTAATTCTTCGTCGGAATATGTAAAAATATACAGGGTGTTCCATTAAAAAAAATCGAGATTTGATGCTTTAAAGTTGACTAAATGTGGTGTGAAATTTTGAATACTGTTAATTTTATTTTTTCAAAAATAAACCACCACTGGGTACCTTCGGGTATTGGCTTTCTATGGCCAACATCACATCCCTTTGACTCGCGACTCATTTCTAAGAGTACACTCTATTAATCGACTCACGCACGAGTTATCCATCTCTACTTCATGGTGATAATATTGATCATCTTTTGATAGTAATAGAATTTTTTATAAAAATAATATTGGCTTCTTATGGCCTACATTACATCCTTTCAATTTTGTATCGTTCGGAGATATGTATTTTTAAAGTGAATTATGAAAAAGCGCAAAATTTTTTAAAATGTCAAATATTTCGAAAACGCTTAAATTTTGAGATTATGTTACCTAATATTTTTTTTCGCAGAATTGAATGTGTAATCCAAATTTGCAATAAAAAATATAGCATTCCATTTAAAATAAGGAAATTGGTGTTGACTTCCGGTATAACCGGAAGTCGAATAATCTTGAAAATATTTTTATTGAAAAGGGCACCCCCAATTACGTAAACACTGAAAATTTCATTACAATACATTAATTAAAAGTCCGTATACTTTTAACCCTTTGCGCTCGTATGTCGACTTATTGTTCGTCATTGCTGTTTATGTGATTTTTAGTGCGATTTATTTTTATATGTAAATTACCTTATTTCTGTAAAAAAAAATTCTCGCTACATTTACAATATGTTTTTATTTTTGTTTTAAGTAATTTTGTAAAAGGAGATTTTCCGTTAATAAATCTATTATTATTGTTATTATTATTAATACGTGCTATCAGTAATAAATACGAGTGCAAAGGGTTAATGTATCATCTCGGTGGGACACACTGTATACTTTTCGTCTTCTACAATTTGAAGAGAATTTATACCCACCGAAGTAGTTTCAACCCTGTAAATAATTCAAAATATACACATATATACAAAATGTTAAAATGCTTATATTACACAATCAGCTGAAAATTAATGATCACTATCTTAACAATTAATGTTTTGTTAAATGGCATGTTTCGATCCAAATACACACACAGTTTTAGTTTATATACATTCCTGAAATGCAATCGATTAGTTTCGAAATTAATGATGTTTCGTTTAGAGATTTCGATGTTGATGGGTTACGATCTGAAATTTGTTAATCATCCAAAGTTTGTGAACGTAACGCAACACCAAGCGTTAGTAATGAAAAGCTCGCTCGCATTTTCCCTACCGACGGGGCAGTTTTCTTCGTCGTCCCCGCCCGGGCAGTCCATGTTCCCGTCGCAGCTCTGCACGGCGCAGATAACTGTTTCGCCGTCCGCACACCTCAAAACATCATCGGCGCGACATCTGGTGTGCGTTGCCGTAGTCGTCGTCGTGGCCGGTTGGGTAGTTTCCTCCGTCGTCGTCGTGGACGCCGGCGTCGTTTTCGTTTCCTCCTCGTCCTCGTCGAAATCGTTGGGATCGCCCTCGATAACTACATCATCATCCTCTTTGTGTTAAAAGAAAGGAACAAAAAAAAAGAAAAATTGAACCCATCTAACCCAACTACACAAATAAAGCGACTGACGAAAAAACGGACAGTAAGCAATAAACAGTAAACTAGAACTTAAATTAAGAAACATTCACCGTATTATAGACTTAATTACTCCGCCTACGATTAATACTAAACTTAAGAAAAACAGTAAAATAAAAATTCACTGACTTCTTGTAGAAAAAACAGTAAAATAAAAATTCACTGACTTCTTGTAGGAAAATGCAATAAAATGAGAAATATGATACTTTTTTCGTCTTCTGCAATAAATTGTAGAAGACGAAAAGTATCATATTTCTCATTTTATTAAAAAGAGAGTACTTGATTAATCCGTAAATCATTTACTAGTTTTTCTTTTTAAGTCAAATAATTACTTAACAGAATTATTACTAAAATAAAAGGATTCGTCATTAAAATATTTCAAAAGTTTTATAAAAAATAGTTATCGACAGATTTTAATGACAAATATGAAACTTTTGTTGCATATAAGAAGTGCAATAATTTTTACAACAAAAAAAACAACATTTCCAATTAACGCCAGTCAAAGGGCAGAGGGCCCCCCATATTTACATTCGAATTGGATTTTTATTGTGATGAAAGGGGCAACAACGCCACGCAGCGCTCCGCTGCAAAATTACTTTTCCGAAGACGCGGGGGCGCAAGAGTGGGAGCGAGAGAGAGAGGGTGCAGATTGTAATTCTCCCCTCCTAGACAACATATTAATCTGTCCGATGGTGGCGGCGGCGGAATGCGCAAGCAAACGGTAATATATTTGCCTTCCTGCCTTCCGAAGTACGAAATACGAAATGCGAAACAATCGCCGCGTCGGCATAACAAAACAGCTCCATCTGTTATCCGCGCGGAATTACTACCGAGTCTTGTCTTTTATTTTTCAATCCGAACTCTAAGGAGAAATATTCGTGGATGTCTTGCATAAATGCAGTCATCTTAATTTAGAGTGTGTTTTAGATTATTCAAACTTTCAGTTATAAAAAAATGGCTACGCAAAATTTTGATGATTTTTTTTTTTTTTACTTAGGTTGAGCCATTCAGTCACACACGGCTGTTATTTTTGTATTATATAATTGTATGTATAATGGAAATAAATGAACAAATGAATAATGTAAGACTTATACAACAACCACGGACCCGAAATTTTGAAATTATCCGAATTTTGTGGTAAAGAAAGCCAAGTTTTGATGGTCAAAAATGATTATTTTTTGAAATTGCTCCGGTAATTCCACATTTGCTCTGACAGATGCTTAAAAGTTGGACAGATGTATGCTGAATAAGGTGTCTTTATAATTTTCTAAAAAAAAAAACTACGAATTTTGCAATAACAAAAATATTGAGAAAAAAAATAATTTTGACAGATAATTTCCAAAATCCTAGAGTGGTGTTATCCGAACATCATCCATAAATTGCTCTATTAATTTTTTTTATTCAGAAGCTTCAAATTTTGACAAAATAACGTTTTTACAGTTGGCACAAGAAAATATTCCATTTCTCGAATTTTTCTCTGGTCATCTTGTCATGTTTGAAAACATCATTTCTGTACAAAATTTGCTCTCCCCTCATTTCCATCAAGAAAACTCCTGCCCGGTTCATCCGAACGTACAAAATAGAGTAATTAATTTTAAATTATTAATCGTAATACTGGAACTACCGGTGATCCTGACGGAGGTCGAGTGCTCGGAATTAAATTTATTGATTCAATATTTAGATATGTTTCCAGAGTTAATTGTTTATAATTTTCAATTATAAATTTGGTTTGACTGAAATGCGTTTTCAAAGCAGATTGTTTATAATATTTAATTATGAGTTTGGTTCTATAATATTATATAAATATTTAATAAATTTAGTTAATGATCATAATGACTTATGATTTTTAAAATTTGTAAACGTAAAATTTTTCACTTGAATTTTAAAAAATTGAAAAAAATACTAAACTTAACTTTAAAAAAATTCAATTGAATTAGTTTACTCCACAAATGTTTAGAATTTAAGGATATTCAAGAAATTTTACTCTAAATTAATTTTGAAATGACTTATGATTTTTTAAATTTGTATTTGTAAAATTTTTCATATAAATTTAAAAAAATTGAAAAAAATACTAAACCTAGCTTTAAAAAAATTCAATGAAATTAGTTTACTCCACAAATGTTTAGAATTTAAAGATATTCAAGAAATTTTACTCTAAATTAATTTTGAAACGACTTACGATTTTTTAAATTTGTAAACGTAAAATTTTTCACATGAATTTTAAAAAATTGAAAAAAATACTAAACTTAACTTTAAGAAAAATCAATGAAATTAGTTTACTCCACAAATGTTTAGAATTTAAAGATATTCAAGAAATTTTACTCTAAATTAATTTTGAAATGACTTATGATTTTTTAAATTTGTATTTGTAAAATTTTTCATATAAATTTAAAAAAATTGAAAAAAATACTAAACCTAGCTTTAAAAAAATTCAATGAAATTAGTTTACTCCGCAAATGTTTAGAAATTAAGAATATTCAAGAAATTTTACTCAAAATTAATTTTGAAACGACTTATGATTTTTTTTAATTTGTAAACGTAAAATTTTTCACATAAATTTTAAAAAATTGAAAAAAATTAACTTAAAAAAATTCAATGAAATTAGTTTACTCCACTAATGTTTAGAATTTAAGGATATTCAAGAAATTTTACTCTAAAGTAATTTTGAAAAGACTTATGATTTTTTTTTTAAATTTGTAAACGTAAAATTTTTTACGTGAATTTAAAAAAATTGAAAAAAATACTAAACTCATTTTTAAAAAAATTCAATGAAATTATTTTACTTCACAAATATATAGAATTTAAGGATATTCAAGAAATTTGACTCTTAATTAATTTTGAAACGACTTATGATTTTTTACATTCGTAAACGTAAAATTTTTCACATGAATTTAAAAAAATTGAAAAAAATACTAAACTTAACTTAAAAAAAATTCTATGAAATAAGTTTACTGCACAAATGTTTAGAATTTAAGGATATTCAAGAAATTTTACTCTAAATTAATTTTAAAACGACTTATGATTTTTTAAATTTTAAAAAATTGAAAAAAATACTAAACTTAACTTTAAAAAATTCAATGAAATTAGTTTACTCCACAAATGTTTAGAATTTAAGGATATTCAAGAAATTGTACTCGAAATTAATTTTAAAACGACTTATGATTTTTTAAATTTGTAAACGTAAAATTTTTCACATAAACTTTAAAAAAATTGAAAAAAATACAAAACTTAACTTTAAAAAAATTCAATGAAATTATTTTAGTCCACAAATGTTTAGAATTGAGGGATATTCAAGAAATTTTACTCTAAAATAATTTTGAAACGACTTATGTTTTTTTTTTAAATTTGTAAACGTAACATTTTTCACGTAAATTTAAAAAAATTGAAAAAAATACTAAACTTAACTTTAAAAAAATTCAATGAAACCAATTTACTCCACAAATGTTTAGAATTTAAGGATATTTAAGAAATTTTACTCTAAATTAATTTTGAAACGACTTATGATTTTTTCAATTTGTAAACGTAAAATTTTTCACATTAATTTAAAAAAATTGAAAAAAATACTAATTAATTTGGAAACTACTTACGATTTTCTAAATTTGTAAACGTAAAATTTTTCACATAAATTTAAAAAAATTGAAAAAAATACTAAACTTAACTTTAAGAAAATTCAATGAAAATAGTTTACTCCACAAATGTTTAGAATTTAAGGATATTCAAGAAATTTCACTCTAAATTAATTTTGAAACAACTTTTGATTTTTTTAAATTTGTAAACGTAAAATTTTCACATGAATTTTAAAAAATTGAAAAAAATACTAAACTTAACTTTAAAAAAATTCAATGCAATTAGTTTACTCCACAAATGTTTAGAATTTAAGGATATTTAAGAAATTTTACTCAAAATTAATTTTGAAACGACTTATGATTTTTTTAAATTTGCAAAAGTAAAATTTTTCACATAAATTAAAAAAAAATTTAAAAAAAATTCTTAACTTAACTTTAAAAAAATCAGTGAAATTAGTTTACTCCACAAATGTTTAAAATTCAAGGATATTCAAGAAATTTCACTCTAAATTAATTTTGAAAGGACTTATGATTTTTTTAAATTTGTAAACCTAAAATTTTTCACATAAATTTTAAATAATTGAAAAAAATACTAAACTTAACTTTAAAAAAATTCAATGAAATTAGTTTACTCCACAAATGTTTAGAATTTAAGGATATTCAAGAAATTTTACTCTAAATTAATTTTGAAACGACTTATGATTTTTTAAATTTGTAAACGTAAAATTTTTCATTTAAATTTTAAAAAATTGAAAAAAATACTAAACTTAACTTTAAAAAAATTCAATGAAATTAGTTTACTCCACTAACGTTTAGAATTTAAGGATATTCAAGAAATTTTACTCCAAATTAATTTTGAAACGACTTATGATTTTTTAAATTTGTAAACGTAAAATTTTTCACATAAATTTTAAAAAATTGAAAAAAATACTAAACTTAACTTTAAAAAAATTCAATGAAATTAGTTTACACGACAAATGTTTAGAATTTAAGGATATTCAAGAAATTTTACTCTAAATTAATTTTGAAACGACTTATGATTTTTTAAATTTGCAAACGTAAAATTTTTCACATAAACTTTAAAAAATTGAAAAAAATACTAAACTTAACTTTAAAAAAATTCAATGAAATTAGTTTACACGACAAATGTTTAGAATTTAAGGATATTCAAGAAATTTCACTCTAAATTAATTTTGAAAGGACTTATGATTTTTTTAAATTTGTAAACCTAAAATTTTTCACATAAATTTTAAATAATTGAAAAAAAATACTAAACTTAACTTTAAAAAAATTCAATGAAATTAGTTTACTCTATAAATGTTTAAAATTGAAGGATATTCAAGAAATTTTACTCTAAATTAATTTTGAAACGACTAATGATTTTTTAAATTTGCAAACGTAAAATTTTTCACATAAACTTTAAAAAATTGAAAAAAATACTAAACTTAACTTTAAAAAAATTAAATGAAATTAGTTTACTCCACAATTGTTTAGAATTCAAAAATATTCAAGAAATTTCACTCTAAATTAATTTTGAAAGGACTTATGATTTTTTTAAATTTGTAAACCTAAAATTTTTCACATAAATTTTAAATAATTGAAAAAAATACTAAACTTAACTATAAAAAAATTAAATGAAATTAGTTTACTCCACAATTGTTTAGAATTCAAGGATATTCAAGAAATTTCACTCTAAATTAATTTTGAAAGGACTTATGATTTTTTTAAATTTGTAAACCTAAAATTTTTCACATAAATTTTAAATAATTGAAAAAAATACTAAATTTAACTTTAAAAAAATTCAATGAAATTAGTTTACTCCACTAATGTTTAGAATTTAAGGATATTCAAGAAATTTTACTCTAAATGAATTTTGAAACAACTTTTGATTTTTTTAAATTTGTAAACGTAAAATTTTCACATGAATTTTAAAAAATTGAAAAAAATACTAAACTTAACTTTAAAAAAATTCAATGGATTTAGTTTACTCTACAAATGTTTAGAATTTAAGGATATTCAAGAAATTTTACTCTAAAAAATTTTGAAACGGCTTATGATTTTTTTAATTTGTAAACGTAAAATTTTTCTCATTAATTTAAAAAAATTGAAAAAAATCCTAAACTTAACTTTAAAAAAATTCAATGAATTTAGTTTACTCCACAAATGTTTAGAATTTAAGGATATTTAATAAATTTTACTCTAAATTAATTTTGTAACGACTTATGATTTTTTAAATTTGTAAACGTAAAATTTTTCACGTAAATTTTAATAAATTGAAAAAAATACTAAACTTAACTTTAAAAAAATTGAATGGAATTAGTTTACTCCACAAATGTTTAGAATTTAAGGATATTCAAGAAATTTTACTCTAAATTAATTTGGAAACGACTTATGATTTTTTAAATTTGTAAACGTAAAATTTTTCACATAAACTTTAAAAAATTGAAAAAAATACTAAACTTAACTTTAAAAAAATTCAATGAAATTTGTTTACTCCACGAATGTTTGGAATTTATGGATATTCAAGAAATTTTACTCTAAATTAATTTTGAAACGACTTATGATTTCTCAAATAAGTAAACGTAAAATTTTTCACATAAACTTTAAAAAATTGAAAAAAATATTAAACTTAACTCTAAAAAAATTCAATGAAATTAGTTTACTCCACAAATGTTTGGAATTTAAGGATATTCAAGAAATTTTACTCTAAATTAATTTGGAAACGACTTATGATTTTTTAAATTTGTAAACGTAAAATTTTTCACATAAACTTTAAAAAATTGAAAAAAATGCTAAACTTCACTTAAAAAAAAAATCAATGAAATTAGTTTACTCCACAAATGTTTGGAATTTAAGGATATTCAAGAAATTTTATTTTATCATTTTAGTTTTTATTAATAAAAATAATTGATTGTGCCTACCTATTTTTAATATGTTTTTATATATTATATATTTTATTATTTATTTATTATATTATATGCCAGGCCAGGGGCGGCTCGTTATGTAGAGCCAAGGAGTTTCAAGCTCAGCCAGAATTTATAATTAATTTTTAAAACACTTTTTCGTCAGTTTAAATGTTAAACAACGCCTGTATAACTTTAATGAATAATAGAGAAAAATCGCAATGTATTTGTTGTACCTTCTTCTTCGTCAGATTGATTGACGTTGAAAAATTATATCTAGGAAAAAATGCAGTCACCATGAACGAATAGTCGATTTTTACTTTTTCCGTTACGAAGTACGAGAAAGTATTGTGATAAATACAATTTTCTTCTTAAAGTAATAAGAAAACAACAGACGTTTAACCAGAAATCAGGTGCTCCGACACATTTGCCCAACCCTGTATAAATAACTATTATACCATAAAATCGGTTGGCCACATGAAATATTTTTTTTTATATTGCGATTAATTTATTACCCTTGTCTGTCCATGCGTGTGTGTTTGTGCACATCACTTCTTCATGTGATTGTAAACATGGTTACTAACCAATCAATATTACACATTGTAAATCAATCGATAGTACTAACCTTTTGCGAATGTCCAGGCGCATTTTGTTTCCCCATTTTCGCTACCGGTAGACGAACTCATCCGGCGCCATAACTATTATTTACGATTTCTTCACTTTACCATGTATCACCGGCGACAATTCTTACACAGTACTCCTCTTCCATATTTACACTACATGTTCACTTAACACACACACACGAATCGATCCAAAAAATACTCGAAATTCATTGAAAACAGCGGCGTTCCGAAATGACGCCGCGCGGATGCGTTTTTGCGGAGGGACAGCCGATAAGCACGATTTCTTCGCCGCGTCTTTGTCTCCCCCCCCCCCCCTCACTCACTCAACCGCACTCGAGTGCATTTGTTTATTTCTCGCTGCAGGTGTGATAATTACGGGCGTACATTATTGTAAATACATCGAGTGAATAACAATGCAAGTGATGTTTGTGAATATGAACCGTGCTGATACTACGAACACAGACTTCACTGTTGGAAGCTGCAATTTGGAAGTTTTAAGGTTAGTGGTTTCTCTTATAAATCGAAGCTATATTATTAGAGCCAGTGACGGTTCGATTCAAATACTTATCCGTATTATATGGCTCTAATCAGTGACGGTTCGCAGGGTTTGTTCTGGTACGGCCGAGGAACAAGAGGTGGCAATACAGAAAGGTAGGGTCAGTTGCAGAGACGGATGGCTGCGTGACCGCACCTATCTGTATTACCACCTCTTGTTCCTCGGCCGTACCAGAAAAAAACCCGCGAACCGTCACTGATTACAGCCATATAATACGGATAAGTATTTTAATCAAACAATAATTAATTCTTGGCGTGTTTCCATGTTTGTGCCGTACCAATTGACTGTGTTATTGTATAATTAATGGCTACTTTATGTAAAAAATCATAATTCGTTTCCAAATTAATTTAGAGTAAAATTTCTTGAATATCCTAAAATTCTAAACATTTATGGAGTAAAATAATTTCATTGCATTTTTTTAAAGTTAAGTTTAGTATTTTTTTCAATTTTTTAAAATTCATGTGAAAAATTTTACGTTTACAAATTTAAAAAATCATAAGTCGTTTCAAAATTAATTTAGAGTAAAATTTCTTGAATATCCTAAAATTCTAAACATTTGTCTAGTAAAATAATTTCATTAAATTTTTTTAAAGTTAAGTTTAGTATTTTTTTCAATTTATTTAAATTCATGTGAAAACTTTTACGTTTACAAATTTAGAAAATCGTAAGTCGTTTCAAAATTAATTTAGAGTAAAATTTCTTAAAAATCCTTCAATTCTAAACATTTGTGGAGTAAACTAATTCCATTCAATTTTTTTAAAGGTAAGTTTAGTATTTTTTTTCAATTTTTTTAAATTTATGTGAAAAATTTTACGTTTACAAATTTAAAAAATCGTAAGTCGTTTCAAAATTAATTTAGATTAAAATTTTTTGAACATCCTTAAATTCTAAACATTTGTGGAGTAAACTAATTCCATTCAATTTTTTTAAAGTTAAGTTTAGTATTTTTTTCAATTTTTTTAAATTTATGTGAAAAATTTTACGTTTACGAATGTAAAAAATCATAATTCGTTTCCAAATTAATTTAGAGTAAAATTTCTTGAATATCCTAAAATTCTAAACATTTGTGGAGTAAAATAATTTCATTGAATTTTTTTAAAGTTAAGTTTAGTATTTTTTTCATGTTTTTTAAATTCATGTGAAAAATTTTACTTTTACAAATCTAAACAATCGTAAGTCGTTTCAAAATTAATTTAGAGTAAAATTTCTTAAAAATCCTTAAATTCTAATCATTTGTGGAGTAAACTAATTCCATTCAATTTTTTTAAAGTTAAGTTTAGTATTTTTTTCAATTTTTTTAAATTTATGTGAAAAATTTTACGTTTACGAATGTAAAAAATCAAAAGTCGTTTCAAAATTAATTTAGAGTAAAATTTCTTGAATATCCTTAAATTTTAAACATTTGTGGAGTAAAATAATTGCATTGAATTTTTTTAAAGCTAAGTTTAGTTTTTTTTTCAATTTTTTAAAATTTATGTGAAAAATTTTACGTTTACAAATTAAAAAAATCATAATTCGTTTCAAAATTAATTTACAGTAAAATTTCTTAAAAATCCTTAAATTCTAAACATTTGTGGAGTAAACTAATTCCATTCAATTTTTTTAAAGTTAAGTTTAGTATTTTTTTCAATTTTTTTAAATTTATGTGAAAAATTTTACGTTTACAAATTTAAAAAATCGTAAGTCGTTTCAAAATTAATTTAGAGTAAAATTTCTTGAATATCCTTAAATTTTAAACATTTCTGGAGTAAACTAATTGCATTGAATTTTTTTAAAGTTAAGTTTAGTATTTCTTTCAATTTTTTTAAGTGCTGAAAATGGCAATTTTCGTAATTGAATTTTCAATCTTCTTGTTTTCATTTTTTTATAGTTAAGTTTAAATTTTTAATTTTTTAACCTTATTTTTTTCTAAATTTTCTATTTGTTTGTTAAAATTTTCGATTTTTTGGTCCGCAATTTAGATTTTTAGGATCGAAGTTTTGAATTTTTAATACTATGTTTTAGATTTTTTTTAACCTAAATGATTTTTTATTTTTTTGCTTATATTTTCAAGTTTTTTTTTTTTATCGTTTTTGATTTCTTGCCCTTGATTGTAGATTTTTTTAACTTGAATTATTATTTTTTATGGGCGATTTTTTTTACTTTTTGGTTACTTTTTGACAAAAATCGATTAAACTTAATTTTTCTTCAAAAATTCTTTTTTGTTTTTTTTTCAGACTAAGGCCATTCTGGACACTATTTGTCCATAAAATTTTGTTTTGTTGCTTTCCAGGAACTGAGGTTTTTGAGTTTCTGGTCGGCAACTTATTTTGAGCTGAAAATGGCGAATTATTTCGTTTTCCTTGATTTTTCAATTTTTGGCTTGAATTTTTCATTTTTAGACCAGCATTTTTTATTTTTTTTGGCCTGTATTTTAGATCTATGGCCTGTATTTTTAATTTCTTCGTTCCATTTTTTTTGTTGAGATTTTCTCCATTTTTTTAACCGCGAATTTTCGAAATTTGTCTAAATTTTCGATATTTTAGTTTTTTACTTTAATTAAGATCGTATTTTTTATTGGTCTATGCTTTAGATATTTAACGTGTGTGATTGATTTTTATGTACAAATTTTTTTGCCGGTATTTAATTTGCATAATTTGTCATTTCCATCTTTCATAATTTTGACGTTTCCAACGCCAGTATCATCCGATATAATAAATTGTAAAAGTGGCTCTACCATCAACATCTTCCACGAGCCGCCACTGCATACCATCAGATCGGAGAATGTGACATGATGGACACATCGCCATTTCTATTTTCCCCGTTTTGATTTCGTAATGCTTTTTTTTATTTTCGCGTGTTTTGAGAGCGTTTCGTGTTTACACGATTAAAAAATTAATCCCCTTTATCGCGATCGCATAACTAATCCATGCGTGAAATGAACTTATATATTTTTTTTTATTACGTCCACTTAGCGTGTGTGAATTGTGGAAGCCGGATTAGGAAAAATCGCGGTGCAAAAATATTTCTCGATTGTGTTCTCATTTGGCACTTGGTGAAATTTATTGTAATGTGTAATGATAATAACAATAATAAAAAAGTAAATTCTAACTCGATATTTCTTAAAAATTATTTGATACAATACCAACCAGACGGAATGAAGATATATTTTGTGCAACAAATGCAAGTCCTCCTTTATGATTATTATTACACTTTATAATACAATACAGGATATAAAAAAAAATTGCTAGTTTCAGTCTTCCAGAACTTTGAGTAAATTTCTAAGCGATAAACACATTTTGATTTCAAAATATTAAAAATGTTAAAAATTCAAATAAATTTAAGAAGCTACTAAGAATTCCTCATAAACAAGTGTTATTACACATTCACGGAATTTCTAAATGATCATGCACAACAGTAATCTCATGGATCTAATATATACCGTGTGCTTGAATGTGTATTTTTTAATTAAGACAATTTTTGTCGTATGACTTTTATTTTATCAATTACTGATTATTCCTTTATATGTATTATTATTATTGTCATTTTAGAGCTACTAAATTTTTATCATCTGGAAATAGCAGAATTAACCTGAATACGCCCAAATTAACAATACGAAGCGGGCCATAGGGATTTACATGTAAAAAGTTAAATGTCTTAATATTGGCTCCCCTAATTATTTGACAGTATCGGTCCTCTTTATTTTTAAAGCTTTTTAAGCTAAATGATTTGGTACCTTACTCAATTGTTTCTGCAGAGTATTTACCGAGATATTTACAAAAAACTTTACAATTATTTTGAATTGAAAAGAAAGGTTTGCCATGAAATCATAATGGCCGATATTTAATTTTGTTCTAAAAAGTGACGTTTGCTGTCGCATTACAATTTATCAATAAATGGTTTCACGCAGGTACTATTTACGAACTTTATGTGAATTTCCAGAGAAGGCGATATCCAGCAATGAATAATTACAACTTTGCTTTCTAAATTTGAAATGCGTTACAATTGGGTTCTCTTAATTATCGGTCTACTTACATTATTTTTAATACTCGTTGAATACTATTTTTGTTGGGCATTGCCTTCTCCGGAAATTTAACACTTAACATATCACGTTCACTTCGTAAATATTACCTGAGTAATACCATTAAAATCATAAACACTTTTTCTTATGTAAAATACACGGCCGATTTTTTATCTTAATGCGACAGCAAACGTCACTTTTTAGAACAAAATGAAATATCCGCCATCATGATTTCATGGCAAACCTTTGTTTTTAATTCGAAATAATTGTAAAGTTTTTTGTAAATATCTCGGTAAATACTATTGAGTAATGTACCAAATGATTCAGCTTAAAAAGCTTTAAAAATAATGTAAGAAGACCGATACTGTCAAATAATTAGGGGAGCCAATAATAATACATTATTTTTTACAGGTAAATCCCTGCATATTCTGACAGACCCTTGAAATTTTTGCAAATCAATATTAAATCATGTGTCTTTGTAAATGCCTACAGAAAAATATACTAACTTTCCGAGAACAAAAAAGGCTGTGCGAGAAGACAAATTTTCATGACCAAAAATTATGTTTTCCAAAAATTGCTTTGAAGATTCCATATTTATTTCGGCAGATGATCGATATACCTACAGAATAATTTTCAATAATGAGTCATCGTAAGGAAAATTATACGAACTTTGATGAAACAAGGACGCAAAGGAGAATGTAAAAAAAAGACGTTAGACCGCGGAAAAAATTTCAGTCCGTCAGAAGTCGAACCACGTTTCATTTAAACTCTCCATTGACAACGATGATCAGGTTATATAATAGCGTACATCATTCGTGTGACATATTTAGTGATACATACAAAATGTTTAAAACCAAACTGTTGGCAATATTTGCTCCTTAGTTCATTTTATTTATTTAATTAGGCAATTAATCAATGTTAAAGGTATACACATGTATAAAATAGTATTTTGTATTGTTCAGTTTAATTTCATTTAGAACTGTTGATAATTTTAGTTAAATTAAGTTAATTAAGTCTAAACTATCTATAATTATTTTTAGTTTTTAATTCTATTAGAGTTATTTATTTTTTATTTGTTAATTGTAAAATTTCCCTGTAATTGGAATATTTTTTTGTTCTGTTGGGAAATAAACCTATTATTATTATTATTATTATTAAAAGTCTGGGGAAAACTTTTGAGGTTCTATTAAAGATCAAAAATTCCCGATGGATTAAATTGATTTTCTCTGAGACTATCAATTATACAAAAAAATGTTTTAGATAAAAGTTGAACGGTTTGGAGGGGAACATACAGTTGTGACATAGTGACCTTGGCTTGACCTTGTGACATCTACGTAAGGTCAGGTGAAATTCAAAGTGGGCACTTTATCTCAAAAACTAATAGAGCAATTGATACGAAATTTTGAACATAAGTCTTATTCGATAATCCGAAGAACTGAAAAGCTTTTGGTAAAATTTCGTACACCGGAAGTGGGTGTTTACCTTAACCGTTTTTTGTTTCTTCACGATAATTTTTTAAATATAAAAAATATTACAAAAATATATTAACACATATCAAAGACAACAAAGAAATGAACATCTTTTGTCTAAAAATATTTTTCATAAAATTACATTTTTCAGAAAAATAAAATAAAATTTCGAAAAAAATAATTTTATGAAAAATAACTATAAGATGTTCATTTCTTTATTATCTTTAATATTTGGTAAAATATTTTTGTAATATGTTTCATATTTGAAAAGTTATCGACAAGAAACAAAAAACGGTTGTTTCCGAAATTTGAATAGATATTATTCTCGAATATTATTTTGCAAAGTAACTTATCCCACTTTTGCACTAATAAAAATAGCTGCGTCGGAATACAATTTTTGATGACCAAGAAATTGCTATGAGAATTCCACATTATTTCTACAGATGCTGCTGAAGAATTATTAAAAACTTTTATTTTCTCTGCCTGTAAGCTTTTATTTTGTAAAAAAAGTATTTTTAAATAAATTGTCTACCCAAAACCGCAAAACATGGTAAGTGGTCTACGAGACAGAAAAGTTTTGGGACCTTTGGTTTAGACGGAAGAATGGTTTGCCCTTAGCTGATTTGTGTCCCTAGAACCGAGCAAAAATTGTTTCCTATTGCTTTGCTAATTTATATTAGAATGAATTATTTTCTGTTTAGTATTACTGCTTGGATTACGAATAAAGTGCATTATTATTATTATTTGTGAAGTTAACTGCTTGCCTTACCATTCCGAGTTAATTCGATAATCGATTTAAATTTGTACTGATTATTTCGTGTATCTGGTATACAATTTACATTGTTTTATTTTAATATTATTTATGAAAAAATATTAGAAAAAATGATTTTATTAGAACTGATCGAGTGGTAAGGTAAACGGTTAATTAGTTATCTGGATCAAAAATCATGGTTTCTAAGTGTTGAGCAGTTCATCCTGCAACAACAATATGTTTTCAATTGTTTTAATACCAACAACATATTTATTTTGTTGCAGGAAGAGCTAGTCAATTTTTATCTTCTTGAAATAGACCACGAAGGATTTAACCTAATTACACCCAAATTAACAATATACATATATACATAAAGCGTACAGTTTGTCTAGCGAGCCGTGGCGGGTGGGGATAAAGTTTGCGCAGAGTAAGAAAGTATTCGGAGAGAACCTCCGCACCACCGAATTGAATTCGTGACGATCCTGTGTCTACATTTACTTTATGTTCAAGCGACGCTCCCTGAATAATTATCAAATTTACGATGATCACAATCACTCACAGCTCGCTAGTCAAACTGTACGTGAATAACCAAAGCTGTCGCGCCCTATAAAAATCAAACTACATAAAGCGTACAGGGTGGCTTAATTTCGATGTTTTCGGATATTGGTAATATTGACACGTAAAAAAAAAACTTATCTAGATCTTTTTTTTTACAAATAAATAATGACAAACAGATGGCTGCCTGGAACCAATTACTACAAATTCTAATGTTTACTGTTTTGAAACACCCCTAAATCTCAGTAAATATCGTGTGAGCCACAAAATTTTGTTTCAGAGTGGGCTGTGAGATAAATGAGGTATGTCGCATATTATTACGATTAGTTCAATTGAACTGGATTAAAAAAAAATGATTGCTTTGTTTCTCTCTCTCAGACATGGCCAACTCAGAAACAAAATTATGTGGCTCACACCTTATGTATGTATAACAGATAAAAAAAATATTCAGTGGATTAAATGCAGACTTATGTATTTATAGTAATCAAGGTATCTAGGGCTTTATGAGTACAATAACGCCCCAGGTCGACGGTGTATTGCACACACTTATGTGCAATAAAATTAAGCACAAGTCTTGTGAGTATTTTTTACAATATTCTAGTTGTATAATTCGGGTCTGGAACATATTCAGTAAATGATCAAAACACCATAACCTGAAAATACCACCTTTATGTAAAAGCCAAAACTAAGACTAAGACTAAAAACCATCTTTTATTTTGGTTATAATTCGAATTTTTGAATTGTTATCTAAATGACGAGGCATTTTGACATTAAGAGAATTGACACATTTACATATTTTCGTAACCAGAAAGTCCGCTTTAAACTATAACATATTTTGTGTGCTTAATTTTATTGCACGTCGACTGTGAGCGTTTTGCTCATAACGCCCGTGCTGCCTTCAACGTTTAATATCATACTTGTAGTTTAAATTTATCGAAGATTTTCTTATACCATCTTCTGACAGATTGTCGCGCAGATGTCTATAGCGTTCGCACGCTTGATTTGCGTTTGGCGAATTGTTGACAGTCGATCTGTTGCTGGTCGGAACAAAGATAGCGTGCGGATTGTGTTTAGTTATATTAATTTCATTGTAAATATTTACTACCGAGATACCCTATGAGAACATGGAAACTAGGCCACCCTCACCACCGTTTAAGCCCTTGGGCATTCGCCTAAATTAATTACTTACTAACAACAATGTTCGTAACTACCCATAAAAAGACAAGATGCTGTAAAATACCAGGAAATTGTTTTTGTTGTCTTTAAAACTTGCAACTTTGGATATGATGTCACTTAGTCTATGATAGAAGTGGAGTATTTTGTCACGAGAGGCAACCTCACCTCCACTTATACTTCTTGAATCAGGTTCAAGTTAAGCTTGAATTACATTATACTTTTTTTCGTTTAGATTCTCGTTCAAGTTTTGCTTTCGATTTCCGTTCGATTTATAGTTCATTGCATTCGATATAGAGGGCGCCGCTAGCGGACGACGTAATTACCAACTCACTAAATAAAAATTATTTTCGTTCGCGTGTCCACGTCCAAGTGAGGTTAAGAGTTGAGATTGTAAAAATGTATTAAATTGATTATTTCATTCAAATCATTTAGAACCAATCAGAACCCCCAACTTGTACCAGGCGACTTGTTTTAATAAACGGAAATACCGCATCGTACCACGAATTTTTTCCGAAAAAACTTCACCATGCTAGGCAGAGTTGGATTCTGTCACGTTTCTGTTATTAAAAATGTTTAATAACTGAACGCATATAAAGGGTGTTTTTTTAAGAGCTTGAGAACTTTAAATAATAATACAAGTCAGAAATATTGTTGGAATTATTAATTATTATTATTATGTGGTAGATTATTTCAGGGCATTTTTGTTTTAAATATAATTTCAGGCATATGTCCGCCGCGGCTACGAGTTACATGGCCCATTCGATCAGTCCAATTTCTCAATACTTTTTCCAATAAACCTGGCCGTATGGCGTCAATGGTGGCTTCCAATGCTTCAAGATTTGCTGGTTTGTTGGCATAAACCAATGACCTAACATAGCCTCATAAAAAGTAATCAAAATACGTTAAGTCGCACGAACGAGTGGGGCAGTTAACAGGATCACTTCTGGAAATAAAGTTGTCACCAAATTGATTTTGCAATAAATTGATGGTTAAGCGCGTTGTATGGCAAGTTGCGCAGTTTTTTTGGAAAAATCAGTCAGCATGGCTCGATGGTGCTCGCCATTCACCGTAACGGCAGCTCCTTCCTCATTGCGAAATAAATAAGGACCGATGATACCCCCAGCGTGTAACCGCACCAAACAGTCAATTTTAATGGATGTAACAGTATTTCGTTAATGGCTTGAGGATTGTCTTCGCTCCATATACGGCAATTTTGCTTATTATCGAAGCCATTTAACCAAAAATGAGCTTCATCACTAGACACAATTCTTCGATAAAAATGCTCATCTTCAGCCAGTTTCAAATTAGCCCAATCAGCAAAAATGCGACGTAAACGATGGTCATTTGGCTTTAATTGTTGCACAAGCTGTATTCCAAGATCCTTACGTAAAATTTTCCACGTAGTCGAAGGACAAAAGCCAGCAACTTGAGAATAATGACGAATCCACATTTCGGCATCTTCTTCAACACTTTGCGTAATCTTCTCTTCGGTACGCACATTTCTTTATCTTGTTGATGGTTTTGAATCGAGAAGAGTAAAATTAGTGCGAAAACGATCAATAACTGCACGAATTGCTTGCTCACTAGGCTGATTATGTTGGCCGTAAAATGGACGAAGTGCTCCATGAACTTCGCGAATAGATTAATTTTTTTGAAAGTAAATTTCCACAATTTGGAAGCGTTGTTGTGGCGTTAAACGATTCATGATGAATTGCCCAACCTTACTGAACAGAAATGTCAAAACAGTTTGACATTCTCATTGAGTATATTTAGACAACTACCATCGAAACTTCTCATGCAGCTAAAAAAACACCCTTTAGTAATATATACAGTGATAATAATTGCACTATTATTAACGAAGAAAATATGCTTCAATCCCGACGGCGGACATTCTTTCTGATCGGCTGCCAAATGAGACGATTTTCTGATTTAAGACGTGATTTTGCTCTCGTGAAATTAATAAACAACAAAGTTATCGTGAAAAAATTTTCCGGAAAAAATAAACCTCTTGTGGTTTTACTGATGAAAACATCATGATAATTGTTAGGTTATATAGGTTATGTTGCTTGCACAAACAACTCATGCTTGTTGTTTTTTTTTTTCGTCGTTGGCAGTACCAAACTTGGACCAATATCAGGACCGGCTGCATATTTCTATTCAAGAAACTCGAACGGGAATTGAATGGAATTTTCTGAATTACATTCATACTAGATTGTCTCGAAGCAAAATCTAACGAGAATCTAGACAAAAAAAGATGGAAAAAATATAATGTAATTCAAGCTTTAAACTCGTGGTTTCTACACTGAATGTAACAAACAAGCGTGTCACGCTTTTCTTGGTTATAAAAATCCATTATCACTTGTAACTTATAACACCACAAAAAACTTAATAAACTTAACAAAATAAATAGGATAAACTGAATTTGTTTTACTTTCATCTTTTTCATGGCCAACTATTTTTTATTTATAATAAAACTTAAAAATGACTGTAACTCACCTATTTTTAGAAATAACTATGCATATGTGATATCAGATTAAAGAGAAAAAATTAGTCTTTCGAATGAGGTCATAGCCAACTATGGTTTCCATTAAAAAAATGTAAGTTGGCGTCATATCTCGGAAAATAATGGCGTTAAAAATTATCTGAATTTATTTTATTAAGCTGCGTAAAGTTATCTACAACTTTGTCCTTCGCAGTTTTTTTGTACCTGTCATAATAACTGAGATATATTTATTTAAAAAAATTGCCATTTTTACAATTTTCAAAATATTTGTTATTTTATTGCGCTCGTACATCCATTATAGTTTCCGAGATCCCCATAGAGAACATAAAAAAACTCACCCTATACATCAAGGGTGAGAAATGCTTGTTTTTTTTTCTCTGAGGTCTACCTAGGGAGAAAAGTAATATTTTTTTCCGTAGGGAGAGATATGTTATTTCTCTCACGATTTTAACAGCTGAGAACTCGAATTTTTCTCCCGTTTGTGAAAAAAAACTCTTCACATTGCTGTAAGAAGCGAAACTAGTTATTTATTATTTTAATTCAACCTCCTTAGTTCACCTACTAGGCGGTCTTATTTTGGAAGTTGCCAGAAATTTAAAAAAAAATCTATTTTTGCGTTTTGAGTACAATATTTGGAGAATATTCCTTAAGTAAGTTGGAATAAGTCCGAGTTACAGGTTGAAAGCATTGCCATGACAACCGCTTAAAATCACCTCAGTAAAAAATTGCACGCTTCAATAAATATCATTTACGATTTCCTGATAAATACAATCTTGTCTTACCAACCTACAAGGTACACACCTTAACAACTCTAATCTAATTGCGAAACAATACACTAGCATCGAAACCACTTCCGATTCTAAGGCAGCCCCTGTACAATAGATACATATCCCAGAAACAACAAAAAACAAAATAAAAAAATAAAAAATAAAACATACCCTTGGGACATCCCACTTCATCCGAACCGTCGTCACAATCGCGGACATCGTTACAACGGGCCGAGAGAGGAACGCAACCCTTTTCGGAGCAAGAAAATTCGTGGGGTTGGCAGACTTGTTCGGCTTCTACTCAAGAAATAAAAGAAAAAGAAAAACAAAATAAAAACAAATCAAAATCAAAACAATAAATTATTACACGTATTAATAATAAGTAACATTTAAAAAAATCAAGAAAAATAAAGTTTAATAGCTGTACAATACAATTATTTGACTGAATGCTAATCAATTATAAAATAAATTTGTACTTAAATTTTATTTCTACGCTAAAAGTCTAAAAACACTCTATTTTTAACGGTGTAGTTTTTCAAATACACTACGCTTTGAGCATTTAAGTCGGTTTAAGGCTTTTTAACTACTATACAATTTCATTTTAGAGACACCCTGTATTTTATAATGCAGATCTTTTGTATATGTCATGCACTATACTATACTATTTTAGAATTATGGTGGATTTTACATTTAAGTCAGGTTTAAATATTATTTTCAGCTGTGTAAACGTTCTTTATGTGTCTGCATTTTTGATTCAGTATTGTTTGAATCAGAAATGGAGCCTCAGATAAAAGGAAAAAATACATCAATTTAGAAAATAATTTCTTAATAAAATTGTGAAAGAGTAATTATCAATTAATACAATCGCAGAACCTAACCTCAAATTATGCATTCGGTTTACCATCTGAAAGATCGTTTACACAGCTGAAAATATAGCACCAGTGTTATGTCAATTTAAGCCAGAGTTAAACTTAACACCACCTTTGTGAAATCCATTGTTAGAACAGTAGATTCGCGTATTTAAATAATCTAAGAAAATAGTTTATTTAATTAAAACAAAAATTGATGAATTATTTCAATTTCTTTCAACGTAAACAATAAAATATATGAAATTTACGTTCACAAATAGTGAATATTATTATTTCAATTAAATAATATTTACGTGGAGAAAAGTAACGATCTCTTCCTTTTCCCTTGCTTTCCGCAAGTTCTTTCGCATTTGCCATCGCCGAGTCTGTACACATAATGCGGCGCTTTTTACGGCCGTTCAAATGATTTCTTTGACTACATTCCTTTTGTAGAACCAGTATTAGCTTGTTAGGGTCGTAAGTTACAAAGTGAAAGGTTCACTTCCTGTGTTTAAGTATACATTTCTTTAGTGAAATATTTACCCAAACAAACTAAAGCAAAATAGGAATGATTTCCACTTTTTGTGAACCATAAGTATAATTTTAAATAATTTAATTCGAAAATGCAATAATGCAGGGCATTTTAAAACCTTACTTTTGTTAAAGTCATTTTAATATTTGATGTAAATAATATTTCAAAACAGATGATATGTGTCAAAGAATAATTCATTTTAAATCTATCCATTATAATTTTACAATTTAATTAAGATAAGTATTAACGTAAACGAATATTAATTGTTAGTAGTATTTATGAAAATTAATAATAAACAATAAAGTAAAAAAAACAAAAAACCTACCACAGCCAGCTTCATCAGAATTATCTTCGCAATCATTATAACCGTCACAACGTGCACCTATAGGAATACATTCGCCGTTGTTGCAAGGAGTTTCGTCAAGATCACAAGTTCTATCACCAGCTACAAATTATGAAAAGAACAAAAAACAAACAGTTAAATTACCGAAAACTAAGGACCGGTATTATAAAGGTCATTTAAATTTAATTGACGATTACATTTTAATTGACATTTGTCCTGCATGTATTTTGCATATAACCAAACTTCATTTAAATTTGAATCTTCAGTTATCTTTAACTGACTTTTATAATACCGGCCCTAAAAGTCATATTTCCGTTTTTAAGGAAAATACGTATATTTAAAAAAATCGTTGGTATCAGATGCCCAAGTAGCCAACGTCAAAAATAACACAAAAATCGACCAATAAAATGAAAAATAAAAAAACATGCTGGTAAATTCTCTTATCCTTACAAATGTATGCTTTTAATTCGAAAGCAAATGGATTATTTTATCAAATAAATAAAATAAATAATTTTCTCTATAAATATGAACAACATCACGCTTCTTACATACCGCTCTTAATATTAACAGCAAATACACTAAACTTAATTCAACAACAATTCAGAAACAAAATATACAACAATGTTCTTATTTCATACCAACACTACACCTCGTCTTTCTTGTGTACAGCATGTATAACGTGGCAATGTTAATAAATCGTTTATTATTATTATAAATATGACTCAATCGTTAAGTACAAAATTCTGCTATTCATACTTTTTTCTGCAGCCGTTCCGAAAATAAAACTTTCTGTATGATTTATTAAATCGAAAATACCACTTTACATAAATTAATTATTTTCGGGACGATTTTTTTTCACTTTCAGAACGATTTCTATACTTTCGGGACGTTTTTTGTTACTTTCTGGCAGAAAAAAGTACTTTATTCAAATTTTAAAGCATTACAAAGTTAGAAAGGGCCATCGATAATGTCCTTCAGCGTCATACTTATATTTAATCTAAATTAAATTATGTTTAAAAAAATATGTACCTTGGAATTCACGGAACATGAAATCGTCCTTCATGGTGGCAATCGTTCCGATCATGTGGTAACTAGCGATTTGATTGTAAATCCTATTCCTGATGCTGTCTTTGTCGTGGTTGTAAGTGCTCTGCAGATCTAACGTTACCACGCTTTGGAAGGAATCGTCATGTTTTTTTCTATAAAAGAAAATCATATAAAACAAACGCTGAAACCGGTATTGTGACTATTTCTATATAAAAATATCTTAATCTGTCTTCAAACCAACACTAAAATCAGTATTATACAGTGCGCGCCTAAAGTATGGAATATAGTCAGTAAAATCGGAATTCAATATTTTATCAAGTTCTGGATTTTTTCCAAAAATATTTTATTTCGGTTTTACTAAATATATATTCCATACTTTAGGCGCGCACTGTGTAAACCAATACATAAAAAAGAAAATCTCACTCTATCTTCACGACTTTGGCGCGTTGCGTCCCCGGCAGGTCCACAAACAGTCCCTCGATGCTGTCCTCGATCTCTTCCGATAGCTTTTCGTATTCTTTGCTCTTCTGGTTGTTAAAGGCGTCGTTGAAGGGTTCCATCACGATGAAACGGATACGGAAGTACACTAAAATATTTATTAATGTTAATCATAACTAACGGAAAAAAAATAATACACATTTTGCATTACAAATTAATTTAAGGTAGAAACGCCAAAGTGGCGGAATCTATTGCCTGAATGCTGTACTGAAGCAAATCCGAGTGGCTTAACCACCGACAGATATGATTGAGTACAACATTTAGGCACTTTGGCGTTTCTACTTTTAACGGTGTTTGGAATACTTATATTCCAATCGTAATCTCCGTTTCCCCATCAGCAACTAACTACGCTGATGAGACCTGAAAGGTCGAAACCAGTCTGTAGCTGTTCTGATGGGGTAACAATACTTAATGTCTACAAATTAATTTATTTGCAAATTAAATTTACCCTTTTTCAAACAAGGTTTTTCCACAAAAATTAGTCTTTTAATTGCAGAAATGATTTTTGTTGAATGCATTCAAAATAAAAATAAAAGTCATAGCTTATTAAAATGATGATAACCCAGCTATAATCCCATACACATCCATTTCCTTACTTAATCCTCGTTACCAACTCCTAGTTACTAGCCCCATATCAACGAAAGTTACTAAATGTATAGTAAAGGGTGGGCCATCTCTTGGAATCTTTTTGAGCTACCACTTTATTTTTACTTTCATGATATTTGACATCTGATGTATGAGAGTTCTTCAGTATACAACACCCGGTTAACGAAATGGCACGCTATATGCTTGATGAACGTTGGGAAATGTTAAAAATTTACTTTGAATGTAATTCGTGTATTGCAGAATCAGTGCGAAAATTGCGTACAAAATTCGGTCGCGAATATGCACCAAATGCACGTGTTCTGAAGAATTGTGTGCACAAAGTTCGTGAAACTGGAATGCTGGTGGACCGTACTAAAGCTCCACGCGCTCGTCGGGTTCGTACACCCGAGAATATTGCTGCTGTAGCCTGTAGTGTGCAAGCCAACCCGAGAACATCGACTCGTCATCGCTCTCAGCAATTGAACATTAGTCGCACTACCATGAGACGTATTTTGCATAAAGACATCGGTTTATTCGCCTTTAAGGTCCAAATAATACAGCAGTTGAAGAGAGTTGACCATCCACTTCGATACAACTTCGCTAATTGGGCCTTAGAGCAGCTGGAAGCCGATGGTGATTTTTGGCGAAAAATTATCTTTTCCGATGAAGCGCATTTTCACCTCGGGGGCTATGTAAACAAGCAAAACTGCAGGATTTGGGCATCGAAAAACTCACACATGATCGTTAAGCAGCCAATGCATCCCGAACGAGTGACTGTATGGTGCGGATTATGGGCATCATCGGCCCATTTTTCTTTGAATCTGGCGAAACGGTCAACGGAAACCGCAAATTGCTGGTTTGGATGTGGGCAACATCTGGTTCCAACAAGATGGGGCGACATGCCACAGTAGCAACGAAACTATCGACTTATTGCGGTCAAAATTCGAAAATCGTGTAATCAGCCGTCGTGGAGATGTGAATTGGCCAGCAAGGAGCTGCGATTTGACGCCCATGGACTTTTATCTCTGGGATGCCGACGTTGTTATGCCAACGATCCAGCAACGATTGACGATCTTAAAGTCAATATCCAAAATGTCTGAAAAAGTTCTGAAAAAATGGGTCGAGAGATTGTAAGGCCAGCCGTGACAGCCATTTGACTGATGTCATATTCCATGTATAACCGGATACTCTTGGCTACAAAATAAATGCAAGATCATGAAATTCCATCTAGCCGTTTGTGTTTTATTAAGATTTTAAAAAGATTCCTTGCGATGGCCCACCTTTTAGATACAGAAATTAATTGACAATAAATGAAGATTGTTTACTACTAAAATTATCCGCTGAAAATATTTTTCGCCACATCGGCAATGTAACAAAAGAGCAGTGGAAATCAAAGCAGCTTCTGCAGATAAAACTACTAGCTTTACCCCTAACCTAAGCATAAGCACCAATCGTTACAATTTATTTGAATATTTCAATCAACGGAATGTCCAATTAACAATCGCTAACTTGTAATAAACGCTTCACATTTAGAAATACACACAAAAACGATTGTTTGTGTGGGTGGTCCCTATTCTACCCTACAACCCTTTGAACACACTAGAGTTTCTATAAATAAAAACGTTTGCCAAAGGACCAGAATATCTTATGAATGTACGTACACTTGCGAAATCCTCGCTTGTAATCTATAAATTGGAAGATGGGATAGAGACCACCCACTGCCCTTAGTTTCCACTTAAACCTAACCTAGAAAATGCCAATTTCTTAGACTGAACTTGTAAGAAATAATTTTCATAGAAATGGTATTAGTTTTTCGTAAACGATAAACTGGACTTTTATTAGTTCGAAATTCGTCCGCAAGGGGTATCAGATTCTAAATTGGTCCAATAATTCCTTGATTTAATAATTAATTCCCTTTTTATAGGTTGCCTATTTAAGACGTTAAGCTTGATAATAATAGTAATACATTATCTTTGTAAAGAAAACAAAAATAAAGATACCTCTTACTGCTCTTCCACTTAATCTACCCAATGGCCTGTTAACCTTGGCCACAAATTGACAGCACTCTGAACTCGACTTTGAGTGAGTGAAATGTGCACATCGAGATTTAAAAAAAATCTAAAAATAACATTTCAATTTTCAATGCTCTCAAAAATATTTTTGACTTATCTATAATATAACTGTAGCTACTACATCCCCAATATTAAAAGAAATTGAAAAATATTTTCCCGTTGCTTGAAACTATTGACAGAAACATTTTGGTATAAAGTTCTCACCTGGATGTTCTGGGACAAATCCTCCGGAATGCGTTGGTGTGTCTGTGGCTCCGGCTCCTGAATGTTCCCCGGAACCGTAAAGGTCTTCGTCATCGGTGTTGTGTATGCTAAAAATAAAAGGTACAGTAGCCGCACAGTTTTGACGTTTGTTCTGTGCGATCAACAATTATTTAGATTTAAAGAGATTTTAAAAGAACAGTGAGATAAAAAAGTCGATAATGGTTGTCAGAAAATGTGCAACAAAAAATACTTCCATACATTTCAAGACATCTGAACCTCTAGAACGCATACCGTGAGATAAAAAGGTCTTAAATAATTAGTAGCCAGTGAGGGCTCACGGTACGGCTCAGGTAGCAGAGGTGGCAATCGGTTTCAGAGACTGCTGGCACCATCTGTATTACCACCCCTGCTATCTCGGCCGTACTAGGAGTCACCCCGTGAGCCGTCACTGGCTGCCAACTATTTTAGATTTTTTGATCTCACGGTATGTCTTCTAGAGGTTCTTGGAATGCATGGAAGTATGTTTGGTTGCACATAACTGCTTCACTTTAAATGAACTTTTATTTCTGCTGAATATTGGCCAAACAAGCAATATCCTGCCATTATGGAAGTAAGTTTCAATGATGAATATTTTATGTTCTGAAGTAACAACCATTTGTGCGTTGAAATTTGATTATTAGTGATAATTGTTTTATTTATTCAAGTCCTGGAAAAGGAAAAGGTGAAGTAATTATAATGGAAAGGGAAAACTAACAAATTACGGAAAACAAAAAAAAAAACTACAAATCTGAATATAAAATTAACGGAAGTCTCCAATACCAGATCTTAAACTGTTGTTTAGATCTGAAGGAGGCACACGCGATCATATTATTCAGGAGAGCTACTTGAGCCTTCCTAGGGAGGCCAACGCTCTTAAAAAAAAGAAGAAAAAAAAATTTGCTGAAGTTACCAAAGAAACGAAAAACACAGTCATAGCCGCCCATTATCTAAATAATTGTTAATCGCGTAGGTTTTACAGTGAGATCAGAAAGTCGAAAATAGTTGGTACTGTATTGATCTTAAAGTTACAACAAACTAAATTATATGCATGGTTTTCTTTGCTGTGATCAATCACATCAATTTTGAACAATTTGCATATTTGTGGAAAATGGCAGAGCTCTACTCCACCGATGAGGACAAATTTGTAGTTTATCGTCTGATGAACAATTAACAATCGTAACTATTTACCTAGGTCCATGTGCGTACGCTGTATCATTATGTTTCTTCGACGAGGCAAACTCCAAAGCGCCGTAATCACTGTCGCCCGTCGTCTCTCTCGAGTATTTCTCCTTCGAGCTCTCTTCGACCAAATTCTGTCCCTGATCTTCGGTCTGTTGCTGTTCCTCCGGTTCCGTCGCTTGCTCCTCATCCCCTTCCTCCTCGTCGGGAGCGGCGGTCGTGGCCGAAAAGATATCCCAGAATCCTCTCTTTATCCTGTGGACGGTTTTGTACATCCAGTGATCATCGTCGTGACTAGACTCCGTATTTACATCACCCTCGTCGGTGCTATACCGTCTGTGTCTGCCGTGCTTTACATTGCCGTCTTCTATCGTATCGAAGATTAGATCGGAATCAATCTGTAACAATAAAAAAATATGAAGTATTGCAGATGCATTAAATATATTTATTAAGTGAAGAGAATGATTATGACTAATGGTACCAACCAGATTTTGGTTTTGTTTAAGTGTTCAACAACTTAAAACATTAATTTTCAAAAATTCATAACCAATACAAATATTGACTAAGTTTCAAAAATCAAGATTAATTTTAAAGGTAAATGTATTATGATTGCATCAGGGTTTTTTTTATGGTATTCAATCATAGCGCTATGATTTTTTTTTCTAGTTTTTCCTTGTTTAAAAATTTGTTTTTACAAATTGAAGTGACACATTTTCAAAAATTAAGGTTAGTTTTAAAGGAAGTAACATTTGTTATTTATCCATGTTACAGTTTTCTTTCTGAACGCATCTTTTGCATATTTCTACACCCTGTAAGTTTAAGTTTTTTTTTTATATCTGTTATGACTCATATTTTCTTTTATTTATTGAAACCACTTATTTATATTATGTATATTGACCTGTATAAACCCATTGTTATTGGCACATTAAATAAATTAAATTAAATTGATTTTGTGAATATATGAAAAAAAAATATTTTTGTCTTCAACAACTTTGAATATTAATTTTCAAAAATTAATCTCACGCAAAAATTGACACATTTTCAAAAGTCTAAGGTGATTCTAAAGGCAGATGTTTTGTGAATATACTTACTAAAATTTTTGAGAAATTCTATATCAGTTTTTTTTTTGTTCGACAACTTAAAACGTTAATTTTCAAAAATTCATAACTTACGGAAAAAGTGACGCATTTTCAAAAATTACAGTAAGTTTTAAAGGGAGATGTTTTGTGAGAGTATTAAATAATAATTAATAATTAAATAAATAAAATTGATTTTTTATTCAAGCCTTCGACAACTTTAAATATCATTTTTCAAAAATTCATAACACGCATTTTCAAAACTCAAAATTAATTTTAAATATATTATAAAATAATAATTATAAAATAAAATATATTATGATTACATTTAACGTTTTAATGAATTCAATCGTATCGGTATTTTTTTTTCTATTTTAAATATTCGACAAATTAAAGAACATCATTTTTCAACATTTATAACTAACGCATTTTCAAAAATTAAAGATAATTCAGATGTTTTCTGAATATACTATATTTTTTTCTTATTTTTGATAAATTCCAGCATATCATGTAATAAATCAAGTGTCGAAAATTACCATTTTTGACTGCCAAAAATGCCAATTTTCAAGTATCGGAAACGACCATTTTTAACTGCCCAAAATGACAATTTTTAACTGCAAAAATGACAATTTTTAACTGCCGAAAAGGCAAATTTTCAAGTGTCAGAAACGACCATTTTTAACTGCCAAAAATGATAATTTTCAACTGCCAAAAATGACAATTTTTAACTGCAAAAAATGACAATTTTTAACTGCCGAAAAGGCCAATTTTCAAGTGTCGGAAACGACCATTTTTAACTGCCAAAAAATGACAATTTTCAACTGCCAAGAAGCCAATTTTCAAGTGTCGGAAACGACCATTTTTAACTGCAAAAAATGACAATTTTCAATTGCCAAAAAGGCTAATTTTCAAGTGTCGGAAACGACCAATTTTAACTGCCAAAAAGGCCAATTTTCAAGTGTCGGAAACGACCATTTTTAACACCCAAAAATGCCAATTTTCAACTGCCAAAAATGATAATTTTCAAGTGTCGGGAACGACCATTTTTAACTGCCAAAAATGACAATTTTCAACTGCCAAAAATGACAATTTCTAACTGCCAAAAATGACAATTTCAACTGCCAAAAAGGACAATTTTCAAGTAACGGAAACGACCATTTTTAACTGCCAAAAATGACAATTTTTATCTGCCAAAAAGGCGAATTTTCAAGTGTCGGAAACGACCATTTTTAACTCCCAAAAATGCCAATTTTCAACTGCTAAAAATGATAATTTTCAAGTGTCGGGAACGACCATTTTTAACTGCCAAAAATGACAATTTTCAACTGCCAAAAATGACAATTTATAACTGCCAAAAATGACAATTTCAACTGCCAAAAAAGACAATTTTCAAGTATCGGAAACGACCAATTTAAGCTGCCATAAATGACAATTTTTAGCTGCCAAACGGGCTAATTTTCAACTGCCAAAAGGCCAATTTTTAAGTGTTAGAAACAACCATTTTTAACTGCCAAAAATGACAATTTTCAACTGCTAAAAATGACAATTTCTAATTGCCAAAAATGACAATTTCAACTGCCAAAAAGGACAATTTTCAAGTATCGGAAACGACCATTTTTAGCTGCCAAAATGGCAATTTTTAATTGCCGAAAAGGCGAATTTTCAAGTGCCGGCAACAACCATTTTTAACTGCCAAAAATGACAATTTTTAACTGCCAAAAAATGACAATTTTTAACTGCCAAAAAAGACAATTTTCAAGTGTCGGAAACGACCATTTTCAAGTGTCGGAAACGACCATTTTAAGCTGCCAAAAATAACAATTTTCAGCTGCCAAAAGTCCAATTTTCAAGTGTCGTAAACGACCGTTTTTAACTGCCAAAAGTGACAATTTTTAATTGTCAAAAATGACAATTTTTAACTGCCAAAAAGAACAATTTTCAAGTGTCGGAAACGACCATTTTTAACTGCCAAAAATAACAATTTTTAACTACCAAAAAGGCGAATTTTCAAGTGTCGGCAACGACCATTTTTAACTGCCAAAAGTGACAATTTTCAACTGCCAAAAATGACAATTTTTAACAGCCAAAAAGGACAATTTTCAAGTGTCGGAAACGACCATTTTAAGCTGCCAAAAATGACAATTTTCAACAGCCAAGACGGCCAATTTTCAACTGCCAAAAGGCCAATTTTCAAGTGTCGGAAATGACCATTTTTAACTGTCAAAAATGACAATTTTTAAACTGCCAAAATGACAATTTTTAATCGCCAAAAAGGCGCATTTTCAAGTGTCGGCAAGGACCATTTTTATCTGCCAAAAGTGAAAATTTTTAACTTCCAAAAAATGACAATTTGCAACTTCCAAAAATGACCATTTTCAACTGCCAAAAAGGCCAATTTTCAACTACCAAAAAGGCCAATTTTCAAGTGTCGGAAACGACCATTTTAAGCTGCCAAAAATGACAATTTTTAACTGCCAAGAGGGCCAATTTTCAACTGCCAAAAGGCCAATTTTCAAGTGTCGGAAATGACCATTTTTAACTGTCAAAAATGACAATTTTTAAACTGCCAAAATGACAATTTTTAACTGCCAAAAAGGCGAATTTTCAAGTGTCGGCAACGACCATTTTTATCTGCCAAAAGTGAAAATTTTTAACTTCCAAAAAATGACAATTTGCAACTGCCAAAAATGACCATTTTCAACTGCCAAAAAGGCCAATTTTCAACTACCAAAAAGGCCAATTTTCAAGTGTCTGCAAAGACCATTTTTAACTGCCAAAAATGACAATTTTTAACTGCCAAAAATGACAATTTTTAACTGCCAAAAATGACAATTTTTAACTGCCAAAAAGGACAATTTTCAACTGCCAAAAATGACAATTTTCAACTGCCAAAAATGACAATTTTCAACTGCAAAAAATGCCAATTTTCAAGTGTCGGCAACGACCATTTTTAACTGACAAAAATGACAATTTCAACTGCCAAAAACGACAATTTAAAACCCAAAAATTAACACATTTTCAAAAATTTAAGTTTTTTTTTGAAGTTACGCAAATGTGTTATGATATCATCGGACTTTTTAAAGAATTCAATCATATCGATATTATTTTATTTTTCTATTTTTTTTTGTTCAAATATTTCGACCAATTTTCAAAAATTCATAACACGCAGAAATTGGCAGAGTTAATTACTTTTAAAGGTAAATGTTTTGTAAAAATATCAACATTTTTGAGGAATTAGTATTTACTTTTTAGCCAAAAATTTCATTTAAAAAAATTAATAACGCGCGCAAAAATCGACTCAATTTCAAAAATGAAGGTTAATTTTAAAGGTAAATGCATTTTGTTCATCAGGGTTTTTAAGGAATTCAATAATTTTTTTTTCTAGTTTTTCTTTGTAAAAATATTTGACCACTTAAAAATTCATTTTAAAAAATTCGAAAACTCGAAAATCAAAATTTATGTTAGATCTTGTGGATATATTAAAAATTTCAAGCATTTGAGTATTTATTTTTTTCTAAATTTGTTCAATTGCTCGACAGCTTACAAAAAAAAATTCAAAAAATCATAACTCTGGGAGAAATTAGCGAATTTGCAAATGATGGATGTTGTACATACCTCTCACAATTCTATTCTCTCCACTACTCCCAACGCTCTTAATAGAACGGCCATTGCTACCGCGCGATAAATTTGTCGAATTAAAAACGCGGTAAAAAAAAGGGTGAAAATTACCGTACATTTGTGTACGGTTTTAACATTTGGACCGTATACCATACTTTCGCGGTAATTACCGTACGTATGGCAACACTGGTACTAACCATCTCCTATAGTAGATGAATTATTTTAAAGCTTTAACCCAGATATTCCTACAGTTCTATACGTCGGACGACTATTGTAAAGTTCCTCTTAAAATTATATCTAGAATATCGTCAGCCTCATCTATCATTTTTCTATTCCAATAATTACGTCCTGTGAGTATTCATTGACATTTGGGAGGAAGACAAAAAAATAACCTCTCTGTGTTTTTTTTATCTAGAATATCGTCAGCGCCATCTATCATTTATCTATTCCAATAATTACGTCCTGTGAGTATTCATTGACATTTGAGAGGAAGACAAAAAAATAACCTCTCTGTGTTTTTATCTAGAATATCGTCAGCGCCATCTATCATTTTTTTTCCAAAAATTCAATGATTATTCATTCGCATTTGACAGGAAGCAGAAAATAACCTCAAACTTAATTATTTGATTTAGAGAAACATATTATTTACTTTTTACGTTTAAGTTACGAGTCATTTCTTGTACGAGATTTCACAACAAGATTTTGATATAAAATATTACCAAAAAGCGATAAATCCGGCTAAGTATTTACATAAGTGATGAATACCCCAGTGAATCCACTTAGGTATTCATGCGGACATTAAAACTTCCATAATGAGATGCTTTTGTATGAGGGGTGTGAGAGAGGGTCGTCTTAATCCCGTTCGAGCATTAAACGGAAAAATATGAATATTTAAAAAAGTTTCCTCTTTCGTAGGCCGGGGGAGCGGGGACACGCGCGCGCGGTCCCTAAAAGTGGCAATCTTTCGCTAGATGGGTTGTCTCTGGTGTCCTCGTCGTTCTTTAGTAATTCGCCACTAATATGATCAATCTGAACGTAGTTTGGAAGTCGAGGCACGCGCCCCCCATTCTCCCGACAACTTCTCACTTCGGAAAAGGGGATGATGATGGCTTGTGGAAGAGGAAGCGCGGAGGAGAGGAAGCGACCCTATTTAACCGACACCCCGGCGAAATAAAAAAAAAGAAGGGTGAGGACGGACTAATGGTGAATTCATATAACGATGTTGCTTGTCGTTTTATTTATTTTTTTATGTTTTTGAGGGTTTGATCGTAAACAAAATAATATATCCATTGTTTTAGTAATTTTCTTCCAAGGTAGAAACGTCAAAGTGGCGGAATCTATTGCCTAAATGCTGAACCAAACATCGACAAGAGATGGACATTGCCAGCGATGGCAAATATAACAATAATAATGTGAACATTAAATATTGTTGTAGGTGTTCTGATGGGGGAACAATATTTAATGTTCACATTAATTTTCTTCCATTATTTATTGTTTAGTCAGGTTGTACAAAGACTCTAATCTGTTCTACAAGATTTGTAGGAAAACATTTTTTTATTTGATGCGAGTGTGATTGCAATTTTGTATCCCATTATGTGAATAATTCTTTTAAATCGATGCCACTATCGACTGATCGTAATTTTTGAATTATTCATCGACCCTGTAATAAATGAAAATCGTTCTTCTATACAAACAAGTAACGAAATGTGATCGATAAGGAATATAAGTGGCTGTACGGGCTCTGATCATGGAACGTTAAATAATCATGGAATTACAATCAGCGACACATTTACCGCCCCCGCATTATTGATAGGGGCCGTTATGAATTACAAATGATGTCTAAGTAAGGGCACCTGAAATGAATTATGGACGGAGTGTGTTTTGATCCACTGTTTGCCACCGACAAACAACAGTTTATACCTACATGTCCGAGGCTTAATCAAATTTCATTTCGGACAATTCGATGATTATTTTTTTTTTGTTCCCCGAATTGTTTTCGATGTAATGGTTGAATATTTGATAGAAATTATTGGTAAATTAGAAGAAAAAAATTGATTTACTTGCACATAAAATATTGAAATTTATAGGTTTTAAAAATTAAAATTCACTTGGTTTGTTTCACGATTAAATTGTTTTATTATCGTGAAACAAACCAAGTGAATTTTAATTTTTAAAACCTATATTAACATAATGTTTCACCAAGTGATCAATGAGAAACAAGTATATGACATATTGAAATTTAATTATTTTCAAATTGTTGCATTCCGGGCCAAAAATTTCATAATCTTCGGACGTTGCCGTTTGTTTGAAAGCGTGCAGCAAGTTTAAAGACAGCATCGAGTTTATCGCAATTGAACTGTGTTTGTTAAATAATTCCATTGGGCCGAATTTAAATATTCGATGAATGAAAGTTGGACACCGTTAGAAAGAACGAAAAAAAAGGCCGAAGTCCCAGGAATTGAATTTGCAAAGCAGCAGCAGCGGCGGCGGCAGCAAGGGGAACAAATTCTTGTAAAACACGATTACACCGTACCGTTACCTTCATTTGTTTTCAGCGAATTTTCAAACGGTCACATCCGTGTCCCTCTTTTACATGTGTTTCTACAGAATGTGCGCCGTTATTAAGTTACGTTTGTATTATCAAAAAGAATGCTGAATTTTTATAAATATAACAATTTTCTTCGCATCTTATTAAATAATATAAAAGTTGTTAAATCGTTTTTGATTGAGAAAGTTGTCCATTATTCGAGCGAATCATTTTCTCCAATCAAATAATAGCGGTTTCATTACCCAACAGGTTTCAGCCAATGGCACGACGACGATTTTACTTTCTCAACAGTTTAGTTGTTACTATGGTTACGATTCGTTTTTTGTCAGCGAACTGCCGCAATTTCCAAATAGAAAAAATATTCGTTATAATTGAATATAAACAGAAAAATCTTTAGGTAATTATTTAATATAATGCGAAAAAGTATGACATTAAATAATATACTATTAATAATAATAACAATAATAATAAATTTATTAAGTCAATAACTTTATAATGGAAACATCATATGTAGTTACAGAGCATATGCAATGTATACAGTTAAGCATACATTACTATATAAATAATTAGTAAAAAATAAATAAAGAGCAAAACAATTAAATGAAATTAAAAACAATTAAAATAAAATAGTTCTACAATAGTAAAAACACAAAAATAAATATAAATAAATAAATCAATTATCCAAACACAGAACAATCTAACAAATTTAGCTTAAAACGCCTAAACACATCAAAAAGAAAAAAACTTGTATTACAATTTTTTCCGGTAGTTTTCGAATTACAACACAATGCACAGAATTGTTGAAATTTCAAATTTAAAAATTTTCAAGGTAACAATAAGACATTTTTTATTTGTTGTTTGAAATCAGGAATATGTTATTAAAATATTATCATGAATTTTTAGAATTGCTGTTTTATTAAAAATTTTAAAAGTCCATCTTTTCGAATTATGGAGACATTTTGAAATTTTGAATACAAAAATTTTCATAATAATAATAAGACATTTTTTATTTGTTGTTTGAAATCAGGAATATCTTATTATAATATTATCATGAATTTTTACAATTGCTGTTTTATTAAAATTTTGAAAAGTCCATCTTTTCGAATTATGGAGACATTTTGAAATTTTGAATACAAAAATTTTCAAGATAACAATAAGATATTTTTTATTTGTTGTTTGAAATCAGGAATATCTTATTATAATATTATCATGAATTTTTACAATTGCTGTTTTATTAAAATTTTGAAAAGTCCATCTTTTCGAATTATGGAGACATTTTAAAGTTTTGAATACAAAAATTTTCAAAATAATAATAAGGCATTCTTTATTTGTTGTTGGAAATCAGGAATATCTTATTATAATATTATCGTGAATTTTTAGAATTGCTGTTTTCTTAAAATTTTGAAAAGTCCATCTTTTCGAATTATGGAGACATTTTAAAGTTTTGAATACAAAAATTTTCAAAATAATAATAAGGCATTCTTTATTTATTGTTGGAAATCAGGAATATCTTATTATAATATTATCGTGAATTTTTAGAATTGCTGTTTCATTAAAATTTTGAAAAGTCCATCTTTTCGAATTATCGAGACATTTTGAAATTTTGAATACAAAAATTTTCAAAATAATAATAAGACATTCTTTATTTGTTGTTTGAAATCAGGAATATCTTATTATAATATTATCATGAATTTTTACAATTGCTGTTTTATTAAAATTTTGAAAAGTCCATCTTTTCGAATTATGGAGACATTTTGAAATTTTGAATACAAAAATTTTCAAAATAATAATAAGACATTCTCTATTTGTTATTGAAATCAGAAATATCTTATAATGGTGAATATTAAAATTGCTGTATTTTTAACATTCATTTCTTTAAAATTCCGGTTGCACCGCGTGTCGTGTGGGTTCGAATCCCAGCCCGGCCAAAATATTTTTCGGGGATCGAGAAGTATTCGGTCGGGTCCATGGTTGTTGTGTATACGTCTGACATTAAATTAAAAAATTAAATTTAAAAAATTAAAAATACAAATTAAATACTCGATGTGACTGAATGCCTAAGTAAAAAAAAAAATATTAAAATTCTGAAAAGACTACCTTTCAAATTATAACACTTACAAATGCAGACATTTTGAATTCTAAAATTTTTAAGATAATAATAATACATTCTTTATTTAAATCAAGAATATTATCATGAATTTTTAGAATTGATGTGTTTTAACATTCAATTCACTAAAATTTTGGAAATACTACCAGATACAGACATTTTGAAATTTCAAAATCTTAAATTTTCAAGATAATAATAAGACATTATTTATTTGTTATTGAAATCACGAATGTCTTATTATAATATTATCATGAATTTTTAGAATTTTTGTGTTTCTAACATTTATTTCAATAAAATTTTGGAAAGACTACCTTTCGAATTATAACACTAACAGAAGCACAGACATTTTGAAATTTCAAATTTTAAAATTTTCAAGATAATAATAAGACATTCTTTATTTGCTATTAAAATCAGGAACGTCTTATTATTATCATGATTTTTTTTTAATTTGAAAGTTCCAAGTGATGTATTTTTTAACATTAATTTTTAAGTCTGATATCTTAAAATTTTGGAAAGACTACTTTTTGAAATTCAGCGCTCGGAGACATGCAGACATTTTGAAATTTTCAAGATAATAAGACATTCTTTATTTGCAATTGAAGTCAGGAACGTCTTATTATTGTCATGAATTTTTTTAATTTGAAAGTTTCAAATGCTGTATTTTTTAACATTCATTTTAAAGTCTGAAATCTTAAAATTTTGGAAAGATTACTTTTCGAAATACAGCACTCGCAGCCATACAGACATTTCAAAATTTAAAATTCTAAAATGTTCATAATAATAACAAAGCATGAATTGTTTGGTATTTAACTTCAGAATTTCAAATTCAAACAGTGCTGTATTTTTAACATTTATTTTATTAAAAGTTTGAAAAGACTACCTTTCGAATTATAACACTTGCAGGTGCACAGACATTTTGAAATTTCAAATTCTAAAATTGTCATGATAATAACAAAGCATTATTTATTTGTTAAAAAAAAATCAGGAATGTCTTATTATTATCATAAATTTTTATAATTTGAAATTTCAAGCGCTGTATTTTTAACATTCGTTTTATTAAAATTTTGGAAAGACTACCCTTCGAATTATAACACTTACAGAAGCACAGACATTTTTAAATTTCAAATTCTAACATTTTTAAGATAATAATAATAAGACATTACGTATTTACTGTTGAAATCAGAAACATCTTATTATTATCATGATTTTTTTTTAATTTGAAAGTTTCAAGTGCTGTATTTTTAATATTAATTTTTAAGTCTGATATCTTAAAATTTTGGAAAGACTACTTTTTGAAATTCCACACTCGCAGAAAAACTGTTAAAAAAAATTAGGAATGTCTTATTATTATCATAAATTTTTATAATTTGAAATTTCAAGCGCTGTATTTTTAACATTAATTTTATTAAAATTTTGGAAAGACTACCTTTCGAATTATAACACTTACAGAAGCACAGGCATTTTGAAATTTCAAATTCTAAAATTTTCATAATAACAAAGCATTCTTTATTTGTTATTAAAATCAGGAATGTCTTATCATCATAAATTTTTATGATTTGAAATTTCAAGCGCTGTATTTTTAACAATCGTTTTACTAAAATTTTGGAAAGACTACGTTTCGAATTATAACACTTACAGATACAGACATTTTGAAATTTCGAATTTTAAAAAATTTTCAAGATAATAATAAGACATTCTTTATTTGCTATTAAAATCAGGAACGTCTTATTATTATCATAAATTTTTATAATTTAAAATTATAAGTGATGTATTTTTTGACATTCATTTTAAAGTCTGAAATGTTAAAATTTTGGAAAGACTACTTTTCGAAATTCATTACTCGCAGACATACATTTTAAAATTTTAAATTCTAAAATGTTCATAATAATAACAAAGCATGAATTGTTTGGTATTTAACTTTAGAATTTCAAATTCAAACAGTGCTGTATTTTTAACATTTATTTTATTAAAATTTTGGAAAGACTACCTTTCGAATTATAACACTTGCAGATGCACAGACGTTTTGAAATTTCAAATTCTTAAATTTTCAAGATAATAATAACACATTATTTATTTGCTATAGAAATCAGGAATGTTTTATTATCATCATGATTTTTTTATAATTTAAAATTTCAAGCGCTGTATTTTTAACATTCATTTTAATAATAATAATAATAATAATATATATATATATATATTTACGGATAAACCAATTTTTACAGAAAATTAAAAATTAAAACTAATATTACAACAATATATAAAAAATAAACATAAAAATAAAAAAATAAAAACAAAAAAAATGTATATACATAAAGTCTGATATCTTAAAAAATAAAATCCAACACACGCAGACACGCGGGCATTTTGTAATTTTAAATTCTTAAAATTTTATGATAATAACAAAGCATGAATTGTTTGGTATTTAACCTTACAATTTGAAATTCCAAGTGCTGTATTTTTAACATTTATTTTATAAAAATTTTGGAAAGACTACTTTTCGAAATTCAGCACTGGCAGACACGCAGACATTTTGAAATTTCAAATTATAAAATTTTCAAGATAATAATAAGACATTCTTTATTTGCTATAGAAATCAGGAATGTCTTATTATTATCATGATTTTTTTTTATAATTTGAAATTTCAAGCGCTTTATTTTTAACATTCATTTTAAAGTCTGATATCTTAAAAAATAAAATACAGCACTCGCAGACACGCAGACATTTTGAAATTTTAAATTCTTAAAATTTTATGATAATAAAAAAGCATTCTCTTATTATTATCATAAATTTTTATAATTTGAAATTTCAAGCGCTGTATTTTTACATTTATTTTATTAAAATTTTGGAAAGACTACTTTTCGAAATACAGCACTCGAAGACACGCAGACATTTTGAAATTTGAAATTCGTAAAATTTTATGATAATAATAAAAAAGCATTATTTCTTTGGTATTGAAATAAAGCATGTCTTATTCTTATCGTGAATATTTAAAAATTTGAAATTTCAAAATCTACGAGAGCTGCAATCAATCAATCAATCAATCAATCAATTTATTTCACTTAGGCCACCATAATACATATATGTACAATAAATTATTAATGTATAAATATAGTATTTGCGGATGTGATCGTCAACTTGGATTTCAATAATAAAATAATAAAAGTCATTGACAAATTAAAAATATAAATAATAGAATAAATAGATAAAATTTACGGACGCGACGTGACTTATGATTTAAAATAACAATAAATAAATTACAATACACAAGAATTACGGCACATACACGTTAAAAAAATATTAAAAATACTTCATCATTTATAAGGAACATTAGCTGGAATCATTAATAAATTCGGAATAGTGGTAGTAGCACTTTTTTACAAGAAAGTCTTTCAGTGATTTTTTAAAAGAGTTTCTACTACCACATTCCTTAATACTGTGTGGTAGCTTATTATATGTGAGAGCACATGAATACTTGGCTGATTTCTCGTACATAGTTGTTTTATGCGGCGCCATTCTTAACTCTTGTCTATGTCGTGTATTATAATTATGGTAGTTGCCATTTTGTTCAAAACTGGCTTTGTTCTCCCAAACATACATTCCACATTTGTAAATATATATACACGCAATGGTAAGAATGTTATTTTTTATAAAGGTTTCGCGGCATGAATCTCTTCTTTTTAGGTTAAACATTAATCTAATTAATCGTTTTTGTGAAACAAATATTCTCTTTATGTTCATTCTTCCCCAAACCAGTATATTATAACTCATATGGGGATACACCAATGCATAGTATATAATATTTAGGTTTTGTATAGAAAATTTATCAATTAGTTTCGCCATAGCAAAGTATGCGCTATTCATTTTACCAGATACATAATCAATTTGCCGGTACCACGATAGATTTTCATCCACAAAACTACCTAAAAACTTGCAAAATTTCCAAAATTTTAAGATATCGGCGTCGTTAGATGTACTAATATACAATAACAATAATTTTCAATTCGAATATCTTCCAATCTTTTATTTTTATGGCTTACTGGAAATAAATACTTATTTTGAGAAATTGCATAATTTTTCTGATAATATACAAAATCAACAATAAAAGGCTGAATTACCCGTTAAGGGCATTTGTAAGTCTCTCAATAAATGAATTGTCTCTCTGTCTCAACAATAAAATTAATTCATAATTTGAATCTTTTCCAATATTTTCTTAGAACTTGGAAATAAACAAAAACTTTTTTATTTTTATAATAACATACAAAAAAACATTTTTTTTTTAAAGGAAGGATGTTTGATGGAATTGCGGGTTAAGGAGAGTGAATGACTATGAGGGAATTGGCGTAAGCGATTTGCTGTTCGGCCAATAACGTTGATGTTTATATTGTTGAAAATTCATTTTTATAATGAATGAGACAAATACTGAACGAACGATAACTTTTCGTTAATAAAAGCTACGGCCCGAGCGCGAGACTCGAACCCACGACGCCTCGCACCGAAAGCGGGAGCCAAACCGCTCCGCCACGGAGCGCCCCAACAATAAAATTAATTCATAATTTTAATCTCTTTCAATCTTCCCTTTGTATGTGTTTGCTGGAAACAAGCAAAAACTTATTTTGAGAAATTGCATTATTTTTCCGATCCTCCGACCACACGAGTTATTTGTAGAATTTTCTAATATCTATTTTACATTTTAATGAGGGAACGTGAAGGATTAACGGGAATACAGATGACTGTGTTCCGGGGAATTTCTCTTCGATGATTCCACTTCTAAATTTAGATTTAAATATTTCCGTGGGACACAAAAGCCGCAATATATCGGCCTGAATTTATTTGAAATTGCAGTTTTAGTTTCCCCATAAATTCCTGAAATAAATCTTAACATAATTAATGTCTCCATTCATTTTTATGAATTGGATAAAAACATATTTAATTTCCACGCTTAATAACATCGAAGAGATCTGGAAGTCCGCCATTTCGACGGCCCTTATTATCTGAATTTAAATGTAATAATTCTTGTATTTTTGTATAAATACCAGTCCCTATTTTTTTTGTACATATCTCCTTGAGAATGACAAAAGGTCGAAACTAGTCGGAGCGACAAACAAAACCAAATGTTTTAATTGATCAAAATATTCAATTTCAATTTTACACAAAACAATAATAATAATCGTTTACAAACCAAAAGTATAAATATAAATAAATTTAAAAAAAACAAATTGTTTTTGTGTAAGAAATAGTTTTGACTTGATCTGTGATTTTTTTGGCAACGGCTACTTGGCCATCGGCCACTACCGATTTTTTAAAAAAGATGTATTTTTCTTAAATATTTTGATATTGATATTTTGTATTATTGTATGTTGTCTTGTAATTGGGACATGTTTCCTGTTGGGCAATAAACGTCTATTATTATTATTATTATTTTTATTATTATTAAAAACAAAAATATTACTTATTAATGAGGCATAGGCTCACAATAAAAAATTACTAAAAATTACTTTCTATACTAATTTCAATTCCTCTCTCTCTCTATCTGTAAAATGAGTTGGTAAATCGACCCAATCATAATTTTTAAAACCATCTATTTATCATTTGAAACATCTCTCTCTCTATCTCTCTCTCTCTCTCTCGTACACCCTTTTCGTGCTAATGGCAGTAACCGAAATTTCAAGCCTAATTAGCGCGAATTTCAGCGGGCGCGATGATTTATTAAAATCGATGATCCGCAATCGCCGGTAATTATGATAATGTGAACTTATTTCGACCCGCACAATGACGCGCTCAGGTCCGCTGGGCGATTATGAATACATCCATCCGGCGTGGCGCGGCGCGGCGCCATCCACCGCGCGCTAATCCAATAAAACAAATTCGCATCCGCTCTACCAGAAAATGAGACCCCAATCGATCCCCCATCGAAACACGATAAGCCCAATTATCCAATAAAGAATATAAAAAAAACTGAAACATCGAAAGGAGAATTATAAACAAATGGGAAATTGTATCTTAGCTACAATATAGTGTTGAATAAAGAACCTAAAAAACTGAAATATCAAAAGAAAAATTGGAAACAATTGTGATTTGTATCTTAAGTAAAATATACTGATGAAATGTTAAGGCTATTCGTCCCCCAACGAAAGGTTTCTAGACGGCAGGTGTTAAAACATATACTCATCTATTATAAATCTATATTTTACAGATGGTGTCACTTTACGTCAACTAAAATATCTCGCGGAAGGGTCTAGCTCATGCGTAATTGCGTCCTTATTTTTCTGGTAAAATTAATTTGGCTTAATAGTTTTTATTACTGAAGAATCAATCTGTGACTCTATAGTAAAACATTTTAGATTATCGGCGTTTGTTTAAATTTTATTTAATGTTGAAAATGCCTATTTTTACCACTAAATTCCGCATTATTAGAAATACTAATTCATCCTTTATAAAATATTATTACACAATTTTTATCGATTACGCCACAATTAGTTATCAAATATGGTCCATTATTCGAATGAGTCAGAAATTATTAGATGCTTACAAATTGGAACGACACAACAATAATAAATTACCTGCGTGAGCAATCAAATAAAATTTATGCTCTGTGTTATGAAAATTTTATGCAGATCCATGTGCATTCGCGATCGGTCATTAAATGGTAAAACATTTTCCACGCGCCCAGATTACCCATATGCGGAGGAACGCAATCGGTGCCAACGTAATTACCGAGTCTGGTCATTTCGCCAAAGACGTTTTATATTATTAAAACAAGCCATTAAGAACCAGTTTAATGATCTCGCATGCGGTTATTATCGTGTATTTCTGCATTAACATTCGCGATACAGATTGAAATATTATCGTAGGTAAAAACGAAAAATTTATTCATAAACAGAACACGCTAAAATTGCACGTATTCCGTCTGAGTATCTCCACGTGATGATGTGGTGATTTCTTTTATTCAAATCTTCCACCGAATTCATATTCGACGCGGAGGTGCGATATTTTTTAGACAAAGTGATACAATATCGGGCCCCTCTTGCAAAAGGAGATTCTTGTTGAGGTGGAGGAGTTGGAGGCGGAGGAGGGTCGGTCGGCGAACGGGCGGCACGTGATGGCTTTGTCGGGGATTTAATGCCGATTCTTAAAACAAGTGAGTTCCGCCGCCCCCCAGACACGGAATCCCTCCACGGCCTATATAGACACATTATTTCGAAAAGTCTGGAGGAAATATTTCGGTACGCCGCAAGAATCCGGATGCGCCACATTATCCCTTCCAGCAAACCCCCACGACAAGGACGGATCTTGAACCTAAACTTTTGCTCGGATAACGTTAATGATCGTTATCTATATTTAAATAACAGGAGTGGGTGTTTTTTGTGCTCGTTGTTTTTAATATAGAGTTAGTGTCAAGCGCCAATGAAAGCCAAAGGTGTCTTACTATAGCGATGTGAGTTGGCGCAAGCTTGCGGTTAGCATGGCGCATAAATCGTTCCACTGTGCCGCAAGCAAATGGCGAATAAATGTACTCCAAATCATTCGATTGAAAAACTAGAGCGGACCCAATTTTTGGTACAAGAATGTTGAGCTACAGGTACGCGATAAGTGAATGAAGTAATAATGTATTCACTTATCACGTACAGTCAAAGAAAATACAAATGCGAAACTTGCTCAGCGAGGGAATGCTGCCGCATGTCGGTGCTTGGTTCAGTCGAAACCGGTCAGTCCCTGCTTAAAATAGAATGATGAGGTAATAAACTTTTTCGCATCTAATTAAATAGTATAAACGTTGTTAAATCGTTTTTGATTGAGAAAGTTGTTACTTGACCAAATCATTTTCTCCACAGGTGACGTCCAATCAAATGATAGCGCTTTCACTGCCCAACAGGTTTCAGCCAATGACATGACGACGATTTGACTTTCTCAACAGTTTAGTTGTTACTATGGTTACGATTCGTTTTTTGTCGGCGAACTGCTGAATATTATTTAATATGATGCGAAAAAGGATAGTATTAAACTCGTGAGAAAGTTGGCCATTGCCACTCGCGTGAATTGCACTTCACCCTCGTGGAAATGGCCAACTTTCTCACTCGTTGAATAATATACTATTACAAGCCTAGTTCCCTTCTCGCCCCTAAGTGATCGAGTGACGGACTCCATATCTGTGATTTTTTTCATCTTCCAATTTTTGGCGCGTCATCTTCAAAAATTTGAATAACTAAAATTTGTACGTTATATTGATATTTTTTAAATATTTATCAATTGAAGAGTAATTTTATTTAAAATTATTGGTAATATTTTGGTATTAATAATTTTATTTCAGTTTCGTGTAAATAATCCCATTTTTGCCAAGATATGACCTTGAAACCCTCGAAAAATAAGATTTTATTTTTTTAACCACTAAAAATTATTATAATAATCTAAAAAATTCACATTAGGTTTTTAGGTTTTTTATTAGGTTTAACCATTTTTTTTTCACCCCGAACCGATCAAGTGACGGAACATTTTATTTAGTCAGTGTTCTTTCAATGTTTGGTGCGTCATCTTGAAAAGTTTGAATAACTAATCTTTTTACGATATTTTGTATATATTTATCAACAATTGAGCAGCAAAATTTTATCAAATTAATAATAGAGTAACAGTATGTTTATGTTGAGTTCAGATTCATTTTTTTTTATTTCAAATACCTTATATCTTTACCAATGGCGGCTCGTGGAACATGTTGATGGTAGAGCCACTTATATAATACCCCCCCCCCCCATTTTTTTAAAGAAACCAAGAACCATTTATCTTCCTAGACCAATCGAATATTTTGGCCAAAAAAATCAAAAATTTGGAACAAACAAGGTCTAAAATATCGGCCGAGAAAATAAAAAATCCTGGTTTAAAAATAAAAATGCAGACCAAAAAATTGAAAATACAAGCAAAAGAAAAATCATTTGCCATTTTCAGCCTCAAATATAACTCTTTTTAGCTTAAAATAAGTTCCAATCAAAAATTCGAAAATAATAGCAAAAATTAAAATTTAAAAAAAAATCGCACAATAAACTCAATCATTCAAGTTAAGAAAATTTAAAATATGGGACAAAAAAATGAAAAAATAAGACCTAAAATCTAAAATTCGTACCCAAAAATCAAAGTGGTAGACCAAAAAATCAAGATGTTTAACATAGGAATCGAAAATTTAAGTCGACTAAAATTGAAACCAAAACAATCGAAAATACAAAATATAGGCCAAAAAAGTAGGGCATAAAAAGGTGAAAATTTAGACAAAACATCAAAAACTCGGGCGTGTGCAGACAAAAAATCGAAAATTTCTACAAACCAATCGAATATTTTGGTCAAAATAATGAAAAATAAAAAGAATTGGAACAAAAAAATCGAAAATACAGAAATGTAAAATATGGGCCAAAGAATCAAGAATCCTGAAACGCAGACAAGAAAATTAAAAACGTAGGTAGAAGCAAAATAATTTGCCAAAAATAAGTTTCTGATCAGAAATTCGAAAAGAATAGCCAAAAAATAAAAAAAATTAAGAAATGAAATCAATAATCCAAGTTAAAAAATCTAAAATATTGGATAAAAAACAGACTTTAAATCTAAAATATTCGATACAAAATTAAGACCAAATATCTAAAATTCTGGTATAAAAATAAAAATAGTAGACTAAGAAAAGAAAAATTTTAACAGGCAAATAAAGAAAATTTTAGAGCAAGAGATAAAAGAAAATAAAAATCTACAATGTTGGCCAAAAAGTCGAAAATTTCGACAAAACATCGAAAACTCGGACCTAAAGATAATAAACGCAGACTAAACGAAAAATCAAAAATGCGAAGTTAGTAAAGAAAAATTTAGGTCAAAAGATGAAAAAAATAATAATATAAATTTGTAATGTAGGCCAGAAAGTCGAAAATTTAGACATTGCATAGAAAATTCGGCCCTGAAGATAACTAATGCAGGCTAAAAAATCGAAAATTTCAACAAACAAAACTCGAAAATACCGGAAAAAAAATAAAAAAATCTCGCATATAAATCAATAATTCAGGTTATAGATATTTTAATCAAAATCAAATTAAAAATTTGAAACTAGAATTAAAATTTCGGCCCGAAAAATAAAAAATGCGGTCCGAAGAATAAAAAATTTGAACAATTAAATCGAAAATTTAGGTCAAAATAAAGAATATTTAGAGTATTTTAAAAAAATCAAAAATACAAACATCAAATATTTTGACCAAAAATATCGAAAATACAGGTCAAAAATTTAAAAATTAAAAATTCGTCCGGAAAAATAAAAAATGCGGACCAAATAGTCAAAAATTTTACCAATTAAATTTAGGCCAAAATAAGTAATGTTTGGGCCTAATCATCAAAAAATTAGACAAAAAATCGAATATACAGGTCAAAAATCTAAAAGAAATTTGATTCTGGATTCTAATCCAAGAATTTCATGAAAATTCTCCAATTTGAACCACGGTTTTGGATCTTAAACGCATAATTTGCGACCAAAAATTAAAAATTTGGATTTTAATTTGATAATTATATGTAAAATCTCTAATTTGAAACTTAAAATCCAAGTTTCTGGTCCTTAAATGCAGAACTTGAGACCCAAAATCCAATATTTTTATTCAATTGATTAATTGCATTTTTAAATCTGGCATTTGGAATCCAAGTTTTTGATCCTTAAACGCAGAATTTGAGTCCTAAAATAAAAAATTTGGATTATAATCTAGGAATGTCATGTAAAATCTCAATTTTGGAATATAGAATTCACGGTTTTGGACCTTAAACACAAAATTTTTGCAATAAAATCCGAGATTTTGATTTTAATCCGATAATTTTATTAAAGGTTTTATTAAAATACAGGGTGTTCCATTTAGAAAAAACAAAATTTTGATATTTTAGGGCGTTCGGAACACCCTGTGTAATATGAAATTAATTTTAAGAAGTAACCATAATAGACCCTAAAAGTCAAATTTTTTGAAAGCCACGTATTTTGGCCACAATATTCCGTGCCGTATAGTGTGAATAACTCTATATATTTCAATCTATCCTCAATTTATTTCAATTGTTGATAAATTTATAAAAATATAAAATGACCTTGAAAAATTTATCTAATTTGGTATTTTGATCAATAATATATGTGATTTTTTCAGATTTTTTTTAGTGGTTAAAAAAATTATATTTGAATTTTTTTTATTTTGGGGCTTCCCGGGTCATGTCGGGGTTTTTTTTGATATACGGCTTACGACTATTTTGGTTAAATTCACAACTAATGATATTTTCATATTTATTTAAAAATCCGTGTCGGGTGGCATTTTGATCATTTTATCTCGGGATACCCTTTTATTACCTCATAAATGGATTTTAACCAGGGACTGACTGGTTTCGACCGAACTGAGCACCAACAGTTTCGCATTTGTATTTTCTCTGACTGTACCTGTAGCTCAACATTCTCGTACTAAAAATTGGAAATATTAATTTTAAATCACAATGTCATCACTTAAGTTTTAGTACTCGTTCTTCCAAATATTTTTTACCTAATAGTACGGCGCTGGTTACCGGTACAGCATCTTAAGAAGATTGGGAACCTCTGGACTAGAAGATTGATTAAACATTGCGCGAAGACTAATGGTATATAAAATCGAGCAAAATCAAATTCAAATGTAATGATATCAAAATAATACTCTTTGTTAGTCCCCGACAAATAATTATTTCGTGTGAGCCACAAAATTTTATTTCACAATTGGCTATGAGATAAATGAGGTATGTTGTATATTATTACGTCATTAATTTATTTTTTTATTTTGTAAAATATATCTAAAAATAAAATTCAATTGAATTAGAATTTTTTTTCTTTCTCTCAGGCATGGCCAACTCATAAACAAAATTCGGCGGCTCACACCTTGTATTCTTCCAGTGAAGAATCGCAAGAAAACCAATTGATACAAAACTCGCACACGTGCGTGCTTTCATCCGCGGCAACCGGATATCTTGAAGATGTGTTAAATTTCCGAACCGAAGAAAAAAATCGTATTACGTGTCCATGAATTATTTACGGTATATAAACTAGCGTGGAGAATGTGGGCGCTCGCGGATAGGGAAACAAAGCCTTAAATGCAAGAGTCACGTCCTGAGGCCATACATAAGCATCTGGCGGCGGCAGTGGTGCCAATATACCAGATATCATAACACCCTAAATATTCACGAGCGCCAAGCAGGAACGCCATGTATGTATGTATGTATGTAGGATGGTCGTGTGTGGCCATCTTCGGCACTCGTCTAGTTTATTTACGGTACGTGGCCGACTCGAATAAAGTGCGCGATCTTCGTAATCTAGTACACGTGCACATGGGCCAGATATCGGGGGCCGGCACGCCCCAATTTTAAACCGGATGCAAATTTAATTTTTAAGGTCCGCATTTTTCCGCCGGCTCCTTCCGGGCGAGAGGTATAAATTCCGGATTTATGCCTCCTTCCCTTCGGCCGGTTTATAATTTATCGCCTCATTCTAAATATTTATAATGTTGCATCGAACGGAATTACACTATCCGCTTCCGGCCCAATACACTATTTCATCGTGATGGAAATTTCTCGCACAAAAAAAAGAAACAGATTTCAGTATGTTCGGGGTGGGGGAGCGGCGTCTTCGAATAAAATTTGTTACATATTCCTAACATAATCCATATCTGTTATCATCTGCATCGCTCATTTGATGTTCGTTCCACGGCATACAGATGAGTACATGGGGTTGCATACACTACGACTGAGTAACAAAAACTAAATTTGTATAAATATTTGCGCCACATTTTTTTTGTGTGGTGTAAATCTCTATTTGAATTTTAGTTGTAGCAGTGGCGGCTCGTAGAACATGTTGATGACAGAGCCACTTATACAATATAAAATGCTCACATGCAAGTCGTCGTCGCGTACATGAGATGAGCCAAAATTTATTTGGCACCAAATGCACGTTCAGTGAGGACATCCTCCCAACCGCGCACCTCCCCGCGGAAACCCATATGTTAACGAAATGCCGTGCCAGATGGAAGCCGGCACCGTAAACAGCGTGCCGCGGCCTTGCGTTGGGAAATAAATGCATTGCGATTTTTCTCTATTCATTAAAGTTATGCAGGCGTTGTTTAACATTTAAACTGGCGAAAAAGTGTTTTTCCGTTGCTCGTTGGTTAACGGCTAACTTTAATGTACCCAAATGTATCAAAAATCGTTCATTAATGACCCATATTAATGAACGATTTTTCATTAATAAACGATTTTTCATTAATGAACGATTTCTAGGGCCGCGGTGGTCTAGTGGATAGAGGTCCGGCCTCCGACCCCGCTGGTGCGGGTTCGAGTCCCGTCCGGGCGGTCACTTTTTTTTACTTTTTTAACACGAAAAATGGCCGTGCGGGTCCCTGGATATATTTAGTCTTTGTCCTCATTTCACTTAAATGAATTATTAAATACTATACATCGATGGTGGCTGAATGCCCTAGCTGGCTAAGCCAATTTGCTATCATCCTCGATTCCCTAACTCGAATCAATCATATTTCCTAAAAAAAGAACGATTTCTAGTTAAGCATTAAATAGCTAATTCATGAGTGGCTAATTACTCATAATTACTGGAAATGTAACTGATAATAGCGAGAAAACGATCTATAATTTGTTTCACATGTAAATGCAAAAGTATATCAATTCTCTGCGTTAGAAACAAATTAGAGGCGAACCGCCTTCGATTTTGTTATACAATAATGTCAAAGTGTGAAACGTCAAATTTATAAAACGCGTGTATCGAGTGAATGTCTGCTACTATGGATAGTGTCGAGTTTAAATTAACACCGCCAAAAGTACTAGCCATTGCAAATAATGCAACATTAAATTTGATTCCGGAAAAGAGTACACATTTTTACGAAAAAATGGTGATGTGGGCATCATGTTACTTTCTCCGACTAGATGGTATCATTGCCATTTATATTTACGTTTTCATGGTTTATTGAAATTATATTTTAAATGTACATCGAGCGTTGCGTAAACTCGGATGAAACTGACGTTTAAAACGTCAAAATTATGAAACATGGAAAAATTATACTTCAAATTCAAAAACTCGGTTTACTCAAAAACTAACGAGATTTCGAAAAAAGCTTATTCTTTAGAAGTTGTTCATTTTGGTATTCTCTACAATTATTATTCACACAAATTTACTGTAACTACTATCGTTTCATAATTATAAACCAAAAATTGAAAAAAATTAATAAATTTTTTTCTCGAATAAAAATGATTTTATGAAAAATATTTTAAAGCAAAAGATGTTCATTGCTTTGTTGTCTTCAATGTTTGTTTAAATGTTTTTGTGATATTTTTCATATTTAAGAAAATATTGGCAAAAAACAAAAAACAGTTAAGGTAAACACCCACTTCCGGTGTACGAAATTTTACCAAAAGCTTTTCAGTTGATCAGATTATCAAATAAGACGTATGTTGAAAGTTCTATATCAATTGCTGTATTAGTTTTTGAGATACAGCGCACACAAAAAGACACACACACACACACACAGACACACATTTTTTTTTCCAGAAATTGTTGAAATGGCATCTAGGGACCCCAAAACGGATATTTCCGAAAAAAAAAATTTGAAAATAAAATCACGATCACAATACTTTCTCGTAATTCGTAACGGAGAAAGTAAAAACTTACGTAGAATTTATTTCCTGGTGCGAGGAGTAACAGGTAGGACGTCATTCGGTATCTGCGCTATTCCCATGTTTTGCCGATATTGCTGCAAAGGGCTTAATAGCAAGTTTATTTGTTTGTTTTGTTTGGATTTTCTCTAATCTAATTTCTAATGTTGATCTAAGTTACGATCAACGGAAAAATCTTGTAACCAATTCGTGTGTTAATTGGCGATTAATGATCTCAACAATTAACGCACTCGCGCAAGCGCTCGTGCGTGAAAATGTCTCGTTCATTAATCGCCATCATTAACACACTTGTTGGTTAAATAACTATTAACCCGCCATTGGTGACGCGAATTTAAGGGTGACGCCGATCTCACGCACCGGGATTTTCAACTGAAGATTTTTCGAAACGTGTTACTAATAGTTCATGTTTTTTTTTTAAATTTATGCTCTTAGACAATGAAACAAAGATATTTAATCAATTTAAGCTCTGCAATGCGGCAGCTACTCTAAATTGCAACAAAAAATAGTGATGTGGCCATCATGTAACTTTCGCCGACTGGATGGTATCATAGCCATTTATATTTACGTTTTCATGGTTTATTTTCAATTGAAATTATATTTTAAATGTACATCGAGCGTTGCGTAAACTCGGATGAAACTGACGTTTAAAACGTCAAAATTATGAAACATGGAAAAATTATACTTCAAATTCAAAAACTCGGTTTACTCAAAGACTAACGAGATTTCGAAAAAAACTTATTCTTTAGAAGTTGTTCATTTTGGTATTCTCTACAATTATTATTCACACAAATTTGCTGTAACTATTATCGTTTCATAATTATAAACCAAACATTGAAAAAAAATTAATACATTTTTTTCTCGAAAAGCAATGATTTTATGAAAAATATTTTTAAGCAAAAGCTGTTCATTTCTTTGTTGTCTTCAATGTTTGTTTAAATGTTTTTGTGATACACACACACAGACAGACACAATTTTTTTTTCCAGAAATTGTTGAAATGGCATCTAGGGACTCCAAAACGGATATTTTCGTAAAAAAAAATTTTTTGAAAAAAAAATCACGATCACAATACTTTCTCGTACTTCGTAACGGAGAAAGTAAAAAACAATGAAGTTATTCGACACACCCGGTCTCACAGACCAGTAGGTCGAGTTAAGAATTAATTAAAATATCTTGTTGAGCTTCAAACTAAATACAAGTAGTGCCATGGCTCCCTGGCTCTACATAACGAGCCGCCCCTGGTCGTAGGTAGCTATTTCCACAACGTGCATCAATTTTATTAATTATATGGAAGCATGGAGGTTGTTGCAAAACGCGAATTGATGGCATTTCTGTTTTTGACCTTTTTTTTGCTCTATACCAACATTGACATTTAACAATAATTATCAGGCATTGTAAACACGTCACAGTTTATTGTTTCACAGATGTATTATTTATAATTACATGTTTCGGTTTGCGACCATTATCAAAAAGCGTGTATTGTGATTGACTGAAATAGCAAAAAATGGCGATGTGGTCATCATGTTACTTTCTCCGATTTGATAGTATCATAGTTATTTATATTATATACTTTTATGCTTTATTTTGATACTGATATTTGAAACGTCAAAATTATGTAACAAATTATACTTCAAATTCTAATAGTCCGTTTACTCAAAAACCATAGAGATATCGACAAAAAACTTATTATTTATAAGTTGTTCATTTTGGGTTTTCTCTACAATTATTATCAGGGATTATTTTGACAATTCATAACTTTTGTCTGAGTTAGAATTTTTCAAAAATATGAATTGTTTTAGATCGTAAATCGATTCCAAAACAATTGCTTAACGATTTATTAAGTTAAGTTTCGGCAAACCAATTATGATTGCAGTAGAGAACGTTTAGAAAATTCATAACTTTTGGCCGAGTTGGAATTTTCGAAAATGTCAACATTTTTGGTTAGTAAATCGATGCCAAAGCCTTTCTGAACATTTTCAAAACAATTTAGCAACGATTGATTTTTTTTTTATTTTTTAGTTTCGACTAAAATTTTTACCTTACTATTTTGAAAATTCATAACTTTTGTCTGAGTTAACATTTTTCAAAAATCTTAACTGTATTAGTTAGTAAATCAATGCCGAAGTCTTTTTGAGTATTTCCAAAACTATTTACAATTTTTTTAGTTACGGCAAAAATGTTAACCTTTCAGCAGGGAACATTTTCAAAATTCATAACTTTTGTCTAAGTTGGAATTTTGAAAAATTATCAAATTCTCTACTTAGTAAATAAATGCCAAAGCATCGCTATGTATTTGCAAAACAATTGCGCAACGATTAATTTTTTTACAATTTTTTTAGTTTCGACTAAAATTTTTACCTTTCAGCAGGGACCATTTTGAAAATTTATAACTTCTGTCCGAGTTAATATTTTTCAAAAATGTCAACTGCGTTACTTAGTAGATCGATGCCAAAGTCTTTCTCAGTACATTCAAAACAATTATTTTTTTCACAATTTTTTTAGTTACGGCAAACACCTTACAGCAGGAACAGTTTTGAAAATTCATAACTTTTGTCCGGGAAGGGATTTTTCAAAAATTTTAACTATTTAGTTAGTAAAACGATGCTTAAATGTCTCTGAACATTTCCAAAACAATTTCGCAACGATTTATTTTTTTGCAGTTTTTTTAGTTTCGGTAAAAATTTTGAAAATTTCGAAAATTCGTAACTTTTGAATGAAAGAGTTAACATTTTTCATAAATGTCAAAGGCTTTAGTCACTAAATCGATGCTAAAGTATCTGTAAGGATTTTCGTAAAAATTGGGAAATGATCTAATTTCTTAGATTTTTTTTAATTTTTGGTTAAAATTTTAACCTTTTGTTTTGGTCGGAATTTTTCAAAGAAGTAAAGTGTTTTAATTAATTGTCTCGTAAGTATTTGCGAAACAATTTTTCAATCGTTGGGTGGTTCAAAAATATTTAAAAAAAAACATTTTCCCTGAATTGATTTAAAATGATTTGAAAATCATTGGATTATCAAATTCCGTAAAATGGTACATACAGTCTTTTTTTTTGGCCTTGGAGACAAGTCCATATGGCCAGCTCAGGATGGTACGTACAGTCTTTACAAAATTTTGCGAAAATGTCATGATTAAAGTTACTCTCTAAAAAAACAATTGTTATTGCTTGAAATTAAAAAATAGTTATTTTTTATACAAGACGATAAAATAATATATCATCGATGAGCGGAAATGTTAATTGATTAATTTCACGAGTCGATAATGATATTTTATCGTCGTGTGTAAAATTCTATTTTTATCTATAGCAGATTTTAAAGGCAGAGGCAAAATAATTTTTATTAGAAACATCCAAATTAATTTGAATTATTTTTTCCGCAAAAGTAGGCGAAATGCGTATGACATTTCTTATTTTGTCCGGGGCGACGCGACGCGACGAAAAGACTAGAGCGGGCGACTGGCTTCGTGGCCACGCCCACATGGCAAAAATTAAAGTACTTTATCTACCCTTGCTGTTAAAGTATTACTTTATCTACTCTTACGTGTAAAATTACACTTGATCTAGTATTTCGAGTTGATAAAAGCATACTTTAACATGTGCTATAGAAAAAAAAAACTTTCAACATTTGCCAATTTAGGATCCTTAAAAACTATAATAGTTCATTACAAAATTTTGGCACAATGTTAAGTGAATAAATGATAGATTTGTAAAATATTGTATAAATATTGTATCGATTTGAAACTTTTCGAAATTATTCAAAAAAACATGCTAAATCAGGGTTTCGGAAAAACATATATTAAAAGATACGTTCAATAGAATATGTGAATAGGTGTCCCGCGGGGGTCAAATTTGGGGCCTCTACTATTTTTAATTTTCATTAACGTGATTTTGGAGCAATTTCATTTGCTGATTGCAGCACTAGTTTTGATGAGGGTAACACCTTGGATGAATCACAAGCGAGGAATGCTAAAGTTATAACAATATAAACTTTTAGTACACTTTTATTTTGAACGCAAAAATATCGTAAACTGTTACGGATACCAAAAAAGTTATTATATACTTTTTTATGCTTAAATGTTTAAAGTTTACAATAAAACAAGAAAACTTTATTTAGATAGTTTGTTTTTAATAAATAAAATATATCTAAGTCAATGCACCACTGTCTCACTCGGCTTTCACTCATTATTCCGTTGCTTTACACGTCACAAATCTGGCGATAAATTTCAATCGGTTTGTAATTTTTCGCCAACAAAATTTTTCACAACTGGCGGGATTTTTAATTGCAACGCTCGTTTTAAAACGCCACTGTATAAAAAGTACAATATGCGCATTGCTCTAGTCACCACGGCTGGTTGCGTACCAGGTGTAGAAACATTCTGCAGCCAAGATGGTGGCGCCAATGCCGCCAACTGCCGCGCCAGGCCAAAACGTCTGTCACTATCTGGATTGCCCTCGTATAATGGAAATAAACTTAAAAGGAGCGATTTTTTTTCTTCAATGGCCAGGTTTTTATGGGCTGTGGCCCACTGTGCGTCGTTCAGGTTTAGGACGAAAAGTAGCCTGAGTATATGAATATTCAACCTGTAAATGGATTCATATATATTTTTAGAGTTTCAAATACACTGTGAATAAACGATTTTTTTCATATAATCCGGGGAATACTATTTTGTTGTTTTTTTCGCAATCCAATTTGCGCTATGGGATTTCCGCAATACAAATTAAAATCGGTTCAAAACCTGAGAACGTAACAGTTTATAGATGAAATTATTATTAATAATTATCAATTAAAATAATAGACCGTTTTATTATTTCGAAAGTTTTCTATTTGCTTTAATTAAAACGTTTCGATCTCGTATCGGAAAACGATTGTGTATCTGCGATGTTATTATATTTTTCCCGTTAAGTTATATAAGTAAATTATTAGCTGCGGATGGAGAGGGAGAAAAAGGGCGTTCGTGTTAAGGGTCGCACAAGTGGGGAAGATCCCTGGCTATCAGGGCCGATATCGGGCTGATATGAAGTTATGGCCCGGATGCGGTTAGATTCAGTGATGTGATGTGATACAACATCGATACCAACTTTACAAATAATATTCTCCACACACACGCCCACACAACAAACACGGATTTATATAAAAATAGAAAAAATAACAAATACAATATCACGATCGACACTTAATAGTTATTTAAGGTACAAGTGTAAAAAACACTCGCTCGCGTTTTTAAACGCTAGTTCGTGCAATAAACTTTTTACACGAGCGCCTTACAAAATTTTATCTTCGATCGTGCAGCAATTTTCAAAGAAGTGGTTGATATGAGTAATATTTTGTAAATGTCATTTTAACTGCTGCTAATTATTCAATGAAAATGGGTAACGTTTTGTCCAGAGTGCATTGACGAAATCGTTACTTAGCAACCAGTAAATAAATTGCTCAAATGTCAGTCGCCATTATTATTTGTGCGAGTGTTATACTGTTATATAAATTGCAGAAAAAATGTGTGATAGTGATGGTGGTGATATTCAAAACATTCTTTCCGATGTCGAAGAGGCCGCGGCAATGGCAATGAAAACTTTGCTTCCAGCAAAATCTCGTAAGCAGTGTGAATTAGTTTATACAAAGTTTAATCAATGGTGTACGTCAAAAAATGTCCATAACTTAACGGGGAACGTCTTCTTAGCCTACTTTTCAGCAAGAGGCAAACAAGTCAAACCATCGAGCTTATAGTCGGAGCATTCTATGGTATTAGTTCACAAAAATATTGACCTTAAAGAGTTTTCCAAGTTATCGGCATTTATGAAAAACCAATCAAAAGGCTTTCACAGTGGGAAGTCCCACGTATTTATTAAGGAACAGTTATATAAATTTTTAAACAGGTTTTTGATGATGAAGGTAATTTTAATTTAAATTGTTTGAATATTTGATGATGTTTCCAAATTGTAGGTCGTGGCAATTTTTGGAATTGCGGGGGCTCTTAGATAAGATGAGTATCCAGGATGTCGAAGATGCTGATTGTAAAAATACCCACTTCAAAGACTGATAAATCTCGGGCGTTCCTTGTTGACGGCGACACTAATGATACCAAAAAAATGATTTACATTTACAGAAGATACGTTTTACTTCGTCCCCCACAAACTCCCCATCAACGATTATTTGTCTATTACCGTAATGGGAAGTGTTCAGTCCAACCCATTGGAAAAATTCCAAACCAAATTGCTAGTTATCTTGGGTTGGCAAATCCGAACGAGTTTTCGAAGATCTTCGGCCACATTTCTCGCAGTTGCTAGAGCAGACATTTTAAACTTAAAACGACATGGCGGTTGGAAAAGTTCCACCGTAGAAGAGTCAATAAAAACCAAAAAAGCCATATCCAATCAAATTTTTCAAAAAAGACTCTCCAATATCATTCAATTCAATCATTTCCAATCGAAGTTTGCGCGACTAATTACAACTAATCAAGTAAATATTCCAAATGTTCTTCCTGAAATTTCTTGTTCGGCGATTATGATTATTATTATTATTGTACGTGTATATTTCAGTTGCAGTGGAAAAAATATGAATGTACTTTTATTGTGGATTCGAATGATTGGTCCATCATTGGATGGCAGCGGTACGGTTTATTTTCGGTGTTCATGCATGTATAAAATTATTGGAATATTAATATTTAAATTGGTAAACGCGTCAGAGGAATTTGCACGAAAATTGAATTAAAATTATTTGCTTTCGCATGTATATACATATAGATACATTTTGCCTCATGTAAATGAATTACTGAAACCGACAAAAACAACCGGAAATTATTTATTTTTAATTAGGAACGCGCATATTTTATTAAAGCCAGGACACTGTAAACAATTGATTTTTGAATTGTATGCAAATTATTCGCTGTCATAATCTCGCGTCCATTCATATTTATAACGAAGGATTTATTTAATTTCATGAAACAACTATAAGATTTTATACAGGGTGTCCTAAATAGAGTAGGATTGCATGAGTATCTTTCTTATTCTTAAAGCTAGAGATCTGGTTAAATCGGCAATGTTGTGCAGTTTTCTATGCTGATTCAGATTATGTTGAGAAATTTTCAAAATTCCGAGCAGTTTAGAAAATATTAAAAAAAAACTGAAAATCGCGATTTTCAAAAAAGTCAAATATCTCAATAATTATTAAAGATGCGAAAAAAAGTTTTAAATAAAAGTTACTTGGTTTAATTAGGAAAACATCTAAATCAAGTCAAAATAAAATTCAAGATGGCGGTTTCCGAGATATTAATACCAACTTTCTTATTCCAAATGGCCGCCATATTTGATTTTTACACGAATAAATATACTTTTTTTTTCTCTTTTCAACGATGTACAACAACCTATGTCAAAATAAAAAATTTATTCGTGTAAAAATCAAATATGGCGGCCATTTGAAATAAGAAAGTTGGTATTAATATCTCGGAAACCGCCATCTTGAATTTTATTTTGACTTGATTTCTATGTTTGCCTAATTAAACCAAGTAACTTTTATTTAAAACTTTTTTTCGCATCTTTAATAATTATTGAGATATTTGATTTTTTTGAAAATCGCGTTTTTTCAGTTTTTTTTTAAATATTTTCTAAACTGCTGGGAATTTTGAAATTTTCTCAACATAATCTGAATCAGAATAGTAAACTGCACAACATTGCCCATTTAACCAGATCTCTAGCTTTAAGAATAAGAAAGATACCCATGCAATCCTACTCTATTTAGGACACCCTGTATAAACATGAAAAATCGATCCCAAATTTTTTGCTATTTTCTCTGGCTGAAATTTTTAAACAGCATTCTTCAAATGAAAAAAAGGTATTACTTAAAGGCCCACGACGATTATTAAAAAAGTTGATTTTTTCGGTTTTTTCCATTTTTGAGTTTTCCTTGCTCGCGCGTCACGGGCTTCAAATTGACATTTGTTCTTGCGAAAGTACATTTTCCGAGGCGTCTTGAAGGGATCTTTCCAGTGGTGTGTAGAAACCTGGAATCGAACCAGTGGCTTCTTCAGGAAATTATTTCAAAGCCCATTTTTGAGTAAAAGTAAGAAGGGGGGACCCACCCTTGGGTAGTTTTTCAGGTGTTCGTCAAAAATTTTAAATCGCGAATTTTATTTGAATCCGACTAATTTTCACACGAGGAGCACAGATTTGAAAACCGCGTTCAATTTGGAGTTTTCGTTTAGCCGCTACGGCCGATCAAAGTCTTAAAAAAACGATTTTTTTTAAATGTTCATGGCGACACGCTAATTTTTTTACTATTAAAGATAGCTAAAAAATTTTAACGCCATTCAATTTCTCTCGTTTTTCTGATGAAAAAGAAGGTATACTTTTTTCAAAATTTTCCATAAAGTTCATTGCGACTTGCTAACTTTTTTCCAATTTTTTCCAGATGAATTTTTTTATTCTTCATCTAAGTATTATTCTGCCGGATTATTGCAGCCTCGCTGTCTATGATATCAAGTCTATAATTCAGGATCAATCCTTGCCTGATAAGGACGAAACATGCTCCAACTCGACGAAACTTACCCAGACGTTCCACATAAATTTCCTCGCTTGTTATTTTGTTATTTTTCCACTACAAAGTTAAATAATAGTGGAATTCATTAACGGGACATGGAGCGAGTGAACCGCGCCGCCATTGATATTTTTACATACAGCCATTCGTCATTTAGTCACGTATCTGCCTTAAACAAAACCGTGTAGTGCGTAATTTTAAAATAGCTCCGGAATATAATTTACTTCAAGGCTAACGATCCTTGAATTTATGGCGACGTTGCACTTCGCTTCGACCATTTCCAATTACGCGCGATTTACGATCATTTCGACTCATGTTTGATAATTACGTCGCGTCTAAGCGATAGACATTGCAAGATTTCATTACTTGTTAATTAATGCCATGTTCGAGATTGTTAAAGTTGAAAAATTATACATAGGATTATTAATGGGTTAAATGTGTCATGTTTTTTTTTATAGGGAACCAAATATACAAAGTATAGCCTATTTGGTGGAATCTGACGGCCGAGGTCGTAAAACGGTCGGTCCGCCCTGAGGATCGACGCACCCTCGAAGAAAAGGTATTGGTGGTTCGTCTAATTGCATCCCATACATTATTTACATCAGTACTTCTCAACAAAGATTGGTTTGATATAAAAAAAATATTACGTCCCCTACTTACCGAGCTCCGACCCTCTTTTACGACCACAGCCGCCAGATTCCGGAGAACGGGCTATACATGGCAATCGGCGGAAAATTCGAATATAATAGTTTAATCCACAGTCACTATCAGCAATGAAAAAAACGGTATAAAACAAATCAATATGTGTGGTTGGGTATGTAGGCAACCAAATACACATAGCAATCGGCGGGAAATTTGAATCGAACACGATTTTGTTATAAAGAATAGGCCACAGCAGGAATTGACGTCCTCCAGTATTAAACAGCGAACTTGGGCAAGGTAATTACACGAAGTGGTCGAGATTCAATTAATATCAACTGATTCATTTAACCCGCATAATTTTTCGTACATTCAGTCGACCCAACGAAATCGTGGTTATTAAGCAATTAGACAGAATGCGATAAATAACAAATGATTAGAGAGCGAGCAACTGGTTCGCGTGACTCGCGCCGCCACCGTCGCGAGTCGTTCCTAATTAATTTACGTTTATTACCGTTTAACGCACTCGTCCACTCCGATGGTAAATTATTAATTGATGATTTCCTTCCTTTCCTTCCCGTGTGCCCAAAATTGCGATCGATTACGTCGCGATGTTATATGCATGCGAGAAATTTGCATGGTGTCGGTCGCAAAGTTCGGTTCTCTAGATTAGCGCGAAAAGTTTTTGCTCTATTTTGCAAATTTGTTTTCCGAAGAAAACCGTCGCGGAATTTTAAGGGGGGTGTACGTGGGTCATCTCGCTCAGGGAAGTTAAGAATGTTTTAAAGATGCCCCGTGCGCCGAATAGCGCCCGCACATTACGCCAACGGAAATTACTTCCTTTAAGTTTTCGGCGTGAATCATACAAGTAGTTATATATTATACAAGGTTGGTCAAAATTAAACTTTTACATTACTAAAGTCAAAACAGTCTCTTGCCACCTTGTTAAATTTTAATGTTAATACATTGTTTTTCAAGGCCACCTTCGATTTTTATTTAGTAAAATGGTTGATAAAACGAGTTTTCTGCAAATAACTTTTAATGCGTTAGGAATTGTGACAGGGTTGTTATTAGGAAACATGTTTGTTTTTTAATCCCGCATGGAATGACATAAAACTATACAGGGGCTCCTGTTTGACACTAAATTTTGGACACCCTGTATAATTCGTATCGATCAAACTTGGTTAACGGGACCATCAGACCTTATTTAATAAGTACCATGTATGATTCTATTAACAAGGCACTATTTTTATTTTTTATTCATTTTTTTAACCAATAGTGCAAAACTTTTTTAGTTTTTATTTTTTTTGCTGATATCCCTGAATCGATTCCAATAAAATTAAAGGAGTATGTAGGCAACCGTAGAAGGTACCCAAATAAGCAATAAAATACATAGCATGTAATTTAAGAAAATATATCATCGTGACGTCACGCTTTTTTGGGACACCCTGTATAATCAAAAACATTTTCCTGAAATGCATCATAGGATACAAATATATTCTACAAAATATCTAAATCCTAACTTAATTAGTAACCGAGCTATGGAAGACGGGAGGTGAGATGCAGGACCCTGTATAGTATGCTCTACCATAAAAATGTTCCACGAGCCGCCACTGCATTTTTAAGTCACTGGAGATGAAAATACAGATTTTGAAAAATATCTGCCTGTGTGTCTATGTGTCTATCTGTCTGTAGTAATGGAAATATCAATTTTCGGGTCACTGGAGATGAAAATACCATTTTTCAAAAATGTCTGCCTGTGTGTCTGCTGGGTGTATATGGGACCCTGTATATTATACAGGGTTGGTCAAAATTATTAAAACAACTTAGTAATTTTCCAATCGTAAAAAAGGTATAAACAAACAAAATATATTTTTAATATACAAGGTGTTCAGTGTATCGTGTGAGCCACAAAATTTTGTTTCAAAGTTGGCTGTGAGATAAACGAGCTATATCGCATATTATTACATCATGAGACTAGACTAGTTCTATTAAATTAGATTTAAAAAAAATAAATTAAACTCAGACATGACTGCTACGTTCCTCCCTGTCTCAAGCATGGCCAACTCAGAAACACAATTCTGCGGCTCACACCTTATAATGGAAACTTGGTAATCTTTCCTTTTTCAAATAAATATATTTTTTAATTCTAGGAATTTGCTTAGTCTGTTGTTTTTTTTATCACAACAGAAATGTCATAACAATACATCCTTTAAAGTTCTCAATAAATGCCAGAAAGTGGCATTATAGTTATTTAACCAACAAGTGTGTTAACCTCTTCAGGGACAAATTAATTTTGAAGTTTCAAATCCTTTAAGAAACAATTGATTTCTCACCAGTAGAACCGGACAGGAGGTATCTGCATGGAAATGTGCAACTGTAGCAGCTTTCAGAGCTTGACATGAGATGGCAGTATAGAGCTAAATAAAATTTGTTGAAATGTGTTCGTCATTTTTTAAAACTTACACAAATGTGTTTCTGTCTCTGAAGAGGTTAATGATGGCGATTAATGATCGAGACTCGAACCCGCACCAGCGGGGTCTAGAGGCCGGACCTCTACTCACTAGACCACCGCGGCCCTGGAAATCGTTCATTAATGAACAATCGTTTATTAATGATAAATCGTTCATTAATGGGGTCATTAATGAATGATTTTTGATACATTTGGGTGCATTAAAGTTAGCTATTAACCAACGAGCAACGGAAAAATATATAAATGGATTTCGCTGAAGGAAAGCAGAAGCACCATCAATTGTACACGGGAATTGGGAAATTCTGGGAAGTGAATTCCGTCCGAAATTTTTGTTGTTTCATAATAATGTGGATTTTATTTTTTTTAAAAGGATGACAAAGATAAAGTAAATAAATAATCTCGATGTAAAATATTAACTTTAATGCATCAATACAATATTTATTTTATTTTATACATACATTAATTTTCTTAACAAGCTCCATTAAATAAAGCGAGAGGCAAACAAACAATCCACAGCCACTGAAGCGCGTAACAACCCTTTACACCGCAATATAACCCTCAACGCCACAATATAGTGTTTCGAGGGTTCTCTTTGTTGTGCGATTATAGATTGCGAACGTAACTAAGTTAGCAACTTCCTTACCAACATTAATTTACACGTATCTATATTATCTTGATGATCGTAATTTATTTTTACATCGCACACGAGTGCGTGATTGTTTTGAAGTTTTCAGTAAACAATGCATCGTGGTTGGAAAGTCATTTTTTAGGATTAGATTTTACAATTAAATTTATAACAATTATTCGTAAAATGAAGTCCACTAAAGATAAGATTAATTCAAATTAATAAAATATTATTATCATATGATGATCACTTGAGATTCAACCTTTAGCGAACGAACGCCGCCATATTCGCGACAATATTAATTAAGTGCCAGGCGCATCCACCATAAACCAATTTAGAAATAAGCTCATTTTAGTTGTGTGTAAAGCGATGGTTGCGTCTATTGGAAACTAGTTCATTACCTAAAGGGTAATTATAGACTTTTTCTCACTCTAATAAAAAAGCAGATAATTTGTTAAAATTCTGTCGATTGTTCTACAAAAATGCGGTCGTTCGTTAAGGGTTAATATACATTTTAAGTAGTTTCTAAGGCTAAAATTTGAATCATTAATTGTTTTAATGTACACGTATCGCTAGTTCATTTTATTAACTTCTTCAGGGACAGAAACACGTATGTGGACGTCTTAAAAAATATCACAGAAATTCTAAAGAATAAAATTCAGTATATGACTGTAATTATCTTAAGCGCTAAAATCCCCCACAAGTGTGAATTTCTGCTGTCTATTTGGAATTATTTTTCAAAAGATTTTTAAATTTCAAAATTAATTTGTTCCTGCAGAGGTATTGAAAATAAAATAGATATTGATTCCATCAAATGTTTAAAATTCTCGACTAGTTTCGCCTTATTGTGGCAATTTCAAGAGAATTTTTAAATAAATTTAAATATAGTACTTTTTTTTGAAAATTTTCAAGTCGATTAAATTAATTTCCACGCACAATTAAAACGAGTGCGCTCGTTATTTTTTATACATAAACATGGAAATAATTATTGTTAAAATGTTCCGACTGACGCAATAAATAATTGGTGGCATTTATTGAAATTTTAAATATTTACATGTTAATTGCAGGAATATAATAAAACATTCATATTGATTTTACGTGTAATTATCGGAATTTACGTGCAAACTGAAATTGGAACTTATAATTTATAGTCAAAGCTTCAACTTCGTTATACATTTTATAAAATAAATCAATAATTATTAATTCACTTGCAAAACTTATTGATTTTAATATTTATACAATGATGTAATTCGGGACATTAACAAGGGTGTGAGGTGTGAGGTAGGGCTCGTTAATACACGGATAAACGTGTTCTTAGTTAGTAAGCGGTTTTTGAACGTTTATCGCGCTTAAACGGATATTCACGTTTACACGTGTAAACGTTTAAACGGATATTTACGTTTAAACGTGTTTTGCTAGTTTAAACGCGTTGATGAAAATCGTTTCATATAGAAACGTATAACCCACCCTGCAAATATATGTTTAGAATATTTCCGGTAGCGGAAAAAATTGAATTATTTGAGACACCTTCATAAATAAATACTTTCTCGGGAAACGTCCGAAATGTCGGCATCCAAAGTTTAAAGGGTCCAACCCCCTATAGTCCAGGTGGTTCCCGTTTGACCGAATGTGTGAAAATGTTGAAAACTTACGAAACGCCGAGATATGGCTTTTGGACTCCCAAATGGGGTATACAAATATGAGAAAACGTTTCTAGTTTACGGGTTGTAAACGTTTATTAGGCTAAACGTGTTGTAAACGTTTATTAAGCTAAACGTGTTTTATTCGTTACAAATAAACGGTAAACGTTTCCACGTTTAAACGTTGAAACGAAAAACGGAGTAAACGTCGAGCCCTAGTATGAGGTGTGAGGTATGACGTGTGTTTAATACAGCTATTAAACACGCCAATTCGCGCTTTATGATAATATTTTGTTTACCCTGTTTAATACTGATTTTAACTTTGATTTGAATTTTTTTTCAATTGTAATTGTGATTTTAGTTTTAATTTTTTTTTAATTTTGATTCTGATTTTGACTTCGATTTTGATTTTGAATTTAATTTTAATTTTGATTTTGAATTTAATTTTAATTTTGATTTTGAATTTAATTTTAATTTTAATTTTAATTTTAATTTTAATTTTAATTTTAATTTTAATTTTAATTTTAATTTTAATTTTAATTTTAATTTTAATTTTAATTTTAATTTTAATTTTAATTTTAATTTTAATTTTAATTTTAATTTTAATTTTAATTTTAATTTTAATTTTAATTTTAATTTTAATTTTAATTTTAATTTTAATTTTAATTTTAATTTTAATTTTAATTTTAATTTTAATTTTAATTTTAATTTTAATTTTAATTTTAATTTTAATTTTAATTTTAATTTTAATTTTAATTTTAATTTTAATTTTAATTTTAATTTTAATTTTTGTGAACAAAGTATAGTGTACAACTCGCATATATTGGCTATTAATCACTCGAACGATGTTTTGCGGAACGTGCCGCATTATATGCTCGTTGTACAATCTACTATTTTAACCCAGCTTAAAAAAAACACCCTTTATAAGCCTCGCATTACATTTAACCCGTTTGTTTACTGGTAAAATGAGGAAAACCGGAACGGGGATGAGCGAGCCACGTATTGGTTTCAAGTATACAATATCTTAGCGGTGTAATAACCGTCCGCAGGTATAGTATTTCCCGACTATTAAGAACCGACTCCCAATTAACTAAATTTGAAGCGTCGTCGGCGCCGGTGGCGGCGGCGGCGACCGGAGGCCGTCGTCGCCCCCCTCCCCCGCCCCCCGCACGTACGTGCCTCCATTTTTGGGTCCCACACGTGCAATCAAAACCCCACCCGCACCGTTACGGTGCTGCTGTTGTGTATAGTTCCTGTTTAAGCCGATATTTATTAACACACTCGCACTCGGCAGGCGGAGCAGCCTTTGCCACCGCAAGGTGCTAATTAATTACATTAATTACTTTAAACGTTCCGTTTTATTGCCTTGTAAATTTACACTTTCCCCTGATGATGATGATGATGATGATCAAATTGGCAAACTTGCGAGTATCGCGTGTGCCCGGGAAACGTTTCGCTTAAACAAACAAATTCGTAATAAGCACAAGCGTCGCCCCCGGCCGTGGGTAATTAAATAATTTTTTCTCTTTTGTTTCATTTACCGAACAAAAAAAAAACCGTATTTAAACAGCGAATGAGATTTTTACAGGTACTGTGTGGGCAGTAAACAGCTTTTGAAAGTGTCACTTACGAAATGATGCGATGCCAAAACGTACCTGTAACAAAAACAAAAACATATTTAGTATCTATTACCAAAGATTTGTTATATAAATAAGTTAAAAAAAATACATTTCTGAAATAAAAAAAAACAAAAAAAACTAAATATTTTTACACAGTCGTGAAGAAAATAAAAAGGGCTAAAAAATTAGTGAAATAAAAAAATATGGTTTCTTTAAAAAAAATCTCTATGACTATTTTTAAAGACGCTAAAAAGTGCGCAATAAGAAACGCAATAAGAAACAAAAATCGATGTGTCCGAGGATTTTTTTCTGGAACTTCGAATTTCGTTCAAACCATTGCACCTTGTTAATGACTACAATTTTCACGGTGGCGAAAATAAGGCGTTCAATTGAAATGCTCGAAATCTGAATACGTGGAAATCGCCTATAAATAATAGCGTAGAAATATTTATCCCGAGCCACAATTCAATCGACTTATATTCAGATATAAATAAGGCGAATTTCGGCGGCCCCGGATTTATGGACCCATCTGGAGGACGTGACGTGAATGTTCTGCATTTGCATTCTGAATCCTTTGGTTATTTATAAATAAATGTGCAAGAATAAGGACCGAAGAACGTGCTCGATTTAATGCGATCGAAAACGGCGGATTTCATCATTAACACTCACGATTTATGCAACTGACCTCACAGTGAGAGCTCATGACGGTTTCAATTGTCGTGTCATTCAAATTTCTGAGGCGATTTCATATCTTCCGCGACATGAATTATTAATAAACGCAATCCGTAAAAGGCTTAATCCGCCAATTTGTATTCGTTGCGGTGTTAAGGGTTTTCTACCCGTGATATCATCATTGCTATTTATAATAATACACATTTGTTTGAGTATTATCTCATTCCGGCCATTATAATATTATGGTTGATGATGGATTGTGGGTAAGAACTCTTTAATAAAATGCACTTTGTTGCATGTGTGTCGTGTGTGATACCAACAAATAGTTATTTAAGCAACAAGGAACGTAATGATGTATTAAACGAAACGTATCGGAAAAATTACACAAAAATTAATCTTTATTATCAAAATGACACTCTACTCAAATAATTTTGTTTTTTTAAAATCCAATAATTTTCAAGCGAGTTACAGATTTTTGAAATTTTTGATTTTCACATACATTGAAGGAAGAAAAATTAAGAAAAAAATAGTGAACGTATCGGAAAAATTACACAAAAATTAATTTTTATTAGGAAAATAACACTCTACTGAAACAATTTTGGTTTTTTAAAATAAAATAATTTTCAAGCGAGTTACAGATTTTTGAAATTTTTGATTTTCACCTACATTGAAGGAAGAAAAATTAAGAAAAAAATAGTAAACGTATCAGAAAAATACACAAAAATTAATCTTTATTAGCAAAATGACACTCTACTCAAATAATTTTGTTTTTTTAAAATCCAATAATTTTCAAGCGAGTTACAGATTTTTGAAATTTTTGATTTTCACATACATTGGAGGAAGAAAAATTAAGAAAAAAATAGTAAACGTATCAGAAAAATTACACAAAAATTAATTTTTATTAGGAAAATGACACTCTACTCAAATAATTTTGGTTTTTGAAAATCCAATAATTTTCAAGCGAGTTACAGATTTTTGAAATTTTTGATTTTCACGTACATTGAAGGAAGAAAAATTAAGAAAAAAATAGTAAACGTATCGGAAAAATTACACAAAAATTAATTTTTATTAGGAAAATAACACTCTACTGAAATAATTTTGGTTTTTTAAAATAAAATAATTTTCAAGCGAGTTACAGATTTTTGAAATTTTTGATTTTCACATACATTGGAGGAAGAAAAATTAAGAAAAAAATAGTGAACGTATCGGAAAAATTACACAAAAATTAATTTTTATTAGGAAAATGACACTCTACTCAAATAATTTTGTTTTTTTAAAATCCAATAATTTTCAAGCGAGTTACAGATTTTTGAAATTTTTGATTTTCACATACATTGAAGGAAGAAAAATTAAGAAAAAAATAGTGAACGTATCGGAAAAATTACACAAAAATTAATTTTTATTAGGAAAATAACACTCTACTGAAACAATTTTGGTTTTTTAAAATAAAATAATTTTCAAGCGAGTTACAGATTTTTGAAATTTTTGATTTTCACCTACATTGAAGGAAGAAAAATTAAGAAAAAAATAGTAAACGTATCAGAAAAATACACAAAAATTAATCTTTATTAGCAAAATGACACTCTACTCAAATAATTTTGTTTTTTTAAAATCCAATAATTTTCAAGCGAGTTACAGATTTTTGAAATTTTTGATTTTCACATACATTGGAGGAAGAAAAATTAAGAAAAAAATAGTAAACGTATCAGAAAAATTACACAAAAATTAATTTTTATTAGGAAAATGACACTCTACTCAAATAATTTTGGTTTTTGAAAATCCAATAATTTTCAAGCGAGTTACAGATTTTTGAAATTTTTGATTTTCACGTACATTGAAGGAAGAAAAATTAAGAAAAAAATAGTAAACGTATCGGAAAAATTACACAAAAATTAATTTTTATTAGGAAAATAACACTCTACTGAAATAATTTTGGTTTTTTAAAATAAAATAATTTTCAAGCGAGTTACAGATTTTTGAAATTTTTGATTTTCACATACATTGGAGGAAGAAAAATTAAGAAAAAAATAGTAAACGTATCAGAAAAATTACACAAAAATTAATTTTTATTAGGAAAATGACACTCTACTCAAATAATTTTGGTTTTTGAAAATCCAATAATTTTCAAGCGAGTTACAGATTTTTGAAATTTTTGATTTTCACGTACATTGAAGGAAGAAAAATTAAGAAAAAAATAGTAAACGTATCGGAAAAATTACACAAAAATTAATTTTTATTAGGAAAATAACACTCTACTGAAATAATTTTTTTTTTTTAAATAAAATAATTTTCAAGCGAGTTACAGATTTTTGAAATTTTTGATTTTCACGTACATTGAAGGAAGAAAAATTAAGAAAAAAATAGTAAACGTATCAGAAAAATACACAAAAATTAATCTTTATTAGCAAAATGACACTCTACTCAAATAATTTTGTTTTTTTAAAATCCAATAATTTTCAAGCGAGTTACAGATTTTTGAAATTTTTGATTTTCACGTACATTGAAGGAAGAAAAATTAAGAAAAAAATAGTAAACGTATCAGAAAAATACACAAAAATTAATCTTTATTAGCAAAATGACACTCTACTCAAATAATTTTGTTTTTTTAAAATCCAATAATTTTCAAGCGAGTTACAGATTTTTGAAATTTTTGATTTTCACATACATTGGAGGAAGAAAAATTAAGAAAAAAATAGTAAACGTATCAGAAAAATTACACAAAAATTAATTTTTATTAGGAAAATGACACTCTACTCAAATAATTTTGGTTTTTGAAAATCCAATAATTTTCAGGCGAGTTTTCAGATTTTTTAAATTTTTGATTTTCACGTACATTGGAGGAAGAAAAATTAAGAAAAAAATAGTAAACGTATCGGAAAAATTACACAAAAATTAATTTTTATTAGGAAAATAACACTCTACTCAAATAATTTTGGTTTTTTAAAATAAAATAATTTTCAAGCGAGTTACAGATTTTTGAAATTTTTGATTTTCACGTACATTGAAGGAAGAAAAATTAAGAAAAAAATAGTAAACGTATCAGAAAAATACACAAATTAATCTTTATTAGCAAAATGACACTCTACTCAAATAATTTTGTTTTTTTAAAATCCAATAATTTTCAAGCGAGTTACAGATTTTTGAAATTTTTGATTTTCACGTACATAGGAGGAAGAAAAATTAAGAAAAAAATAGTAAACGTATCGAAAAAATTACACAAAAATTAATTTTAATTAGGAAAATGACACTTTACTCAAATAATTTTGGTTTTTGAAAATCCAATAATTTTCAGGCGAGTTTTCAGATTTTTTAAATTTTTGATTTTCACGTACATTGGAGGAAGAAAAATTAAGAAAAAAATAGTAAACGTATCGGAAAAATTACACAAAAATTAATTTTAATTAGGAAAATGACACTCTACTCAAATAATTTTGGTTTTTGAAAATCCAATAATTTTCAGGCGAGTTTTCAGATTTTTTAAATTTTTGATTTTCACGTACATTGGAGGAAGAAAAATTAAGAAAAAAATAGTAAACGTAACGGAAAAATTACCCAAAAATTAGTTTTTATTAGGAAAATAACACTCTACTCAAATAATTTTGGTTTTTGAAAATCCAATAATTTTCAAGCGAGTTACAGATTTTTGAAATTTTTGATTTTCACGGCGTCAAATTTGTACATTGGAGGAAGAAAAATTAAGAAAAAAATAGTAAACGTAACGGAAAAATTACACAAAAATTAATTTTTATTAGGAAAATGACACTCTACTCAAATAATTTTGGTTTTTGAAAATCCAATAATTTTCAAGCGAGTTACAGATTTTTGAAATTTTTGATTTTCACGTACATTGGATCGAATTTTGTTTATTTGTGTCAATCCAGTTACTGCGGGCATGGATGCAAACGAAGAAGGTATGTGTCCTGTTACGACTCTTTTAAGCAGTGGTTATGTAAAAAGGATACTGATGCTATAGGTATAGACGAAAATGTGTTTGGAGCGTTACGTTTCTGTTTATTATTTTCCTAGGTCCGTAAGTAAAAAATTAAGTTCCGTCGTCAAGGATAACAAACACCGCGAATGTTATCAACCACTTACGGTACCTGTAACTATCGATGCAATGCTTATTTACGTTGTCGGTGGAAAAATGTATTTTATTGAAAAGTTCCATAATAATATTTTCTCCCTACTATTTGAGTCTTTAATATTTTCTATTTGTTTGAGTATTGATAATTCTCTTTAATATTTTCGTTCTGCTATTTGAGTCTCACGACGACCATTGATTTTATGCGATGTATTGTGAAAAGGGTATGTTTATGGTCGATCAATTAATGTATTATTAGACTCGTTTGAAATTTTGAATGCGAGCGGCGCAAGGATGAACATAAATATTTCATAATTACAGTATTTATTGGCTCTTACGTTGAAAGGCCAACTATCGGCTCTTTGAAAGTTAATGCGATGTTAAATGGAACATGGTTCGCGTATTTTTTTTTTTTTTGGTTCGGCTTCAATCGATAAACTTTGCACCCCATTAAATTTAAATGTCTTGTCAATACATAACGCTGAAAGATAGGAATTGTGGGTATTTAAAAAAAATACATATTCGTGTTGTTTTATTTTATTTTTAGATTTAAATTGTTTAAAGAGAGAGAGAGAGACAATACAAATGATCTCAACACGCAATTGATTTGAGATCTTTTAGCCTGTGAATTGTTTATTGCTCCTTATATTTTATAAGTTAATTATGACCACTCACCATTTTATTAATATTTTTTTTTAGAAGAGCTGAACAACTTTATATGTAGTTGAAATAAAGTTTTAATTATTCTTATGCAATCCATCATTGATACTGTTTGAATATGTGATGTAATAGTTATAAAATATTTAGGAGATATGTGATGAACACTTACAGCCAATTAATTCCGACGGTCTAAAAATAAATAGGCAATGGATACACTTAAAATTAAACATCATCAATATTCAATAACATCAGGAGTGCTATTCAAAGTTCCATTAGCGTGAAATAACCTCATTAACGTTATTTCCTTCTCCTGCTCTTCTTTCCTGTTACTGATTTAATAAGTTATTCAATTGCACTGAAAATGTAACCCCTGTATATCGATGGATCTTCTAGTAATTTCACGCCGCGTTTAAAAATTTAATGTGCCCATCATTAATCGTGATGATGTATTATTATTCTTTTCGAAACTAAACTAATATATATATATATATATATATATATATATATATATATATATATATATATATATATAAGATCATAAAATGCGTGCGTTATCACGGTGATGTAATTTTATGGGACGCGTGTGGTACAGATTTTTTTTTATTAATGGACCATTATGTTACGGGAATTTATGCTTTTAGTTTTTCACTAATAAATTTATGATTTTCATTTTTATATAAAATATTTGTAGTTTGCAAAAAAAAAGATATGGTTGTATGTATAATCCATTCACAAGTAGGCCATGCCAGGCTGATATTTTTGTTGGTACGATTTAGTTTTGAGGTTATAATTTATGAAGGTCACTGTTGCACTGCTGCCAACAATATTTTGAGATAGAATACTCGCTTTACCGTACACAATTTTCGTCTTACATTTATTGATAAATAAATTATTGGTAAACATTTTTTAAATTGCATTACAAGCTTGTAATATCTATCAACTTGCACTGTTAACTACTAATTTAAATTAATCAAAATTACTCTCGACTTCATTTAACACCGTGACTCATCCATCCCAATTAAAGGCGTCTTCGGAAAATCTTAACTGCACATAATAATCAGTTGAATCCATCTGGATGAGAAATTGTCTCTCTGGCGAATCATAGTTGTTTGGCAATTAAACGTTCGGCGAGAAATCCTTTCAGCCGAGATTATTGGTTTAGCGGCGGTCCCCCGAGGAGCGAAGGGCTGAAGGGATGTTGGCTCACCGCTAATCCATCATAACTTTTCACCGCGGAGATTCTTTATGTGCCTTTAAACGCCCTTCTTCGTCCCACTATTGCACTTTATGTCATCCATTTATCTCCGCGGGACTAGTTTTTCTCGTGGCGGTGTGCAAGACGATGTAAAATCTTTAAGCACTTGCTTGTACATGATTCAGTTGCATTTTTTTTGTGGTTTGGTTGGCGGAAAAACTGTAAATACAGGGTGTTACAAGTTTCATCACCCTGCGAGTCATTTCAGGCAGAAAGCAGCAACTTCTTGGATTATCTCCTCCCTAAGGGCTTCCATAGTTGCTTAATGTAGTTCCAAAGAAAAAAGTCACATGGTACGAACAATGTCACCACGCAAAGAGACAACATGCTCAGGAAACATTTCTCACATAATTTCCATTGAACGGCGAGATGTGTGGGCTGTTGCTCCATCATGTTGAAACCACACATCCTCTTATCCATGTCGATCGACAAGTCCATCCACTTGTTTTTGATGCGTCCGCGATAAAAATCACTTCGCAGCAGCACATCTTCTTGTCTATTTAAATTTGCGATAAATATCACTTTGCAGAAGATTTTATCTGAATTTTTTCGTCGAATTAAAATGCGAGTGTGCTTGAATCGTGGACAATCGGAGAGATAATTATTCATCAGCATCGACAATTAGGTGTGTATGAAAGGATGGAGCATCCGAGCCACACTAATTGCAGTCTGGGGAAGAGATCAAAACGCGCGACATAATAAATCCGGTGTAATATAGTAATTAAGTTTTAATTATACCTACCGCAGCCGGCGCCGACTCTGTACTTTTTATTTTTTTAGATATAAATAAGTATAATTTTTGTATTCAGGTGAATACTAGCAATTAAAGAGACGGTTGATTCGAAACAAAAACCCCTAATTTGATTTGAGTGTTTTACAGTAATTGTAAAAAGGGGATTTTATTTATATGGGAAAGGTGTTATTATTAAACCTTTGCACTCGAGCGGCGCCGCTGCGGCGCCCAGGCGATTTGATGCGTCCACTCGAGCGACGCTGCTACGGCGCCCGGGATGTATGATGCATCCTAACCTAACCCAACCCTACCTAACCTAACCCAATAATTTTAAAGTACCTGTAACTCGTCTCGGGCGAACCGCCAACTCGAGACGAGTTGCTGATTCTCTCGAGCGGATCATGCCTCGAGTGCAAAGGGTTAGAAATCTTTGAAATAATAATAAATAGTAAAGGAAATATCCAATTTTAAGTCGTTTGCGATGAAGGGATCATTTTTGAAAAATGTCTGCCTGTGTGTCTGCTGTGTGTCTATCTACCTGTAGCAATGGAAATGTCAATTTTTAAGTCACTCGAGGTGAGGGGATCATTTTTGAAAAATGTCTGCCTGTGTGTCTCTGTGTCTATCTGCTTGTAGTAATGGATATATTTATTTTTAAGTCACTCGAGATAAATATATAATTTTTGAAAAATGTCTGTCTGGGTGACTGTTGCGTCTATCTGCCTGTAGTATGGAAATATCCAATTTTAAGTCACTCGAGGTGTAGGGACCATTTTTGAAATAGGTGTGTCTAAGTGTCTGCTGTGTGTCCATGTGCCCTTCTGCCTGTAGTAATGAAAATATTAATTTTTAAGTCACTCGAGATAAAAGATAATTTTTAAAAATGTCTGTCTGTGTGTCTATCAGCTTGTAGTAATAGAAATAATGATTTGTAAGTCACGCAAGATGAAAATACCATTTTTAAAAATTGTCTCTCTGAGTGTCTGCTGTGTGTCTATCTGCCTGTAGTAATGGAAATATCCGTTTTTAGGTCACTCGAGATGAAAAGGTCATTTTTGAAAAATGTCTGTCTGTGTGTTTATTTATCTAGCTACCTGTAGGAATAGAAATATCAATTTTTAAATCGCTCTCAATGAAGAGGCCTTTTAAAAAATGTCTGTCTGTGTGTCTGCTGTGTCTATCCGCCTGTATTAATGGAAACATCCATTTTCAAATCGCTCGCGATGAAAATACCATTTTAGAAAAATGTCTGTTTGTGTGTCTGTGTGTCTATCGTCCTATATTAATGGGAATATCCATTTTTAAGTCACTGGAGATGAAAATACCATTTTTGAAAAATGTTTGCCTGTGTGTCTCTGTGTCTATCTGCCTGTAGTAATGAAAATATCAATTTTCAGGTCACTGGAGATGAAAAGACCATTTTTGAAAAAATGTATCTGTGCGTCTGCTGTGTGTCTATTTACCTAGCTGCCTGTAGGAATGGAAATATCAATTTTCAAATCGCTTTCGATGAAAAGACCATTTAAAAAAAATGTCTGTGTGTGTGCCTACTGTGTGTTTATGTGTTTATCTGCCTGTATTAATGGAAATATTCATTTTTAAGTCATTGGAGATGAAGATACCATTTTTAAAAAATGTCTGCCTGTGTGTCTGATGTGTGTCTGTGTGTCTATCTGGCTGTAGTAATGGAAATATCAATTTTCAGGTCACTGGAGATGAAAATACCATTTTTGAAAAATGTCTGCCTGTGTGTCTGCTGTGTGTCTGCTGTGTGTCTCTGTGTCTGTCTGCCTGTAGTAATGGAAATATCAATTTTCAGGTCACTGGAGATGAAAAACCATTTTTGAAAAATGTCTGACTGTTTGTCTGCTGTGTCTCTATGTGTCTATCTGCCTGTAGTAATTAAAATATCAATTTTTAAGTCACTGGAGATGAAAAACCATTTTTGAAAAATGTCTGACCGTTTGTCTGCTGTGTCTCTATGTGTCTATCTGCCTGTAGTAATGAAAATATCAATTTTTAAGTCACTGGAGATGAAAAACCATTTTTGAAAAATGTCTGACTGTTTGTCTGCTGTGTCTCTATGTGTCTATCTGCCTGTAGTAATTAAAATATCAATTTTTAAGTCACTGGAGATGAAAAACCATTTTTGAAAAATGTCTGACCGTTTGTCTGCTGTGTCTCTATGTGTCTATCTGCCTGTAGTAATGAAAATATCAATTTTTAAGTCACTGGAGATGAAAAACCATTTTTGAAAAATGTCTGACTGTTTGTCTGCTGTGTCTCTATGTGTCTATCTGCCTGTAGTAATTAAAATATCAATTTTTAAGTCACTGGAGATGAAAAACCATTTTTGAAAAATGTCTGACCATTTGCCTGCTGTGTGTCTATGTGTCTATCTGCCCGTAGTAATGAAAATATCTATTTTTAAGTCACTGGAGATGAAAATACCATTTTTGAAAAATGTCTGCCTGTGTGTCTGCTGTGTGTCTCTGTGTCCATCTGCCAGTAGTAATAGAAATATCAATTTTCAGGTCACTGGAGATGAAAAACCATTTTTGAAAAATGTCTGACCATTTGCCTGCTGTGTGTCTATGTGTCTATCTGCCCGTAGTAATGAAAATATCTATTTTTAAGTCACTGGAGATGAAAATACCATTTTTGAAAAATGTCTGCCTGTGTGTCTACTGTGTGTCTCTGTGTCCATCTGCCTGTAGTAATGGAAATATCAATTTTCAGGTCTCTGGAGATGAAAAACCATTTTTGAAAAATGTCTGACCGTTTGTCTGCTGTGTCTCTATGTGTCTATCTGCCTGTAGTAATGAAAATATCAATTTTTAAGTCACTGGAGATGAAAATACTATTTTTGAAAAATGTCTGCCTGTGTGTCTGCTGTGTGTCTCTGTGTCTATCTGCCTGTAGTAATGGAAATATCAATTTTCGGGTCACTGGAGATGAAAAACCATTTTTGAAAAATGTCTGCCCGTGTGTCTGCTGTGTGTCTATATGTCTATCTGCCTGTAGTAATGAAAATATCCATTGTTAAGTCTCATGAGATGAAAATACCATTTTTGAAAAATGTCTGCCTGTGTGTCTCTGTGTCTATCTGCCTGTAGTAATGGAAATATCCAGTTTTAAGTCACTGGAGATGAATATATCTGTGCGTCTGCTTTGTGTCTACTTATCTAGCTGCCTATAGGAATGGAAATATCAATCTTTAAGTCACTTGAGATGAGAGAAACATTTTTGAAAAATGTATCTGTGTGGTTGCTGTATGTCTATTGCCTGTAGTAATGAAAATATTAAATTTGAAGTCACTCGCAATGAAAAAACATTTTTGAAAAATGTCCGCCTTTGTGTTTGCTGTGTGTCTGTGCCTATCTGCCTGCAGTAATGTAAATATCCGGGTGTTATTAATAGAAACTTTTCGAATAATAACAATAATATGTTTCCTTCTTAACTCTCACAACATTTCCTCATGAATGCTACATTTTATAACTAAAGCGAGTGGCCCACAACACCTTTTCTCATATATATTTTTTTAAATTTTACATATCATACAATTGACATAATAATAATAATTACTCCTATAAAAATATAAATATTTACACATTATTTCAATCTATTTCGTTATAATCATCACGGAGTGTTAATTATAATTTTATTTAATCATTTGAACTTTCCCATTTACAATTATACACCCCTGTTATTTTAGTATTAAATACATATAATTAACGAGGTATTCCATTGTAAACAAAATATTTATTTAAACGTTTTAATGAATTACCCTCAACATTTAATTTATGATTGAAACTGAATAACCCATTTTTTACATCGTACGATCACGATGATCCCCGACTTTCCATTTAAAAAGACAAGAGGTAATTTTCGTTTCTTTCGCGAGGTAAAAGCAAAACAAAAAAAAAACAAAAGGGGGAATCAATATTGGCTTTCAGGATATCGGCATGTCATCAATCACGGCATATTTTAATGCGTACATTTATTTATAAACACACATACTCCCGGATCCTCCGGAATGAAACACTAAACTATTTATAAGGGGGATATTAAAGGAGGAAAGGGGAAGTCGCATCAATAATCTGATCATATATGTACTTATAAAAGATAACATCGGTCCGGGCAAAGTCGCGCTAAACCTCAGGACATGCCCTGAATCGTACGTTCGTTCCGGAGGTCGTTTTTGATCTTCCCCTGTATAAATGTGTGTATCGCAGAGGATGGGGTTGCGAGATAAGCGTCCGCATCTTATCAATCTGCATGCGCGCTGCTTTGGTAAACTTTTAACCAAACAGATGTTATCAACTTGGAAAACTTCAAGTTTCCGGATTAATTACTCGTGTAATTGGAATTAATCTCTTCTATTGTTGACAAATCGGAGTTGAATCATTGAATTAATTTGATATGCACTGACGGATTTATTGGGGAGGGTCGAAGCCGCCAAACCCAATTGATTGCCGCCGGAATTTTACCAATTACCGCGCTCTTTTTTTCGGTTGTAATTTACGATCGCGACTCGTGCTTGTTGTTGTTAACGCAAAATTTGTCATGTAAATTTTTCAAAATCTGATATATTAGTAGTAGTAAATTATTAAAGCTGTAGTGAAGTATTGTTTCACTCGCTCCCAGTCGCTTATTTTCCCCTATAATATTTAAATTTAATTTAGTAAAATTTGAAGGGGACATAAGATAAAGAGATTTACCACCTGTATTGTAGTCACTATCTCTGCCAAAACCCCTTTCTTCAAGCATCGTCATGTAAAAACATAATATGAAAGTAATTTGAAGAAGCAAAGAGAAGATTTACCACATGTATTCGAGCCACTGTCAGTTACCGATTTACTACCTGTCCACTGTCACTCGCGTGACTGCTTTCCTCAAACGATTATTAATCGACAGCTAAAAATATTGTAAGGAAAGAATTTGAAGAAATAAAGAGATTTACCACCTGTATTCGAGCCACTGCCGAATACCTTACTGGATGAGAAAGTTGATTTTTAACAAATATTGATGGCTCACACAGACAGGCAGATAGACATTGTACAGAAATCCTCTAAATCGTCGCGGAGGACTTCAAAATGGATATTTCCGCAAAATCACAAAAGCAATAAAAGAAAAATTGAAATTTCAATAATTCCGTTTTCGTTCTTGTGGATAACTGTTGAATTTATTGGCATGTTTACAAAATACTCACTGATACGTATTATACTTGTTCAATACTTGAAAAGCCGGCAAATACAGATGGTAAATCTCTTCTTTTTGCCTCTTCAAATTCTCTCTATACAATGTTTTTACACGCCGATGAATAATCGCTTGAAGTCTGCAATCCATTTTTCGGCGGTTTTTCTTATGTGAATTCTTAAACAAAAATTTTCGCGTACCGGAAATATATGAATAAGCCGAAAAACAGAAATTTGACCTCCAATTGTTTTTCTGTTTTTTTTGAGGATAACTATTGTACCGATGATCGGATTTGGAAAATTTTTCAAGCATAGTATTATACACGTGAAATAGAAGCAGATAAGATGAAGAACAAAATCCGGTTGTCAATTGTTTTTCTGTTATTTTTGCCATAACTATTATTCGGATAATCAGTTCTTTTTTTAATTTTCCATCAATGAATTCCACGTGTCAAAAATTTTCAAAAATTCACAACTCGTAAAATACTTGGTGGATTTTCAAAAACAGTACTCAATTTGATAAAACAATGATTTGTAAATCTAGTTTAATTTTTGTAGAATTTAGACGACACGTTTTATATATTTTTTTAAATTTTTTGTTTGAGTATTACACAATTCAAAAACTGAAATTTTTAAAAATTCACAACTCGCGAAATAATTGGCAGATTTTCAAATACTCCATTAAGTTTGATAAAACGGTGATTTGTAAATTCAATTTAATTTTTGTAGAATTTAGTCGACACGTTTTATATATTTTTTTAAATTTTTTGCTCGAGTATTACACAATTCCAAAACTGAAATTTTCAAAAATTCACAACTCGCAAAATAATTGGTGGATTTTCAAAAACTGTACTTAATTAGATAAAACAATGATTTGCAAATCTAGTTTAATTTTAGAATTTAGTCGACACGTTTAATTTTTTTTTTTTTATTTTTTTGCTCGAGTATTACACAATTCGAAAACTAAAATTTTCAAAAATTCACAACTCACAAAATAATTAGTAGATTTTCAAAAACTTTACTTAATTTGATAAAACAATGATTTGCAAATTTAGTTTAATTTTTGTAGAATTTAGTCGTCACGTTTTATATATTTTTTTAATTTTTTGCTCCAGTATTATACAATTCAAAAACTGACATTTTCAAAAATTTACAACTCGTGGAATAATTAGCCGATTTTCAAAAACTCTGTTTGATTTGATAAAACGGTGATTTGCAAATCTAGTTTAATTTTTGTAGAATTTCGTCGACACGTTTTATATATTTTTTAAATTTTTTGCTCGAGTATTACACAGTTCCATAACTGAAATTTTCAAAAATTCACAACTCGCAAAATAATTGGTGGATTTTCAAAAACTGCACTTAATTAAATAAAACAATGATTTGCAAATCTAATTTAATTTTCGTAGAATTTAGTCGACACGTTTAATATTTTTTTTTATTTTTTTGCTAGAGTATTACACAATTCAAAAACTGAAATTTTAAAAAATTCACAACTCGCGAAATAATTGGCAGATTTTCAAAAACTCTTATTGATTTGATAAAACGATGACTCGCAAATCTAATTTAATTTTTGTAGAATTTAGTCGACACGTTTTATATTTTTTTTATTTTTTTGCTCGAGTATTACACAATTAAAAAACTGAAATATTTAAAAATTCACAACTCGCGAAATAATTGGCGGATTTTCAATAACTGTACTTAATTTGATAAAACAATGATTTGCAAATCTAATTTAATTTTTGTAGAATTTAGTCGACACGTTTTATATATTTTTTAAATTTTTTGCTGGAGTATTACACAATTCCAAAAATGAAATTTTCAAAAATTCACAACTCGCGAAATAAATGGCGGATTTTCAAAAACTCTGTTTGATTTTATAAAACGATGACTCGAAAATATAATTTAATTTTTGTAGACTTTCGTCGACACGTTTTATATATATTTTTTTTAATTTTCACTCGAGTAGTACACAATTCGAAAACTAAATTTTTCAAAAATTCACAACTCGCAAAATAATTGGTGGATTTACAAAAGCTGTACTTAATTTGATAAAACAATGATTTGCAAATCTAGTTTAATTTTTTTAGAATTTCGTCGACACGTTTGATATTTTTTTTAAATTTTTTTTCTCGAGTATTACACAATTCAAAAACTGAAATTTTCAAATATTCACAACTCGCAAAATAATTGGTGGATTTTCAAAAACTGTATTTAATTTGATAAAACAATGATTTGCAAATCTAGTTTAATTTTTGCAGAATTTTGTCGACACGTTTTATTTCATTTTTTATTTTTTGCGCGAGTATTACATGATTCGAAAATTAAAATTTTCAAAACCTTCCAACTCGTGGATTTTCAAAAACTGTGCTTAATTTCAGTGGCGGCCCGTGGAACATATTGATGGTAGCGCCAATTATATAATATCCCCCCCCTCTTTTTTGAAGAAAAAAAGAACGATTTATTTGAGCTTGAAACTGCAGGTAGTGCCATGGCTCCTTGGCTCTATAGAACGAGCCGCCCATGGTATCCTATACTTCTTATTCGAACATTTTTTTTAATAACTTAAGTTTTTCATACGAAAACATCAGTTTTTTTTTTCAAACAAAACATTGATTTGAATGTAAAATTACGTTCTGAATATGAAAATTAATTCTGGTAAAGCCGAACGTACAACTAAAGTTATTAGATGACTACTAAACTCAAATTTGTTTTTAGTTTTTAAATTGCCATCTCAAATTTAAAAAAAAAACTGTTTTGAGTAATAATTATTAAGAAAGCGAATTTTATGATTTCTTTTAACAGTACGTTGCAGGAAATATAATTGACAGTTGAATTTTGCGTTTTTATCTGTTTTATTAAACGAGTACAATACGTCGCTTGAAGTATTTTTCAAATCCCTGTCATTTCTTCAAGAGTTATATTGAAAAATCGGAAAAACTATTGAAGCTCTAATTTGAATTTCTGGTGAAACCGAAAGTGTAACTAAAGTTTTTGTATGATCACTAAACTCAAATTTGCCTTTAGTATGAGTCTTCACTTTAAATCACCTATTTTTCAGGATTACCCCTTTAATGAAAAAACTGTAGGGGTGCGCCTGTTTGCATATGGTCGAAAATATTTGCATAGCTTTTGAAGGTAAGATCAAATTATAAAGATGTGCAGTTATCGAAAATATATAGATAAGCTAAAAAACAGAAATTCGATTTTCTTTGAGGATAACTCTTACATTTACAAGAATAATTTTTGCAAATGCCATCCGTTCAATAATTCATCATCATCATCTGCAAATTCACTGTCATTTATCAATCGCAATTACACCGCGATCAATCATACGCCGTCGGTCTCCATCTGTTCTCGTTGGAGAAACCGCAAGTTTTTACTGGGGAAAAGAAAAATGTTGACTTCCTGAACATTGGCGCGATTGTGATCTGCCCGTTAAGTCTCCACGTGTACTTCTCATTGTTAAGACCTGATTTCAATTACGATAGAGTTATTGGTGCATTCAAATTGACTTCGTGAATGTTGCAACTATTACAAAAAATCACACGACCCATTATCTTTATACTTAAATCGTGGACGTAATGTAGTCATTAAGGTAAATTTAATTCTGGATGCGCGTTCGTAAAATCTTATTAAATTTACGCTCGTGAATAATATATTAGTGAATTTACTGAATGTTTAAAATCCTCGAGTAGTGTCGCCAGTTACGGGATTCTCGGGAGGATTTCGGATAAATAATAGATGTGAATATGATTTAAAATGAAATATATTCGTAAATTTGTGAGTACATGAAATTCTTGGTTGGAGGCAGTAAAAAATTGAAAACTTGGCGCAATAGAGGAATTTTGAAATCAAAGTAACAAGCATTAGACCTGATACTGGTATTAAAGCATGCAGAAAAAAAGTTAAAAAAATGTAGCCCTGTGTGCTCTAACCTTACAACTTAGTTAAAAATAATAATCACCTCATTAATATTTCTGTGACGAACAAACTGTTAAGTGCAATCACGTCTTGATTATGCCCATCAGTTTAATTCGCGATATGACACTTTTAAGCAAACTTTGAAATGGCAGGCATGTTGATGGGAGAGACAATGGACCGTATATGTGCACACAGAACCGGCATAAATATTAATTCAATCAATATTATGCATTATCGGCGAGACGAGGTACGTTTAATGACATCATGCACACAGAATTCATTCCTCTGAATTCATTATCAGAAAACGTGCGCCTCGTTCCGCGTTATATTTAAATGAACTCCTAACATGGGACGGCGTTTATTATTAACAACGGCGACATCAACGTTTCCTTTTGCATTCCCTTTACTCCGCGCACAGACGTCCTTCAAAAATATCCATACATTATCCAGAATATTATTATTACCATGCCTTGGTAATATAATTAATATTACTATTGCACGAAGCGTTTAAAATATGTATTCTTTATATGGTGATGTCGAATGTTTAGGTTGCTTTTCAATTTTCGTTTGGGTGTTTAGGTTTAATTATTTTCAAAAATTTGCATTTAGGCTAAATACTAGTTTTTCAAGCTTAGGCTGCTGTATGCGAAATTGTGTTCTTTATGTGAAATGGTGAAATAATTAATTAAGAAAAGTAACTGGTGACGAATGACGGCTCCGCAGCGCTGCGTGCGTTGTCCGTGCGTGGTCTGTGACCGACGACGGCGCAGCGCAGCGGAGAGATAAAAAAATGTTCCAATACAAATATTATAAAGCAATGCTTTGTAAATATACTGGAGCTTTGACAGGCTCTTCAATGTCAAAACTAAAGGCAGCAAGACTCTCGAGAGAAACGCATGTACCGCTCATTTCTAGAGCCAGGGCACAGTAACAGGGGCCCCCAAAGACAAAACGCTTGCCACATTTCAACCCTTCCGGTAAGAGGTATCTTTGGTGAAAATTTCAGCCGAATCCATGTCATGCGATTTTCACTCAAATTTCCGAAAAATGAAAAACTGACACAAAAAAAAATCATAACTCGCGAACGATTAGAAAAATCGAAAAAAATTAAAGAATAAATGTTATAGAGCTGTCTCTCATGAAGAGGAAAAAAATGTTTAAATCATCCAGGATGTACAGAGAAGGCTGTGCGATTTTTTTTCCTCTAATTTTTAAGAAGGCGTCAAGACCACAGGGAGGATCATTGGGACGATCAAATTTGCTCAATCCGTGCTACGTCATAGCTGCCATGTCGCCTAAACAGGACATCTCCATCGACAGGGCAGAAGGGGGTGCAAAACAATAAAACATGCTTTTAAATCGTTTTAGGCAGTTGGAAAAAAATTGGGGAAAATCAGCATTTAAAAAAAAAAATTTGTATATGTTTTCGATTTGGTTTCAATAGCTATTTCAAAATCTGACATTTGAGTTGAATTCAATTTTTCCATTCTACACCCCCGCTGAGGAATTTTGGGAAGGTCGAGTTAAAAAATAACGGATCACTGTAAATCGTAGAGAAAACGGAATTGCATATGACAGTTTTAATTTTTAATTTTTAATTTTTAATTTTTAATTTTTAATTTTTAATTTTTAATTTTTAATTTTTAATTTTTAATTTTTAATTTTTAATTTTTAATTTTTAATTTTTAATTTTTAATTTTTAATTTTTAATTTTTAATTTTTAATTTTTAATTTTTAATTTTTAATTTTTAATTTTTAATTCTTAATTTTTAATTTTTAATTCTTAATTCTTAATTTTTAATTTTTAATTTTTAATTTTTAATTTTTAATTCTTAATTCTTAATTTTTAATTTTTAATTTTTAATTTTTAATTTTTAATTTTTAATTTTTAATTTTTAATTTTTAATTTTTAATTTTTAATTTTTAATTTTTAAAGCCGGTTGTATCTTATGCTATCCCTAAAATTTTTGAGTTTTCCGACTTGAAAAGAAAAAAATAATGTCCTTAAAAAAACACGAACCCTAGGGGTGTAAATGGAGCGTACGGATGGTTACACAAATTTTGATCTTCAGCCATCCCAGAAATATTCAACTTTTCGACTGTAAGAGCAAAAATACGTCCTTAAAAGAATAACAACGAAACCAAGGAGTGCAAATGGAGCGTAAGGGTAGTTCCAAACATTTAAAAAAATATCTTCTGCAATTCCTGCAAGTTTCAACTTTTCGACTTGAAAAGAAAAAAATACGTCCTTAAAAGAAAAGAAACGAGTCCACGGGCCCGGCCAAATGACGGGTGTTTTAAATTTCTTGAAAAAATTACCAATTAAGGCTCGCCATATTTTCCATCAACCCTAAAAGTTTCAACTTTTCAATTTAAATAGAAAAAAATACGTCCTCGAAAGAAGTAAAAAAACCCAGGGAATCCGTCGTTAGATTCGTGATTTAAAAAGAAAAAAATAATTATTCAATAACGATAAAAAATATTTACCGGCAAAATACACACGGATTTATATAAAATATAAAAAAAAAAAGAAAAAAAAAACTTCAAACCATCGAAATTTGAACCGCGGACCTTCCCATTACGAAGCGTCTGCGTTTCCATTGCGCCAACGCGGATCGCCGTGACACGACGAACGTCATTTTTTGACAGTACGTCATGCCCCGTTGCCGAATTTCACATTTCCCTTCCATTTACAACGTCATATCTCGAAAACTACAAATCGGATCGAAAAACTTTATAGGCATCTTTGATGCGGATTAAATACCCGACTGATATGCCGTCGGCGGATTTTTTACTTTCGAAAAAAAAAATTGAAAAATTTTCGAAAAAATTCCCGGAAATCAATCAAAAATCAGCAAACGGTGCGCCCTACGAAAAATATAGCCCTTACCTTTTCGACGCAAAATGCAATTCTGAATAGCATGCCGTTTAAATTTCTCGCGTCGGATTAAAAATGGCCGCTGTAGAATTTTTTTATTAAAATCGGGGGTGGTTTTCTTTGAATAACTCCTCGAGGGTTGGAGATATCGAAAATCCGTAAGAGATATAAAATGTAGAGGGGTGGTAGTTCTACAAAACTCTATAAAAATTCAAGTCGTGACTGTAAAGGGGGTCCGACCTCGCTCGCTGAAGCACGAAAAAAGGGACCTCTCCGCAGAGAAAGGGTTGCAACTCGCGAACGGAAAGGAGAACCGGAGGCCGTTACGCCCTCATGCATTAGGGATTTTTTGAGGCATATTTGAATCCTCCAGCTCAAAAATCCAGGGAGGAGATAGTTTTGGCGCGAACCTCTGCATCGCCAAAAATCGATTTTCAAAAAAATCACCCTGTAGTAATTGGGTGAATTGGAAAATCGCGGATTTCACGGGCCACTAGAGGAAGTTTGCGGCTTTGAGAAAAAAAATGAGGGGTTGGCAACCCTTTTTTTTAAGGGGTGGTCGGAGGGGGTTGAATTTTAATAGTCTTGTTCTTGAATTATTTGTGATTTTTCGTGAAAATTTCAACCCTCTACCTGTTATAGTTTTTGAGATTTAGCACTTTGGGGTTATTGCGTTTAGTAGTATGTAGTAATGTAGTAATTACATTCATACAGCTTGCAAGGTCTTGGTAATATTTATTATTATTATTATTATTACACAGAACGTTTAAAATATGCAATCTTTAGGTAGATTTAGTCGAATTTTAGGTTGCTTTTGAATTTTCGTTCAGGTTTAGTTATTTAAAAAAAAAATTGTTGGGCGGCCCGGCCCGTTGGTGTAGTGGGTAGAGGCGAGCGCTTGTGCCCGGGCGTAAGATTTTTCGGCGATCGAGAAGTATTCGTACAGGTCCGTACTTGTTGTATATGTCTTACATTATTAATTTCTTCATTTATTCACAGTTATTCATACAAAATACAAACACAAAAATAAGCCGTTTGTGACTGAATTGGCCATTTAGTCACACACGACTTAAGCTTAAAGTTTGCTTAGTCGCAATATTACAACTTGTTATAATAAATCGTGTAGAACTTGAGGTCTTGCTGTTGGAGGTTATTTATCAGGTTAACTTTATTTCTTTCAGATTTATGTTGAAAAGTATTATCGAATTATGATTTAGGCTGTTTTTTTTTGATGGGAAAAATTCACCACAAATTTTTATGGTTGGAACATTGAATTTTTCAATTAAGTGTAATTTTTGATTACCCCATAGCAACGATCGCAACCACCCTCTTCATTTTTTGTCAGGTTTAGATTGTGCAATTGTATCAAATAACGAAAGTATAACAAAAATCGACGACGAAATTGGCGCTATAAATCTCGAGTCATGTTTACACTAAGAATATATAATAATACTAATAATTTTATTAATGCCAGTACTAAAAGTTTTACACAAGTCAAGATAAATAATATCACACTGCTGGTTGCGATGACGTCAGATATTATAATTAGAGGTTATTAAACATCTGACGACGTGGCAACCAGTACTTCACACATGCGCAGACGTGACTTTAAATTTCCAGCGCCAACTTTGGCGTCGATTTTTGTTATATTAACTCCACTCTCATGCATGCATATATTTTTCTTAAAACACGTAATAAATTATTTTACGACTTATACATATTAATAACGTTAAATTGTAAGCATATTACATAATTAACTATTACTTTACCCTCACCCTCGAACGAAACAAAATATAAATAAATCAACTGTTTTCAATTTTCGGCCGCCTCCTCATTAATAATTACACGTCGTCGGCGAATTTATAGTTTTGTCTGAAATAATGAGTAATGAATATTAATAACTGTCACCGCTAATTTCGACGTGCAATATTTATACAATTAAGTGCTTTTAATTGGATGGACATAATAAAGTCATTTAGAGTTTTAATTTAATATTCTAACGTGTGCTTGTAGCCATCAAATTTATATTAACTTCTGCCGGGCAAATCGATAATAATTGGATCTAATTATTGCCGATTTCATTGGTCACCGCTTATTTATAGATTCGATTGCAATTGCTGTTAATTACAGAAATGATTCCATATATAAATAAGTTTATTGCTCGTTAATTGTCGACGCGATTTGCTTGAATCAGTTGTTGAGACAACTATGCACAATTAATATGTGTAAGTGCACTTTGTTTCTCTAATGGCGTAATGGCTGTTGCTCAAATATTCATGTTTATTTGAGTAACCACCAAACAAGGCTATAATAATTAAATTTTTTATTATTATAAAAAAATCAATTAAAAAAAGGACACTCCCCAAACGAACAGTCGCAACAATTTTGTTTGATATTCCACTTTTGATCATTTTTTCTAAAATGTATTAACGGGAACTTAGTGTAGTGCTTGTCATATCTCGAGTATTGTGTTAGATTCCCATTCGGGCGCTACGTTTTCTGAACGAGAAATAATCTTTCAAAGTTATTATTATTATTTATAAACTAGGTATTTTTAGAAAGGCAAGTTTAAATTTCTTTTAAAATACACTGGGCGTTCCATTAAAAAAAAGTTAAACTCTAGGTATTATTAAAAAGGCAAGTTTAAATTTGTATTAAAAAAAATCATTACGTCAGTGAGACACCCGGTATAAACGTACTATTATCATTATGTTATTATCACTAGATTAATTACCTTTAATTGTGTTTCTTGTGAATTTTATATTTAAATAAATTTCCGTTCGCATTTACGGCGATTGTTTCAATTTAAATGTCACTATCGTATTTTCAACAAATTCTCTAATTTAATTAAAAACTATCAATACGGGCCCTGTATTTGTTTACCTGATCGACACGGTGAACAATGGACGCGGTTCAGCCGGGTTGTATAATATTTTAAATAAATAACGACTCACCGTGTAAATAAATAAGATTATTATTGCAAAAGGTTTTTTGTTAAACATTCAATTGATCAGTGGGGAAACATTTATTCGTTCGGTTACTGCTAAAACAATCGTCGTGTTATTTTATGCTTATTTTTCAGTTAGTAGTAGTGGTACTGCAAAGGCTTGAGGGCCTTAAAAAATCAACTTTTTTATCTTTGGCAATAAGAAATTATCTTGGAAATTTTGGATAATATTCTAAAACCTTAACCCCCTTAATAAAATGGAAAAAGTAATAGATACAATAAAAACGTAAACTGCAGTATTTGGGTCATGGCTTGATGGAAGAACGCAATAAATTGCCGAGATTTTGATGGAAGGGAAAAAGGGCTGTAGGAAGTAGAAGAATTTCCTGGATTAGAAATTTTGGAGAATGGCTCGGCTTAACATCCAGTGAACTTGAGGGTTAGACTTTGCGGAAAAATGATGAAGCAATTGCAATTATTGATGATCGTGACGTCTGACTGATATTTTAAACGCAAACTTTTAAAATAAGTCAGCCATGGGAGATTGAAATTTAAACACAGATTTCTCAAAATGGGTGCCAGTATCGAAATTATGTGGAATATTTTTTAAAGATCTTTAAGCGTTGCCACCATAAAAAAACGATTAATTAAGATTGCCAACTCAAGCAATATAATTGGGGAAAAGTGTTAGTACCAAATTTAACGCCACCTACTATTTGATCGTGGATTTTATTGGTTGGGATAAAATGGAGCTAAATTTATCATTTTCATGACTATAGTTTCGGCAGCTTCGTAATTTTAATTTACTATTTCTTCGATAAAGGCAAGTTAAAATTGCCCAAACTTTAGCCACGAAAATAAAAATTTTAAGTTTTACAAACAAAGTGATGGTATTTTATTTAAACTGTATTGAAAAATGAACCATGTTCAAACTAGAACTAACTTTATTTATTATATAAAATGTATAACGAAGCTGAAGCTTCGAGTATAAACAACATTAAAAAATTATATTTTATGTGTTCTATAAATGTATTTGTGACATTTTAATTTTAACTTTGGATTAGAAATATTAGTGATCCATAACTTAAATCTTTCCTTATCTTGAAGCAAAACTCCATTCTGCACAACATCCTATCGTCACATCAACAACAATTCAATTTTATGAGCGACAGTAATGTACCTACATCAAGTTGATACGGGAATTTTTATAAATTTAAAAAAAAATCTACTTTTACTTACCCATTAAATAATACAATCACTAAATTCAACGTAATCAATGTTATCTTTAATTAATCACAAAACTGCACAGAACAGTAGAACGAACGAAACACGTGTACTGAATAATTATGTTATGTTTACAAAACAAAGCCAATATGCAAACCATAAAATGCAGGCACGGTTTTTAGGCAAACTGCTAAAAAACTGAAGACAGCGCCACCATATGTTTGATCGTAGTACTGAGATATGGCAACAAAAAGTCCTATGAAGTGAACACCCCCTGGTTGCCACTTTCGGTCTTGTCATTTAAAAATCTGGAGTTTTTGACACATCCTTCAATCTTATCAGTTGAAGGTAGAAACGCCAAAGTGGCGGAATCTATTGTCTGAATGCTGTACTGAACCAAATCCGGGTGGCTTTAACACCGACAAGATATGGACAGTGCCAGTGGCGGCAAACATAACAATAATAATGTAAACATTAAATATTGTTCCCCCATCAGTACAGCATTCAGGCAATAGATTCCACCACTCTGGTTTTTCAACGTTTAACGGTGTTTGTAATATTTATATTCCAATAGTAATTTCCGTTTCCCCATCAGCAACTAACTACACTGATGAGACCTGAAAGGTCGAAACCTACAGACCGGTGTTCTGATGGGGGAACAATATTTAAATTTGAAAAACTACCAAAGGGGGGACCCTTCTCACTTTTGCTAAAAAAGTGCATTCAAATTGATTTATTTTAAAAAACCACCGGTCCGATTCGGGATTTCTATACGTCATTCGAAAGATCTCATTAACACGCTTCAGAAAAAGTACTCGCCAAAGAACAAATGTCAATATCAACCGCGTGAGGCGCTCACAAAGAAAATTTTAAAATGGAAAAAAATAATTGAACTTTTTTAATAACCATCCCTGATCATCAAAAAACACTTTTTCTTCATCAGAAGAACGAGACAAATCGATTGGAGTAATCAAATTTGAGGTAGCTATTAAAATAAAAGAGTTGAAAATTTGAAAAACTACCAAAGGGGGGACCCTTCTCACTTTTGCTAAAAAAGTGCATTCAAATTGATTATTAATACATTGCAAACGTTAGTAATTTTAACCCATTACTTTAGCTTTAGTGACACCTAGTGGCAATGTTATTTACTTTGGATAACGTATCTGTGATCAGTGGCGGCTCGTGGAATATGTTGATGGTATGGTAGAGCCACTTCTTCAATACTCAATACACCCCCCCCCCCGCCACTGCCTTGAACGAATGATGAATGAAGTGTAGTATTGTACTTAGCAAATAAGTTTAAATCAGATAAAAAACCTAAATAAGACATTTTATTGTTTGATGCAAAAAATCCAAAATTCCTAAATTCCTACAAATATTTGAAAATTAAATAATTCCTTAACATTAATCCCGCGGACTATATTTTCCAGATAAATATCAAAGTAAATTAATTGTATCTTAAAATAAACCCCATTTTTAAATTAAAACCCAAGAAAACAAAAAATATAAAATTAAATAAAAAACCTGAAATGAATACAAAACCCTTGAAAATACAGGTAAAAAATGTAGGTGGCGAAACCTAAAATAAAGGACAAAAATCAAAAACTTTGACCAGAAAAAAATTCCTCAAAAAATCAAAAATTTCCGCGTATTATTAAATCATTGAGAATGGCCAAAGGTCGGAACTAGTCGGAGAGACAAATAAAAATAGTGAAACAAAACCAAGTGTTTTAATTAATCAAAATTAAAACATCTTAAATGTAGGACAAAAAATCAAAAATTTCGACGAAAACGTCCGGCCAGAAAATTGAACATGTGGAAATAACGAAAATTTCAAAAATGTAGGTCAAAATAAAGAATTATTAATTTATATGCCAGATTTTTTTTCCGGTATTTACGAGTTTTGTTTGTTAAAATTTTCGATTTTTTGGTCTGCATTCTTTATCTTTAGGCCCGAGTTTTCGATATTTTGTCTAAATTTTGGACAAAAGGTCAAAAACTCGGGTCTATAAATTAAAAATGCAGACCAAGAAATCCAAAATTACAACAAACGAATTGAATATTTTGGCCAAAAAATCAAAAATTTGAAACAAATCTAAAATATCGGCAATTTTTTTTTTTAAATCTGGTCTAAAAACAAAAATTTAAAATACAAGCAAAAGAAAAATAATTTGTCATTTTCAGCCCCAAAAATAACTCCTTTTAGCTTAATATAAGTTGAAAAATTCGCACAATAAAATCAATAATTCAAGTTAAGAAAATCTAAAATATAGGACAAAAAATAACAAAGTGGTGGATAGAAAAATATTTTTTTAACAAACAAATCAAAAATATAAGCGAAATAAAGAAAATTTCGGCCAAAAGAACAAACCAAAAATAACGAAAATACAAATATAGGCCAAAAAAGTTAAAATCTACAATAGGGCATAAAAAGGTGAAAATTTGACAAAACATTGAAAATGGGCGTAAAGATAAAAATTGCAGACAAAAAAATTAAAAATTCCCACAAACCAATCGAATATTTTTGTCAAAATAAAGAAAAAATACAGAAATCTAAAATATTGGCTAAAGAATCAAGAATCCTGATCTAAAAATAAAAACACAGACAAAAAAATCGATAACTTAGGGAGAAGCAAAATAATTTGCCACCAAAAATAATTTTCTGACCAAAAGTTCGAAAATAATAGCCAAAAAAATAAAATAAAAAAAAATCACGATCTGAAACCAATAATGAATATTTAATATTCTTATCAGTTGATTACATCCTTGTATTTCTACGAATGAACTGATTTATCAAAAATTGAAATATAAATTCAGTGTTTTACCCATTGATTTTCCTGTAAACCCTCGTTTGTATTCTACAGCTTGGAGGGTGGTATAGGGCCCACCCGCCACCCTCTGTACCAATTATCACTGCACTACAAACCCCGTTTTCCGTGATTGTTAAACTTCCAACATTGGAGATTTATCAATTTACAATGAAATTTAGTTGAATGACGCAGATTAAGTTAATGTGAATACGGAGGGTGGTGGGTGGTCACCATCTTATAATCCAACCAGGCGTAAACATCTTATTATTTTATTTTATTTATATCAACAAAATGTATTAACTGTTCTAATTTTTAATTGTCATTTATATATTTTCTAAATATTGTTTGTAAATCCCTATACAGTTATATCTAATATTGTGTAATCTATTACTAACACCAATAAAGATTTATCATTATAGATCCCATGGTTTCTACGAATGAAGTAATTTATCAAAGAGCAAAAACAAAACTGTTTCATTAATCATTTTCCACATGAAAACCTTCGTTAATATTTTACTGTTTGGAAGGTGGGAAAGTGCCCACCCGCCACTCTTGATATCAATTAAAATTCAACCACTTTTCCGTGATTGTTAAACTTCCAATATTGCAGATTAATTTACAAAAAAAAATTGTTGTTTTTAATTTCTCCGTTACGAAGTACGAGAAAGTATTGTGATCGTGATTTTTTTTTCAAAATTTTTTTTACGTAAATATCCGTTTTGGAGTCCCTAGATGCCATTTCAACAAATTCTGGAAAAAAAAAACTTTGAACATAAGTTTTATTTGATAATCCCAAGAACTGAAAAGCTTTTGGTAAAATTTCGTACACCGGAAGTGGGCGTTTACCTTAACTGTTTTTTGTTTTTTGCCAATATTTTCTTAAATATGAAAAATATCACAAAAACATTTAAACAAATATTGAAGACAATAAAGAAATGCGATTATTTTGTTTGAAAACATTTTTTATAAAATCATTGTTATTCGAGAAAAAAATTTATTATTATTTCTTTAATTTTTGGTATACAATTATGAAACGCTAATAGTTACAGCAAATTTATGTTAATAATAATTGTAGAGAATGCCAAAATGAACAATTTATGAAGAATAAGTTTTCTTCGAAATATCTTTAGTTTTTGAGTAAACTGAGTTTTTGAATTTGAAGTACATTTTTCCATCTTTCATAATTTTGACGTTTTAAACGTCAGTTTTATCCGAGTCTACGAAACGTTCGATGCAGACTTAAAATATGATCTAAATTGAAAATAAACCATGGGAGCGTAAATATAAATGATACCATCAAGTCGGAGAAAGTAACATGATGGCCACATCACCATTTTTTTATGTTAAATTAAAGTGACGACGATGGTTTTCTTCTGACAATCACTGATGTATTCGCTACGAAATTCGTACATCAAAATCTCGAGACACTTATAAAAGGCGGGAGAAGAAGCTCTTACTGTTCGGGTTTATCTACCAGAAACTTCTTTCCTTTTAAATATTTTTCGGCCCCTTCTGTGTGTTTATCGTTACGAAACTAACCTCACTTTTAGAAAAATTCGCTATTTCTTTGATGCCAACTTCATAAAAATTATTTAAATCATCCAGTACTACTTCAGTGATCCTCCTCTCTCTCTCTCTCTCAATTAAAACATTAACTGACATCTAAAGGAAACTGCTGCAAAGTGACATTAGCGTATAAATATGTTTACATCATTTTATTAAAACTGCATGGCGAGTGATTGCGCAGTCCCTTTTTTGTCTATACACTCGATATAATCTTCATGTTCTGTACTTTACACCATCATCCCTTTGGTGGATGTGTGCGCGAGGAAAAGAAGGGTATGAGGCGGGGGGAGGGGCGCCGTTCGCGGTTCCGCATAAAATGCGAGACAATCGTGAAGTAAGCAAGTGGGATTAAGCATCAGAAGGGGGATTTCGAGGCCTATGCAGATTACGTGTAGGGGGATGTGCAGACAAGTCGAGCACTCGAGAGCACCCTCCACCGACCCTAATAGCCCTGTATTCAAACATGGGTGTCCTCTCGTCTTAAAACCTTACGTAGGCTACGTGCACTTGTTCAACTCGCGTCTTCTCCTGTCTGCACGCGGTTTATAACTTGCATTTAATGAACCTCCCCTGCTATACTTCACCATCCCATCCAGACAAAAAAATTCTATCATTAATAAACAATGTTTAGGAATTGTTTAGGTAGTTATCCATTTTTTTAACTGGTTGTGTAGGTGAGTAGGAAATATATAAGTTGTACTGCCAGTTATTCTTTGTATAGTTTGATCAATGGATCGCGTGTGCGTCATTACCGAAGACTGAGGATGACATACGTACACATATGATTGCGCCTAATTTAACTTATCGTAGAAAGAGTAAAGGCATGAAAATGTTCAGCTTTATATGACGTGCACGCAAAGATCCATTGATCAAAGTATATGTATTTTATTTTATTATTGCAGGGTGGCCCATCTATCGGTTGCTTTTTGAACTATCGATTATTTCGGCTTTGACAGCTCGAATGACTTTGCCAATGTGTCAAATATTTAGTAAAAGGTTTGCGGTTTACGAAATGGTTAAGTTTACGCTCGAAGAAAATTGGGAAATATTGAAAACTTACTTCCGAAATGGTGAATCTTCAACCGAAACTGCGCACAAAATTCGGGAAAAATAAAGCGCCTTCCAGGCAGTTTGTGGATAAATTTGTGAAGCGTGTTAATGGACAAAGCAACGCGTTCCCGTGCTCGTCCAGTGCCCTCATTCGAAAATTTTGCTGCTGTTGCCGAAAGTGTGAGTGACAATCCATCAACATCAACTCGACACCACTCGCAGGAATTGAACATTTCTCGCACGTCCCTTCAAAGAATTTTGACGAAAGGCCTCGGTTTGAAGCCGTACAAATTTCAATTGGTGCAAGAGCTGAAGCCGCACGACCATTCGATGCGATTTCGGTTCGCCCAATGGACCGAAGAACGCTTGATGAAGATGAAGCTCATTTCCACCTCGGTGGTTATGTCAATAAGGAAAACTGCCGCATTCGCGGCTCAGAAAATACACACGTAATCGTGGAAAAGTCACTGCACCCACAACAACTGTTTTTGCGGCATCACTGGACGGTTTTTCTTCGAAAACGAAGAAGCAGCCGCATGTTGGAAATTTTTTTCTTTCCCCGAATGGAAGAGGAAGACATCGGCAGCATTTGGTTCCAGCAGGACGGCGCCATGTGCCACACAGCCAACGTGACAGTCAAACTTTTGCGCGGTACGTTCGAAAATCGCACAATGTCAACTGGCCACCTCGCAACTGCGATTTGACCCCGTTAATGACAGTAAAACGTCGAAACTTAAGTCGCGATATGTATGTATATGAAATATTTGTACATACAGCAAATAAATTGTGGTAAAAAACATAGTAAGTGTTTTATTCAGTGATTTTTCCGATGGTATTTTTTAAATTTTTCTTCAATCATTGAAATTGTTATCATTTTTTATAATTTTGCTCTCTATTAAACTAAGATGGTCTCCATAAGAAATAAGAAAGCTGATGATGGTTCAAAAGAAAAGAAAAAACAAAATAATTAAAGTAATCTTTTTAAATTAATTATTATTCATAAAATTCTGCAAAAATGCCGAACGTACCTAAATAATCCATCTCTTCTAATAAGCGAGATCCCTGGAATTTGAAACACCCTGTATACTTAAATGGTACATAGATCGGGATGACAATCGTGAAAATGTTTTCACGCTTAACAATTCAGAACTGACACGAACTGTCACTGTTCAACTGTAGTTGAAAAATTGTTAATACAAAGATCGTGAATATTTTTTTATCCATCTGCAAATTTTGTTTTGTCCGCCGTTTTTATACACGAGTTGAATATTCTTCGAAATAAATCTATTAAAAGTTTTCTAGTGGTTGAAAGTTATATATTTCTGGGTTGCATTATACGAGATGCGAGGATAATATTTATCCGGATCTCGATAAAGAAGTTATGAATCCTGGGGGAGGATGGATGGCGGAACGAACTAAAAGGTGATATGCGAATCCTTAAGAGACTACACCGAGCGTTGACACATAAAGTTAACCACCGCGCCGGGGCGAAGGGGGATCGAGGAGAGGGTTAGATTTCCCATTCCAACCCGATTTTTATATGCCATCGTGAAAAACACATTGAGTCAATATGGAATTTAAATATATTTACCTACAATCGTAATAAATAAAAAAAAAACTTAATCCTCATTATCAATAGCTCGAAATTACATCTACACACTAAAAATAAATTGTGAAGAAAGTGAATTCTAATTAATTATTTCAATAGCTTGGGTCAGTCCTGCTTTTTCAACAGTAAAACTCACACTGACGTTTGATGATGTAACAAAACTATAAACTTAACAGAAAACATAATTCAACCAGTTGCATCATAAGCACACACTCCAATAATAAAAAAAAAACACATTAAAAAATACGGAAGTGCGTTCAAACGAAGTGTGTCACCCAGCAGGCAGACAAATTCATTTAAGAGAATTACCAGAGTCCCAAACGCGTTAATAAAACGACAGTAAAAATTTACATAAGTGCCGTTTTCATTGGCACAACTCGGACTTCCAATGGTAATAAAGATTCATTGTACACACGCCCGAAATGAATTGGCTGAAACTTTTCATACTGTTTTTTTTTCAGCGTCCTAATTGCGTGAATCAGCACACGGGACAATTGGCGAATAATAAAAATTTCACGCTTTTTTCCCTCTCCGGGCTCATTCACGCCGACCTTCTCCATTCATACGGATAATTGTTGTTTTGAAGTCTTTAGTCGGCGCAGGCCATAAATTTGTAATTAGTAATTGTGCTGTTAATTGGCGGTTGTGTGTGTGTGTTGTACGTTCTGCGGACGTGGAATATATTACAGGCTGGATGTTTTTTTTTGATATATGTGTGCATTCATCAAGCTCAATTACGACATCGGTTTGAGTTTCAAAGAATTTTACAGTGAATGAGTACGAAAAGTGGTTCAGTAAATTAAAGCACTAAATTCGTTAAGAAATCTCTATCTGAAAGAAAAAAACATTCGGTGCAGCAAGTTTACAAATTTACACAACTCTTCGTGTTTTTTTTTCAAATAAATCGAAAAACGGAGGAACATATTTTCCATATTATTTATAGAGATAAAAATCGTTGAAAGTAATAATGCAAATTAAATCTTCGCGCTTCTATAACTACGTTATATTTCCTATAATTTCAGTGATGATAAATCTTAGTAATTTTTCAGTGAGAAAAAATAAACTGACAAACGCACAAACCTATTATTTATACAAATTAAAATCGTTGCAAGTAATAATCGAAATTAAATCTTCAATTCGTTATATTTCCCATTATGCGAATTCGAAAATTGCAGTGATGTCAATAATTTGATAAACCGCGCAGAAAAAAAAAACGTACAAAAATAATAATTTCGGTTGGACAACAAACAAACAAACAAACAAATACGTAAATTGGAAGTACAATCAGTTCGCACCGGATCACACGTGTTCACGTTTCGTCAGGTACAAAATAACGGTTTCATTATTTTGAAACAATGCGCCATTACCTCGATAATAATTTAATTTATATTTAAAATGAACGCGGGGCGTCCATCCCTCACTCCCCCGTCGGAACTTGTTTTCAATACGGTCCGCGTTTCATAATATTTATCTCTAGTCGTATTTACCCGTTAATATATTTCGTTGTTTAGTTTCAGCGAATGTTATTTATTTTTCTGATGATTATTTTCACAGTAAATATTTATTAAATTCTAAAGTTGAAAAACATTGCGATAACAAAATGCAAATGTAATAGATTTGCGTGAATTTTAAGCAATTTTAGATGATTTCTGCCTGCACAATGACTTAGGATGTGGTTCCAACACGATGGAGCACCATTCCATTATGCAAGAAATATTAGAGATTGATTAAACATTCAATTTCCTGATAATTTATATGGATTTTTAGCCAATTTAGATGATTTTCTATTTGCACAATAACTTGGGATGTGGTTTCAACACGATGAAACACCATACCATCATGCAAGAAGTGTTAAAATAAGCCAAACATTCACTTTTATGATAATTTTCATGAATTTTATGCAGTTTTAGATTATTTTCTATTTGCACAATGACTTAGGATGTGTTCCAATACGATGGAGCACCATCCCATTATGCAAGAAATATTAGAAATTAATTAAACATTCAATTTCCTGATAATTTATATGAATTATAAGCAATTTTAGATGATTTCTGCCTGCACAATGACTTAGGATGTGGTTCCAGCATGATGGAGCAAGCAAGAAATATCGGAAATTGGCTAAATATTCAATTTCCTGATTATTTCCATGAATTTTAAGAAATTTTAGATGATTTCTGCCTGCACAATGACTTAGGATATGGTTCCAACACGATGGAGCACCATCCCAATATGCAAGACATATTAGAAATTGGCTGAACATATAATTTTCTGATGATTTCTATGAAATTTAGATGATTTTCTACTTGCACAATGACTTAGGATGTGGTTTCAACACTATGGAACACCATCCCATTATGCAAGAAGTGTTAAAAATTAGCCAAACATTCACTTTCCTGATAGTTTTCATGAATTTTAAGCAATTTTAGATTATTTTCTACTTGCAAAATGACTTAGGATGTGGTTTCAACACGATGGAGCACCACCCAATTATGCATGAAGTGTTAAAAATTAGCCAAACATTCACTTTCCTCATTATTTTCAAGAATTTTAAGCAATTTTAGATTATTTTCTACTCGCACAATGACTTAGGATGTGGTTCCAACACGATGGAGCACCATCCTATTATGCAAGATATATTAGAAATTAGGCAAACATTCACTTTCCTGATAATTTCCATTAATTTTAAGCAATTTTTTATTTTCTACTTGCACAATGACCTAGAATAGAGTCCCAACACGATGGAGCACTATTCCAATATGCAAGACATATTAGAAATTGGTTAAACATTAAATTTCCATGAATTTCAAGCAATTTTAGATGATTTTCTACTTGCACTATGACTTAAGATGTGGTTTCAAGACGATGGAGCCCCATCCCATTATGCAAAAAATATTAGAAATTGGTTAAACATTAAATTTCCTAAAAATTTCCATAAATTTAAGCAATTTTAGATGATTTTCTAGCAAGAAATATTAGAACTTGATTAAACATTCATTTTTCTGATAATTTCTATGAATTATAAGCAATTTTAGATGATTTCTGCCTGCACAATGACTTAGGATGTGGTTCCAACACGATGGAGCACCATCCCAATATGCAAGACATATTAGAAATTGGCTAAACATACAATTTCCTCATAATTTTTATGAATTTTAAGCAAATTTAGATGATTTTGTACTTGCACAATGACTTAGGATGTGGTTTCAACACGAAGGAGCACCATCCCATTATGCAAGAAATATTATAAATAGATTAAACATTCAATTTCCTGATAGTTTATATGAATTATAAGCAATTTTAGATGATTTCTGCCTGCACAATGACTTAGGATGTGGTTCCAACACGATGGAGCACCATCCCAATATGCAAGACATATTAAAAATTGCCTGAATATGTAATTTCCTGATAATTTCTATTAATTTTAAGCAAATTTAGATGATTTTCTACTTGCACATTGAGTTAGGATGTGGTTTCAACACGATGGAACACCATCCCATTATGCAAGAAGTGTTAAAATTAACCAAACATTCACTTTTCTGATAATTTTCATGAATTTTAAGCAATTTTAGATTATTTTCTGCTTGCACAATGGCTTAGGATGTGGTTTCGACACGATGGCGTACCATTCTATTATGCAATAAATATTAGAAATTGTTTAAACATTTAATTCCCTGATAATTTATATGAATTTTAAGCAAATTTAGATGATTTTCTACTTGCACAATGACTTAGGATGTGCTTTCAACACGATGGAGCACCATCCCATTATGCAAGAAATATTAGAAATTGATTAAACGTTGAATTTCCTGATAATTTATATGAATTTTAAGTAAATTTAGATAATTTTCTACTTGCACAATGACTTAGGATGTGGTTTCAACACGATGGAGCACCACCCCATTATGCAAGAAGTGCTAAAAATTAGCCAAACATTCACTTTCCTGATAATTTTCAAGAATTTTAAGCAATTTTAGATTATTTTCTACTCGCACAATGACTTAGTATGTGGTTTCAACACGATGGAGCACCATCCCATTATGCAAGAAATATTAGGAATTGGTTAAACATTCAATTTCCTGATCATTTCCATGAATGTTAAGCAATTTTAGATGATTTTATTAAAAATCAAACGAGGGAATTTATTTCTTCAATTCAGTTTAAATAAAATTCCTATTCATGAATGAATCCGACCGTTACTACGTAAAATTACTATAATTATTAAATAACAGTGCACACCTAAAATTACAAAGTTGTATTATTCATATTTTATTTATGAGTTAAGAGAGAGAGAGAGAGAGAGATAGAGAGTAAGCATTCGTGTGCCATAATTTTATTGTATGCTAAAAAATGTAGTTTTAAATTACGAGTTCATTGTGCGTCTGGCGGTCTGGTATTCAGCTTAGGGCGTCGGGTCGTGAATAAATTTATTCTAATAAGAAATATGTTTATTGCCTCCAATAAAAAAGAGCAAAACACCGTCGGCCTTTTGGCCCCAGCTGAATGCATCTCGCCATCTGGAAGGAATCCGCCTCGGAAGATATTCGCCACGTTCATGATCGGCATCCCAACTTTTCTCCAAGCTTTTTCGTGTACTCACCCACTAAAATTTTCAGATCAAATCAGTAAATTACGAACGAATAGGCAAATCATCTATCGAGCGAAATTAAGATTCAGTAACTTTAATTTCAACACAGATTAATTTATTTATTTATTTTTTTATTCATACATTTCCTTTACAGGCAGAAGCCTAATTATAAGGGAAAATTTAACAAAACGTAAAATTAAATAAATGATCCTGTAAGGGTCGAAACTATCGTGTGAGCCACAAAATTTTGTTTCAGAGTTGGCTGTGAGATAAATGAGTTATGTCGCATATTATTATTAGTTCAATTGAATTAGCTTTAAAAAATGAATGAATGCTATGTTTCTCTCTCTCTCAGGCATGGCCAACTCTGAAAGAACATTCTGTGGCTCACACCTTATAATATAACAAACTGCATTTTATTGAAAAGTTCCGGATTGTGAAAGATTTTTAAAATTTTCAAATTTCGCGGTAACTTTATTCAGAATGCATGAAGTGAGTGCGGCAAGTAAATAAATCAGAAAACTGGTAACGACCCGGCTGGATTTTTTTTTCCCGGTCGGGCATTAAAGGTGATTTGTGGGCTGAATAGTTTGTGAAACTCCTTAAATATAAAAGAAAAGTTTAAATCATCCGTGATACAGAATTTTTGGCGACTGCTGTTCGCGAGAGAGAAGAAAAAAAAAGGGTTTTCGCCAATATTGAATATGTGATAAATTTCGGCACAATGCGACACCGTGTTATCACTCTAACTTTTACACTCGTTAACTCTTTAGAGAGCCATCAAGCCGGAAACTTTGGAATCAATATAACTAGCCTGAACTGGGGTGTGTGTGCGCTATTAAAGGAAAAAGTCGGAAAACTTATTAAAGAAAAGCGCAACTATTGTCAGATGGCCAAAGGGCGCTAATAGGAAACACGTTAAGTCACTCCTGTGATAATAGATTTTTCGCGTTGGGCCGTAATAGGAAAACTCGGGGGGAAAGGTTTTAATTAAGCGGAGACGCGGAAATTAATTTCCATGATTTACTAATAGGGCGAGTTATTTTTCGGTCGTTTTGTGCTGCAGGTAAGGCGGGAAACAGCTCGGGATTCATTGTGCAACTTTTCTCACGGTCATAAAGCATAGTTATTTATTGCGGGATTATGAATTATCCTCGATCTATGATCCTAAAAATTAAGATTGTTGGCGAATTTTATTTCGAGTCGACGAAAATTGAATGGTATTAAAACATTTTTAAGATGATTAACAATAAGATTTCAGAAGTAACCTTTATGTAATCAGATTTAAACTAAACGGGGGGTTCCCAATCTTTTTAAAGATATTGTACGCGGTGGCCTAGTGAGTAGAGCTGCTCACGGGCCTCGTGGTCGTGGGTTCGAATCCCATCCGGTCGGTCACTTTTGTACCGGTCTGTAGTAGACAATATATTGGCGTACCAGTACTAAAGAATCTTAAAAAAATTCAACAACATATTTTCAGTGTTTACGATTGACAAGATTAAATTTTATATACTTTTGCTTTACATTAAATTAATCATTCTTAACTGACACCATTTTATAGGCTTTATTATAGAGACTTTTGTTCGTAAATAAATGACGTCACGTGGATTAAATTTTAAGAGGTCGGTCTCTTGATCACCGCAAGAATGTGCCGGATGATAATCATTGCCAAACTTGGAGAGAAAGTGGGTCCATAAATTGAATTTAAATATTTTTTTACGAGGCAATCTCGAAAGAATCCATAAAATTATTCATAATCTTGCTGAGCGTGTTTAATCATATAATTTAATTTATGTCACCTATATTAAACACAACAGTAACCCTTATTAGAATTAAAGGGTTAATTATAACATAATTTTCTATGTTTTATTTCACCAACGATGATGGTTCAGCAACTAAAATTAGATGTGTGCGCCAATGAAGTATAAATATGTTAATGGGAACTTATAGTTATGTACAGTCTGTTCGTTATACCGTGATAAATTAGTGGTCAGATAGATGGGCCCAGTAATATTTGACCGATAGGTTCAGTGGCGTTCGTAATGGATACTCTTAATTCCGTGAACTATCTCTAAAATAAAATTTATAAAATGTATAATTACTAGTAAACATCATTATGCAACTTTTAAACTGTATTCTAGGAAATTAACAAAATAAGTAATTAGAAAGGATTACGCCTAATGCCTCTTCGGGCGACAATGCATTTATTTTTCTTTTTTCTATTGACGTGTTCAATCTGTATTTAATACAGCGTAATGAATTAATAAACAATATTATTATTATTATTATTATTATTATTATAACACAAGTTTCCGCTTACCGGGGTGGAGCCTATTTTGCCACGGCGCATCGCTGAGTTTACGACAAAATGTATCATGGTATAACGAACAGACTGTGCAACATAAAATTAAACTCAACAATACACAAAAGTAAATTAAGAATAGACAAGACCAATACTTGCATTTGTTTTTCAATTCTTTAAATTAATTTAGAAAATATGCTACTTGACAATTAGAAGTTAAAAAATGGTGATGTGCCCATCAAGTTACTTTCTCCGACTTGATGGTATCATAGCCATTTATATTTATAGTTGCATGGTGTATTTTCAATTTAAATCATATTTTGAATTGAGCGTTGCACATGATCGAATGGTAATGACGTTTAAAACGTCAAAATTAAGAAAGGTAAAACTGACAAATTATGTTTCAAATTCTAATAATCTTTACCATAAGTTTACTGAAAAACTAAAAAAAAATGCGAAAAAAGATTTCTAAAAACAGTCCTGATTAAAAAGTCCTAAAAAACCTAATAAACGTCCAGAACAAGAAAGTCTTAAAAAAAGTCCAAATAAAAAAAATCCTCATAAAAAGTCCTAAAAAAAGAGCCCCGACAAAACAGGTCCTTCCTGAAAGAAATTCTAAAAAAAAATTTCTGACAAAATAATGTCCAGAAAAAAAGTCCTGAAGAAACAGTTTTGGAAATAAAGTCTTGAGAAAAGTGTGCTGTTGAAAAGTTTTGAAAAAGAGTCGTGAAAGAAGTCCTGAAAAAAGTACTGCAAAAAGAGTAAATTTTGACAGTGTTTTTTACTTTTTTTTTTTATCGATTTGAAAATTGTTCAGCTTAGACTTTGAAAGACATAATTTTAAATTCTGATCAAGAAATCTTTTCAAGATTATTGAAGTCAAATTTATTTTGAGTAAATTGTGACAGTTTTTTCTACTTTTTTTTAATCGATTTGAAAAATGTTGACACTGAAGGAAAATCTTTTAAATTCCGAGCAAGAAATCTTCATAGATTTTTGAAGTCAAATATTCTTTAAGTAAATTTTGACAGTTTTTTCTATTTTTTTAATCGATTTGAAAAATATTGACACTGAAGGATATTATTTTAAATTCCGAACAAGAAATCTTCGCAGATTTTTGAAGTAAAATTTATTTTAAGTAAATTTTTACAGTTTTTTGACACCGAAGGACATTATTCAAAATTCCGAGGAAGAAATCTTCGGAGATTTTTAAAGTAAAATTTATTTTGAGTAAATTTTAACAGTTTTTTTTTACTTTTTTTTAATCGATTTGAAAAATGTTGACACTGAAGGACATTATTTTAAATTCCGAGCAAGAAATCTTCGCAGAGTTTTAAAGTGAAATTTATTTTGAGTAAATTTTGACAGTTTTTTCTATTTTTTTTTAATCGATTTGAAAAATTTTGGCACTAAAGGACATTATTTTAAATTCTGATCAAGAAATCTTCGCAGATTTTTGAAGTGAAATTTATTTTGAGTAAACTGAGACAGTTTTTTCTAATTTTTTTTAATCGATTTGAATGTTTGTAGTCAAATTTATTTTGAGTAAATTTTGACAGTTTCTTCTACTTTTTTCAACCGATTTGATAGTTGTTCAACTTACAGACACTGAAAGACGTTATTTTCTATTCTGAGTAAGAAATAGTTCTAAACTCGTGACAATTCTTTTTCTATTTTTTAATCAATTTCTAAAATGCCCAACATGGGAATTGAAACACAGTGTGATTATTTTGAAATCTAAACGAGAAACTCTGAATGATTTTTTATATGCTTAAAAATAGGATATGATTTGAGTAGTTTACAATTTGCAGTAATTTTAAATTTTTTTTTATAGTTTTTGATAAAGTTCACCTCTAGGCGAAAGTCCTTGTGACCCTGTTTAACCCCCTTGATGAATGTGAATTTAGATATAGTTATCGTTTTTAATACCTCTCTGATGGTTAACGATTTAATTACAAAAGCCAAAAAAGAAACAAAAAATTAAAAATTTTAAATAAAAAAGATACAGTTCAACTAGGGCATTGAAAAACGTGATTATTTTAAAACCTAGGCAAGAAATCGTAGCGGTTTTTAAACATTTTTTAATTTAAATATATATACCGGGTGTTTCAGACCACCCGTACACAAATCGGATTGACATACAAAAAAATACGTCTAATTTTTTTTTGAGTTCCATCATGTGGAAATTTAAACCACCACCCCTCCCCCCTGGGGTGGAGTGGGGGGTTACTTTGAAATCTTAAATAGGTACCCCTATTTTTTATAGCAGATTTGGCTTCTACTCTAAAATATATTAGGTTTTTATTCGAAACATTTTTTCGATACGCAAAAAAAAAATTTTTTTTAATATTTTTTTTAAATTAAAAAAATCCTGTTTGTTGTTAGAAACATTCATACATTACCACAATAGAAAAGAATAGAATGTAATTTGATAATAAAATTGATTTTCATTCGTTTCTACGATTTTTTTTTACAAATATTTTTTCTTTTTTTGATTATTTCTGACATAAAATTACGAATAACTTCAATCAACGCCTTATTTAAAAGATGACTACGTAAAAAATGTTGTAATCTATCATTTGATGCGAGAATTAAATATAATTCAATAAATGTTTTTGCCGAATATAGCGCCATCTGTCGCTCAACGAGAATTTTTTTTCGGATAAAAACCTAATATTTTTTAGCATAGAATCCAAATCTGCAATAAAAAATAGGGGTTCCTATTTAAGATTTCAAAGTTACCCCGCTCCCCGATGCAGGGGGAAGGGGGGCGGTTCACATTTCACACCACATGATGGGGCTTAAAAAACATTTTTGGACATATTTTTTTATCTCAATACGATTCGTATTTCAGGAGATATTTGGAGTGAACGGGTGGTCTGAAACACCCTATATATATCTTGAGTAAATTTTGAAAATTTAGCTTCAAACTTTCAAAATGTATTTATAGCTGCGTTCTGATTTGTTTCATTCTCACCTTTCTTTTTTTCAGCTTGTATTTTCGAGTTAGAATTATAGTAAAGTTGTTATTTCATAGTCTTGGCAATAAATATTTGTCGATGTGTAAAATAAAACTCAAACCAAGATTTACAGATCAGTTAAAAAAAATAAAACGATAAAAGTTTTATTTTCATTAAACCAGCCATTACGGGAAACAATAAATTTAGATGGCATAATTCCACTGAACTGGATTCAATTGCACAATGAGCACAAAACACTTCTCAGAAAATTTATTTAGGTGGTCCTGGCAAAATCCACAATTCGCATATTTACGATACCGCGGGGTAATTGCGCTTGACTTATGGCGCAATTAAATCGCGATTTTCCGTTGTTTCTTGGCACCGCCGAAGATTTTTGGCAGCACAACAAGTGCAACAACTTGTTGAAACCACTTGAAACGTTCATTAATTCATTGCCATCTCATAGATAATAATAATAATAATAATAATTTTCTGTCCTGTGGGTGTAATAACAGAGCATTTTAATTAATTACCAACTTAAATTGCTCATTAATTCAAACATTAAATATTGTTCCCCCATCAGAACACCCACACACCGGTTTCGACCTTTCAGGTCTCATCAGTGTAGTACGTTGCTTATGGGGAAACGGAATATAAGTATTCCATTAATTCATTACCATTTTATACATAATAATAATAATAATAATAATATTTGCAGGTGTAATAAAACAGGTTAATTCATTACCATCTTATAGATGGAATAAAGAGACTGTCTTGTAGGTGAAATAAAAGAGCATCGATTATTTAGAAGCTCGTATCTAATACAGACATCAGCCATTGTTGGGATAACTGTGGAATTGTGTAATAGGAATCGCGCAATCCCTATTGTTTGCAACATGATTTGATTTGCTCGGTTAATTAACAATGATTTATTGCAAATTATCTTCTCGTACTGGATCAATCAACAAACATGTACATGTAACCTTTAAACGCATTCACAAACATGTTATTAAATCGTTTTTTTTTATTAAAAATTGTATACACTAATATCTAGTTTTAAATTGGGTGATTGTAATTGAAAAAAAAATTAAATAAAAACATCTACAAAATTCACTCATTTTTAAATTACAGCAATATCAAAGAAAAGCGACCGATGGTCGTCAGCCTTTGAAAATAAAAAAAGTACTATTTGTAAGGTGTGAGCCACAGAATTTTGTTTCCGAGTTGGCCATGCATGAGAGAGAGAGAAACATAGCAGTCATGTCTGAGATTAATTCATTTTTTTAAATCTCATGATAATATGCGACACACCTTATTTATCTCACAGCCAACTCTGAAACAAAATTTTGTGGCTCACACGATATATATGATGTCTATATTATTGTAAGAACGAATAAAAATAATTAAGTAGTAAACAAAAAATCTTGAATTAAATTTCTATATTAATGTAAGAACGAACAAAAATAATTAAGTAGTAAACAAAAAATCTTGAATTAAATTTTTGTCATTTACAAAATAGTACTATTGCATATTACAGCAATGAAAGACGTAATGTAACGAAAATTGTAACACCACATGTCGCAAATATTTCAAAACGCAAATAATTTTAATATTTTAAGCGCGCCGAACTGATTACTTAGAGCTGCACATGTGCGAATTAGTGTTCGCCGTTCGTTCGGTAATTAATTTCGTCCGTTAAATAAATCCCGGATTGTTTAGATCCCCCTCGATGTGTAGCTGCAGAAATGTGTATATTTGAACAGACCGAATTGAGTTATCGTTCCTCTCCTCAAACAAACAATGAGCGGCGAAGTTAAGGCGCGCGCCTTTTCAGACGGAGCGCCAGACGAAATGTGCGCCAAATGCAAATGGAAGTGTAAATATAGCCGGAAAGGCATTGCACTCGATGGCCGACTGTGCGAGTTTAAATTGTAAATTGCAATCGATTTTTTGTGGATGGAAATTAGAAACTTCACCTTAATTCCATTTATAATAATAATAATAATAAATTTTATTGCCCAGCAGATTAAAAATAATCTTATCACAAGGATTTTTCGAGGTATCGCACCAGTCCCACTGCAATTAGGATGACCGAAAAACTAATAAACTAAATACATTAAAACTAAGAATTTGACGGTTTAGACAGGCACAAAAAAATGATTTTGAAATCAAGCATATATACTTTTATAGGGTGTCCCACAAAAAAGTTGCATTTTAAAATTGCTATAAAAAAAATGGTGATGTAGCCATCATGTTATTTTTCCTATAAGTATTAGTGTATTTGGCGCCTTCTCTTTTATGTGTGACATAAATATGTGCACCGGTGATTAAACGATCTTTAACATGGACGCGAACATTCTTATTGGTCTGGTCGTTGCTCGGAATCAACGCAAGACCGAAGGAAGCGCACGCGCCTGTCCTTTGCTAGTCTACAGCCAATCAGGTTACTAGAGGTTTTGATTTGGATTCAATAAACATTTTTTACTATAATTTTAATACCTTGTTACACCCCTCCGTCGGGCCTCCTCCTGTGTTTGTATTTTCCTTATCATGATGAGCTTCCTATACAAAATCCCAAGTTATGTATGAAATCATCTTCATCCAAATTTTTTGAGGCTGTTCGAAATAGTTCACGAACGTGAACCAGAACATTAATGTAAAAAAAAAATACCTGAAAAATAGTATCAGATTTTCTTTCTTAACGATTACATCGTTGCAGCGAAGCAACTTTAATTTGGGAAAATAGTTTAAAGGTATGCGAGCAGAAGGCATAATTTATTTAAGAGCTTAATCCGCGCTTAAAAACACGATTACATTCACTGGCATCTAATCAATTCACCAAATGGTGAGTATAAAAATTAACAAGCGGTCATTACCGGAGTAAAAATTATAGGTGTTAAATGTGAAATGATTGGCGCGCGTGTATCGTTGGCACGCGAGGAATTTCCAGTCACGCAATGCGTTCATAATATTTTGGCATCCCACACAGACTATGACAGTTTTAATCGAGACAAATGCATTAAAATTATCAGAATTTATTTCTCGCAAAACTGCTGCCAACATTAATATTACATAACACAATTGAAGCTCGAATTTTATCTTTAAACCTTTGATTGGATGGTCAGATTTTGAAAATTTTACGGGTAATGCATGAATCGCAGCCTGAGATTTCAAACAACATGACTGACAAAATTCGTGAAAAAAAGCATTTTCAAAAAAAAAAAACGTTTCCCACAAAAAGTTTGTATTTTTTCTCGTAGAACACGATCCCACAATAAAAAAAGGAGTTCTATTTGAAAAATCAAAGTTGAGCTCCGTTTGAGCTTGAAAATTACCGCCAAGGTAATTTTCACTACAACTTTTATCTGAAACATTTTTTGCCATGTTGCTCAGGTTTCGAGATATTTGGGGTGGCAATTTAAAATGGGACACCCTGTATAATAAGATGACTACATACACCCGTAAACACATTTACACATTTATGCATAAAATGAATTATTATTAGGTGTTTAAGCGAATGTAATAAATAAAATTAAACTTAAATTACTAATAATAAAACTATTCACAAATCTGCGAAAAAATCGCTGATTGGGTTTTTTGAAGAAATATTGATCGGAGGTTTGGATGTGACGAATTCGTACATTGTAAAATTTTTGTTTTACAAATTGGCTTATGGTTGGCAAAATGTGTTTAGGCTTTGAATTTAAATCGATTGAAAGTAAATTTCGTTACAAATTCGCATGATAATGGAGAACCGCAAAAATGTTATTGCGTTATAAAATTATTTCCGAGCTGTGGACGTTTATATCAGAGTTAATTTCAATTTGATGGTTCACCGCGCTTGATTGTATTTATTTATCTAGTGAGACGTGATTCACTATTAAAATTACCTCTAATGACAATTATTATAATGTCGATTATACGAGTCAATAATGATAGCTATTATTCCCGAGGATATTATTGCGAGTAAAAATTAATGGACTCTTCATTTTGATCCATCTTAAAACAGAAACAATACGAAACGGTGAGAATTTATCACACTTGATAAATGTCGACTTGTTTATCGTTACCATAGTTATTGATAATTGCAAAGCATTTTGTTTCAAGCGCCACATTTTCATTGGTTCGCAACGGGGAATAATGAAATCATAATTCCCTCTTACCTACGGGAATAATGTATAGAATTATTTAGCCAAAATTAAGAACATGATACGCTAGTCGTAAAAAAATACTTTGTTTTCATGTCCAGTATTTGTAGGACTCATTCGAACATGAGAACAAAATCCTTTTTTGGGTGAAATTTAAATGTGGAGATTCAGTTGGGAAATTATCTAAATCAAATGTGTTGTTGGAACGAGTTCTTCCAAAAAAAATTCTAGTTGTTCTAACAGAAAGGGAGTGTTTAAATTTCATTAATAATCGAATCAAATCAAATACAATACTTCCATTTTATAGGGAGACAGTAAAGACGAATTAGTAGTTCTAAAATTGCGACGTCATTTCAGTTCATACCGATTGAATAATTTAGTTAATGCCTTTCTGGATTTGTACATTTTGTTGTACGTTGGCTTGACACAAAATAAATGCAGAATTGGTCGTCAAAATGTTTTTATTAGTTTTTGCAAAAATAGTGTAAGCAAACCCAACGCTCACAGTGTATCCATCCTAAAAATTGATTTGTAAACAAATAAAATAATGTGTGTTAATGGAGTGTTTCGCAAATGCGACCATTAAACAATGTTTTCGCAACAGAGAACGAAAGATCGTAAATAATGCGAGCGGCCGATAAATCCGGCAGTAAACGCGCAATAATCCAAACTAATCCAACGGAAATAGAATCTTCACACAGAGCGGATCGATTTCATCGCCGGTTTTGCTTCCTCCTCCTCCGGCGGTGTGCTTTCTAAATCCAGAGTTATGATGCATAAATCTTCGATATCTGCGATGGGCCACGCTGAAAAAATCCCGTTCCTTCCCCACTATTTTTAAGTTTCGTGTCTGTGGCTGTGTGTGTGCAAGAATGTTTGCTTTGTGTACTTCCAGGATGCCCCACTTAGCCGGGGTAATAAATGTAAACTTGCACACCAGCACACATTATACAAAACAAATTTAGATAAGAGGCGATTAATATAGAAAACTACTGTAGCTAGCTAGCTAACATCAGCCCACGTTTTACAGTTTGGGTCGTCTTGTGTTTACGGCTTCGGGCATTTTTAGATGGTGAGTATCCGCGTGTAACTAATACTCATTACTGAAGACGGACGTTTATTTGGGTTACAATAAATTACACTGACTACTAAAAGTCTATAGAAGTTTATAAATAAGAAGCGGAAAGTATTTTGAGCCATTCGATATATGAAATCGACTTAGTTCACCTGCAAAATCTGCATTTCCAGAAACAAGAAATTATTTGTTTTAATTGAGTTGGTTCATTGAATAGATTTCCATTTTAGGTGCGCGATGGACAAACATATCCGACATAACACCGACCGCTCATTTTATTTCAAGTGACGATTTAAACATCAAATATTGTTTATCCTACTTACAGATCTCATTAGAGCAGTTAGAAGAAACGGAAATTGCTATTGGAATATAAATATCCCAAACACCGTTAAAGGTAGGAAACGCTAAAGTGGCGGAATCTATTGCATAATTATTGTACTAATCCTACACAATTTATGATTGGAAATTATTAATACGATATGAGTAGTTTTCATGATGCAACGATAATATTTAGTATCAATAGTTGGAAATATAGATAGCCCCTCGGGGTTATGATGTTGATACAAACGTTTATTTTTGCCGCAAACACACGAAAAGCTCGCGACTAAGTGGCGAAACGTGTTCGGCCAGTGCCATTGTTTATTTTCACTTCCACTTGATATACACTAAAACATAAATGGTAATCGGCAAAGAAAATAATAGCGGAACATCTTCATGACTAATGCGTCACAATTAACGCGAAATATTATCTGTCACGAGTGAGACAAGGTGTACATCTTTTCGCTATATTTTCATTTGGCATTCATTAATGTTTAACATTTATTTTGTGCTGATTAATACAATAAGTACATACATTTTTTTTTCTATGTCATCTTATAAAACGTTAAACATTTCATATAATAAATAAAACAGATTGCTTAAATCTTTAATAAAGAAAAAAATTATGATAATAGGTTTTTTGATGATATTTCTCAGGTTTATTAATTATTTAAAAAAAGAAAAGTAAGATTTTTGTAGATTATTCATTTTAGCAGTCTCCTAATGCATAATTTCATAATTTTAAACAAAACATTTTCTTTTTTAATTTTTTTTTCGAAAATCAAAAAGTTTACGAGAAACATTTATTAATAAAAAATGGCCACTTTTGTGCTACAGTCAACTTTTTAAATAATTGCTACTCATTTCTATAGTTAAAAACATAATTTCAAAATTATAAAGAAAAATGAGAAAAATTTTCTTTTTTAATTTTTTTTTTCAAAAATCAAAAGTTTTACGAGAAAACATTTTTTAATAAAAGATAGCCAATTTTCCGTTGCAGTCGACATTTATAATAAAAATAATAATGATAATAATATATTTACGGGATTCACCCTGTACATTTAAGTATTAATTAGAACATAAAATATAAAACAAAAAATTGAAATTTAAAGAAATATTTTTATAGTTATAAACAAATCATTTCAAAATTATAAATAAAAAATGACAAAAACTTTCTATTTTTTTTTTGAAAATCAAAAGTTTTACGGAAAACATTTATTAATAAAAGATGGCTGCAATCAACGTTTATTCAAATTTAAAAAAATATTTTGATAGTTACAGAAAAATCAATTTAAAATTATAAATAAAAAATGTAAAAAATGTCTTTTTTATTATTTTTTTTTAATTCAAGTTTTACAAGAAAATATTTTTAATTTTCTGTTGCAGTCGACATGTATTCAAATTGAAAAAAAAATAGAGTTATAAACAAATCATTTCAAAATTATAAATAAAAAAATGAAAATGAAATGAAAACTTTCTTCTTTAATTTTTTTTTAATCAAAAGTTTTATGAGAAACAATTTATTAATGAAAAAGGGCCACTTTTGTGTTACAATCAACGTTTATTAAAATTTTAAAAATATTTTTATAGTTACAGAAAAATCAATTCAAAATTACAAAGGAAAAATGGCAAAAATTTTCTTTTTTATTTTTTTTCAAAAATCAAAAGTTTTACAAGAAAATATATTTTTTGTTGCAGTCGACGTGTACAGACATTAAAAATAAAATTAGAGTTACAAAGCAGATCATTTCAAAATTATAAATAAAAAAATGACAAAAACTTTCTTTTAAATTTTTTTTTTTTAATCAAAAGTTTTATGAGAAACATTTATTAATAAAAGATGACCATTTTTGTGTTGCAGTCAACGTTTATTAAAATAAAAAAAAAATTAAAGCTACAGAAAAATCAATTCAAAATTATAAATAAAAAATGGGAAAAATTTTCTTTTACGAAAAACATTTAATGAAAAATGGCCACTTTTGTGCTATGGTCAACTTTTTTTTAAATAATTGCTAATATTTCTATAGTTAAAAACAGCATTTCAAAATTATAAAGAAAAATGAAAGAAATTTTTTTTTCAAAAATCAAGTTTTACGAGAAGACAGTTTTTAATAAATAATAGCCAATTTTCCATTGCAGTCGACTTTTACTGAAATTTAAAGAAATATTTTTATAGTTACAAACAAATCATTTCAAAATTATAAATAAAAAAATGACAAAAACTTTCTTTTTTAATTTTTTTTAAATCAAAAGTTTTACAAGAAATATTTATTAATAAAAGATGGCTGCAATCAACGTTTATTAAAATTTAAAAAAAAATATTTTTATAGTTACAGAAAAATCAATTTAAAATTATAAATAAAAAATGGCCAAAATTGTCTTTTTTATTATTTTTTCAAAAATCAAGTTTTACAAGAAAATATTTTTTTAATAATTTTCTGTTGCAGTCGACGTGTAATGAAATTAAAAATTAAATTAGAGTTACAAACAAATCATTTTAAAATTATAAATAAAAAAAATGACAAAATCTTTCGAGAAACATTTATTAATCAAAAATGGCCACTTTTGTCTTGCAGTCAACGTTTATTAAAATTTAAAAATGTATTTTTATAGTTACAGAAAAATCAATTCAAAATTATAAATAAAAAATGGAAAAAATTGATTTTTATTTTTTTTCAGAAATCAAAAGTTTTACAAGAAAATATTTTTTAATAAAAGATGACCAATTATCTGTTGCAGTCGACATGTATTGAAATTTAAAAAAATATATATTTTTATAGTCTCAGCAAATATTTCAAAATTATAAATAAAAAAATTACAAAAAGTTTCTCTCTTAATCTTTTTGTTCGAAAATCAAAAGTTTTACCGGAAAAATTTATTAATAAAAGATGGCTGCAATCAATGTTTATTGAAATTAAAAAAAAAAATATAGTTACAGAACAATCAATTTAAAATTATAAATAAAAAATGGCAAAAATGTTCTTTTTTATTTTTTTTTAAATCAAAAGTTTTACGGGAAACATTTATTAATAAAAGATGGCTGCAATCAACGTTTATTAAAATTAAAAAAAAAAAAATTTATTGTTACAGAAAAATCAATTTAAAATTATAAATAAATAATGGCAAAAATTTTCTTTTTTGTTATTTTTTTCAAAAATCAAGTTTTACAAGAAAATATTTCTTAATAAAAAATGGCCAATTTTCTATTGCAGTCGACATGTATTAAAATTAAAAAAAAAAATATTTTTATAGTTTCAACAAATATTTCAAAATTATAAATAAAAAAATTACATAAAGTTTCTTTTTTAATTTTTTTGTTTGAAAATCAAAAGAGAAACATTTATTAATAAAAGATAGCCATTTTTGTGGCCACCCCCCATTTTGATTTTAATTTAAAATACAATCAGTCTTCGGTCGAAGAAACTTTTAAGATATTTCATTGGAGGAATTGAAATTTTAAATATCACCCGGAACGGGATTTGTAAACCAAATTAAAATGAAAGCAAGGGCGGCGGGTGGGCACTATCCCACCCTCCAATTTGTGAAACATAAAACAAGATCTAACATATAAAAAATGATATATTAGAGAAAGCAATATACAAAATATTTTCGCTCCATTGCCCTAGCGTGTGTTTAACCCGTTGGATTGCAGGATAGGGCCCACCCACCGTCCTTCGCATTGATTTTGATTTAAAATACAATACAGTCTTCGGTTGGTAAAACTTTTAAGTCATTTCATTGAAGAAGTTGAAAATTTGAATATCTTAGATATTTTAGAGATACAAATATCACTTTCTTAAATTAATTTAAATTAATCAATAACAAATAAACTTACGTATCATAATATTTCGAATCCCTCGTAAATATAGCTATCAGAATCAACTTCTTACCTGCAACAAAAATACATAACATTAGAAATATACAACTATTGCTAATCCTTATTAATATCATAAGGATAGTAATAAGAAATAGAAATTAATTTTACCAAATAAAAATTAAGTTTGTGGTGGGTCACCCTGTATACATGGAGATATTTTCCGATTATAGGGTCGATAACAATCTACAACGTATTTTTCAAGGGCGATGTCCCGTTAATAAATGTATTATTATTATTAACTTTTATATAAATAATATTTTTCTATCTTAAATATTTAAGGCCAAAAAATTACTTTAACGCTTCAGTGGAACACCCGGTATAATATTTATTGATAATTACACAATAAAGTAAAAAATTCGTGATACTAACAAAGTGTTTTAATTCAACCCCCTTATAAATCCAATATGTATCACAAAGTAATGGCGTCAACAATCAAACATATTTATTGATAAAAAGATTTAAAAAAAATCTTCTCACAGATTAAATTAAATATGTTTTACTTTTATTTCTAAGAGCGTTAATCTCCCCTAAAAACTTTTCATTATTAATTCATAAAGCAATTAAAAAGAAAACAACGGCCGTGTCCTGCCGGGACATTAATTTCCCGACCAAGAGAAGAAAAAAAAAACTGCGTTTTCCACGTATTAGCATCCCCGTCCCGTTTGGGAATTAGACGCGCAGAGTGCGAAGTTATAAAATTGTTTCCTGTTTTATTGCTTTTCTTGTCGATGCCTCCGAAAATGGAGAGAGAGAGAGAGCGAGAGGGAGCAAAGGGGAGAAAGCCGCGCGTTTATGTTTTATTGAATCGCGCTCCCTCTCCGCCACTCTTTCACCCCGGGAAATCCGACGGCGGTAAACTCGTTACCCGATTAGGGATGAGCAAATAAACCCTTATTAACCGCGTTTACTTTAACTTTGATACGTCAGGCCGGGTGGTAATGATATTAGCGAAATTCAATTAGAATATTGCAGCAGTAATTTACATTAATTATAGTTATAATTTTTAATCAAATTTATTTTTCCGAAAAGAATGACTGGATTTTAATCACCTGTAACTTAGTTTAAAGAAGTTGCAACAAACGACAATTAAAATTAGTTAATTTGTGGATTGATGTTATGGTGGATGCACCGGGAAGTGTTTAGAAGTATGGCCTCCACTCCTGGTGAAATTTTATAAAAGTCGCAATCAACGACAATAAAAATTAGTTAATTTATGGATTAATCTTATGGTGGATGCGCCAGGAAGTGTCTCAATGCTTGCACTCCCACTTCTGGCTAAAGTTTGTACAAGTCGCAACCAACGACAATTAAAATGAGCTCATTTACGAATTGATCTTATGGTGAATGCGCCGGGCGATGTTTCAAACTTAAACAGTTATGCATGTGCAGTTGTAAATTGCGGAGAAATCTTGTATGATAAAGTGCTCGGGTGCTTATGCGGTCAGCTTAAATTCATTTTTATCACAGGGGTGGCAGTCGCAGGCAGGGGGCAAACTGAAAACTGTCATCAATTGCGGTTAGCTTCGGGCCAGACACACGGCTAATCCCATATCTCCTCGTTAGCGTTTAAATTTTAAGAGGGCCCTTTTTTCGGACCCCACACGAAACGCTCATTTGCCACCGTTACACTTGTTACTCGGCATCAAGAGACAAACAACTTATTTTGACGCAATTGGAAAATAAAAGCAAAATTTTAGTTTTCGAATTGTGTAATACTCGAGCAAAAAATTTAAAAAATATAAAACGTGTCGACTAAATTCTACAAAAATTAAATTGGATTTGCAAATCATTGTTTTATCAAATTGAATAGAGTTTTTGAAAATCCGCCAATTATTTCGCAAGTTGTGAATTTTTGAAAATGTTAGTTTTTGAATTGTGTAATACTCGAGCAAAAAATTTAAAAAAAAAATTAAACGTGTCAACTAAATTCTACAAAAATTAAATTGGATTTGCAAATCATTGCTTTATCAAATTAAATAGAGTTTTTGAAAATCCGCTAATTACTTCGCGAGTTGTGAATTTTTAAAAATTTCAGTTTTTCAATTGTGTAATACTCGTCCAAAAAAATAAAAAAAAAATATAAAACGTGTCGACTAAATTCTACAAAAATTAAATTAGGTTTGCAAATCATCATTTTATCAAATTGAAAAGAGTTTTTGAAAATCTGCCAATTATTTCACAAGTTGTGAATATTTGAAAATTTTAGTTTTCGAATTATGTACTATTCAAGTAAAAAATTTAAAAAAATATAAAACGTGTCGACGAAATTCTACAAAAATTAAATTAGATCTGCGAATCATCGTTTTATCAAATTAAACAGAGTTTTTGAAAATCCGCCTATTATTTCGCGAGTTGTGAATTTTTGAAAATTTTTGTTTTCGAATTCTGTAATGCTCGAGCAAAGAAATTTGAAAAAATATAAAACGTGTCGATGAAATTCTACAAAAATTAAATTAGAACTGCGAATCATCGTTTTATCAAATTAAACAGAGTTTTTGAAAACCCGCCAATTATTTCGCAAGTTGTGAATTTTTGAAAATTTCAGTTTTTGAATTGTGTAATACTCGAGCAAAAAATATTAAAAAAATATAAAACGTGTCGACGAAATTCTACAAAAATTAAATTAGATTTGCGAATCATTGTTTTATCAAATAAAACAGAGTTTTTGAAAATACGACAATTATTTCGCGAGTTGTGAATTTTTGAAAATTTCAGTTTTTAAATTGTGCAATACACGAGCAAAAAAATTAAAAAAAAATATAAAACGTGTCGAGTAAATTCTACAAAAATTAAATTAGATTTTCAAATCATCGTTTTATCAAATTAAAGAGAGTTTTTAAAAATCCGCCAATTATTTCGCGAGTTGTGAATTTTTGAAAATTTCAGTTTTTGAATTGTGTAATACTCGAGCAAAAAATTTTAAAAAAATATAAAACGTGTCGACTAAATTCTACAAAAATTAAATTAGATTTGCGAATTATCGTTTTATCAAACAAAACAAAGATTTTGAAAATCCGCCAATTATTTCGCAAGTTGTGAATTTTTGAAAATTTTAGTTTTCGAATTGTGTAATATTCCAGCAAAAAAATCAAAAAAATATATAAAACGTGTCGACTAAATTCTACAAAAATTAAATTGGATTTGCAAATCATCGTTTTATCAAATTAAGAAGAGTTTTTGAAAATCCGCCAATTATTTCGCAAGTTGTGAATTTTTGAAAATTTAGTTTTAGAATTGTGTAATACTCGAGCAAAAAATTAAAAAAAATATATAAAACGTGGCGACTAAATTCTACAAAAATTAAATTAGATTTGCAAATCATTGTTTTATCAAATTAAACAGAGTTTTTGAAAATCCGCCAATTATTTTGCGAGTTGTGAATTTTTGAAAATTTTAGTTTTCGAATTGTGTAATACTCGAGCAAAAAATTTAAAAAAATATATAAAACGTGCCGACTAAATTCTACAAAAATTAAATTAGATTTGCGAATCATTGTTTTATCAAATTAAACAGAGTTTTTGAAAATCCGCCAATTATTTTGCGAGTTGTGAATGTTTGAAAATTTAGTTCCGAATTGTGTAATACTCGAGCAAAAAAATTTTAAAAAAATATTAAACGTGTCGGCTAAATTCTACAAAAATTAAATTGCACTTGGAAATGTTCGTTTTATCAAATTAAACAGAGTTTTTGAAAATCCGCCAATTATTTCGCGAGTTGTGAATTTTTGAAAATTTCAGTTTTTGAATTGTGTACTACTCGAGGGAAAATTTAAAAAAATAAATAAAACGTGTCGACTTAATTCTACAAAAATTAAATTGGATTTGCAAATCATCGTTTTATCAAATTAAATAGAGTTTTTGAAAATCCGCCAATTATTTCGCAAGTTGTGAATTTTTGAAAATTTCAGTTTTTGAATTGTGTAATACTCGAGCAAAAAAAAAATAAAAAATATATATAAAACGTGTCGCCGAAATTCTACAAAAAATAAATTAGATTTGCGAATCATCGTTTTATCAAATTAAATAGAGTTTTTGAAAATCCACCAATTATTTTGCGAGTTGTGAATTTTTGAAAATTTTAGTTTTCGAATTGTGTAATACTCAAGCAAAAAAATAAAAAATATAAATAAAACGTGTCGACTAAAATCTACAAAAATTAAATTAAATTTGCGAATCATCGTTTTATCAAATTGAATAGAGTTTTTAAAAATCCGCCAATTATATCGCGAGTTGTGAATTTTTGAAAATTTCAGTTTTTGAATTGTGTAATACTCGAGCAAAAAAAATTAAAAAAATATAAAACGTGTCGACTAAATTCTACAAAAATTAAACTAGATTTGCAAATCATCGTTTCATCAAATTAAATAGAGTTTTTAAAAATACGCCAATTATTTCGCGAGTTGTGAATTTTTGAAAATTTTAATTTTCGAATTGTGTAATACTTGGGCAAAAAATTAAAAAAAAATATATAAAACGTGTCGACTAAATTCTACAAAAATTAAATCAGATTTGCAAATCATCGTTTTATCAAATTGAACAGAGTTTTTTTTTAAATTCGCCAATTATTTTGCGAGTTGTGAATTTTTGAAAATTTTAGTTTTCTAATTGTGTACTACTCGCGTGAAAAATTTAAAAATAATATATAAAACGTGTCGAGGAAATTCTACAAAAATTAAATTAGATTTTCAAATCATCGTTTTATCAAATTAAAGAGAGTTTTTAAAAATCCGCCAATTATTTCGCGAGTTGTGAATTTTTGAAAATTTCAGTTTTTGAATTGTGTAATACTCGAGCAAAAAATTAAAAAAAAATATAAAACGTGTCGACTAAATTCTACAAAAATTAAATTAGATTTGCGAATCATTGTTTTATCAAATTAAACAGAGTTTTTGAAAATCCGCCAATTATTTTGCGAGTTGTGAATGTTTGAAAATTTAGTTCCGAATTGTGTAATACTCGAGCAAAAAAATTTTAAAAAAATATTAAACGTGTCGGCTAAATTCTACAAAAATTAAATTGCATTTGGAAATGTTCGTTTTATCAAATTAAACAGAGTTTTTGAAAATCCGCCAATTATTTCGCGAGTTGTGAATTTTTGAAAATTTCAGTTTTTGAATTGTGTACTACTCGAGGGAAAATTTAAAAAAATAAATAAAACGTGTCGACTTAATTCTACAAAAATTAAATTGGATTTGCAAATCATCGTTTTATCAAATTAAATAGAGTTTTTGAAAATCCGCCAATTATTTCGCAAGTTGTGAATTTTTGAAAATTTCAGTTTTTGAATTGTGTAATACTCGAGCAAAAAAAATTAAAAAAATATAAAACGTGTCGACTAAATTCTACAAAAATTAAACTAGATTTGCAAATCATCGTTTCATCAAATTAAATAGAGTTTTTAAAAATACGCGAATTATTTCGCGAGTTGTGAATTTTTGAAAATTTTAATTTTCGAATTGTGTAATACTTGGGCAAAAAATAAAAAAAAATATATAAAACGTGTCGACTAAATTCTACAAAAATTAAATCAGATTTGCAAATCATCGTTTTATCAAATTGAACAGAGTTTTTTTTAAATTCGCCAATTATTTTGCGAGTTGTGAATTTTTGAAAATTTTAGTTTTCTAATTGTGTACTACTCGCGTGAAAAATTTAAAAATAATATATAAAACGTGTCGACTAAATTCTACAAAAATTAAATTAGATTTTCAAATCATCGTTTTATCAAATTAAAGAGAGTTTTTAAAAATCCGCCAATTATTTCGCGAGTTGTGAATTTTTGAAAATTTCAGTTTTTGAATTGTGTAATACTCGAGCAAAAAATTAAAAAAAAATATAAAACGTGTCGACTAAATTCTACAAAAATTAAATTAGATTTGCGAATCATTGTTTTATCAAATTAAACAGAGTTTTTGAAAATCCGCCAATTATTTTGCGAGTTGTGAATGTTTGAAAATTTAGTTCCGAATTGTGTAATACTCGAGCAAAAAAATTTTAAAAAAATATTAAACGTGTCGGCTAAATTCTACAAAAATTAAATTGCATTTGGAAATGTTCGTTTTATCAAATTAAACAGAGTTTTTGAAAATCCGCCAATTATTTCGCGAGTTGTGAATTTTTGAAAATTTCAGTTTTTGAATTGTGTACTACTCGAGGGAAAATTTAAAAAAATAAATAAAACGTGTCGACTTAATTCTACAAAAATTAAATTGGATTTGCAAATCATCGTTTTATCAAATTAAATAGAGTTTTTGAAAATCCGCCAATTATTTCGCAAGTTGTGAATTTTTGAAAATTTCAGTTTTTGAATTGTGTAATACTCGAGCAAAAAAAATTAAAAAAATATAAAACGTGTCGACTAAATTCTACAAAAATTAAACTAGATTTGCAAATCATCGTTTCATCAAATTAAATAGAGTTTTTAAAAATACGCGAATTATTTCGCGAGTTGTGAATTTTTGAAAATTTTAATTTTCGAATTGTGTAATACTTGGGCAAAAAATAAAAAAAAATATATAAAACGTGTCGACTAAATTCTACAAAAATTAAATCAGATTTGCAAATCATCGTTTTATCAAATTGAACAGAGTTTTTTTTAAATTCGCCAATTATTTTGCGAGTTGTGAATTTTTGAAAATTTTAGTTTTCTAATTGTGTACTACTCGCGTGAAAAATTTAAAAATAATATATAAAACGTGTCGACTAAATTCTACAAAAATTAAATTAGATTTTCAAATCATCGTTTTATCAAATTAAAGAGAGTTTTTAAAAATCCGCCAATTATTTCGCGAGTTGTGAATTTTTGAAAATTTCAGTTTTTGAATTGTGTAATACTCGAGCAAAAAATTAAAAAAAAATATAAAACGTGTCGACTAAATTCTACAAAAATTAAATTAGATTTGCGAATCATTGTTTTATCAAATTAAACAGAGTTTTTGAAAATCCGCCAATTATTTTGCGAGTTGTGAATGTTTGAAAATTTAGTTCCGAATTGTGTAATACTCGAGCAAAAAAATTTTAAAAAAATATTAAACGTGTCGGCTAAATTCTACAAAAATTAAATTGCATTTGGAAATGTTCGTTTTATCAAATTAAACAGAGTTTTTGAAAATCCGCCAATTATTTCGCGAGTTGTGAATTTTTGAAAATTTCAGTTTTTGAATTGTGTACTACTCGAGGGAAAATTTAAAAAAATAAATAAAACGTGTCGACTTAATTCTACAAAAATTAAATTGGATTTGCAAATCATCGTTTTATCAAATTAAATAGAGTTTTTGAAAATCCGCCAATTATTTCGCAAGTTGTGAATTTTTGAAAATTTCAGTTTTTGAATTGTGTAATACTCGAGCAAAAAAAAAATAAAAAATATATATAAAACGTGTCGCCGAAATTCTACAAAAAATAAATTAGATTTGCGAATCATCGTTTTATCAAATTAAATAGAGTTTTTGAAAATCCACCAATTATTTTGCGAGTTGTGAATTTTTGAAAATTTTAGTTTTCGAATTGTGTAATACTCAAGCAAAAAAATAAAAAATATAAATAAAACGTGTCGACTAAAATCTACAAAAATTAAATTAAATTTGCGAATCATCGTTTTATCAAATTGAATAGAGTTTTTAAAAATCCGCCAATTATATCGCGAGTTGTGAATTTTTGAAAATTTCAGTTTTTGAATTGTGTAATACTCGAGCAAAAAAAATTAAAAAAATATAAAACGTGTCGACTAAATTCTACAAAAATTAAACTAGATTTGCAAATCATCGTTTCATCAAATTAAATAGAGTTTTTAAAAATACGCCAATTATTTCGCGAGTTGTGAATTTTTGAAAATTTTAATTTTCGAATTGTGTAATACTTGGGCAAAAAATAAAAAAAAATATATAAAACGTGTCGACTAAATTCTACAAAAATTAAATCAGATTTGCAAATCATCGTTTTATCAAATTGAACAGAGTTTTTTTTAAATTCGCCAATTATTTTGCGAGTTGTGAATTTTTGAAAATTTTAGTTTTCTAATTGTGTACTACTCGCGTGAAAAATTTAAAAATAATATATAAAACGTGTCGAGGAAATTCTACAAAAATTAAATTAGATTTTCGAATCATATTTTTATCAAATAAAATAGAGTTTTTGAAAATCCGCCAATTATTTCGCGAATTGTGAATTTTTGAAAATTTAGTTTTCGAATTATGTAATACTCGAGCAAAAATTTAAAAAAAATATATAAAACGTGTCGACAAAATTCTACAAAAATTAAATTGGATTTGCGAATCATCGTTTTATCAAATTAAATAGAGTTTTTGAAAATTCGCCAATTATTTCGCGAGTTGTGAATTTTTGAAAATTTTAGTTTTCGAATTGTGTAATGCTCGAGCAAAAAAAAATTAAAAAATATAAAACGCGTCGACGCAATTCTACAAAAATTAAATTGGATTTGCAAATCATCGTTTTATCAAATACAACAGAGTTTTTGAAAATCCGCCAATTATTTCGCAAGTTGTGAATTTTTTTAAATTTCGGTGTTTGAATTGTGTAATACTCGAGCAAAAAAATAAAACAAAATATAAAACGTGTCGACTAAATTCTACAAAAATTAAATTACGTTTGCAAATCATTGTTTTATCAAATTAAATAGAGTTTTTGAAAATCCGCGAATTATTTCGCGAGTTGTGAATTTTTGAAAATTTCAGTTTTTGAATTGTGTAATACTCGAGGAAAAAAATTTAAAAAAAGATATTAAACGTGTCGGCTAAATTCAACAAAAATTAAATTAGATTTGCGAATCATCGTTTTATCAAATTGAATAGAGTTTTTGAAAATCCGCCAATTATTTCGCGAGTTGTGAATTTTTGAAAATTTCCGTTTTCGAATTGTGTAATACTCGAGGAAAAAAATTAAAAAAAAATATTAAACGTGTCGGCTAAATTCTACAAAAATTAAATTGCATTTTAAATGTTCGTTTTATCAAATTAAACAGAGTTTTTGAAAATCCGGCAATTATTTCGCGAGTTGTGAATTTTTGAAAATTTCAGTTTTTGAATTGTGCAATACTCGAGCAAAAAAAAAAAATATATATATATAAAACGTGTCGACGAAATTCTACAAAAATTAAATTAGATTTGCGAGTGATCGTTTTATCAAATTAAATAGAGTTTTTGAAAATCCGCCAAATATTTCGCAAGTTGTGAATTTTTGAAAATTTCAGTTTTGAATTGTGTAATACACGAGCAAAAAAATAAAGAAAAATATTTAAGACGTATCGACTAAATTCTACAAAAATTAAATTAGATTTGCGAATCATTGTTTTATCAAATAAAATAGAGTTTTTGAAAATCCGCCAATTATTTCGCGAATTGTGAATTTTTTAAAATTTCAGTTTTTGAATTGTGTAATGCTCGAGCAAAAATATGTAAAAAAATATAAAACGTGTCGACTAAATTCTACAAAAATTAAATTAGATTTGCGAATCATCGTTTTATCAAATTAGACAGAGTTTTTGAAAATCCACCAATTATTTCGCAAGTGAATTTGTGAATTTTTGAAAATTTCAGTTTTTGATTAATATAAAATATTATTATAACATCTATTGTATTAGAGTTTCTCTGCATCATAAAGCCCCACGCGATTTTCGGTACTGTTATATTTTAGGTGTTATCAAAAATTGTTGAGACACATTCCGGAGTATTATCAAAACAGGATTCGTAGTTATCTGTGCGTCGGCTTAACCTTGTCATGCATTGACACTCTTGATTCTAGTAGTCGTAGTCGTCACGAGTTGCGACAATTTCCATTGAGAATCATAATTTGTCGCTTTCATTCACTTAAATTATTATTTAAATAATCGCCCGGAGGCGAGTGGCCTGCGACCGCGTTAAATATATAAATACAGCGAACAGGTGTCGCTATTCTGTTTTGATGAATTGTTTGTCATTTTTAACCGGAAGGTTTAAAAGCAAAAAAAATGTTGATATGTTGAAAGTTGGCGTGCGTTTTTAAGCCGGACGTTTATTTATTTATTCGTGCGTGCCAAAATCTGATCTGTCTGATATATTCAGGCCACCGTGTAATTGCGGGATAATACATGGGGACCAAAGTGTCGCCAAATTGTTTTCGTGTTAATAGTTGCGGAGTATAAAAATAGGGAGTGGATTTTGATCGAAATTTAATGGGAATTGTGTGCCAAATTAATTATTTTCGTTTTCAATTCCTGCATGAAAAATATTAGAATTTTTATTGGTCTAACGCAGTGTGTCAAAAATCGAAACATAATTTTCGTGGCATGTCATACATTACAAAAGTAAAGATTAAAAAAAAATAGAAATATTTATAATGTTTGTATTAATTCATTATAATTTTGTGCGTGTCACACATCACAAAAGTAAAGACTAAAAAAAAAGAAAGATTTATAGTTTTTGTATTAATTAATTATAATTTTGTTAGTTATTAATTATTATTAATGCAAGTAATAATATTATTATTAATAACCAACTCTGGCCGTTATGAAAGACAAATATTTGAATTATGAAATTTTTATATTTGATGATGCGCGTCACCAAAAATGAGCAATCATCACTGGCCTATCGCATTGTTCATTTTCAACACAATTGGGAATACAAAAATACATCGTTACAAAAGGAAATTCACAAACATTTTAGTTTGCTTCCAGTTACATTTTCTTACGTTACAATGTGGCCTTTATTTAATTCAATAGTAATAATATGTTTAGTTTTAAATTATACATTACATTGTATATATTTGTAGACCCTTTAATTGGACATAATGTCTGTTGGGTTTTTGTAATAAATAAATAAATAAATAAATTCAAATTCAACTTCAAAGTATCGTTACTTTTCAAAAAATATGTATGCGTAACATAGATCCATATTAGTAACAACATGATGTGATGCTATAGTTTGACCAATGGATCTTTGCGTGTGCGTCATTACCAAAGACTGAGTTCTCTCGCCTTGGACGACATACGTACGCATATGACTGCGTCTAATTTAATTTGCCGCAAAGAGAGAGAGAGCGAGAGAGAGTAAACGCATGAACATGTTGTCGGAGCTAGGTTCACCTAGATTGCTGATAGCTCCGACAACATTTTCATACGCTTACTCTCTCTGCGGTAAGTTAAATTAGGCGCAATCATGTGTCACGCAAAGATCTATTGATCAAAGTATACTGTTGATTATTTCGTGGAAAATAGTTTACAATAAATACAATATTTGCTCTTGAATTTTGACCTGCAAAGAACATTCTTGTTTTTTTTTTTGTAGAACATATAAAGAACACAACTTCACCCTTCCTCTGCCTAAATATTGAAGCTCCGCTCCAACACACCCTCTCCCTCCCTGTTTAAAGCATATGATGTATTGCGCGCATCCAAGTGTCAAACAGTCGGATTAATTCCGAGCAATTTGCCACCACCATTGGGGCTCGGGTGGGGGGGGCTGGGGCGAAATAATATCTGGCGGCGGGCCACTTAATAAAAGAGCGGAAATAAATCGGCAACGAGCGCCGGCGACAATAAAACCCAACTCTGCCGCCCCCCGTTTCGCCCTTATAAATCCGGCGCGGCACCACCTGTTGAGAAACACCGGTTTTATCGCGGATGCTAATTGCGCGATTGCCGCCCTAGGTCGTAATAAAAAAAGGACGAGAGAGAGAGAGAGAGAGCGTCGAGTCGCGACGCCCGGCGTCCCGTGAAAAAAAAGGGGCCAACGCGTTTCCGGTTGCGGTGGATTTCATAAATACGCTTCGAATGTTGGGCACGTGTCGTAAATTCGTTGTTTTTATTGGCTTTATTGCCCGTTCCCTGGGTGCGCGCCGCGGTCATTTTTTATTTTAATAAATGCCCCGAAAAGTATTCGATTCAGTAAAGTTTATTTGCTGAAAACGAAAAAAATATTTAATAAAAATTGAATATAAAAAAGAACTTTTTTCATTTAATACTGTTAAATATTGTAACAATGTTATTCCCCTGGGTGGGCATTATTCATGGCAATCACTTCATGTTAGTATTGCCCAGCAACGCGTTACATTTTCTCTAACGTATAAAACGTCAGTTATCGCCGGACTTTTAAAATTCGATCGTATTACTGCTTTCATTAGAAATAGTATTCATAGGCATTTCTCAAAATTGTTTTTTCATACGGTGGACTTAATAAACAAGTCAATATCACAATCTTTACCTTTAATACACACCCCACCTTAAAGGTAAAGCAACCGCAGCCCTATTCCTAGATGTCCTAGATGTAAAAAAAAACATTCAACTCTGTTGTAAAAGATTATTTGTGTTTTAAAGCAATTCCTTTTCGACAGATCCCTTAAAGTCAGAGTAAACAACTGCGTCTCCTCAGCTTTTACTCCTGAACAAGGTCTTCCCCAAGGCTCCCTATTTTCCCCGTTCCAATGTAACATCTTCCGCTTTGGTATATATAATTCCGATCGTCTTTATTTTGTAGAGTATTGAGGGTATTCAACTGGTGTTGAAGATAAATCACATGATGAATATTTTACAGTTACAAATTGTACAGAAAAGTGCTAGTTATTCCAAGAAGAAAGTGTCGAGAATACCATTATATGTTGGACAAACAATATTCAATTATACGGAGCAACATTTATACATTTCCTTCCTGGATTTCGATAATCCATTTTATGTAGGGATGGGCGATATTTCACTGGTTTTGAAAAATCACAGGTTAGATTAGATTTATTTGCAGTATGACATGATGATCATGTATTACAAATGTCAGAACTAAAATTAGGACAATTAAATAATACAAATTAAAAAAATATTAAAATTTACAGACTTTGACAATCATTTAAATATTCCGAGATTGAGTAATATGCTTTTGCTGTAAGATTTCTTCACGTCGTTTTTGAATGTTTTAAGAGTTTCCGCCCGCCTAAATTTTACAGGTAACTTATTAAAAAGCGTTAGAGACATATAATAGGTCGCTACTGTTACTAATAGGCGGATTTTATCGTGACTGTGATTGCTATTTAAACTTAAAATCACAACTGTTAACCAAACTGTGACTGCCACTTAAACTGCGATTGTTGCCCCCTAAATTTTATATTCAAAACTAGAGAATGTGCCTTTTTGTTTTTTATGGGTTTCAAAGAATATTCAATATTAAATCTGCGTGCCTTTGAAGATGTTCCACCGTGGGAATTTTGAGCAATCGCCCTTGAAGTTAATTTTTGATATAAAATTATCACACTTTCACAATAAGTCAAAATTACTCAAAACCCCCAGAGACGTATTTTTGGATTTATATTGATTTTTCAAAGAACGTTCAATTCTTAATCTGTGTGTCAAAGTTTGTGGTTCCAATGAGGGAATTTCGATTAATCGCACTCGAAATTAATTTTTCATGTAAAATCGTTACGCTTTCATGATTAAGTCAAAAACCACGGAAGTGCGTAATTTTTTTTTTAATTAGTTAATTAATCAATCATTCATTTTTAACCTACGTGTCAATTTCGAGGGAATTTTGAGCAATCGCCCTTAAAGTTACTCTTTGATGTAAAATTGTCATTACTTTCACGATTAAGTCAAAATTACAAATTGAATTTTGATGTGTTTTCAGAGAACATACAATTCTCAATTTTCGTGATATTTCGAGAAATCGGCCGCGAAGTTAGTTTTTGATTTTTTAACGCATCAACTTTAAACAAAAGTGTGAAAAAAGGGTATTAGTGATTAATTTTTTCAATTAAATTGGATCTTCACGTAACTCGCCTAATTAATCTAAAATCATATACATTTCCATCAATGGCGTGTATAGAGAGGGGCTGCGGTGTTTATAACCCCCAGAAATAAAAAAAATAATAATATTTAATGTGTTTCCAAAAAAAAAAAATTTTTATTTTAAATTATAAATTATAATATATTAGCTGGTAACAAGGTCCGACGCCATAACCCCCGAAAATAATTTCTGCCTGATTTTTACGATGTAAATTTATTCAATTCACGTAGTATCGAAAAAAAAATGGCACTGAATGATTGCAAGCATTTATTTGTGTCAACTAAGTGAATAAAATTTACAAAGAATGCAATTAATAATATCGACGTAGTTGTCGACCGTTCTTTTTTTAAATCTCCAGTAGTAATTGCTATAATTGGCAGCCATTTATACTTAATGATCTTACGTTTTTTTTTCGTTTCCATCTAATTGACATTGATGTAAGATTTTCCGCTCATTTGCTCATTGGTATTTTTTGCTCTCCAGAGATCATTTTAATGTGTCAATAAATTATATTTGTCAGCTTAATTTACACGGCAAAAACAAATAGAAAAAAACACACACACATAATAGAGATTACGTAATATTAATAATTCTAGGTCACTTTTTGCTATTAAAAATATTTCTTCAATTAGGTCACATTTAACACTAGGTGAAACATATTACATATTTCATCATAATAATCATAGCAATAAACTTTATAATAATTGTTATAATTATCTCAAAAATCCAAACTTATTTTTATGTATTGTATTTTTTTTTTCTACCGACAATTAATTATTTATTAATTTGTCTATACAGGGTGTATTTGAAATAACGAACAGGCATCTAAGAGCACATACACAAAATATTTGTGAACCCATTTCCGTTAAAATTTATTCGAAAAAAAAAATTTGAATTTTTCCTAATTTTTCGAGGTTTTTTAAACATTTTGAGAACCGAAGCTTTTCTCATTTAATTCGGTCTGCATGGAGTGTGTGTTTGTTTATTTAAAACGCGAGATACGATTTCTTGCCTCCGAAATTTGAAGTGTTATCGCAACGTTTTTTTTTTGTAAAAGATAAACAGTCCTCAAGTTCATTGACGCTTAAAGAGCCGAACTCAGATATTTCCTACGCGCTTGTTGTAATTCGATATCTAAAGCCGATGCCGTTTAAAAATTAGGTCACATTACCACTGCGTATTTTCACTCATTAAATTTAATAATTAATTGCGGGCTTTTTGTTACAGTTATAAACAAAATAATTGCGAAAATTGTTTAAAAATAATATAATCTCTTTGTGGTTGCCTGTTCGTTATTTCAAATACACCCTGTATTGAAAACTTTTTAAATAATAATAATAAATTTCAAGGTACATTACTAAATTCACTTTTCTTACACTGAGGAGAATTCGTCATTTATAAATTTGTTTATACCAAAATACCTTTTCATAATAAATTAATATTTGAAAATTCGATTTCTTTGATTTTCACGTAACAGCAATTCTAATGATTTAATATCTCTTTCTTTGTGAAACTAATCCCTGGCTTTCTGGGCTTGTATGTTGTTCATTATACTACCGACTGCGCCGTTTTCTACTTATGTTTCTAATACAGAGAATACACCAATAGCAGGCAGCAATACGACATCGATTAAATGTTTATTGTTGGAGGCGTTTACCTTACAGCCAGTTCACACGGCACCAAATCAGTCGTTTTACTGATTCGGTTCTTTTGCCGTCTTCTATAGTGGCTCATATATTTTAATGTGCGTGTTCACACGATACCGGTCGACGGAAGTATCGTGTGAACACGCATATTGAAATATATGCGCCACTATAGAAGACGGCAAAATAACCGAATCGGCAAAACGACCGATTCGGTGCCGTGTGAACAGGCACCTTGATTTTTAATTTAGCATAAAAAATACATTTAGCTTTGTCCAACAATAAACATTATCATTATTATTATTACTATTATTTAATAACGTTATAATTCAAACATTACTTCTCATTGTACTCAAGCGAGTACAGCGAACACCGTGGACTTTAGTGGAAATGCTATTTAGGCACAAACTCTTCTGTATTAATAGCACAGCAGATTTTTAGCAGTGACTGCATTCTATGTCACCAAATATAATTTTAAAAAGGTATCTGAGAATTTGAAATCCTTTTGCAAAAAACTGTGTCTTGGGAAGTAATTGCTTAAAATAGACTACTAGATAGTAGCAATCTTAATCATCATAATTTTGAGTAATGTAAAACTTTCTCCATAATCCAGATTTAGAGAAATTGCTGAATTACACACGCAACTAAAACAATTTTATGTATATAGCTGATACTCACCCCCAGACAGGTATTATCATCGTCCACGATTAATTAAACACCTGGATCCACCCGTGTCGTTAATTTATCACCAGCATCGCTCAATTAGGATCAAGCGGGTGGCCATTACAACCCTCTCCTCCTCCGCCGCCACAACATTCTCCATTCTCTCCCTAATGTCCGCACAAACAAACAAAAAAAAAAACTTTCGAAATCCCAGTTTTCCAGTTATGAGCGCTGCGCGGGTGTGCTTTGCTGATCATTAATAACAGTGCTTTTACAACCCTCTGTGTGTGTGTGTGTGTGTGTGCAATAACTGTGTGTTTGCGGTGCAAATGTCAAGCGATAATATTGAAGGGAGGGCGCAAAGAAAAGGAGGAAAATAAAATGGTAAATGTTGAAAGTCGAGGCCGTGCATTTAAATCCTCCACAAACTGGCGGACGTGCACTTGTTTAAATAACTTTTTATGGGAGGTAATGATGGCTTGCACGTATGGTAAATGCGAATCAATATTTAATAATATTTACCAACGCGAGTGCTTTACGCTGGCTTGTATTTGTTAAGGCTTTCGAATTATTGTAAGAATTTTAATGTTTAATGGTCTTTTCATTGTAGGAGAGGGGTGGTACTATTATTCTACGTCTTATCTTATCTAAAGGCAAGATGACCATTACATCTAAAATCAGAAAAAAATGTGCTTAATTTGTTACAAGGGTACTGAAAACCGCCCTCGCCTAAAACCGCCCACCCCAAAACCGCTCGCTATAAAACCGCTTCCCGCTGCATCAGTTTGTATGTAAAATAATAATTTTTCTGACTTTCCAAATCTACTCAAAACGTATTCAGAATTATGATTCTGGAAAAACTTGCAAACAGCCCATCACTAGATTTCGCGACAATTTCCTGCAAACGGAGCTTGAGTTTGTAAATGTTCGAAAATATTTCTATAATCTGGAAAAAAAATGAAAACAATTGCCATCGATTTGAAACTTTCCAAATTTACGCAAAATACATTCAGAATTATGATTCTGCAAAAACCTGCAAACACTCCATCACTAGATTTCGCGATAAATTCCTGCAAACGGAGCTTAAGTTTGTAAATGTTCGAAAATATTTTAAAAATATGGAAAAAAAAATGAAAACAATTGCCATCGATTTGAAACTTTCCAAATTCACTCAAAATACATTCAGAATTATGATTCTGCAAAAACCTGCAAACACCCCATCACTAGATTTTGCGATAATTTCCTGCAAACGGAGGTTAAGTTTGTAAATGTTCGAAAATATTTCAATAATCTGGAAAAAATATGAAAATAATTTCCATCGATTTGAAACTTTCCAAATTTACTCAAAATACATTTGGAATTATGATTCTGCAAAAACCTGCAAACACCCCATCACTAGATTTCGCGATAATTTCCTGCAAACGGAGCTTGAGTTTGTAAATGTTCGAAAATATTTCAATAATCTGGAAAAAATATGAAAACAATTGCCATCGATGTGAAACTTTCCAAATTTACTCAAAATGCATTCAGAATTATGATTCTGCAAAAACCTGCAAACACCCCATCACTAGATTTCGCGATAATTTCCTGCAAACGGAGCTTGAGTTAGTAAATGTTCGAAAATATTTCAAAAATCTGGAAAAAATATGAAAACAATTGCCATCGATTTGAAACTTTCCAAATTCACTCAAAATACATTCGGAATTATGATTCTGTAAAAACCTGCAAACACCCCATCACTAGATTTCGAGATAATTTCCTGCAAACGGAGCTTGAGTTTGTAAATGTTCGAAAATATTTCAAAAATCTGGAAAAAATATAAAAAACAATTGCCATCGATTTGAAACTTTCCAAATTTACTCAAAATGCATTCAGAATGATTATTCTGCAAACACCCCATCACCACATTTCGAGATAATTTCCTGCAAACGGAGCTTAAGTTTGTAAATGTTCGAAAATATTTCAATGATCTGGAAAAAATATGAAAACAATTGCCATCGATTTGAAACTTTCCAAATTTACTCAAAATACATTCAGAATGATTATTGTGCAAACACCCCATCACCACATTTCGAGATAATTTCCTGCAAACGGAGCTTAAGTTTGTAAATGTTCGAAAATATTTCAATGATCTGGAAAAAATATGAAAACAATTGCCATCGATTTGAAACTTTCCAAATTCACTCAAAATGCATTCAGAGTTATGATTCTGCAAAAACCTGCAAACACCCCATCACTAGATTTCGCGATAATTTCCTGCAAACGGAGCTTGAGTTTGTAAATGTTCGAAAATATTTCAATGATCTGGAAAAAATATGAAAACAATTGCCATCGATTTGAAACTTTCCAAATTTACTCAAAATGCATTCAGAATTATTATTCTGCAAACACCCCATCACCACATTTCGAGATAATTTCCTGCAAACGGAGCTTAAGTTTGTAAATGTTCGAAAATATTTCAAAAATCTGGAAAAAATATGAAAACAATTGCCATCGATCTGAAACTTTCCAAATTCACTCAAAATACATTCGGAATTATGATTCTGCAAAAACCTGCAAACACCTCATCACTAGTTTTCGCGATACAGAACCTTAGTTTATAAAAAACGAGTTGAGTGGGTTCGATTCCTCGCTCGGACGGAACTTTTTCTTTATTTATTTATTCAAACCGTGTACATATTTCGTTAGTGCCTGAACGGTTAAAGACCTTTGTCAAAAAATTGTCTTAGAACTTAGGACATAGATAGGTGCTTTCGTTAATGGTTGTCCCTACGCCCAAAAAACGAAATGTCTTGGAGATACATGATGAAGGACCATTATAAACAATTGTGGTCATTGTAGACCATCGCTTTTTTCTTTTAAAATGAATCAAATCAGAAAATTAAATAAACAAGAGAGTCATGGAAGTGTGGAATAAGTGGAAAGATTAAATTTTACAACCGTACGTTCCAATTTCCGCAGATAAGGTGGCGCTATTGATAAAGCCGAGGCGTGCTGAATGGAAAATCACGATACTATTGTTTTTAAGTATGCATAAAGTCGCGGCACGAACACTCGAAACGTGTGTGTGGGTGTGTGTGTGTACAATATTCAGTGTCCATTAATACAGCACACGAAACACACAAAATGGACCAAAAACTTCGCCGATCCCGTTGTCCTGCCCGAACAATGACCGCGCGGACAGCTTCTTATCTGTACATTATAAAACCGTACATACAAGTCAAAACGGTCCTTTTTGCCCGAACCGAACCGAACCGGACCGGTTCAGGATTGCAGTTTCGGTGCACTGGCCTCTGATCTTAATTTAAGAAATAATAAAAAAAAAAACGTCAATTCGGTAATGGAAATGATGGCGAGAAGCTGGATGCGCACAGCGTGGTGTCTTTATCAAATATTTAAATAATAAGATTTAACTGCCTAAAATAATTCATACAAGATCGCGTGATAATAACACCCATCGATCGATTCAAATGTGCTCAAATTTGCATGGGATCGCATTTTCATAACTGGTCAGGAAATTAATTTGTGCAAATTGGGTTGTATACGTACTTATTGCAGGCAGGGTTGCCAACTCTGGATCGGTTACAAACGCGAATCCAAAAATTGTTATTTTGCGAGACGCTCCACTCCCACAAAACATTGTACTTCTACTGTACAATTTAGTAAAATGAGAAAATGTTTAATCGCTATATTTCAGGATAATTCATAGAAATTGTGCAATTACTCATGCGACTGAAAAAAATATTTTTAAAATTGATACCAAAGTTAAAACTTGTCAAATTTACTCCTCAATTCAACAACGACATATGTGTGTATGACTCCCACTTTTTACGAAGTATAAATATAATTTAAATTTAATTATAAACATTGTTTCTATGCGACTTCCAAGGACCGGTTGTGACCTTATTAAATATCATTCGCTCAGAATTTTTTTTTTTTGCTAACGAAGTGAGGAATCTTCATGGACACCTCTGAAGGGAGGTAATGTCTAAAAAACGGCGCCTACGGACTAAACCTCAGTCCTTGTCATCATGGACTGACTCTCGAATGTCACCAGTGTTGCCAACTCTGACAAACCACTTCCCCCTAAATTATAACTAAAAACCACCCAAACACAAAAACCCCTTTTTACTTTAAAGGATTGGGAAACAGAAATAGGGTTGGTTTTCAATTAATTTCCAAAAAAACGATAATTGTATTTTCTAAAAGTACAAAAAAAAGCCAAGATGGCAAAATAAAATACAAAAATATATTAACTAAGAAAAAAAACTCGAAAACTCATGAATGTAAAAACTATAAAAAGTATAGAATATCCCGTATAGCTCTGTAAATATCCACTTCAGAGAAAAAAAGTTTTAAATAGAAGTTATTTAACACTTAGTTATCCACCACCTTGGATATATCAATTTTATTTTTTTCCTTTAAACAAAAGGGCAACGAATAACACTTTTTTGTTTAATGACAATGCACATCTTTATTATACTCATTTGATAGAGTTTTTTTTTTCTCTCTTCAACTACATAAAACTTGATTACCTTTATCTAAAAAAAAAATCAATAAAAATATCTTGGATATTTATTTTTTGTAATAATAAATGAATAATGTAATTAAACTAAACTCACAGCAAATATTCAAAGTGTAAACCATTCAGTGGTAAATTTGGTTTTTAAATACTACACATACGATTTGATTAATGAAATGGAAATAAGTATCCAAGACATTTTCTTATTTTTCCTGAAATTTTTCTTATGTAAACATAATCAAGTTTTATGTCGTTGAAAAGAGAAAAAAAACTCTATCAAATGAGTATAATACAGATGTGCCTTATCATTTAAAAAAATGTTTTGAATTTAATTTTTTTCTTCAAGACTTTGTTGTTAGGACTTCTTGTTTAACACTTCTTTCCTCAGGACTTTCTTTAAGTCTCTTTCAGGACATTTTTCAAAACTATTTTTTAGAAATTTCTTCCGGGACAATTGATTCAGAATTTATTTTCGGCTCTTTTTAGGATTCTTTTATGGAATTTCTTGCAAGACTTTTTTACGATGTTTTGAATTTCATTTTTTCAGGACTTTTTTGAAAACTTTATTTTCGGGATTTTTTGTTTAAGATTTCTTTCCTCAGAACTTTTTTAAAGTCTCGTTTTCGGGACTTTTTCAAGATTCTTTAAAGATTTTTTAAAACCTTATTTTCAAAACTTTATTCAGGTTCTTTTTCAGGATAAATTTCAAGACTTTTTCAGGTTTTTTTCCTCAGAACTTTTTCAAGTTTTTATTTTTGGACTTTCTTTTCTGGGCTGTTTTAAGGATAATTTTTTCAGATTTTTTTTGAGGACTCTTCTTTCAGAATTATTTTCAGGACTTTTATAAGAATTTTCTTTCAAGACTTTCTGTTAGAACTTTTTTAAGAATTTTCTTCCAGGACTTTTTCTCAGAACTTTTTTAAGAATTTTCTTTCAGAACTTCTTCTTTCGGGACATTTTCCATTTTTTCAAGGCCTTTTTCTGTACTTTTTTGGAACTTATTTAAGAATTTTCTTTCAGGACTTTTTGTCAGACCTTTTTTTAAGAATTTACTTCCAGGACTTTTTCTCAGAACTTTTTTAAGAATTTTCTTTCAGAACTTCTTTCGGGACATTTTCCATTTTTTCAAGGCCTTTTTCTGTACTTTTTTGGAACTCATTTAAGAATTTTCTTTCAGGACTTTTTGTCAGACCTTTTTTAAGAATTTTCTTCCAGGACTTTTTCTCAGAACTTTTTTAAGAATTTTCTTTCAGAACTTCTTTCGAGACATTTTCCATTTTTTCAAGGCCTTTTTCTGTACGTTTTTCGGAACTTATTTAAGAATTTTTTCAGTAATTTTTCTCAGGAATTTTTTTGGACTATTTTTGTCAAGAGTTTTTTCCAGATTTTTTCAGGACATTTTCTTCAGGACTTTTTTCCAAGACTTCTTGCTTCGAAACTGTTTTTGAGGACTGTTTTCAGCACTTTTTTCAAGATTCATTTCCTGTTTCAAGACTTTCTTATGTGATTTTTCCTCCAGAAGCATTTATTTCTGACTTTTTTCATGATTTTCATGATTTTTTACCTGTTATACTTTCATTCAGGACTATTTTTTCAGGTCATTTTTCAGGCTTTTTTCAGGATTTTAGAACCTTTTTCGGGTCTTTTCAAAGGCCTTTTTTTCAGATCTTGTCAAAGGTCTTTTTTCAGATCTTGTCAAAGGCCTTTTTTCAGGACTTTTCTATTTTTCTTTTTGGGTTTGAGGACTTTTCTATTTTTCTTTTTGGGTTTCAGGACTTTTCTATTTTTCTTTTTGGGTTTCAGGTCAATTTATTTAACGATTTCTTTTCTCGACCTTCTTAAGGACATGTTTTGTCAGGACTATAGATGGTAACTCATGGGTGATACATCTAAAAATAAATTCAGAATTTAGAGACGAATTACATTATGTGAAAATATACAGGGTGTTCTATTTGAAATAGAAAAGTTAAGATAATTTCCGGTTACACTTAAATTCTGAGTTCATAGGCGATCCTTTGGATATTAGTTTTTACTTTACTTTACTTTCCCCGTTACGAAGTACGAGAAAGTATTGTGATCGCGATTTTTTTTTCAAAAATTTTTTTTACGGAAATAACCGTTTTGGGGTCCCTAGATGCCATTTCAACAATTTCTGGAAAAAAAATTGTGTGTGTGTGTGCTTTTAGTAAAATTTCGTACACCGGAAGTGGGTGTTTAACTATTTTATTTATTTTAACTATTTTTTGTTTTTTGCCAATATTTTCTGATATGATATGAAAAATATCACAAAAACATTTAAACAAATATTGTAGACAACAAAGAAATGAGCTTATTTTGTTTGAAAACATTTTTCATAAAATCATTTTTATTCGAGAAAAAAATGTATTATTATTTTTTCATTTTTGGTTTCTAATTATAAAACGATAATAGTTACAGCAAATTTATGTTTATAATAATTGTAGAGAATGCTAAAATGAACAACTTATAAAGAATAATATTTCTTCGAAATCTCTTTAGTTTTTGAGTAAACTGAGTTTTTGAATTTGAAGTATAATTTTTCCATCTTATAATTTTGACGTTTTAAACGTCAGTTTCATCAGATTCTACAATTTACATTTAAAATATGATTTAAATAGAAAATAAACCACGAAAGCGTAAATATAAATGACTACCATCAAATCGGAGAAAGTAACATGATGGCCACATCACCATTTTTGTAGATATGTGTAAAAATGTAAATGATATTTAGGGTCTACCAGAATTCAGTTACACCCGGTATATTAAAAAATAATACTGTAGACTCAAAACTAATTTAATTCGAATCTCCGATTCACTTTGTTAAAAAACTGCAACTGAGTAAAGGTTACATTAAAAGAAAAACGGTTAGTTACTAAATAACTGTTCATACACCCTGTATTCAAATACACCCTGTATTTGAAATAACGAACAGGCTCGTAACCACAAAGAGATTATATTATTTTTAAACAATATTCGCAATTATTTTGTTTATAACTGTAACAAAAAGCCCGCAATTAATTATTAAAGTTAATGAGTCAAAATACGCAGTGGTAATGTGACCTAATTTTTAAACGGCATCGGCTTTAGATATCGAATTACAACAAGCGCGTAGGAAATATCTGAGTTCGGCTCTTTAAGCGTCAATGAACTTGAGGACTGTTTATCTTTTACAAAAAAAAAAACGTTGCGATAACACTTCAAATTTCGGAGGCAAGAAATCATATCTCGCGTTTTAAATAAACAAACACACATTCCATGCAGACCTAATTAAATGAAAAAATCATCGGTTCTCAAAATGTTAAAAAAAAAACAAAAAAATTAGGAAAATTCAATTTTTTTTTTCGAATGGGTTCACAAATATTTTGTGTATATGCCCTTAACATCTGTTTGTTATTTCAAATACACCCTGTATAACTAGTCAGTTTGTAGTAACAGTAATCGTTATAACCGTTACTGGAAAATAACCGTTTATCTCATCACTAATTCAAACTGCGTGCGCTCAAATCCAATTCGGATTAATAAAAAATAATAATACCAAAGTTGAAAATGATAAAATTTCTGTTTGTGCTCCGCATGTCTGTTAATTTGTATTCTTATTAGTGTTTCGTCTAATCAAAAATGCTACGAGAGACTTATGCTCAGTGTTTTCCCCATTAAATCTTACAATGAATCGATTTGTAGATCCAAAGATTCACACATTAGTTTACTACACTTTGTTGGCTCGATTGTAGTGATTTAGAGGAGCTAAAAATATGTTTCTCGACACTATACTAAATTTAAATCGTATTCTTTATTCTTCCAAATGGGCGATATTGGACATAAAGAACGTACAAAAGGTCCCCCGGGCCATTGATTATTTTGGATATTTAACACCTCTTAACGGGCGGCGGTGTCCATTCATCCGATGCGTCAATCTCGTCCGCGCTATTTCTGACCACAAAGCCCAGTCGAATGTCAAATGTGGCGGTCTGAATGGGGGAATTATGTTAAATTCGTCACGGAGGATAATGAGACACGAAAAAGATTTTTACGGTGACGAATTATGTTTATTGCTTTTTTTGGAAATGCGATCAACGGCATTCGAAACGATGCCATAGACAACTATTTTCCCGGTGAATACCAATACTTTTTGCAGATTAATGGTATTGGAATCATTACAAAGCGATTATTTTCTAGTAGATCGAAGAATAAGAAAATAAATGGCACTATAGTTGAGTGTGATGAACTTATTTCATCAAATTATAAAAGGCCACCGTCTAGTCTTAATCAAATTTTCTGAATTTCTACAAGACCATTGATCAACATATTGTTGCATTCTATTTGTATTCCGTCGAGAAACTTCGTCAGGTACCTAAAATGATGTATTGTTATACGAGATCCTTTTACAAATTTTTAGGTCTATACATCCTAATCTTTCGACAACTAAAGCTTATTCTGCCTTTCATCTTCTCCTAAAGGTAGAAAGCTGGTTTATTTACGCAATTATCTATTTCCGTATTTTTCTGCCTTTCATTCATTTTCGCCATCCTGAATGTTTGAGCAAATCAAAATAACCTGTTTATCCATAAAGGAAACATCAATGTTTACCTCGCAACATCCGGCACACATTACAACTTTATTGATCCTCCGGTGATGTTTACGGAAGTCTTAATCTGGGCGATAAGTGATAAGACAAAATTTAGACCGTTCACCTTTCAAACAAATCGTCCACCGTGTACGTTGTTTACAGACGCGAAATGTTGGTTTGATTTATGATTTACGGTAAACGATAATTCTAACGAGAGTGTGTGTGTAAATTGTCCTCTTGCGCAAGCCGTCCGCTCGGTCCGTTAGTCACCCAAGTAAGTAATCTGCTTACGAGTTCCAGAGCGGGATTAAAGATTTTATACGGTTGTAAATTTGAGATTTCAGTGTGATGGCTGGGATTGTGAAATTAAAGTTCGTGCAGTTACGACATTGTATTCAAATTTTACTTTTAAATTTAATTTTTGAGATGACGGAAATAAACATATTGTAAATTAAATTGTTTCTTTTGCAAATAGCCTAAAGCTGGAGCTGGCAACGTGGACGTGCATCTCAGGCAAAAAAAAATGTATTTTTGTACATTATTATAGACACGGATTTTCTCATTGAATTATGAAATATTTTGGAACGTTTCCACCAAGTCACATTGGTCTTGATCAGGCGTATTGGTGGAGAACTGAAATATTTCTTAATTTAAAGAGAATTTAACAATATATACAACTCTTGCTGAACAACTTAATTCATATTTAAATTCAATAAAACGAAATGTAGCCTGAATATATGAATATTCAACCTGTTCGTAACTCTGCAAGCAAAATTCAGGCTACATTTCGTTGTATTGAATTTATTTAATGCTTTCTGCAACAAGTAAGGTTGTTTCTAATTTATTTAATTCATATTTGTTTATTTATCATACTGACAAAATACTGCTTGGATAGAGCGCAAAGTTGTAAAAAATGAGAATAATTTCGACGACTTGAAAATTTTCAAATTTATTCGAAATGTATTCTAGACTATGATAATGTAAAATGTTGCAAACATCACGTTCCTAATTTTTTAGAGAATCCTACATAAACATAACTCAAAATTGTACAAAATTGTAACAACTTCGGTGACATAAAAAAACATAAAAAAATAATTGCCAGCGGCTTGAAACTTTCCAAATTTACTTAGAACTAATTCTATAGCATGATTCTGAAAAAAATTGTAAACACTCAATAGCTAAACTTGAATATAGCGCGATGTTGTACAAACTTGCAATAATTTCGACGACTCGAGAAAAATATAAAAACAATTGCCACCGCCTGTAAATTCTTCAAATTTACTTTAAATTCAATGTAAATTATGTAAAATGTTGGTATAATCCCATATGACTTTACAATAATTTCGACGATTGAAGAAAAATACAAGAACCGCCATCGACTTGAAAATTTTCAAATTTACTCAAAATAAATTTTAAATTATAATCTTGTAACAAGTTGCAAACAACTCGTTCGTAATTTTTTAGATAATCCCTCATAAACAGAATGCAAAATTGTAAAATATTGTAATAATTTCGTAATATACGACACAAGTAACGTTATGAAACTTTTTACATTACGAGAGAAAAGTTTGAAAACACGAGCGACGTAGGAGCGAGTGCTTCTAAATTCTCGAGTAATGTAAAAGCAAATAACGTTACACGGTTTATTTTATTCTATTTATATTTTTTTAAATTTGAAAAATGGTTAATGAAAACCGCCAAAATGCGAAGTCATGCTTGTTTACCAATACCTCCATAGCAACGAGTTGCGTTAAGATAATATAACAATACTAGTGTTGTTAAGAATTTCTTAACAACACTAGTGTTGTTAAAGGTAGCTTAACGTTACTCGTTGCTAAGGAGTTATTGACATGATAACAGTATAGGATAAAATAAAAAATGCCATAGACTAGAAAATTTTCAAATTTATTCGAAATTAATTCTAAATTACGATTTTGTAAAAAGTTGTCCTAAAACTTAAATAGAACGCAAAGTTGTACAAAATTTCGGCGATTAAAGAAAAATATAAAAAAAACAATTCTCATCGACTTGAAACTTTCCAAATTCATTTAAAATTGATTCTAGATTATAATTCACCCAATCCGTTATTTCCGAAATCATCGCACTTGAACACAACCGTGAATTTTTAAAAAACTTGTAATCATTTTGGCGATGGAGTAAAATGTAATCGGTTTGAAATTTTCAAACTTAAGAGATAATGTTTTTAAAGAGGTTGACGTTTCTAATTGTTTAGATAATCCACTTGAATAGAACGCAAAGTTGTATAAAATTATAATTATTTCGGAACTTAGAGAAAAACTCGCAAGCCATCGGCGTGAAAATTTTCGAATTTACTCAAAATTAATTCTAGATTATAATTTTCTAAATTATTGCAAACCTGCTTCGCTAATTTTTGAGATAATCCACTTGAATGAAAGCCAAAATTGTAAAAAAAATTGTAGTCATTTCGGTGACTGGAGAAAAATATTAAAACAATTGCCATCGGCTTATAACCTCTTAAATTTACTCAAAAATCATTCTAAATTAATATTTTGTAAAAAGTTTTCTTATTTTTGAGATAATCTTACTTGAACAGAACGCAACATTGTAAAAAAAATTGTAATAACTTTGGTTGTATAAACAGTTGCCATCGGCTTAGAAACTTTGAAATTTACTCGTAATTCATTCTGAATTATTATTTTCTGAAAAGTTACAAATTGCGTCTCTTATTTTTGAGATAATTTTACTTGAACAGAACACAAAATTGAAATAAATGTAATAATTTCGGTGCCTGGAATAAAATATGAAAACAATTGCAATCGGCTTAGTAACTCTGAAATGTAATCAAAATTTATTCTAGATTATAGTTTTCGATAAATTTGCTAACTCGTCGCTCTAATTTTAGAATTAATTTTACCCTAATTTTTAAGATAATCCACTTGAGGGGAAAGCAAACTCGTAAAAAAAAATGTAATCATTTCGATGACTGGAGAAAAATTTGAAAACAATTGCCCTCGGCTTAGCAAGTCTCAAATTTACTAAAAATTCATTCGAGCTTACAATTTTTGAAAAAGTTGTAAACCCGTGTTCTTTATTTTGGAGATGTTGATTATATTCTTAAAATATAATAATTAAGGAGTTGTATAGAATTATTTCAGAATTTTTAAACAATTTTTAATATTTTTTATTTATTTTAGAAAATGCTCAATTGTGAACGCAATTAAAAAATGCACGTTTAACCCATTAAAAAATTATTGGAATTTAAGAAGTTGATTAGATTCTTAAAATATAATAATTAAGGAGTTGTATAGAATTATTTCAGAATTTTTAAACAATTTTTAATATTTTTTTATTTATTTTAGAAAATGCTCAACTTTGAACGCAATTAAAAAATGCACGTTTAACTAAGAACAGTTATAACTCATTAAAAAATTATTGGAATTTAAGAAGTTGATTAGATTCTTAAAATATATTAATTAAGGAGTTGTGTAGAATTATTTCAGAATTTTTAAACAATTTTTAATATTTTTTATTTATTTTAGAAAATGCTCAACTTTGAACGCAATTAAAAAATGCACGTTTAACTAAGAACAGCTATAACCCGTTAAAAAATTATTGGAATGTAAGAAGTTGATTATATTCTTAAAATATAATAATTAAGGAGTTGTGTAGAATTATTTCAGAATTTTTAAACAATTTTTAATATTTTTTATTTATTTTAGAAAATGCTCAACTTTGAACGCAATTAAAAAATGCACGTTTAACTAAGAACAGTTATAACCCGTTAAAAAATCATTGGAATTTAAGAAGTTGATTATATTCTTAAAATATAATAATTAAGGAGTTGTATAGAATTATTTCAGAATTTTTAAACAATTTTTAATATTTTTTATTTATTTTAGAAAATGTTCAATTGTGAACGCAATTAAAAAATGCACGTTTAACTAAGAACAGCTATAACCCGTTAAAAAATCATTGGAATTTAAGAAATTGATTATATTCTTAAAATATAACAATTAAGGAGTTGTGTAGAATTATTTCAGAATTTTTAAACAATTTTTAATATTTTTTATTTATTTTAGAAAATGCTCAACTTTGAACGCAATGAAAAATGCACGTTTAACTAAGAACAGCTATAACCCGTTAAAAAATCATTGGAATTTAAGAAGTTGATTAGATTCTTAAAATATAACAATTAAGGAGTTGTGTAGAATTATTTCAGAATTTTTAAATAATTTTTAATATTTTTTATTTATTTTAGAAAATGCTCAACTTTGAACGCAATTAAAAAAATAATTGTATTCCAAGAGAACTCAAAATTGTAATAATTTCGACATTTACTTAAAATTCATTCTAGGTTATGATTTCCTAAAAAGTTACAAACCATGTCTGCCGCCTATCTGAACAGAACGCAAACTTTTTTTTTACAATAATTATTTGTAGTAGAAACTCGGTGAATTTTTCAAGTTTTGAGATGATTTTGAACAGAACGCAACATTATTAGTTGTAGTTGAAACATAGTGAATTTTTCAATTCAGTTCACAATTTCTTTAATCTGTTTTGATTTAATTTTCATATTAAATTCCTGAAAATTTAATGTGTTGTAATTTTCAAGCATCTTTCCGCCAAAACGAGGATTGATGCAAATTAACCCTCTGACGTGCAGATCTGGATGTTGCCGGTGACACATAAAATTATCTCTGTTTTTAACAGTTCCCCTCTCTCGTTGACATATTTATTACCCGCCAGCTCCTATACCGGAAACTCGAGCGCTTATAAATTCGTTTATTTATAACTGAATTATTCCCATTTTCATCTAGAAGGCGCGCCTTTATGCATGATATATGTTAATCACGTTTGTTTTATATGTTAAGTCAACCATTGTAATGTTTCATTCAATGGATTTTTTTGAGGTATTAAGAATGGAACGAAGATAAATCAATCTTAAAACAATGTTAGATCAACAGATTACTTTCATCCGCAACCGCGGGGGGAGTTCCAAAATTTTTGAAAAAAATACAGATGAAAGCTCGTTGTACCCTTTAGTAATCCTAAAAATTTTAACTCTTCGATTTAAGTAGAATAAAAAAACAAACAACCATGAAAAGACTTTTGGTCACTTTTTGAAAAATCAAATTTTGTAGGGGAATGCTTTGTGAATATACTGGAGCTTTGACAAAGACCGGTCCCTTTGGAGATTTCGAACGTCTGTTGAAAATTGCACCTTTCTACGTTTCTCCGTTTTCTCGTAATTAATTATTTTTGTCTTGCGTTTAGTAGTATGCAGTAAAAAAAATACAGTAACAAAAATAAATTATATAAACCCGAGAGATAATAAAAAAAAATGTTGCAAGCTGAAGTCAAGAAAGGTTACAAAAACATATTAGCTAATAGACGATTAGTTCGTATTAAAAAAAAAAAAAAAAACATAACAAATTATTTATAGACAAAAACTAATTTTAATAAAGCAAACAAAAATAATCACCGACTTGAATACTAACAATAATAATCACGCGAGGGCATGGATGTCAGATATGAACAAATCAGCCATAAATGAATGTCCAAAATGATTAAGATCATCTCCCATATCCTCTTCAACAAGGCTGCTATATTAATCCCAAATATATAAAAAAACATAATCGATAATACTCGATTTAATTTCATCATTTCATCCATCTATACTGACGCCACAAGGTCGAAATAAAATGAGGTAGAAAGGAAGACCTCTGGTCGATAATCATTTGGCAGAAAAATACAATAATAATTATTGTCCTCTTAAGTGTATCAAAACTTGTGTAACTAAGTATCCAGAAGTTTACAACTAATTTGTTTAAATTCTTATGCGAAAAAGAATTGTATAATTTAGCAGAATACTTTGATTAGTGATGTATGCAGCAAAGAGTTAAGGGCGGCCTGTAGAGATTGAGCCAAAGTCCAGCACAAGCATCCTCTGGCCGAACTTGACGCCGTCACTGCTTTCAATAATTTTCAGCGTCAGTGGCGATGTTATTGATTTGGATTATACCTGGACGGACCTACCGTCAGATACAGTGTGTGTGGGTAACTAATCTTATCATATTCGAATTATTATTTCCAACGTCAAACTGAACTGCTAGGCATGGAATTTCCTGTATTTTTATTTTTGTTATCTCAATAAAGATAATGCATTATTATTATTATTAAAAAAATACTGACTTTACCTCATTTACCTCAGACAAGCGACAGTCGGGTCCATTAGCCCTGTTGTGATTGAGGGTAATGCACTCGAAACCTCGCCGGTCATATCTGCAAACGTTGCCTCAAAAAAAAATCAAAAATTACGCGCCTGCTTTTCCTTTCCTTTCCTCGAGACCAGAATATTCGTGAAACCCGTTCGGGTGGGAGGACGGGTAGACGGCCATCATATGTCACTGGCGATGTGTCAGTTTGCATAACCGCGCGAAAGGTCAGCGTCTCCTTGCCCACAGAAAACCCTTCCACGAATCGAGAGACCTGAATGCGAAATTTGAATCGCCGATTATCGGCGGTTTCGGTTTAATGGGGTTCGAATGAGCGGAGATTACCGTTACCGGAATGGCGGCCGGAGGAATTCGTGATTTTTACATGTTTCATACTTGAGGAATCCACACTGTAACAGCGCGGTCCATTTTAGTACCGTGGAAACGGACGACGACGACGCGACCGAGGGAATTCTTGTTGTATTTCGAATATTTTTCCACTGGGAATTTCACGTGAAAAAATGTGTTTGATTATCTTTTTTATTAAAGTTATATTTTAACACCAACATCCTGTCGCTTATACAAAACTCGATGGATAATACAAATTTTACAAATATTTTTGTTATTTACTAATTATATCGGATTTTTTTTTGTCCCGGTTAAATCGGTTAATTTTTTTTATGTAGAAATTCTTGAACGTTTTCAATATTTTCCAGGCTTATTCTGCGCATTCATCTCTCTCGCGGGCTATTTTATCGGCCCTCGCTTGCCAATCCATCTATTCGTAAAGCAATTGTCAAAAAACGCGCATAGTGAGGGGATGCGCCGTCTTGCTGAAACCATATTATCTTATTTGATCTTATCTTGACTTGTGTGAAACTTTTAGTTCTGGCATTAATAATATTATTATTATATGGAAGGTCAAGATCATTTTTGTTTGGAAAAAAAGCGGTGGAACAAGGTCATTTTGCAAAAACTCTAAATATCAAGTTCTCACCTTCAATTGTCATTTACTGGAAAAATTTCTAATGTAGGATGGCAACATTTTTACACTTCCAGTTCGACAATGAAAAAGATCTCTCAAAATCAAGAACAAACATAGGAGCATAAATGGCATAAAAATAAAATGGATGACGTCATTACTAGAAAACAAACGACGACTGAAAATCGACCTGTTGGAGGATTTTTTCCAAAAATATTTTATTTCGGATTTACTGAATATATTCCTTACTTTAGGCGCGCACTGTATACAGGTAAATACCACTAGGTTAATTAAAACTAGAGGTGGGCCAAGATACTGGGGCAATAAAGTTTTTTTCTAACAAACTTCCCAGTAATGTAAGAACGTTTTTAGAAGGTGGGTCTTCCAAACACTTTAAAACAAATGTCAAAAATTATCTAGTTGCTAGAGCTTTTTTTTAACAAAGATGAATTATAACCACGTAAGCCCCCTCTATGTACGCCACTGGTTGTAGCATACAACCTACAGGACAAAAAATATATTGAGCTCAAGAAAAACATTTCTTATGCACAGATTTTTGGCTGCATTCGGTCAAAAACAAAAAAAATCAGGTTGGATTGTACTGACTTTATTTTTTATTTATTCTATTTTTAGTACTTTTTTTGAGAAATTTGTTTCGTGACTCTTTTTTGGGAGGTTGTATTGACTTTATTTTCAGACTTTATTTTCAGCATGTTTTTTTCAGGAATTTGTACTTTATTCTTCGTGACTTTTTTTAGGTGGGTTATACTGTCTTTATTTTTAGACTCTTTCAAGACTTTATTTTTAGTACTTTTTTGAGAAATTTGTTTCGTGACTCTTTTTTGAAAGGTTGTATTGACTTTATTTTCAGACTTTATTTTCAGCACTTTTTTTCAGAAATTTGTTTCAGGACTTTATTCTTTGTGACTTTTTTTGGGTGGGTTGTACTATCTTTATTTATAGACTCTTTTTTCAAGACTTTATTTTCAGCACTTTTTTCTTTGTGATCTTTTCGAGACATTTCTTCAGGATTTTTTTCAAGACTTTGTTTTCAGGCCTTTTCAGAACTTTTTCAGGTCTTCTTCACGACTTTTTAAGACCTCTCTCAGGACTTGTTTGATTTTTTTTCAGAACTTATTTATCAAGACCTGAGTTTCAGGACTATTCTCATGACTTTTCGTTTATGACTTTTTTCAGGTGTTTTTAGGACCTTTAGGACTTTTTTCAAGACTCTACCAACATTTGTCAAGACTTTTTTCAGGTCCTTTCATAAGACCTTCTTTCAAGACTTTTTTTTATCAAGACTAGTACTGTTTTATTAGGATCTTCTATTTCAGGACTTTTTTGTTCAGGACTTTTCTTCGTGGCTTTTTTTGTGGATTGTATTGCCTTTATTTTCAGACTCGTTTTTCAAGACTATATTTTCAGCACTTTTTTTCAGGAATTTATTTCCGGACCTTTTTCTTCGTGACTTTTTTTTGGTGGGTTGTACTATCTTTATTTATAGACTCTTTTTTCAAGACTTTATTTTCAGCACTTTTTTCTTCGTAATCTTTTCGGGACGTTTCTTCAGGATTTTTTTCAAGACTTTGTTTTCTGATCTTTTTCAGGTATTCTTCACGACTTTTTAAGACCTCTCTCAGGACTTGTTTGATTTTTTTTCAGAACTTATTTATCAAGACCTGAGTTTCAGGACTATTCTCATGACTTTTCGTTTATGACTTTTTTCAGGTGTTTTTAGGACCTTTATGACTTTTTTCAAGACTCTTTGTTAGGACTTTTTGTCAGGACTTTTTTTCAGGTCCATTTATAAGACCTTCTTTAAAGACTTTAATCATCAAGATGCTTTTTATGAGTACTGTTTTATTAGGACCTTCTATTTCAGGACTTTTTCGTTCAGGACTTTTCTTCGTGACTTTTATTGACCTTTATTTTCAGACTCCTTTTTCAAGATTATATTTTCAGCACTTTTTTTCAGGAATTTATTTCCGGACCCCTCTCTTTGTGACTTTTTTTTTGGGGTGGGTTGTATTGACTTTACTTTCAGACTCTTTTTTCAGGACTTCATTTTCAGCACTTTTTTTCAGGAATTTGTTTCTGGACCTTTTTCTTCGTGACTTTTTTTTATGGTTTGTATTGACTTTATTTTCAGACTCCTTTTTCAAGACTATATTTTCAGCACTTTTTTTTTCAGGAAATTATTTCCGGACCTTTTTCTTCGTGACTTTTTTAGGTGGGTTGTACTATCTTTATTTATAGACTCTTTTTCAAGACATTATTTTCAGCACTTTTTTCTCTTCGTGCTCTTTTTCGGGACTTTTTATCAGGATCTTTTCCAAGACCTTGTTTTTCAGGTCTTCTTCACGAATTTTTAAGACCTTTCTGAGGACTTTCAGGATTTCCTTTTCAAGACTTCATTTTCAGAACTTTATCACTTTATCTTTCATAATTCTATGTGTGTTATTATTTCTTTTTATATAATAATTTTGACTTTTACTGATAATTTAATTGATTAACTGAAATGTATTTTTTTTAAATGGTTATTCAGTTAAATAATAATAATAATTCCGACGTTTCAAACGTCAGTAACAAAATATTATCTTTTTCAGATCTTCCTCACGACTATTTAAGACCTTTCTGAGTACCTACTTATTTTTTCGGATTTTCTTATCAGGACTTATTTTTCAAGACTTCATTTTCAGAATTTTTCTCAGGACTTTTTTTCGAGACTCCTTTTCAGGACTCTATTTTTAAGACTTTTTATTGACATTTTTGTTTTTTAGGACTTCTTTTCAGACTTCTATCGGGACTGTTTAAATCATTTTTCAGTACTTTCTTCGGGCCTTTTTAAAAAATTATTTCGGAAAGTTTTCAAGATTTTTTGTGTTTTTTTTTTAGGACTTATTGAAAGCCTCCACAATTACTTATCTTACTTTTAAAGACCTGATTATCAGGACTTTTTTCCAGACTTTTTTCAGGTCTTTTTTAAGACCTTTAGAATTTTTTGTCAAGACTCTTTTTCAAGACTTTTTGTCAGCACTTATTTCAGGTCCTGTTTTTTCGTGCCTTTTTCTTCGACTTCATTTTCAGAACTTTTCTCATGACTTTTTTTCGGGACTTCTTACCAAGACTTTTTTTCTAGACTCTTTTTTCGGGACTTTTTGTTGGGATTTCTTTTTTCATGACTTGTTTCCAGGCATTTATCAGGACTTTTTAAATCCTTTCTTAAGTATGTTCTTCAGGCCTTTTTCAGAACTCTTTTCGGAACATTTCTAACGACTTTTGTTCAGGACTTTTTCAAGAATTTTTTTGGGACTTATTTTTCAAGAATTTCTTCTTTTTTCATTACTTTTAAGAACCTTTAGGATTTCTTTTCAAGACTCTCTGTCAGGACTTTTTTTTCAGGTCCTTTTTTAAGACCTTCTTTCAAGACTTCTTACATCAAGACTCTTTTAATCAGGACTTTTTTTATTAGGACCTTCTGTTTAGGACTTTTTTGTTCAGGACAATTTTTTCCAGGTTTTTGTAGAACTTCTAAAGGCTTTTTTCAGAAATCTTAGGACTTTTTTTATCAGGACTTTTTAACAGGACACATGAATTGTCGTTTTGATTTTCACAATTTTAACGTTTCAAACGTCAGTATCAAAATATGAGCATAATAACTATTATATCATCAAATCGGACAAAGTAACTTTAATTCTTTAATTCTCTTAATTTTCCAAAATTAGTATGCAAATTTGCAATACAAATTAATGAAATAGTGTCAAAATGATGGCTCCACATCATCATTTTTTAGCTTCGTAAACTCTTCACTGGCATTTTGATCTCTTGTCGAAAAATATACTATCCTATATATTTAGTGTAGAACCGCGTTACAAGTTAATATGCACCGATGACCCAACAAAATGGAGCATTTTAAACACCCCCCACCCTTATCGAACCCACGCCCAGTTAATTCACCCTCGGCGCGGGATTTTGCCCCTGCAAAACACACAACCGCAGCGTTTGTCCGCCACCTGACAAAACCGTCCGCGATTCCACGAAAACACCACTTAATTAAATTCACATTTTAGTCCCAGATAGCAGAAAAGAACAAATGACCCGAAGCGATCGTCATCATGGACGGAATGGAATGACGCGCGGTCTAGTCTCGGTCTGCTGAACCAATTAAGCGTCCCAACAAAAAATTCTACCTGTTGGATTTTATCCTCTTTATTTTTTATTTTTCGTTTATTAAAATCGTGTGCGGGTTTAATTACTCGCGCATTAATTATTCTCTATCTGCGCCGACATCTACGATTGATTAATTAATTACAAACATGCGGCATTGATTTAACGAAAAGGGGTTTTTTTCCCCCGGTGTATTAATGAAAGTTTTAAAAGGGATTATTCATAGGAAACAAAGTTTAATTGAACGGACCTGCATAATTTTCGTGTTATACAAATACATCTACATTGTGTGTACGGGGAGTATGAATTATAATGGGGAGGAAACTATTGTTCGCAACAGTGGGATGTGTATGTATGTAGGAACTGATAAAGTTATTTTAGAAATATTCTAATATGGAGGATGTACTGGATGCGGCAGGGAAACCTCCTTTATTTCAGGCGATAATTAGAAGTTAATTGTAATTCCTGTTTGGATTTTGATTTCTATAAAGGGAGGAGTATTTCATGCAGTTTTCTTTTTACATACACAACAATCTTTATTTTCTGTTTGAGCAACGATAAACAGGGTGATTCAGTTTGGTGTTCCATCAACTTCTAACTTTTTTTTTATTTTAAGAGTAAAGTACAAACCATATATATTTGTAAACGGTAGTATTTTATGGTTTCACCGAATAAACCGATTTAGATATTTTCTTAGTATTATTTCTTATTATTATGTAAGCTTATAGTTGTGGTGGATTTTCGGATGCAGGAGAGTGCCCTCTATTCGAATTGAAGCTATGGATACATCACTCAATCTGATTTTGAACTTCGCAAAGTTTCGCCTCCAGAAAATAAAGTAAGAGCCATGGATACATCGCGTTGTAATCACTCAATCGGTTTTGTAGTTCGCTAAGTGTTGCATCCAGAAAGTAATGCAAGAGCCATGGCTCCATCTTGTTGGAGTAACATATCCTGATTTTGAGCTTCGCCTCCAGAAAATAAAGTAAGAGCCATGGATACATCGCGTTGTAATCACTCAATCGGATTTTGTAGTTCGCTAAGTGTTGCTTCCAGAAAGTAATGCAAGAGCTGACTCCATCTTGTTGGAATAACACATCCTGATTTTGAAGTTCGCAAAGTTTTGCCTCCAGGAGATAATGTGAGAGACATGACTCCATCTTGTTGGAATCAGAGAATCAAATTTTGAAGTTTGTAAAGTTTTGCTTCCAGAAAATTTCTTAGGAAGTCGATGTATCGATCGGCACAGTTACACCTCTCTCCTCTAATTACGAATCAACCTGCGCACAAAACTGTGAAGTGACTTTTCATCGAGCTGTACTTTCTGCCGAAGAATTTTTTTTGTTAGTTAGCTGAACAAATGCAAATGAGCTTTGTTAGTTGTTATCAAAATAAAATTAGTTATACTAATTGAAGAAACGACAAATTTCTGAAGCTGAAATCTTGAAACTGTACACCTAAAATCGATTCTAATTCAAAATTTGAAACCAAATTTCAAAACATTCCATAACCAGACGTCGAAATAATCGCACGAATCCAGAATTTCTCAAGCGCTAAAAAAATTAAATCTTTCAAAATGTACTCAAAATTTATTCTATCTTAAGACTCAAAAGAATTTTTCACTAAATTCCTGAAGTCTTACTGAAAGAATTACAAAAAAAAACTTTTTAAATCGTTGAATGCATTTTTTTTCTCTTAATTTCTAGTTTTGAGTGCAGCCATTTTGTTTTCTGCTGTAATATCTCGATTGTTTTACTTGAATATAAAAAGTATGTTTATTTGGCGTGAATCTGGAAATTTTAGTGCTAATTTCTGCAGACATTAATTTTTTATAATTTTTTTAATCGTTGAATGCACTTTTTTTAATTTTAATTTCTAGTTTTGAGTGTTGCCATTTTGTTTTCAGCTGTAATTTCTCAATTGTTTTAATTGAATAAAAAAAGGATGTTTATTTGGGATGAATCTGGAAATTTTAATGCTAATTCCTGCAAACATTATTTTTTTATAATTTTTTTAAATCATTGAATGCATATTTTTCAATTTTAATTTCTAGTTTTGAGTGCAGCAATTTTGTTTTCAGGTGTTGTATCTCGATTGTTTTAATTGAATATAAAAAGTATGTTTATTTGGCATGAATCTGGAAATTTGAGTGCCAATTCCTGCAGACATTATTTTTTTATAATTTTTTTAAATCGTTGAATGCACTTTTTTTCTTTCAATTTCTAGTTTTGAGTGCAGCCATTTTGTTCTCAGCTGTAATATCTCGATTGTTTTAATTGGATATGAAAAGTATGTTTATTTGGCATGAATCTGGAAATTTTAGTGCTAATTCCTGCAGACGTTATTTTTTATAATTTTTTTAATCGTTGAATGCACTTTTTTCAATTTTAATTTCTAGTTTTGAGTGTCGCCATTTTGTTTTCAGCTGTAATATCTCAATTGTTTTAACTGAATATAAAAAGTATGTCTATTTGACATGAATCTGGAAATTTTAGTGCTAATTCCTGCAGACAGTATTTTTTTATAATTTTTTTTAATCGTTGAATGCACTTTTTTCAATTTTAATTTCCAGTTTTGAGTGCAGCCATTTTGTTTTCAGCTGTAATATCTCGATTGTTTTAACTGAATATGAAAAGTATGTTTATTTGGTATGAATCTGGAAATTTTAGTGCTAATTCCTGCAGACGTTATTTTTTTATAATTTTTTTAATCGTTGAATGCACTCTTTTCAATTTTAATTTTTAGTTTTGAGTGTCGCCATTTTGTTTTCAGCTGTAATATCTCAATTGTTTTAACTGAATATAAAAAGTATGTCTATTTGGCATGAATCTGGAAATTTTAGTGCTAATTCCTGCAGACGTTATTTTTTTATAATTTTTTTAATCGTTGAATGCACTCTTTTCAATTTTAATTTTTAGTTTTGAGTGTCGCCATTTTGTTTTCAGCTGTAATATCTCAATTGTTTTAACTGAATATAAAAAGTATGTCTATTTGGCATGAATCTGGAAATTTTAGTGCTAATTCCTGCAGACGTTATTTTTTTATAATTTTTTTAATAGTTGAATGCACTTTTTTTTCTTTTAACTTCTAGTTTTGAGTGTCACCATTTTGTTTTCAGCTGTAATATCTCAATTGTTTTAATCAAATATAAAAAGTATGTTTATTTGGGATAAATCTGGAAATTTTAGTGCTAATTCCTGGAGGCAATATTTTTTTATAATTTTTTTAATCGTTGAATGCACTTTTTTCAATTTTAATTTCTAGTTTTGAGTGCAGCCATTTTGTTTTCAGGTGTAATATCTCGATTGTTTTAATTGAAAATTAAAAGTATGTTTATTTGGCATGAATCTGGAAATTCAAGTGCTAATTCCAGCAGACATAATTTTTTTATAATTTTTTTAAATCGTTGAATGCGATTTTTCAAATTTAATTTCTAGTTTTGAGTGCAGCCATTTTGTTTTCAGCTGTAATATCTCAATTGTTTTAATTGAATATGAATAGTATGTTTATTTGGGATGAATCTGGGAATTTTAGTGCTAATTCCTACAGACGTTATTTTTTTATAATTTTTTTAAATCGTTGAATGCACTTTTTCAATTTTAATTTCTAGTTTTGAGTGTTGCCATTTTGTTTTCAGCTGTAATTTCTCGATTGTTTTACTTGAATATGAAAAGTATGTTTATTTGGGATGAATCTGGAAATTTTAATGCTAATTCCTGCAGTCGTTATTTTTTTATAATTTTTTTAAATCATTGAATGCATTTTTTAAATTTTAATTTCTAGTTTTGTGTGTTGCCATTTTTTTTTCAGCTGTGATATGTCAATTGGTTTTGTTGGAAATGAAAAGCAGGTCTATCCGAGGTGGATCTGGAAATTTTAGAACTAATTTCTGGAGATGCTATTTTTTATATTTTTTTTAAATCGCTGAAAGTACTTTATTCCTTTTAAATTTGTGTTTGAGTGCTGCCATTTTGTTTTGAGTTATGAAATGTCAATTTTTTTGATTAAATATTAAAGGTTTATACGGGATGGATCTAGAAATTTTAAAGTTAATTCCTGTGGTGATTTTTGACAAATATTTTTTAAGTTGTTAAATGCACTTTTTTCTTCTTAATTTTTAGTTTTGAGTGTAGCCATTTTGTTTTCAGCTATATTATGTCAAATTTTCACTGAGTTCATCATTTTGTACTTAAGAAAAAGGCAAAACTGATTATAGCTGAAGCGTATTAAAAATGGACAATCACTCAAAAATTAAAAAAAAGAAATAGAAATAGGAATAGGAAGAGTCAGTGGCGGCTCGTGAACCATTTTAATGGTAGAGCCACTTACCATACAATATATTTTGAAGAAAGAATGAAACTTGATTTTAAGAAAAACAAAATTTGCTTCTTGTGATTTAAAAAATTCTAAAAAAAATAGTGACTACCAGAATTAGCTTAAAATTTCCTAAATGCATCCAGAAGTATTGTATTTTTAACATACTGGAAAATGATCGACATACCCCCTCTGGAAACAAAATGTCAGCCATTGAAACTTGATTTTTAGAAAAACGAAATATGCATCTTGTGATTTAAAAAATTCTAAAGAATATAGTGACTACCAGAATTGGCTTAAAATTTCCTAAATGCATCCAGGAATATTGTATTTTTAACATACTGGAAAATGATCGACAAACCCCCGCTGGAAACAAAATGTCAGTTATTAAAACTTGATTTTTAGAAAAAACAGAATTTGCATCTTGTGATTTAAAAAATTCTAAAAAATATAGTGACTGCCAGAATTAGCTTCAAACTTCTCAAATCCATCCAGAAATATTGTATTTTTGACAAATTGGAAAAAGTATCGACTAATCCCCGCTGGAAACAAAATGTCAGCCAACGAAACTTGATTTTTTTATTTGCATCTTGTGATTTAAAAAATTCTAAAAAATATAGTGACTACCAGAATTAGCTTAAAATTTCCTAAATGCATCCAGAAATATTGTATTTTTAACATACTGGAAAATAATCGACAAACCCCCGCTGGAAACAAAATGTCAGCCATTGAAACTTGATTTTTAGAAAAAACAGAATTTGCATCTTGTGATTACAAAAATTCTAAAAAAAAAGTGACTACCTGAATTAGCTTCAAATTTCACAAATGCATCCAGAAATATTGTATTTTTAACATACTGGAAAATGATCGACGTACCCCCGCTGGAAACAAAATGTCAGCCATCGAAACTTGATTTTTAGAAAAAACATAATTTGCATCTTGTGATTTAAAAAATTCTAAAAAATATAGTGACTACCAGAATTAGCTTAAAATTTTCTAAATGCATCCAGAAATATTGTATTTTTAACATACTGGAAAATAATCGACAAACCCCCGCTGGAAACAAAATGTCAGCCATTAAAACTTGATTTTTAGAAAAAACAGAATTTGCATCTTGCGATTTAAAAAATTCTAAAAAATATAGTGACTACCAGAATAAGCTTAAAATTTCCTAAATGCATCCAGAAATATTGTATTTTTAACATACTGGAAAATGATTGACAAACCCCCGCTGGAAACAAAATGTCAGCCATTAAAACTTGATTTTTAGAAAAAACAGAATTTGCATCTTGCGATTTAAAAAATTCTAAAAAATATAGTGACTACCAGAATAAGCTTAAAATTTCCTAAATGCATCCAGAAATATTGTATTTTTAACATACTGGAAAATGATTGACAAACCCCCGCTGGAAACAAAATGTCAGCCATTAAAACTTGATTTTTAGAAAAAACAGAATTTGCATCTTGTGATTTAAAAAATTCTAAAAAAATAGTGATTGTCAGAATTAGCTTTACATTTCTCAAATCCATCCAGAAATATTGTATTTTTGACAAATTAGAAAAAGTATCGACTAATCCCCGCTGGAAACAAAATGTCAGCCATCGAAACTTGATTTTTAGAAAAAACAGAATTTGCATCTTGCGATTTAAAAAATTCTAAAAAATATAGTGACTACCAGAATAAGCTTAAAATTTCCTAAATGCATCCAGAAATATTGTATTTTTAACATACTGGAAAATTATCGACGTACCCCCACTGGAAACAAAATGTCAACACTCGAAACTTGATTTTTGGAAAAATGAAATTTGCATCTTGTGATTTAAAAAATTCTAAAAAATATAGTGACTGCTAGAATTAGCTTAAAATTTCCTAAATGCATCCAGAAATATTGTATTTTTAACATACTGGAAAATAATTGACAAACCCCCGCTGGAAACAAAATGTCAGCCATTGAAACTTGATTTTTAGAAAAAAACAGAATTTGCATCTTGTGATTACAAAAATTCTAAAAAAAAGTGACTACCTGAATTAGCTTCAAATTTCACAAATGCATCCAGAAATATTGTATTTTTAACATACTGGAAAATGATCGACGTACCCCCGCTGGAAACAAAATGTCAGCCATCGAAACTTGATTTTTAGAAAAAACATAATTTGCATCTTGTGATTTAAAAAATTCTAAAAAATATAGTGACTACCAGAATTAGCTTAAAATTTTCTAAATGCATCCAGAAATATTGTATTTTTAACATACTGGAAAATAATCGACAAACCCCCGCTGGAAACAAAATGTCAGCCATTAAAACTTGATTTTTAGAAAAAACAGAATTTGCATTTTGTGATTTAAAAAATTCTAAAAAATATAGTGACTACCAGAATTAGCTTAAAATCTCCTAAATGTATCCAGAAATATTGTATTTTTAACATACTGGAAAATTATTGACGTACCCCCACTGGAAACAAAATGTCAACACTCGAAACTTGATTTTTGGAAAAATGAAATTTGCATCTTGTGATTTAAAAAATTCTAAAAAATATAGTGACTACCAGAATTAGCTTAAAATTTCCTAAATGCATCCAGAAATATAGTATTTCTAACATACTGGAAAATAATCGACAAACCCCCGCTGGAAACAAAATGTCAGCCATTGAAACTTGATTTTTAGAAAAAACAGAATTTGCATCTTGTGATTTAAAAAATTCTAAAAAAATAGTGACTGCCAGAATTAGCTTCAAACTTCTCAAATCCATCCAGAAATATTGTATTTTTGATAAATTGAGAGAGAATTTATTTGGCTCCAAATGCACGCGTGTAAGACACTATTTAATTAAAAATTCTTGCCAAGATCGAAACTGCAGGTAGTGCCATGGCTCCTCGGCTCTATATGACGAGCCGCCCCTGGGAAGAGTACTGCACACCTCTGGTCACATTAACCCCTCCCTTTTCTCTACCATCGTAGGCTTTAGTGACTCTTAGTGGAAATGTTATTTATTATGTGACGCAGAAATTTAACAGTGATTCTACAAAGTTTTTGCAAATTGAATTTAAACAAAAATTGTATGTGTTAAATTATACGAAATTCCATAATTTAATTCGATCCCTTTAACCCATAACAAATTTCTCGTTATCTCTCATTGCGACAACAATGATTCACCGTACAACTATTGTTCGATTAATGATTTTCAACGCATACATAGCGGCAGCACATTGAGAAATTGATAAATGATTCAGCAACGACCGAGCAGACACACACACGCACACACCTCTCTTCGTCCAGCCCCCTCACCTCCTCGATCATTTGATAAATCGCCGTCGTCGTTCCTCTCCATCATCAACATCCTTAAAATTACGTTACGTCACCCTTTTAGTAAGGCCAGTTTCTAAAAATACGCGTACACACACTATAAATATTTATAAACAATCAGACATGAAACTGGATCGAGTGATGTAACTGGTTAAAATAAAATTAGCCTCTCAATGGAGGAGAGTACTTTCGTTTTCAACGGATCTGTATTTAAATCTTTAACACTTTCTTCGCTACAACTGACCCATTTCTGGAGTAATAATAGCAATGACCGATTTATGATATCGTAGGATTGTTTATAGGAGAGTATAAATAGGTAAATGAATTATATTTTCTCCACGATTCGAATATTTAAGTGTTCTGAAATCAGTTTTTATCAGAGAACTTACACATTCTCACACTAGTTATATAATGAATATTCTGGCACTCGTTACAGCCTTGGATGTCACTGACGTTTTAAACGTCAAAATTATAAAAGATTACAATGACAAATTATACTTCTCAAAAAGTGATGAGGTGATTTAAAACAATACTCATAAATGTATAATATCAATAAGTCAAAATAGATATATCTTTGGTATCTTAATTATCATCATTAAATCGATCAAAATGTCAAACCAATTACGTACGAACAAATCGATCGTAACACGATATAATCCATCATTGATGAAGTTCCACTGCTCGAATAATTAGCTTATCTTTGGGCACTGTCTTAACCGCCCGTTGACAGCCGAAGATTTAAGACCCGATGAACACCGAATGGCCTTTGGATCGTCGCAATGATTATTCTTGCAGCGATTTAAGAGTTAAGAATGTATCCCCATATTATAAAACGGTGAAGATCCCCTCATAAAAAATTTCAGGTTCATCAAGATTTGTATAATTATTTTTGTGAATGGAAATTTAATAAAAACTACGATTTTTTTTTAAGGAAGGATGGTTGACAGGATTTCTGGTTGAGGAAGCGTTGAGGATGATTTGGGAATTGACGTGTAGCCAACTAGGGCATTCTGCCACAACCGATAATTTGTATAATATAATCATTTATAATGATGAAAGGGACATACACTAAACATCCATGGACCCGCACGGCCATTTCTCGTGCCGAAAAAGTTACTCGAACCCACGACCACGAGGCCCGTAAGCAGGAGCTCTACTCACTGGGCCACCGCGGCCCCCAATTACGAATTTAAAGAGGATTTTTTTAATAAAAAGAATTAACAATCAATTTACGCTTTATCGATTTAAAAATTTTACGTAATAAAAGTACTTTTATTACCTAACATTAACAATTATTTGATAATTTGTTCTTATGAACGTGGCACCTCGATTGAAATACCTTTGTGATGCAATTTCGGAATTTTACACCTCGAAGGTGTTATTAAATTTCACTTGAACCAGCAACGTTAATACCTAGAAGATGCTTCCAGAAAAAATAGTAACATAAAACGGAGACAATTTCACGAAATAACGTAATAATTACTGGAGCGGAATGCTAATGTTAAAACGCTTGGCGTGCAGAATATCAGGTGACTTTAAATATGACCCTCGCGTTACTTATTACATCTACACATTAATATACATAATAATAATGATATTCATTTATTAATGCATTTCAGAAAAAAAACACACCATTGCATAAATTAAATCGATTGATGATGATAAAGATTGAATCTACAAAGATAAACTGAAATTTTTAAGATTTTACAAATAAAAATACAGTTTGAGTTGAAAAAAAAACTTGTAAAAGAGTATAGTTGAATTAAAAAAGATCAATCAACAAGGACACGTAGAAAATTAGTCGGTTTCAATTAAAATGGATGATTTTTAATTTTTGTTAAAAACTTGAAAATGTACACAAGTACAGCCCTTGGAACTTTTGCTCAGAAAATGCAACTTTTTTAATAATCATCGTGTAATGGTTCATACCCCGGTGCTGTACAAATTTGCAATTTGTATTATTTTTACGTTGTGTTGTGTTATGTAGTAACCCTTAATTATTTACCAAGTTCGTTACGGATGTGAATGTGTATTATCTAGTGCTATGCTTTCTTTCTTGATTGACTACGTAATTCACTTACTTGCTTCCTCAGCTTGCAATTGATTAATTACCTCTAGGATATTTTAGGGATAAACAGGAATTAAGGTATAATAACATCAAATAAAAACAATAGGGTGAGAGTTTAACGAATGATCAGTTTATTATCTTTAAATTCATTTTGAAATGTGCAACGAAATTGTTCAATATCTAGTTTTACAATTATCAACATAAATAATTATTTTCCCGTTATATATTTTTAATGACGTGACCATAAATGTGGGTGGTTTCTGTATTAGATTTTATTTACAACCGAATTTTTCATGATTATTGCGGAGAATAAAAGTCGATGTCTATTTAGACTTTGCAAAATTTGGTTTTCGCGTCAAATAACATTATATTGTCTCAAAAACATTATGCCCATCGTCCCTGACCGTCTGCCGGACGCAAGTTGTGGCCAAGCATCCAAACCGACTTCAAGACGGAGTACAACATAACCTTCTTGCAACAATGTTAAATCCGTTCAACTCTCAAAACACTTCGTTCTATCAACAACCTGCAAATACGTTTCAATCTCGAATCAATTATGAACATCGTCCAGAATAACGGTCACTCGGTACAAGTTGTGGGCTTGTAATCCAGATGTGATCATTACAACTGGCATCATCCAGAACAATGGTCATTCGGTACAAGTTGTGGGCTTGTAATCCAGACATGATCATTACAACTGGGATACTCACAATTATTTCTCGACAACGAATTACAAGTTCGTTTTACCTAATTTTTGTCAATACCTTGCAAATACGTTTCAATCTCGAATCAATTATGAACATCGTCCAGAATAACGGTCACTCGGTACAAGTTGTGGGCTTGTAATCCAGATGTGATCATTACAACTGGCATCATCCAGAACAATGGTCATTCGGTACAAGTTGTGGGCTTGTAATCCAGACATGATCATTACAACTGGGATACTCACAATTATTTCTCGACAACGAATTACAAGTTCGTTTTACCTAATTTTTGTCAATACCTTGCAAATACGTTTCAATCTCGAATCAATTACGAACATCGTCCAGAATAACGGTCATTCGGTACAAGTTGTGGGCTTGTAATCCAGACATGATCATTACAACTGGGATACTCACAATTATTTCTCGTTTGAATCTCGAATCAATTACGAACATCGTCCAGAACAATGGTCATTCGGTACAAGTTGTGGGCTTGTAATCCAGACATGATCATTACAACTGGGATACTCACAATTATTTCTCGACAACGAATTACAAGTTCGTTTTACCTAATTTTTGTCAATACCTTGCAAATACGTTTCAATCTCGAATCAATTATGAACATCGTCCAGAATAACGGTCACTCGGTACAAGTTGTGGGCTTGTAATCCAGATGTGATCATTACAACTGGCATCATCCAGAACAATGGTCATTCGGTACAAGTTGTGGGCTTGTAATCCAGACATGATCATTACAACTGGGATACTCACAATTATTTCTCGTTTGAATCTCGAATCAATTACGAACATCGTCCAGAACAATGGTCATTCGGTACAAGTTGTGGGCTTGTAATCCAGACATGATCATTGCAACTGGGATACTCACAATTATTTCTCGACAACGAATTACAAGTTCGTTTTACCTATAATTTTTGTCAATACCTTGCAAATACGTTTCAATCTCGAATCAATTATGAACATCGTCCAGAATAACGGTCACTCGGTACAAGTTGTGGGCTTGTAATCCAGATGTGATCATTACAACTGGCATCATCCAGAACAATGGTCATTCGGTACAAGTTGTGGGCTTGTAATCCAGACATGATCATTACAACTGGGATACTCACAATTATTTCTCGTTTCAATCTCGAATCAATTACGAACATCGTCCAGAACAATGGTCATTCGGTACAAGTTGTGGGCTTGTAATCCAGACATGATCATTGCAACTGGGATACTCACAATTATTTCTCGACAACGAATTACAAGTTCGTTTTACCTATAATTTTTGTCAATACCTTGCAAATACGTTTCAATCTCGAATCAATTATGAACATCGTCCAGAATAACGGTCACTCGGTACAAGTTGTGGGCTTGTAATCCAGATGTGATCATTACAACTGGCATCATCCAGAACAATGGTCATTCGGTACAAGTTGTGGGCTTGTAATCCAGACATGATCATTACAACTGGGATACTCACAATTATTTCTCGACAACGAATTACAAGTTCGTTTTACCTATAATTTTTGTCAATACCTTGCAAATACGTTTCAATCTCGAATCAATTACGAACATCGTCCAGAATAACGGTCATTCGGTACAAGTTGTGGGCTTGTAATCCAGATGTGATCATTACAACTGGCATCATCCAGAACAATGGTCATTCGGTACAAGTTGTGGGCTTGTAATCCAGACATGATCATTACAACTGGGATACTCACAATTATTTCTCGACAACGAATTACAAGTTCGTTTTACCTATAATTTTTGTCAATACCTTGCAAATACGTTTCAATCTCGAATCAATTATGAACATCGTCCAGAATAACGGTCACTCGGTACAAGTTGTGGGCTTGTAATCCAGATGTGATCATTACAACTGGCATCATCCAGAACAATGGTCATTCGGTACAAGTTGTGGGCTTGTAATCCAGACATGATCATTGCAACTGGGATACTCACAATTATTTCTCGACAACGAATTACAAGTTCGTTTTACCTATAATTTTTGTCAATACCTTGCAAATACGTTTCAATCTCGAATCAATTATGAACATCGTCCAGAATAACGGTCACTCGGTACAAGTTGTGGGCTTGTAATCCAGATGTGATCATTACAACTGGCATCATCCAGAACAATGGTCATTCGGTACAAGTTGTGGGCTTGTAATCCAGACATGATCATTACAACTGGGATACTCACAATTATTTCTCGACAACGAATTACAAGTTCGTTTTACCTATAATTTTTGTCAATACCTTGCAAATACGTTTCAATCTCGAATCAATTACGAACATCGTCCAGAATAACGGTCATTCGGTACAAGTTGTGGGCTTGTAATCCAGATGTGATCATTACAACTGGCATCATCCAGAACAATGGTCATTCGGTACAAGTTGTGGGCTTGTAATCCAGACATGATCATTACAACTGGGATACTCACAATTATTTCTCGACAACGAATTACAAGTTCGTTTTACCTATAATTTTTGTCAATACCTTGCAAATACGTTTCAATCTCGAATCAATTACGAACATCGTCCAGAATAACGGTCATTCGGTACAAGTTGTGGGCTTGTAATCCAGATGTGATCATTACAACTGGCATCATCCAGAACAATGGTCATTCGGTACAAGTTGTGGGCTTGTAATCCAGACATGATCATTACAACTGGGATACTCACAATTATTTCTCGACAACGAATTACAAGTTCGTTTTACCTATAATTTTTGTCAATACCTTGCAAATACGTTTCAATCTCGAATCAATTATGAACATCGTCCAGAATAACGGTCACTCGGTACAAGTTGTGGGCTTGTAATCCAGATGTGATCATTACAACTGGCATCATCCAGAACAATGGTCATTCGGTACAAGTTGTGGGCTTGTAATCCAGACATGATCATTGCAACTGGGATACTCACAATTATTTCTCGACAACGAATTACAAGTTCGTTTTACCTATAATTTTTGTCAATACCTTGCAAATACGTTTCAATCTCGAATCAATTATGAACATCGTCCAGAATAACGGTCACTCGGTACAAGTTGTGGGCTTGTAATCCAGATGTGATCATTACAACTGGCATCATCCAGAACAATGGTCATTCGGTACAAGTTGTGGGCTTGTAATCCAGACATGATCATTACAACTGGGATACTCACAATTATTTCTCGACAACGAATTACAAGTTCGTTTTACCTATAATTTTTGTCAATACCTTGCAAATACGTTTCAATCTCGAATCAATTACGAACATCGTCCAGAATAACGGTCATTCGGTACAAGTTGTGGGCTTGTAATCCAGATGTGATCATTACAACTGGCATCATCCAGAACAATGGTCATTCGGTACAAGTTGTGGGCTTGTAATCCAGACATGATCATTACAACTGGGATACTCACAATTATTTCTCGACAACGAATTACAAGTTCGTTTTACCTATAATTTTTGTCAATACCTTGCAAATACGTTTCAATCTCGAATCAATTACGAACATCGTCCAGAATAACGGTCATTCGGTACAAGTTGTGGGCTTGTAATCCAGATGTGATCATTACAACTGGCATCATCCAGAACAATGGTCATTCGGTACAAGTTGTGGGCTTGTAATCCAGACATGATCATTACAACTGGGATACTCACAATTATTTCTCGACAACGAATTACAAGTTCGTTTTACCTATAATTTTTGTCAATACCTTGCAAATACGTTTCAATCTCGAATCAATTATGAACATCGTCCAGAATAACGGTCACTCGGTACAAGTTGTGGGCTTGTAATCCAGATGTGATCATTACAACTGGCATCATCCAGAACAATGGTCATTCGGTACAAGTTGTGGGCTTGTAATCCAGACATGATCATTACAACTGGGATACTCACAATTATTTCTCGTTTCAATCTCGAATCAATTACGAACATCGTCCAGAACAATGGTCATTCGGTACAAGTTGTGGGCTTGTAATCCAGACATGATCATTGCAACTGGGATACTCACAATTATTTCTCGACAACGAATTACAAGTTCGTTTTACCTATAATTTTTGTCAATACCTTGCAAATACGTTTCAATCTCGAATCAATTATGAACATCGTCCAGAATAACGGTCACTCGGTACAAGTTGTGGGCTTGTAATCCAGATGTGATCATTACAACTGGCATCATCCAGAACAATGGTCATTCGGTACAAGTTGTGGGCTTGTAATCCAGACATGATCATTACAACTGGGATACTCACAATTATTTCTCGACAACGAATTACAAGTTCGTTTTACCTATAATTTTTGTCAATACCTTGCAAATACGTTTCAATCTCGAATCAATTACGAACATCGTCCAGAATAACGGTCATTCGGTACAAGTTGTGGGCTTGTAATCCAGATGTGATCATTACAACTGGCATCATCCAGAACAATGGTCATTCGGTACAAGTTGTGGGCTTGTAATCCAGACATGATCATTACAACTGGGATACTCACAATTATTTCTCGACAACGAATTACAAGTTCGTTTTACCTATAATTTTTGTCAATACCTTGCAAATACGTTTCAATCTCGAATCAATTATGAACATCGTCCAGAATAACGGTCACTCGGTACAAGTTGTGGGCTTGTAATCCAGATGTGATCATTACAACTGGCATCATCCAGAACAATGGTCATTCGGTACAAGTTGTGGGCTTGTAATCCAGACATGATCATTGCAACTGGGATACTCACAATTATTTCTCGACAACGAATTACAAGTTCGTTTTACCTATAATTTTTGTCAATACCTTGCAAATACGTTTCAATCTCGAATCAATTATGAACATCGTCCAGAATAACGGTCACTCGGTACAAGTTGTGGGCTTGTAATCCAGATGTGATCATTACAACTGGCATCATCCAGAACAATGGTCATTCGGTACAAGTTGTGGGCTTGTAATCCAGACATGATCATTACAACTGGGATACTCACAATTATTTCTCGACAACGAATTACAAGTTCGTTTTACCTATAATTTTTGTCAATACCTTGCAAATACGTTTCAATCTCGAATCAATTACGAACATCGTCCAGAATAACGGTCATTCGGTACAAGTTGTGGGCTTGTAATCCAGATGTGATCATTACAACTGGCATCATCCAGAACAATGGTCATTCGGTACAAGTTGTGGGCTTGTAATCCAGACATGATCATTACAACTGGGATACTCACAATTATTTCTCGACAACGAATTACAAGTTCGTTTTACCTATAATTTTTGTCAATACCTTGCAAATACGTTTCAATCTCGAATCAATTATGAACATCGTCCAGAATAACGGTCACTCGGTACAAGTTGTGGGCTTGTAATCCAGATGTGATCATTACAACTGGCATCATCCAGAACAATGGTCATTCGGTACAAGTTGTGGGCTTGTAATCCAGACATGATCATTACAACTGGGATACTCACAATTATTTCTCGACAACGAATTACAAGTTCGTTTTACCTATAATTTTTGTCAATACCTTGCAAATACGTTTCAATCTCGAATCAATTATGAACATCGTCCAGAATAACGGTCACTCGGTACAAGTTGTGGGCTTGTAATCCAGATGTGATCATTACAACTGGCATCATCCAGAACAATGGTCATTCGGTACAAGTTGTGGGCTTGTAATCCAGACATGATCATTACAACTGGGATACTCACAATTATTTCTCGTTTGAATCTCGAATCAATTACGAACATCGTCCAGAACAATGGTCATTCGGTACAAGTTGTGGGCTTGTAATCCAGACATGATCATTACAACTGGGATACTCACAATTATTTCTCGACAACGAATTACAAGTTCGTTTTACCTAATTTTTGTCAATACCTTGCAAATACGTTTCAATCTCGAATCAATTATGAACATCGTCCAGAATAACGGTCACTCGGTACAAGTTGTGGGCTTGTAATCCAGATGTGATCATTACAACTGGCATCATCCAGAACAATGGTCATTCGGTACAAGTTGTGGGCTTGTAATCCAGACATGATCATTGCAACTGGGATACTCACAATTATTTCTCGACAACGAATTACAAGTTCGTTTTACCTATAATTTTTGTCAATACCTTGCAAATACGTTTCAATCTCGAATCAATTATGAACATCGTCCAGAATAACGGTCACTCGGTACAAGTTGTGGGCTTGTAATCCAGATGTGATCATTACAACTGGCATCATCCAGAACAATGGTCATTCGGTACAAGTTGTGGGCTTGTAATCCAGACATGATCATTGCAACTGGGATACTCACAATTATTTCTCGACAACGAATTACAAGTTCGTTTTACCTATAATTTTTGTCAATACCTTGCAAATACGTTTCAATCTCGAATCAATTACGAACATCGTCCAGAATAACGGTCATTCGGTACAAGTTGTGGGCTTGTAATCCAGACATGATCATTACAACTGGGATACTCACAATTATTTCTCGACAACGAATTACAAGTTCGTTTTAACTTACTTTCGGATTACCTCAAGTAGGCTAAGGTCATGTCTTACGATCTGACCAGGATTGTCGTCTCCGGTCGCGTTTTATACCCTGTTTGAATAGTGAAGCATATGATTATTGTGATTGAGTTTTACCTCCAGGCGTACAGTTTATTTCGTTGGGTGGTTGTACTTGATTTGGTCGTGGGAATGATAATTTTTCCCGAGCCCTCGCGCCCTTGTTTATTTCATCTAGCTGACCATCCAAACTGTAGACTAAACAAAGTTTGAGTGCGTCGCGAGATGTGTGGGAACTTCTCATTCCCACGTATTTCACTGTTTTTATTTCGGAGTCGAACTACCACCCCGCGAATCCAGCAATTACACATTAACCCTTTAATTACACCTCTAAACTGTGGCATGGGATTTATTTATATTTCGCGTATTATTTCCGCCGTTCGTGCATGATTATCTCTTTCCGTGAAATCCGATCCCCGTTCCGAATTTGTGGGTGAATGGTGCCGCAGGTACATCTGTTTCTTGTCTCCTCGGTCCTTCCTCTGTCGTATTGTCCAGCTCGCGTGTCCATTCCGAATTCTGCTCCTCGCATCGCTCGTGCCCCATGAAAATTTGTCGTGGTGCCGGTATTTGTCACTCGTCACCCAGCTGTAGTCGGTCGAAAATCCCATCAATCGTTCGCACCACAAAACGCCGCCGGAATTTGCTCTCGTTCACTTGCTGTCCTTCCTATTTTACATAACAAAAAAAAATATTCTGCACGCCCCCCGTGGGTCATTACAATCGCCTTAGAAATTTTGTTAAAAAATGCAACTTTTTTAATAATCATCGCAGACCATTGAAGTATACCATTTTTTTCATCAGAAAAACGAGAGAAATTGATTGCCGTTAAAAAATTTCAGCTATCTTCAATAGCAAAAAAATTAGCTAGTCACCATGAACATTTTAGAAAATTAAAAAAAAAATTGATTTTGCAGACTTTGATCGGCCGTAGCGGCCAAACGAAAACTCCAAATTGAACGCGGATTGCAAATCTGAGCTCCTCGTATGTCAATTAGTCGGATTCAATTAAAATTAGAGATTTTGAATTTTTGACGAAAACCTGAAAATCTACCCAAGGGTACCCCCTTCTTACTTTTTCTCAAAAATTGGCTTTAAAATAATTTTCTGAAGAAACCACTGGTTGGATTCTCGGTTTCTACACATCACTGGAAAGATCCCTTCAAAACGCCTCGGAAAATGTACTTTCGCAAGAACAAATGTCAAATTAAGGGCCGTGACGCGTCAGCAAAGAAAACTCGAAAATGGAAAAAATCGAAAAAATCAACTTTTTTAATAATTATCGTAGACCATTGAAGTACACCTTCTTTTTCATCAGAAGAACGAAAAAAATTCAACTATCTTCAATGGCAAAAAAAATCGGGTGTCACCACTTATAAAGAATAAGTCAAAACGTTCGATTTACATTTAAAATATGATTTAAATTGAAAATAAATCGTAAATAACAACCTATTCTATCAAATCGGGGAAAGTAACATGATGGCCACATCACATCACATCATTTTTAATTTTCAAAATTTTTATTTTCAAAATTTAAAAAAGTGAGAACTCGTTTTGAACTTGAGTTGGGGTAAATTTGCTTAAATATTATCTTAAAGTTGGAACTTTTGTGGAGTGCACAAATTTTATTTATACATTCATTTATAAAAACTGTTGAATTGAACAAAAAAATCTTTAAGGAATAAAAATAGTCTATAAATTAAGTCGATTAAAAAAGAAATCGTGTGTAAAATAGAGTGAAATTAAAAAAAAAATGCATCTTCCAGAAATGATTGCAGTTAAAAGAATTGTTTTGATAATTTTTATTGAAATTTTTTGTACCACAGAATAAATTAAAAGAAAATATTCGAAATTAAAAAATCTGAAAATGTATAAAAAATTAGAATTAGAAAATAATAATAATAATAGTATACATTCACGGATAAACCAATTTACAAAAAATTAAAAATTAAAAATTAAAACTAATATTACGACAATATATAACAAATAAAAATAAACATAAAAATTGTGATGTGGCCATCATGTTACTTTCTCCGACTTGATGGTATCATTTATATTCACGCTTTCATGGATTATTTTTAATTGAAATCATATTTTAAATGTACATCGAGCGTTGCGTAAACTCGGATGAAACTGACGTTTAAAACGTCAAAATTATGAAACGGAAAAATTATACTTCAAATTCAAAAACTCGGTTTACTCAAAAACTAACGAGATTTCGAAAAAAGCTTATTCTTTAGAAGTTGTTTATTTTGGTATTCTCTACAATTATTATTCACACAAATTTGCTGTAACTTTTATCGTTTCATACTTATAAACCAAAATTTGAGAAAAAGTTAATAAATTTTTCTCGAATAGCAATGATTTTTTGAAAAATATTTTTAAGCAAAATTTGTTTGTTATCTTCAATGTTTGTTTAAATATTTTTGTGATATTTTTCATATTTAAGAAAATATTGGCAAAAAACAAAAAACAGTTAAGGTAAACACCCACTTCCGGTGTACGAAATTTTACCAAAAGCTTTTCAGTTCTTCAGATTATCAAATAAGATATATGTTGAAAGTTTCATATTAATTGCTCTATTAGTTTTTGAGATACAGCGCACATAGACAGACACACACACAGACAGACAGACAGACACACACACACACACAGACACAATTTTTTTTTTCTAGAAATTGTTGAAATGACATCTAGGGACTCCAAAACGGATATTTCCGTAAAAAAAATTTTGAAAAAAAATCACGATCACAATACTTTCTCGTACTTCGTAACGGAGAAAGTAAAAATATAAAAATAAAAATAAAAATGTATCCAAAATAAAAACAGTTGCACTTTAAAGAATTTTATCGATACAAAATTTAATTCATTTTTGTTTACCACAAAATAAAGTTGAATTAAAAGAAATTCATTTTTATAAAAAAAAAATCCAAAAATATTTAAAAATTACGGACCGTTGAATAAAAAATGTATAGAAAAACAGTTACATTTAGTTTAAAGAAAAAAAGCCAAAATCATGTACAGAAAAACAAAAGAATTAAAAAAAGTATATTTTTTAATGAACTGTTGAATGAAAAAAAAAATCATCTAGAGGAAAATATGTGTAAAACAAATTCTATACGCAAAATCATCTTTAAAAAATGTAGCCAATGGTATAAAAGGGATATTTCTAATATTTTAGATATTTGACGATTTTTGATGATTTTTTAAAATTATTTATTTTTTAAAATTGTTTGTTTTGATTTGATATACAACAAATTTCGCCAAAACTTCTCCGAAAATAAGTCTGCGAGGCCAAGCTAAGTTGCTTCAGGGCGTCGGATATGTAACTTAATATCATTTTAAAATAAAACAAATTTAAATTAAAAACACGTTCAATACTTCAGTATTTATTTTTTTGAATCAAAACCGCGATTTTCTTTACTATGAACTTGGAATTTTCAGATTTTATCAATTCCCATTGATTTGACATTAATAGTTCTTAAATAAATTCAATGAATTTATTTAATACTTTCTGCAACAAGCAAGGTTGTTTCTATTTTATTTAATAGTTCTTAATTTTTTTTTGTGGCATAGGCTTCAGCCATTCAGTCACACACGGCTATTTTTGTATTTATATTTTTGTATGAATAAACATAAATAAATGAGAAATGAATAATGTAAGACATAAACAACAACCACGAACCCGAGCGAATACTTCTCGAAACCGAAAAATCTTCCGCCCGGGTTGGGAATCGAACCCACACGGCCGCGGTGTAATATTTTTTTAAACACATCATTAATCAATTTAAAACACACCTTCTCTGAATTTTGGCATTCAAATCATGAATGTCAAATAATTTTTTTTTGGTGAGATAAGAGGGAATCTTTTACAGACACCCCTATAGTGGAGTAGTATTGGATTCCTCTCTTCTTTGTATTTCAAATTGAAAAAAAAATTAAAAAATAAAATAATGAGTTCCGATTGCCGTTATAAACCAATCAAGTAACTGTTAGGATAGTCATATCGTCGAAAATGTTACAACGTTCTGAAATTATTTGTATAAATCGGCGATAGATGTCGCCCTAATTGTTTCTCTATACTAACGGTTACTTGACTGGTTTATAGCGGCATAATCAAATTTCGTTTCTCCATCAACGACGACCGTGCTGTGCTGATGTGAGACTAATGTAGGTCTAAACCGGTCCCTACTTGTTGTCGACAGTGAAATATGATCGAATTTATCAACAATTGTCAGCCACAAAACTATTCTATAATTAATAAGTTTAGTGCTGAGGTGAACATTGAATTTTTTTCTGAACGCGAGAAAAAAAGTTTTATGGTTGCCTACCTTTATACACGTTCGTTAGTGTAATAATTACATTTTTCTACGTCCGTTATAAAATGTACAGTTTTTTTCATTAATTTGGGTTCATAAAATATGTGATTCCTGAACCCTACAAACAGCGTGAAAAAAATGCCATAACGGTTCATTTTTTCACTCTTTTGCGTGAAAAAAAGTGCCGTAGCGGTTCATTTTTTAACGCTGCTATAAAATTGTTCGCGCAAAGTGTGTCATAAACGCTTCGTAACACGCCGCGAAATTCGCCGATAAATGTCAAACATTCGTTTCCTATCAAGAAAACTTGATTATTATTTTCTTCATTTAAAAAAAGTATTTTTACTTTTAAAGATTGATTAAGGTTTTATCGAATTTATTTAAAGTTACGGACGTAGAAAAAAAAATTGTATGAAACTCGAGAGTAAAGCAACTTTTTTTCACTTGTAGGAATTGCCGCACTCGCCTTCGGCTCGTGTGGCAATCTTTCCTACTCGTGAAAAAAAGTACTACTTTACTCACTTGTTGCATAAATAACTAGTTTTAAATAAATGAGAATCCATTTCAGGAAATACGCTGAAAGGAAGGAAAGAATAGAATGAAAAACGGTAATAATAAATATCGTATTAAGGATGTGGAATAAACGCGCTGAGGCAACACAGATTCCCATATTTGCGAGTCATAAATTATCGAGGGTGGAAATCCAACTTTATTTGTGTTTGCCCGCAGATTAAAATTTCCCTCCCCTCGTTTACAGCGCGACTCAATTTTTTTTCTTTCTTTCAACATGCGGGAAATGTTTTTGATTATTTTCTTCCAACGGTCACGGTTTACAGTCACTCTAGAAATTCATCAACACCTCAAGATTACAATAATTGTTGATAATCCGATTTGCGCTAATTAATAATAGAAAACCTGCTGGAATAAATTAGCAGAAGACGCGGACGAAGAGGAAGAGGACGAAAACAAGAAGACCTGATCCGGCACGTTTCTCGGAAAACAGATCGCGAGTAGTTGGTAAGCGTGGGCATCCTCCGGCTGGATCATTCTCGTTAGAGATCGTAATTTATATAAAGTATGATTCACCGTCCATGTTTTTGCTTCTGCATTTTAAATAGCCGCTCTTCGAGAGAGGGGCCTTAGTAATAATGCAGCTGGGACGTGCGCCCCCCGAAAAATGGGGCGACTTTAATCAAAACGAATCGCTCGATTCATCACCAATAAAACGCGAGATTAATCGCGCCGTTTCGTTTTATTATTATCATTATTACCGCGTTCTTTTTTTTTTGTTTTGTTCTAGTCGTTAGTGATCGTAATGAGTGTGCGGCGGTTATTATTAGTGGATGTGCGCGCGTGGAGGGCGGCGGGGACAAAGGGAGCATTCGTTCGTTTATTATGTAACATGTGGAATTCGTGGTCTGCCAGCATCGGCTATAATGGGCCTCTCTGTAAAGAGGATGGATGAATGCGGCCCTTTCACGGATGCAAAAAATCTACACGGTTTACGCGTTTACAAAATATTGTAATAATTCGTCCACTCAGCTGGTGGGGTCAAATGTGCCTTTCAAATCGAATTAGCGAATTATTGCCAAATTGATGATGGTGATGGTGTCCTGGGTGTTGAAAACGATGTCTGACAAATACGACAAAATTTAAAAAACAAGGTACTTATTAAATAAGTCCCGTTGACCAAGTTTGAGCGACATGAATTATAAAGGGTGTCCAAAATTTAAAATAAGAAAAATAAATTTTGAAATGTTTGACACTACATTTTGGACACCCTGTATAATTCATATCGATCAAACTTGGTTAACGGGACCATCAGACCTTATTTAATAAGTCCCTTGTATGATTTTATTAACAAGGCACTATTTTTATTTTTTATTCATTTTTTAAAACAAGAGTGCAAAACCGATTTTTTTTTACTTTTAATTTTTTTTTGCTGATATCCCTGAATCGATTCCAATAAAATTATAGGAGTATGCAGGCAACCATAAAAGGTACCCAAATAAGCAATAAAATACATAGCATGTAACTTAAAAAAATATATCATCATGACGTCACGCTTTTCTGGGACACCCTGTATAATCACAAATATTTTCCTGAAACGCATTCCAGGATGCAAATTTATTCTGCAAAATATCAAAATTCCAACTTAATTAGTAAATGAGCTATAGAAGACTGGAGGACTAATTCTGCTTAAATTTCGCATTTTGAGATAATGAAAGCATCTGGAACGACTTGATTTATGTATTCAATACAATCATTCATTCTCGGACTAACTTTAAACAGTGCTGACGTTTCGATTCTTCGCTGAAAAGCACCTGCCTCATTCGAAAATAACCGCGGGATTTACAAAATGAACACACGAATCGAGGTGATAACATTCAACAGCTTTGTGTACAGATAAATTTAGACCGCATATGCATTCCGTTTTATACACACAGGAGTCATCATCGCGAGTTGCAAGTTCTTAAAGGCTGCAACAAACGCGTCTCCGCACAGCGGGAATAAATTCGTTCTTAATAAAGTCTCAATTTTATGCGCCAATTATTTCTACATTTTACAATCTTGAGTAAAATCTCGAGAGTATGTTTAGTAGAGTATTGATATTCACAGCTACTAGTCTAAATTTTAAAAAATATATATGACATCATATAGTTTAGTGATAGGGCTTGTAGGAAGGAAAATGAAATGGTTAAAATATAAACGTTCTGAAATTTGTCGAGCTACACATAGTCCAAATTTAAAAAAAAATGAGATCGTATAGTTTAGTACTAGGGCTTGAAAAATGAAATAATTAAAATATAAACGTTCTGAAATTAAAACATTTTTTGTTTGTATTGCACGATCCTAGTTTTTTATAATAAAAACAAATTGAATTTGTTTCAAATCTGGAAAATAAACGCATGGAATAGAGAATCCAACAAAATTGAAGTTTCATCAGCTTCAAAAAAGTTGGTGTTTTTTTTATACCAAAAACTCAAAAGCTTCACATTATTACTAAGAAACTTAAAGATATCACGTTTCTAAATCCTACTTATAAAATTTATTTATTTATTTATTATTTTATCCAGTAGTTTAACAAGAAACTAATTACAGGATAACTTAAACAAAAAAAGGGAAAAACTATTGTATTGCGTTACATATACGCAATTTAAGTAAAGAAATTTAAAAATAATCAAAATTTGATAAAATAAAAGACTTCTGGCTGAAAGACCGCGGGTCGATAGCCGTTTAGCAGAAATAATTTTGTAAATTTTAAATGTATTATATTTCTTTAATATTGTACTGTCTGCAAATAAAGATATTGTATATATAAATGACTTCTTTCCCTTAGTCTAAATGTCATGCTGTCATTAATATAATTATGCTGGTTACCATCAACTCGCACAATTTAGTTTTTTTCATTACATAACAAATGTACTTATTCAATTAATTATTTCTTATGTATGTATTTCCTAATGCCTCTTCTGCTTCTTGTGCGAACAAACAATTCGAGTACATAAACGATATAGTCCGTAATTCCTTTACCTCTCAGAACTTAGTAATGGAGTAACCGGTCACGGAGAAAGAGGACGAAATAAATGAACGAAATTGCCGTAAGTGCGTCGTATTTATTTCGTCCTGTCCCAGGAGGCCCTTGTCGACCTTCGATAATAATAAGGACACGATAAAGAAAAAAAAACAATTCGTTAATGTTTACGAGTTTATTGTGATGGTTGCGACTGAGCCTCCGGAACCCTAAAACTTATGCAATTGATTATTATTTTTTATATTGCGGGGGCAACTCATGAATTTAAAAAGAACGCAAGAAATCAAATAATTCCTGCATTCAATACAATTTAATCAATGTGTACAAGGGCGTCCACAAGGGGGAGGGCGAGAGAGGGCAGCTGCCCAAATTGTAAAAGTAGATATTTTGTGAGAATATTTTTTTATCGAAGCGTTCGACAAATTAAAAGGTTAATTTTCAAAAATTCATAACTCACGGAAAAATTGACACATTTTCAAAAATATTAATTAATCCCAAAGGTACATATCTTGTGAATGTATTAAACATTTTGAACAATCTAATCGGATAGGTATTTTTTTTTCTCGATTTTTTTATGGAAGTGTTCGACAAACTAAAACGTTAATTTTCAAAAATTCGTAACTCCCGGAAAAATTGGCAGATTTTCAAAAATATTAATTAATCTTAAAGGTATATATCTTGTGAAAATAGTAAACATTTTGAGCAATTTAATTACATGGGTATTTATTTTTATTCTCGATTTTTTTATCCTAGTGTTCGACAAATTAAAACGTTAATTTTTAAAAATTTATAACTCATAGAAAAATTGACACATTTTCAAAAAATTTAATTAAGCTTAAAGGTACATATCTTGTAAATATATTAAACATTTTGAACAATTTAATTACATAAGTAGTTATTTTTTTTCGATTTTTTTCTATCGAAGAGTTCGACAAATTAAAACGTTAATTTTCAAAAATTCATAACTCACGGAAAAATTGACACATTTTCAAAAGTTTTAATGAAGCTTAAAGGTACATATCTTGTGAATATATTAAACATTTTGAGCAATTTAATCATATGGATATTTATTTTTTTGTCGATTTTTTTTTATCGAAGTGTTCGAAAAATTAAAACGTTAATTTTCAAAAATTCATAACTCACGGAAAAATTGACACATTTTCAAAAAAATTAATTAATCCTAAAGGTACATGTCTTGTGAATATATAAAAAAAATTGAGCAATTTAATCATATAGGTATTTATTTTTTTTCGATTTTTTTTATCGAAGAGTTCTACAAATTAAAAAAATAATTTTCAAAAATTCATAACTCACGGAAAAATTGACACATTTTCAAAAATTTTAATTAACCATAAAGGTACATATCTTGTGAACATATTAAACATTTTAAGCAATTTAACCAAGTGGGTATTTATTTTTTTCTCGATTTTTTTTTATCGAAGTGTTCGACAAATTAAAACATTAATTTTCAAAAATTCATAACTCACGGAAAAATTGAGACATTTTCAAAAATTTTAATTATTCCTAGAGGTACATATCTTGTGAATATATTAAACATTTTGAGCAATTTAATTATATGGGTAATTATTTTTTTTCGATTTTTTTTTATCGAAGTGTTCGACAAATTAAAACGTTAATTTTCAAAAATTCATAGCTCACGAAAAAATTTACACATTTTCAAAAATATTGATGAATCTTAAAGATATATATATATATATATCTTGTGAATATATTAAACATTTTGAACAATTTAATCATATGGGTATTTATTTTTTTGTCGATTTTTTTTATCGAAGTGTTCGACAAATTAAAACGTTACCTTTAAAAAATTCATAACTCGCGGAAAAATTGACACATTTTCAAAAATTTTAATGAATCTTAAAGGTACATATCTTGTGAATATATTAAACATTTTGAACAATTTAATTACATAAATAGTTATTTTTTTTCGATTTTTTTCTATCGAAGAGTTCGGCAAATTAAAAAGTTAATTTTCAAAAATTCATAACTCACAGAAAAATTGGCAGATTTTCAAAAATTTTAATCAAGCTTAAAGGTACATATCTTGTGAATATATTAAACATTTTGAGCAATTTAATCATATGGGTATTTAGTTTTTTTTTCGATTTTTTTTTATCAAAGAGTTCGACAAATTAAAACGTTAATTTTCAAAAATTCATAACTCGCGGAAAAATTGACACATTTTCAAAAATATTAATTAATCTTAAAGGTGCATATCTTGTGAATATATTAAACATTTTGAGCAATTTAATAATATAGGTATTTTTTTTTCTCGATTTTTTTTTATCGAAGTGTACGACAAATTAAAACATTAATTTTCAAAAATTCATAACTCACGGAAAAATTGACACATTTTCAAAAATTTTAATAAATCTTAAAGGTACATATCTTGTGAATATATTAAACATTTTGAGCAATTTAATCATATAGGTATTTTTTTTTCTCGATTTTTTTTATCGAGGAGTTCGACCAATTAAAACGTTAATTTTCAAAAATTCATAACTCACGGAAAAATTGACACATTTTCAAAAATATTGATGAATCTTAAAGGTACATATCTTGTGAATATATTAAACATTTTGAGCAATTTAATTATATGGGTAATTATTTTTTTTCGATTTTTTTTTATCGAAGTGTTCGACAAATTAAAACGTTAATTTTCAAAAATTCATAACTCACGAAAAAATTTACACATTTTCAAAAATATTGATGAATCTTAAAGAATGTATTAAACATTTTGAACAATTTAATCATATGGGTATTTATTTTTTTGTCGATTTTTTTTATCGAAGTGTTCGACAAATTAAAACGTTACCTTTAAAAAATTCATAACTCGCGGAAAAATTGACACATTTTCAAAAATTTTAATGAATCTTAAAGGTACATATCTTGTGAATATATTAAACATTTTGAGCAATTTAATTACATGGGTATTTATTTTTTTTCGATTTTTTTTATCGAAGTGTACGACAAATTAAAATATTAATTTTCAAAAATTCATAACTCGCGGAAAAATTTACACATTTTCAAAAATTTTCATTAATCTTAAAGGTACATATCTTGTGAATATATTAAACATTTTGAGCAATGTAGTCATATGGGTATTTTCGATTTTTTTTTATTAGAGTGTTCGATAAATTAAAACGTTACTTTTCAAAAATTCATAACTCACGGAGAAATTGGCTGATTTTCAAAAATTTCAGTTAGTTTTAAAGGTATAAATGTTTCGTAATGGTTTTAAAATTTTTGCGGAATTGTATTATAGCACTATTTATTTTTTTTTAATTTTTTTTTCAACTACTAAAAATAATAATTTTCAAAATTAATTAAATTTTTCTTTCTATTTTTTTCTTTATTCTACCTAATATTCGACCCTAATTCGTACGCAAAATGTTAAATTTAACTCCTGAACGTTATGTTAAAATAATTAAAATAAGAAAAAGATTTATTTCGTACTTTACATTTTCATAATTTCTGACGGAATTCTAGGGGAATTAAGTTGGCTATCTGGCGGAAATATTATCGTGATCAGTTGGCAACGCTCCGCCTATGCCCACCACCCTCCCCTTCAATTTATATGTAACCTGGAAACACTGTATATGCATTTCTTGTTGACATGAAACTCTTATTACTATTAGACCTACAAAAAAAATGGAAACAGGGTTTGTTAATCAGTTAAACGTAGAAATTAAGGGTGGTGGGTGGGCCCTGTCCCACTATCCAAAGAGTAGAACATAAATAAGAATTTTACAGAAGTAAATTAATCAACATAGGAAGAAAATTAATATTGTTTTTGTTTACATTTTGTAACTAATTTATGATAGTGAAGATTGTTTTATGTATAACTGGTTGGATTGTAGGATAGGGCCCACCAACCACCCAGATTGTAGGATAGGGCCCACCCACCACCCATTATATCAAAGTTACATTAACCTACGAACATTGTTTATGTATTGCTTATTGCTATGTAACTTGTTTTTCAGTTATTTTAACAGAAAACCAAGCACTGGGTTTGTAGGTTAAGTAAACGTGGAAACGAATCCCATCATCCAAGCGCTAGAACATAAACAAGGGTTTTACAAAGGAGAGACAAGGGGAAAGTGTAGAAATTTATTAAAAATGAAAGTAATATTTTATATATTAAACTTGAATGTAGTCGCTAAATGTATACTTTAACAATTCTATCAACATTAAAAATTACAACAAAAAAAGCTTTCCGTGTTGTGTTCGATGTACGCGAAAATAGTATAAGACGATCGAATAACATTAGTCAAAAAAAATACATTATTAGCTGATGTATATTGATATTTTCAAATTTATGAACTAAGAAAATACATGCGGCTTTTGGTTCATGACTAAATTTTTATTCGATCTCGCTGTATTATTACTGTACATTTTCTATTTATTCGGAATTTCATTATAAAAGTTTTGCGTTTTATTTCAATCCTGTTTACATAATAATAATAAACAATTAGACTTAAAACTGTCTTTTGATTTGATAATATTTGTATCTGCTACTCTTCATTAAATACAACTCTTACGACTGTATGATCGTGCCGACTATATAATCGTAACAGTTTTATTTGAAGCATAATAATTAAATATTTTAGGGCAGAAAGACCTAAGGTCGATAGCCCAGACAGAGACATACTAACAAACTTGTATATAAATAAAACGTTACTGTGTATACTATATATGTAAGTGTCTGAATAAAGATGTTGATGTATGTAAATATTTTATTTCGCGTTAATGCAGTTTAAAAAAATCTAACTTTAAAGAGTATTAAATTACGATTATATTAAGTGTATGGACTGTTTGAGGTAAATATAATAAAACGCCATTCAAACCAACTCAATTACAATACAATTCAATTAAACTAATAAATTACCCCGTTTATCGAAAATCAATTTCCATAATGCCCATTAATCACCAAAGTGGTGGAAAAGTGGTAATTTTCGGATCAATGGCGCGCGCGCGGGTTTGGAGTTGTTTTCACCCGAAGTAATTCCTCGTGTTTAACGGAGTCGTTAGAAAATTAGCGAGGGCTTTTGGTGTCTGCGTCTGGTGTAATATCACCGGTATTAACATTAATAAGATGCAAATATTCCGAACGGAAACTTTACCGACGCCAGCCAGTTTGAAGTTCGGGCGCTGTTTTTCGAAAGTCTTAGAAGAGACAATTTTATTGGATTAAAGATTTAAATATTGTTTTTCGAAGAGATTACCCGCGCCGAGAGTTTTAAACTTTATAAATTAACACCATCGGTGTTTATGTATTTTTTGTGTTTCGACAAGTATTAACAGATTATTGTTTTCAACTGAGGAGCAAAAGTAAAATTGCCAAAATTGTTAAAATAAAACCATTCCTTCATGCCAACAACACATATGTATAAATGCTTGTTATCCCCAAAGATATTGCATCAAAATTGAGTCAAGTAGGACATGTGGATCAAAGTAGGTACGAACATGACGTGTTCCAAATGTCTCATCTTTCGGCAAATTGGCTACTTCTGTTCCTCAACTTCTGACCAGTTGCTTACTGTACGGTTCTCAATCTTCAAGTTTCCTTTAGGATTGGCAGAGTAAGCGGCGGCTCGTGGTTGTTCGGCGATGAAGCTATGGAAGAAAATTTGACCAAAACAGCAGCAGAATATTTGCTTCCTCTATAAGAGGAAGTAGTGCAGCACGAGCGGCATTTCTATCTTAGCCTTCTCTACGAAAATCCACGAGCCGCCGCTGGGCAGAGTACGTTTGAATAGAGAAGAGCCCCAGGCATACGCATTTCAAGTAAATATCCATAAATTGAAATAGTAGGATAGGGCCCACCCATCACCCTCGATTCCAATTTTCTTTAAACTAAAAAAATACGTTTCGTATTATTTCTAAGCTTTCAACTTCTCCAAATAACTGCCGAAGAAATCTCTGCAATTCTACATGATATTGAATAAGTTAAAGTTGGTGGGTGTTCCCTAACCTGTTGTCCTCAAACGAAGATTTTCGCTAATAAATATGAGGATCAAATAAACATAACATATTTATTGTCTTTCTTACACCTATGTATTATTATTTCTATATGAAAATTCTGTTTACCATCCATGAATTGGAAAGTAAGATAGGGCCCACCCCTACGGAGAGCAATAAACTAAAGGCATCCAAATAGTAACTGAATCTTGTGAGAAATATTTATGTAACACATATGTTACATAATAATTCTAAAAACAAAGAATAATAAAAAGAAGTATGATACTTCGCCGATGAGACACTATTCGGCATCAAACTAATTTTCGCCCGTGGGCAGGGGTTCTTCTAAAATGAATTCTACACCTTTTCACGGCGGCATCATTTGTGTAACAAGATCATAGATGCCGCTGTAATGATGTATCGATCCTAATTAATATCAGCAGATTTGTATGAGGAAATTTTAAATGAAACTTCAACCGAAATTTGAAAAATTATGGATTCATAATGCAATTGTACTTAAATATTTTACATTTTATATTATAACTATATTTATTATTTTACCAACATTGACTTGTGTACAACTTTGTATAAATTCTTAACAAAAATATAAAAAAAAAATGCAAAACTACAAATCATTTAAAATTCCAGTTTTCGGTAACATTGGCTGTAGAGAAAGTTGCACCGTCTTGTTGGAACTACATATTAACGTATCCAATTCTGGTGTCAAAAAGTTATCGATCAAGTTATAATAACGTTCTCCAATAACAGTTAACGCAACACTAAGGTTATCTTCAAAAAAAAAGTAAGGGCCGATGATTCCTCCAGGCTATAAAGCGCAACGTACTGTCACTTTTAAAAGGTGCAAAGATGACTGATAAACAATTCAAATTGAAGCAAGAAAACGCAATGAAAAATGACTTAGCTTTCACATTGGAGAATTCTCTAAAAATAATATTGAACTCTTGTTGCGCTACTTTCTTGAAGAAATCACATTTTCAAATCTCCATAATTTTATTATCCGTTCCTTGACGCGTGTTTCGAACAAAACAAGAATTTTACCTTACCAAATCATTCGTTTCATCTCATTCGATCTTAGAACGTACCTGGAAAAGAAAAGAAAATTTAGTTGATAATAATAATAATAATATTAAATAATAATGCTTTATTAGTGCTATTGCCAGTTGGATTACACAAGTCCACAAAAAAATACAAATTTAAAATTGGCATAAACATTCAAATTAAAGTTAAAACCATAAAATTACAAACGGCAACTTAAACTAAAAATAAAATTGTAATTAAAATTAAAATGTCATATACTTGTTTCTCATTGATCACTTGGTGAAACATTATGTTAATATAGGTTTATAAATTAAAATTCACTTGGTTTGTTTCACGATTAAATTGTTTTATTATCAACTAGTTTCGGCTCAGTGCCATTTTCAAGAATGATGTACAAACGAAATTTTATGGATTATATATACATTAGGTGACCTAATGTATATATAATCCATAAAATTTCGTTAGTGACCTAATTTATATATAATCCATAAAATTTCGTTTGTACATCATTCTTGAAAATGGGACTGAGCCGAAACTAGTTGATAATAAAACAATTTAATCGTGAAACAAACCAAGTGAATTTTAATTTATAAACCTATATTAAAATTAAAATCCAAATTGAAATTAACATGAAAATACAAGTTAAAATACAAATAAAATCTAATTTAAATTCATATCAAAATACAAGTTGAAAAACAAATAAAATCAAATAAAATCTGATGTTAATTCTTAACTAGAGATAGCAAACTAAGTGAGTCGACTTATTTTTTTTTGCTTATCACTTTCCTCCAGACATGCTTTTTACTTTTTTCAATAGTTACATGAGTCGTTAAAATTTAATATTTTTTTATTATTATTATATTATAAAATGGATTTTTTTTTTTTAATATTAATAGTAGACCTTAATGTAATACCTTTTTTTTTATCAGAGGAACGAGATTAATCGATTGACGTTAAAAAATTTCATCTAGAAAAATTTGCTAGAAAATTGGCAAGTCATCATGAACTTTACAGAAAAATTTGAAAAAAGTCGATTTTTTCAAACTTTGAAAGGCTGTAGCGGCTGAACGAAGAAGTCAAATCGAACGCGGTTTTCAAATCGGTGCTCCTTGGGTGCAAATTAGTCGAATTCAATTAAAATTGGTGATTTTTCATTTTGGACGAAAACATGAAAATCTAATAATTTCCTGAAGAAACCACTGGTTCGATTCGGGGTTTCTCCACATCACAGAAAAGATCCCTCCAAGACGCGTCAGAAAATGTATTTGCGCAACCACAAATGTTAATTTTAAGCCCGTGACGCGTTCGCAAAGAAAATTGCAAAATGTATCAAATCGAAAAAAATTACTTTACTTAATATTCATCGTAGAACGTTTTCTTCATCAGAAGAACAAGATAAATCAATTGGAGTTAAGAAATTTCATCTGGAATAATTTGTAAAAAAGTTGTCAAGTCACCATGAACTTTTTGAAAAAAGTCGATTTTTTCAAACTTTGAAAGGCCATAGCGGCTAAACGAAGAATCCAAATCGAACGCGGTTTTCAAATTTTTGCTTGTTGGGCAATAATTAGTTGGATTCAATTAAAATTGGCGATTTTTAATTTTTTGACGAACTTTCGCTCAAAAATTGGCTTTAAAGCGATTTCCTGAAGAAACCACTGGTTCGATTCGGAGTTTCTATACGTCACTGGAAAGATCGTTTTAAGACGCTTCAGAAAATGTAATTGTGCAATCACCGATGTCAATTTTAAGCCCGTGACGCGTTCGCAAAGAAAACTCGAAAATGGAAAAATCGAAAAAATTATTTTTTTTTAATATTCATCGTAGATTTTTATGTAACACCTGTTCTTTCATCAGATAAATTGATTGGCGTTAAAAAAATTCATCTAGAAAAATTTGCAAAAAAGTTGGCAAGTCATCATGAACTTTTTGAAAAAAATCGATTTTTTCAAAGTTTGAACGGCCATAGCGGCCAAACGAAGAATCCTAATCGAACGCGGTTTTCAAATCTGTGCTTCTTGGGTAATGATTAGTTGGATTCATTTAAAATTGGCAATTTTTAATTTTTGACGAAAACCTGAAAATCTATAGAAGGGTCCCCCCTTCTTACTTTTGCTCAAAAATTGGTTTTAAAGCGATTTCCTGAAGAAACCACTGGTTCGATTCGGAGTTTCTATACGCCACTGGGAAGATCGTTTCAAGACGCTTCAGAAACTGTAATTGCGTAAACACAAATATCAATTTTAAGCCCGTGACGCGTTCGCAAAGAAAACTCGAAAATGGAAAAAATCGAAAAAATCAACTTTTTTCATATTTATCGTAGATATCTATGTAATACTATTTTCTTTATCAGAAGAACAAGTTAAATCGATTGGCGTTAAGAAATTTCATCTAAAAAATTTTGCAAAAAAGTTGGCAAGTCACCGTGAACTTTATAGAAAATTTTGAAAAAAGTAGATTTTTTTAAACTTTGAACGGCCATAGCGACTAAACGAAGAATCCAAATCGAACGCGGTTTTCAAATTTGTGCTCCTTGGGTACAAATTAGTCGTATTCAATTAAAATTGGCGATTTTTAATTTTTGACGAAAACCTGAAAATCTATAGAAGGGTCCCCCCTTCTAACTTTTGCTCAAAAATTGGCTTTAAAACGATTTCCTGGAGGAACCACTGGTTCTATTCGGAGTTTCTAAACGTCACTGAAAAGTTCGCTTCAAGACGCTTCAGAAAATGTACTTTCGCAATCACAAATGTTAATTTTAAGCCCTTGACGCGTTCGCAAAGAAAACACGAAAATGGAAAAATCGAAAAAATTCATTTTTTTAATGTTCCTCCTAGATCTTTATGTAATACCTGTTCTTTCATCAGAAGAACGAGATAAGTCGATTGGTGTTAAAAAATTTCATCCAGAAAAAAATGCAAAAAAGTTAGCATGTCACCATGAACTTTATAGAGGATTTTAAGAAAAGTCGATTTTTTCAAACTTTGAACGGCTGTAGCGGCCGAACGAAGAATCCAATTTGAACGCGGTTTTAAATTCTGCGGCCCTTGAGCCCATATGAGTCGGATTAGACTAAAATTGGCGATTTTTTATTTTTGACGAAAACCTGAAATTTTATCCAAGGGTCCCCCCTTCTTACTTTTGGTCAAAAATTGCACTAAAAATGATTTCCCGGAAAAACCACTGGTTCGAATCGGGGTTTCTATACATCAATGGAAAGATCTCATTAAGACGCTTCAGAAAATGTACTTTGGCAAGAATAAATGTCAATTTTAAGCCCGTGATGCGTCAGTAAAAAAAACTCGAAAATGGAAAAAATCGAAAAAATCAGCTTTCTTAATAATCATCGTAGACCTTTATTGTAATACCTTTTATTTCATCGGAAGAACGAGTTAACACGTTGACTGCCAATTACGAGAATTCTCGTGGTTGTTTAATGCAGTTTTCAAGGTCATGGCAGTCAACGTGTTAAATTGATTGGCGTTAAAAAATTTCATCTAGAATAATTTGCAAGTCATCATGGTGCAGAATTTTTTGCTCAATAAGAATTCGTGACATTGCGAATGCGCATTTTGCACACACATCATCTGCAGATTAAGCGGAAATGCGAACTGAAATTGATAGACGCCTTTTTCAAGGAAGGTCTTATCGCTCGTCGCCCTATCGCCAGTGCGGTTGTTCACATTCTGGTCTGCAGTGTCTAATAAGATCATCAAATTATGCAAAAAAAATACTAAAGAATAAATCCTGAATTACGATCATCAAATTATGAAAAATTTGCTAAATTTTGATCCAAGAAGAAAAATCACGATCAAGTGATTGCGAAGAGATTTCTAAATTTATATCCAAGATTATGTGATTGATTTCAAAATGTTTTTCCAGAAAATTACGGTTTGCATAATCGTAAATCTGAAAGCACATATAATCGAATTGTTCAAAAATTTCAAGGAACTGGTTCGGTGGAGGATGAAAGAAGAGAAAGTTTTTACTTTTGTTTAACTTGGATTCATGTCGAGTAGATTTTTTTTAAACCAATTATTCTGTTAGTACTTCCATCTTTCTCTAATTTCAAATGATAAAAATGTACTGACGGAGATGTTAAAATTTGAAACACGTGTCGTGTCTGTTTATGTGTAACCGGAGAGTTCGGTATAGAAATGTTTTTTTTTGCTCTTCACTACATTTTTAGGGCAAATTGCGAAATTTTCGAAGGACCTTTTATTTTCACTTTTTTTCCAGACTTGCTTTTTAACTTTGTCAAAAAAGTCATGAGTCACTTGAAGAATAGACTCTTTTTCGTCGACAATTTAGAAAAAGAGTCCCAAAACAAATTAAAGACTGTAAGAATGTCAATCAATTTAAATCACAATTAAGAGAGTATCTCGTACATATGTGTTGCCATTCCTTCTCTGAATTTGTAGGTAACCGTACTAGTCAGTGAATCTGTATGTTCCTTAAAACGGTTGGTTCAAATGTTTAATTGTGTTATTATTTGTATCTAATTTTAAATTAATTTTAACTATTTATTTATGTAATATGACAATCACATCCGCTGCAACGGTATAATATATTTAAATATGATTGCTTTGTATATAGTGGCTTAAGTGAAAAAAATAAATAAATAAAGTCATGAATCACTTCAATAATCGACTCTTTTTAGTCGATTCTTCAAGATGAGTCGATTCACAAAAAAGAGCCTGTTCGCCCACCTCCAGTTCGGTGCGAACTTTAACTCATTGGTGGGTAATTTAAAAAAAAAGAGGAATCTCAGTAATTTAATTGGCACCCTGCCGATCTTTCATAATTTCTCACTGCTCTGTTAGTACTGATCTTTAATTTTTAAATTGCCTAATCTGTGCTTGCATTGGATTTCAACCCTCATATGTTACTTCAGGTCTTGGGAATTTTCTAAAAAAACAAATCTCAAATCGGTGTTTTTGTGATTTTAATGATATTTAGGAATAAAATATAATTTCGTAATATTTCACCTCGACCGTCACTTTCCCGCCTAATGGACGATTTTGTCAGTTGCACAAGAGGCACGTTCAATGGCATAATTGGGCTATCAAATCGTAAGCGCTGCCGCCGCACCTTTCGAAACGGTCAATTTTGACACTTGATTAATGCATTAATTATTTATTTCACGAACGCACTTTAATAATTTATAATTGGTCGTTTAAATTAATTTTAGAAATTATTTCGTTAATATATGGTTTGAAAAAAACAGCTTCAACGTAGAATTAAATGTGTTGTACTAACAAGGGAACGGTCGGGGACGTCCCTCACCGATTGTATATTTATTTATTTATTAATTTATTTATTTATTGCAAACATTATAATTTAAAGAAAGTCCTGGGCGTATTCAAAAGGTTGAAGGCTGCAGTAAGCCCCCCCCCCTCCCGCCACCCCCAGTTTGATTTAATTTCCCACCTTCCACTCCTTAAAAATCAAACGAGGGCTTTGCAAGTGTAAATGAATTGATAAAAAAATACTCCAACGGTTTTTTTGGGAATATGACAAACGATATTATTTGAAGAAACTCTTAGGCGTGTTTAAAAGGTTGGAGGCAGAGATAGGGACCACCCACCATCCTCGGTTTTTATTTTAATTTAACCTAGAAACCCTATTTATTGGTGATTTTTAAATTTTTCAATCTCCAATTGTTTGCCGCAGAAGTTTTTTTTTAAATAAACAGTGTGTTCTAGGTTAAGTTTAAGTGAAAACGAAGGGCGGTGGGTGGGCCCTATCCCACGCTTCAATCATCAGAACACAAATGAGGGTTTTGCAAGTGTAAATAAATTTATGAAAAAAATAATCCAACGGTTTTTTGGTAATTTGACAAAACTTATTATTTAAAGAAACTCTTGAACTTGTTTAACGGGTTGGAGGCGGGGATAGGGCCCACCCACCACTCTCGGTTTTTATTATATTTTAACCTAGAAACCCTCTTCATTGGTGATTTTAAAAATTTTCAATATCCAATTGTTTGCCGCAGAAGTTTTTTTAATCAAACAGTGTTTTCTAGGTTAAGTTTAAGTGAAAACGAAGGGCGGTGGGTGGGCCCTATCCCACTCTCCAATCATCAGAACACAAACGAGGGTTTTGCAAGTGTAAATTAATTTATGAAAAAAATAATCCAACGGTTTTTTGGTAATTTGACAAAAATATTATTTAAAGAAACTCTTGAACTTGTTTAACGGGTTGGAGGCGGGGATAGGGACCACCCACCACCCTCGGTTTTTATTATATTTTAACCTAGAAACCCTCTTCATAGGTGATTTTAAAAATTTTCAATATCCAATTGTTTGCCGCAGAAGTTTTTTTAATCAAACAGTGTTTTCTAGGTTAAGTTTAAGTGAAAATGAAGGGCGGTGGGTGGGCCCTATCCCACCCTCCAATCATCAGAACACAAACGAGGGTTTTGCAAGTGTAAATTAATTTATGAAAAAAATAATCCAACGGTTTTTTGGTAATTTGACAAAAATATTATTTAAAGAAACTCTTGAACTTGTTTAACGGGTTGGAGGCGGGGATAGGGACCACCCACCACCCTCGGTTTTTATTATATTTTAACCTAGAAACCCTCTTCATTGGTGATTTTAAAAATTTTCAATATTCAATTGTTTGCCGCAGAAGTTTTTTTAATCAAACATTGTTTTCTAGGTTAAGTTTAAGTGAAAACGAAGGGCGGTGGGTGGGCACTAACCCACCCTCCAATCATCTAAACACAAACGAGGGTTTTTCAAGTGTAAATTAATTGATAAAAAAAATCATCCAACGGTTTTTTGGGAATATGACAAACATTATAATTTAAAGAAACTTTTGGGCGTGTTTAAAGGGTTGGAGGCAGGGATAGGGACCACCAACCACCCTCGGTTTTTATTTTATTTTAACCTAGAAACCCTCTTCATTGGTGATTTTAAAATTTTTTAATCTCGAATTGTTTGTCGCAGAAGTTTTTTTAATTAAACAGTGTTTTCTAGGTTAAGATTAAGTGATAACGAAGGGCGGTGGGTGGGCCCTATCCCACCCTCCAATCATCAGAGCACAAACGAGGCTTTTGCAAGTGTAAATTAATTGATAAGAAAATAATTCAACGGTTTTCTGGGAATTTGACAAATATTATTATTTAAAGAAACTCTTGGGCGTGTTCAAAAGGTTGGAGGGTGAGATAGGTACCACCCGCTACCCTGGGATAGGATCCGCCTGCCACCCTCGGTTTCAATTACATTTTTCGAACAAACGCTCTCCCACGATCTGACCAAGAAATTTGGTTCATCAAATAGGATTTTCTAGGTTAGGTTTAAGTAGAAACGAAGGGCGGAGGGTGGGCATCATCCCACCCTTCAATCATCAGAACACAAACGAGGGTTTTTCAAGTGTAAATTAATTGATAAAAAAAATATTCCAACGGTTTTTTGGTAATTTGACAAACATTATAATTTAAAGAAACTCTTGGGCGTGCTTAAAGGGTTGGAGGCAGGGATAGGGCCCAACCACCACCCTCGGTTTTTATTTTATTTATTTAGAAACCCTCTTCATTGGTAATTTTAAATTTTTTCAATATCCAATTGTTTGCCGCAGAAGTTTCTTTAATTAAACAATGTCTTCTAGGTTAAGTTTAAGTGAAAACGAAGGGCGGTGGGTGGGCCCTATCCCACCCTCCAATCATCAGAACACAAACGAGGGTTTTGCAAGTGTAAATTAATTGTTAAGGAAATAATCCAACGCTTTTTTGGAAATTTCACAAACATTGTTATTTAAAGAAACTCTTGGACCTGTTTAAAGGGTTGGAGGGTGGGATAGGGCCCACCCGCCACTCTCGGTTTTATTTAATTGTTTCCCATAAACGCTTTTTCTTAACGCTTTTGAAATTATTACATTTCTCGCGACTTGACCAAAAAGTTTGGTTCATCAAACAATGTTATTTAGGTTAGGTTTAAGTGAAAACGAAGGGTGGTGGGTGGGCCCTATCCTACCCTCCAATCATAAGAACACAAACGAGGGTTTTGCAATTGTAAATTAATTGATAAAAAAAATAATCCAACGGTTTTTTTTTGTAAACTGGCAAACATTATTTTCTAAAGAAACTTTTGGGCGTGTTCAAAAGGTTGGAGGGTGGGGTAAAGCCCACCCACCACCCCCCAGTTTTACTGCATTTTTCTCACAAACGCACTTTCTTTACGTTTTTGAAACTTTTACATCTCAAGTGACTAACAAATTTAGTTCATCAAACAGTGTTTTCTAGGTTAGGTGTAAGTAGAAAACGAGGGCGGTGGGTGGGTACTATCCCACCTTCCAGTTATCAGAACACAACCGAGGGTTTTTCAAGTGTAAATTAATTGATAAAAAAAATATTCCAACGGTTTTTTGGTAATTTGACAAACATTATTATTTAAAGAAACTTTTGGGAGGGTTAAAAGGGTTGGATCCAAGGATAGGGACCACCCACCACTTTCGGTTTTCATTTTATTTTAACCTAGAAACCCTCTTCATTGGTAATTTTAAAATTTTTCAATCTCCAATTGTTTGCCGCAGAAGTTTTTTTAATTAAACAGTGTTTTCTAGGTAAAGTTTAAGTAAAAACGAAGGGCGGTGGATGGGCCATATCCTACCCTCCAATCGTCAGAACTCAAACAAGGGTTTTGCAAGTGTAAACTAATTGATAAAAAATACTACAACGGTTTTTTTGGGAATTTGACAAACATTATTATTTAAAGAAACTCTTGGACGTGTTTAAAGGGTTCGAGGCAGGGATAAGGACCACCCACCACCCTCGGTTTTTATTTAAATTTAACCTAGAAACCCTCTTTATTGGTGATTTTTAAATTTTTCAATCTCCAATTGTTTGCCGCACAAGTTTCTTTAATCAAACAGTGTGTTCTAGGTTAAGTTTAAGTGAAAACGAAGGGCGGTGGGTGGGCCCTATCCCACCCTCCAATCATCAGAACACAAACAAGGGTTTTGCAAGTGTAAATTAATTGATAAAAAAATACTCCAACGGTTTTTTTGGGAATTTGGCAAACAATATTATTTAAAGAAACTTTTGGGCGGGTTTAAAGGGTTGGAGTCAGCGATAGGGCCCACCCATCACCCTCGGATTTTATTTTAATTCAACCTTGAAACCCTCTTTATTGGTGATTTTAAAATGTTTCAATCTCGAATTGTTTGCCGCAGAAGTTTTTTTAATTAAACAGAGTTTTCTAGGTTAAGTTTAAGTGAAAATGAAGGGCGGTGGGTGGTCACTGTCCCATCCTTCAATTATCAGAACACAAGCGAGGGTTTTGCAAGTGTAAATTAATTGATAAGAAAATAATCCAACGGTTTTCTGGAAATTTCACAAACATTGTTATTTAAAGAAACTATTGGGCGTGTTTAAAGGGTTGGAGGCAGGGATAGGGCCCACCCACCACCCTCAATTTTTGTTTTAATTCAATCTGGAAACTCTCTTTATTGGTGATTTTTAAATTTTTCAATCTCGAATTGTTTGCCGCAGAAGTTTCTTTAATTAAACACTGTTTTCTAGGTTAGGTTAAAGTAGAGACGAAGGGCGGTGGGTGGACCTTATCCCACCCTTCAATCATTAGAACACAAACAAGGGTTTTGCAAGTGTAAATTAATTGATAAAAAATACTTTACGGTTTTTTGGGAATTTGACAAACATTATTATTTAAAGAAACTCTTGGGCGTATTTAAAGGGTTGGAGGGTAGGATAGGGACCACCCGCCACCCTTTGTTTTAATTAAATTTTTCCCATAAACGCTCTTTCTTTACGTTTTGAAATTATTACATCTCCCGCGATCTGAGCAATAAATTTGGTTCATTAAACAGTGTTTTCTAGGTTAGGTTAAAGTGGAGACGAAGGGCGGTGGGTGGGCCCTATCCCACCCTCCAATTATCAGAACACAAAGAGGGGTTTTGCAAGTGTAAATTAATTGATAAAAAAATACTCCAACGGTGTTTTAGGAATTTGGCAAGCATTATTATTTAAAGAAAATTTTGGGCGGGTTTAAAGGGTTTGAGGCAGGGATAGGGCTCGGCTATCACCTTCGGTTTTTATTTTAATCCAACCTAGAAACCCTCTTTATTGGTGATTTTAAAATTTTTCAATCTCGAATTGTTTGCCGCAGAAATGTTTTTTAATTAAACAGTGTTTTCTAGGTTAGGTTAAAGTGGAGACGAAGGGCGGTGGGTGGTCTCTATCCCACCCTCCAATCATCAGAACACAAACGAGGGTTTTTCAAGTGTAAATTGTATTGATAAGTAAATAATCCAACGGTTTGTTAATGTTAATGTGGCCATTGTGCTATTTTCCCAAAATTGCAATATTACAGGCCCAAGGGTCATAAGAGCCAAATTGTGCCCGCCGTTCACTGTCAATAATTACAAAATAAATTAATGTTAAATTTATTTGAGAACAGAAATGGTTGTATTTGTTGTTAAAAGTTTTTTTAGACAAAAAAAAAACAAATCCGCCGATAACTCAATAATTCACACTCGTTTAGCGAAACAAACAAATACGCCTACTGACAGCATGAGCGATGTCCATAATTTGTAAACCATCCCCGCGTCGTTTTTCTTTTCCCTCTACCGCCCCCCTCCCCCGTGCGCACGCCAAAATCTCTTTTTAAAAATGTGTTTATAATAAGGGTGCGCCTTAAACAGTCATCTATCAACCGGCGAGAAGAGCGTTTTGTTTGAGTTTATTTTATATGATATTCAGCGCGAAATCTGTTCTATAAATATTTCAAAAAGTACTTTGCGCCCCCCCATTTCGAATACATAGATCCGGATGGGGCCGAAGTTTGCGACCCTTAAGCTATTTTCAATATGAAAACATACGTCACGATCCTCTCTCCGTAAGCAAGAAACGGGATATTAAACACATTTAAATTTATCCAATATCCGCGACACACCATCGAAATTCTGGATGATGCGAGAGATGGGATACTTTTACAATGGATGGGATTTTTCGTGCATCAAATTTTCATTAAGAAATTCTATACAAACGAAAAATGTTAACGTTTGAAATTCAAGCCGTAAAAAAGGAATTTCTTATCGTTTTGAATCCTCTTCACGAGGGCACGTATTGGAAATTTTTGACCGTTGTAATTATTAATGTTGAATTACCTTTTTGCTAACGTAACTATATTTTTTTATTAACCCTTACAGAACGATTTCCGCCATATATACAAGATCTTTATTCAGACAATATATTTATACAATACAAAAAGCTCCCGGCGCTTCCACCATACGATTAATTTATAAATGAGCTCTTTTTTGTATCTCGTTCGTTAAGGGTTAATAAAGGCGGCTCGTTGGTGTAGTGGGTAAAATCTGCCATAGTCGTTGCGTCCATCTCACATTAATAATTCCTTCATTTTCATTTCGAATCTATCTAATATATAAAATCCTAGAATTCCACCGAAAAAAAAAAATTAAATTAGTAAAAGTATGGATTTACTACTACATCAGCTGCCGCCGGTAAAGTTGTCAATATTTATATCCCGTCTGGACAAAATTGTCGGGAAAACAAAGTGAAATAATCCCCGATAAGCCGGCAATATATTTAAGGATTCGAGCCCCCCTAAATCTCCGCTCAAATTCATTTTTTGACGCGACGATCTGTTCCACATAAATCAACCGGGTGGCGGCGGCGGCGGTGGCGGCGCGGCCAGTGGCGGCGCGGCGCGCGCTAATCCCAAAAATTTTCCGCTCGGAAAAGTTCGTCCGAATTTATTTATAGTTCGCGCGCATACAAATTGCTAATAACACCCCCCCGGAACACGGAAAACCCGTGTAATATTTCGAAATTAAGTTTTGCATCGGAAGACCGAACTTTAATTTAAGAAAACCGAAAACATTGGGAAACGTGAGTGGATCGGGCGATGCCGGATTCAAAGTTTTAATTGTAATAATAACGAAACAACTTCCGCCTGCCTCTGCCGACTACATTACTAAATTATAAGTTAGTTTTCCCCGTGTGTGCTGTAATTTTATCTGGATTCATTTTCGCGCGGAAAACTACTGCGGGCATTTTTAATTTGCATCAATTTTTTAAGCGTGCGCAATTAGACTGATAAATTGCCGTTGCTCCGAAGACACTTTCTTGTGTATGAAAACCTGTTTATAAGTCAGCCTCGAGGTGCATTGTTCAGCATTCATATTTATTAGCCGCTTTGTGCGGATGGAATTTATTGGGACTATCTTACAAAACGGTCAAGTTGTTTGTTGTATGCAAAGGGTTAATTTCAACATAATTGATGCGAGGGATAAGCTTAAATATTAATGTTAACTGAAGCAAGGAAGAACATTTCAGCCTAGAGAATATAAATACATCACTTATTTTTATTTCTTTTAATGGCTCGTTTCAATTAGCTCACTTGAATGAGCCGATTCAAGGAGCCGGGTCTAAAGAACCACATGAGTATCACACCCTGAGTTATGTTTTGTATGATAAAGTAATTTTGAAGCCTAAAAATAAAACCTTAACACCAAATTAAAATTAATTCTCTTTATTGGTCGCACAGTCATTTCGCGTATCGCTATTCTCTTAAGTCCCACTTTTTTTTATAGACTAATAGTGTCTAGAATCTAGAATGAGTTGTAGAACTTGAAAAAAAAATTTTAAAATGTTGAATTTTTTTTTCTTCATCTTTATTTGTACTTTTCCAGTCGATTTAAGCACTATTTTCCACAAAAATAATTTTGAGTATCTTCGTTCTCGGAAGTCCGACAAAAAAAAATATAGACAAATAGTGTTCAGAATGAGTTGTTAGACTTGAGAAAAAATTTAAAAAAATGTTTTTTCATCGTAAATTAGACGTTTCTGGTCGATTAAAGCACTATTTTTCTCAAAAGTAAATTTTCGTATCTCAGTTCTTGAAAGTCCCACATTTTTTTTTTAAACAAATAGTGTTCGGAATGAGCTGTTACACTTGAATTTTTTTTTTTTTATTTAGAAAAAAACATTTTTCATCGTTATTTAAGCGTTTCCGACCGATTTAAGCATTATTACCGACAAAAGTCATTTTGCGTATCTCCGTTCCCAAAAGTCCCCCAATTTTGTTTTAAGACAGTGATCAGAATGAACTGTTTCACTTGAAAAAAAAAATTAAAAAGTTTTTAAACAAAAAATTTTTTTTTTTTTATTTAGAAAAAAACATTTTTCATCGTTATTTAGGCGTTTCCAGCAGATTTAAGCGCTATTTTCGGCAAAAGTGATTTTGCGAATCTCCATTTCCGAAAGTCCCATAATATTTTTTTAACACAACTAGTGTTCAGAATGAGCTGTTACAAAAAAAAATTAAATTAAAAAATAAAAATTTCATCCTTATTAAGCGTTTCCGGTCGATGTAAGCACCATTTTCGGCAAAAGTAATTTTTCGTATTTCAGTTCCCGAAAGTCCCACATTTTTTTAAAGACAGAAATAGTGTTCAGAATGAGCTTACAGTTGAAAAAAAAAATTAATTTTTTTTATAGTTTTTTAAGCGTTTCCGCTCGATTTAAGTACTATTTTCGACAAAAGTAATTTTTCGTATCTCCTTTCCCGAAAGTCTCACAATTTTTGTCAAAACAGTGATCAGTATGAGCTGTTACACTTAAAAAAAAATTTAAACATTTTGAAAAAAAAAATGTTTATCGTTATTTAAGCGTTTCCAATCGATTAAAGCAATATTTTCATCAAAAGTAATTTTTCGTATCTCCGTTCCCGAAAGTCCCACAATTTTTTTAAAGACAAATAGTATTCAGAAGAGCTGTTACATTTGAGAAAAAAATTAAAACATTTTGAAAAAAAAAATTTCATCGTTATTTAGGTTCAGAATGAGATGTTACACTTGAAAAAACAATATTAAAAAGATTTTAAACAAAAAAAAAATATACATCGTTATTTAGGCGTTTCCATTTGATTTAAGCACTATTTTCGACAAATTTAATTTTGCGTATCTCCGTTCCAGAAAGTCCCACAAATGTTATTTAAAGACAAATAGTGTTCAGAATGAGCAGCTGTTACCCTTGAAAAAAAATTAAACAATTTTTTTCTAATCGTTTTTTAGCCGTTCCCAGTCGACTTAATCCCCGGGGTAACGAAAAATGCTAAAATGTACAGGGTGTTCCATTAAAAAAATACAAAAGTTTAGTCTATAACTTTGTTATGAGACACCCTGTATAAATTTCAGTATTTTCAGGACGTAGAGCTCACTATTCTGCAACTTTTGTATAAAACATTTTTCGAGATTTTGAACGGTCAATCGTTTCCGAAGCTCTAAAACACCCTGTATATTGGAGATTTTGATGCTTATGAAATTTCTACCATTTTCTGGATCATTTCATGCGAACAGATCGTAAAGTTGAAAATTGTAGTTATTTTATTTACTCGCAAAAAATTACAAAAACAATTCCGATCGACTTGAAATTTTACAAATAAACTCCTAATGCTGCTATTTACATTAACAAATAAATGAAAATATAAAATTCCTAGATTTTGGAACGATGTCATGCAAACTGAAAATAAATTGAAAATTGTGCTAATTTAGGTTAAAAACAAACGCCATCAGTTTAAAAAAATTCAAATAAGCTCTTAATATATGCTACATTTTGATTTTTTTTTTATTAAAACCTAGATTTTGGGATAATTTAATGCGAATGGAACATAAAATTGAATTTTTTTGTAATTTTAGTGACTCGAAAAAAATGTATATACAGGGTGATTGTTTGGTTAAAAATAAACAAAAAATGACTACAAAAATATATAAAAACAAAATTAATTCCTAATATATGCCATATTCTGAATCCATAAAATGTTTAATAATCCCTAAATATTAAGAAATTTGATCCAAACGAAAGAAAAAGTATTGTACCAATTTTGGCGACTCGAAATATATATATATATATATATATATATATATATATATATATATATATATATATATATAAACAAATGCCATGGACTTAAAACTTTTTACATCAACTTGTTATATATAGAACATTTGATTCTGTAGGATTTTCAAATACTTGGAGCCTCAGATCTTAGGGAAAATTTCTTACAAACAAAATCTAAAGTCATTTTTCTTTGTAATTTTAGTAGCTCAAAAAAATATATAAAAACAAATGTCATCGACTTAATACCGTTTACACCAACTCGCTATATATAGCACTTTTGATTCTGTAGGATTTTTAAATACTTAGATCCTCGGATTTTGGGGAAAAATTCTTGCAAACAAAATCTGAAGTTGATTTTTTTTAGTTTTAGTGGCTCGAAAAAAAAAATACAAATGCCATCGACTTTAAAACTTTTAACATCAACTCGTTATATATAGCACATTTGATTCTGTAGAATCCTCAGACTTAAAGGAAAAATTGCTTGCAAACAAAATTTAAAGTTGAAATTTTTTGTAATTTTAGTGGCTCGAAAGAAAATATAAAAATAAATGCCACCGACCTAAAACTTTTTACATCAACTCATTATAAATGCCACATTTGATTCTGTAGCATTTTTAAATACTTAAATCCTGAGATTTTAGGAAAAATTTCTTGCAAACAAAATCCAAAGTGGAAATTTATAATTTTAGTCGGTCGAAAAAAAATAAAAGAAACAAATGCCACGGACTACATCAACTCGTTATAAATGTCACATTTGATTCTGTAAGATTTTCTAATACTAAGTATTAGAAAATCTTATCTTATCTTATATAAGGATCATCAGATTTTAGAGAAATTTTTTTGAAAAAGTTGAAAATTTTTGTAATTTTAGAAGCTCAAGAAAAAAATATAAAAACAAATGCCATCGGCTTAAAACTTCTTATATGTGTCACATCAATAATAATAATAAATTAATATTAGTTATGAGTGTTTGAAAAAAAGTGCATTTTGAGTTTTTCGCACATAACTGTGACTTTTCAACCAAATTTGATGATTCTTTCGGGAAAAAATTCCATTTTGGCTCTACTTTAAGGGAGTAAACTCAGATTGGAATGATCCCTTTTCGAACCCTTCAACCACCGAACAAAAAGAAAAAACGTCTACGGACTTGGAAAAAATGTGTCGACTCGATCCACCAAAAGGGCATTGAAATGTGTTCAATTACCTTTGTAGGATTCAAAAACGAAGTTCCTACGGCAATTTAGCACAAAGTTATGGGTGAAAAACCTCAAAATGCACTTTTTTTCAAACAGCCATAACTTGGTGCCAGATCGTCGTAGGAACTTCGTTCTTTGAGTCTCGCATAGGGAATTGATCAAACTTTAATGCCTTTATGGTGGATCGCATCGACAAACATTTTCCAACTCCGTAGACATCGTCAAAGTTGGACATGGTTTTCAGAAAAAAATACTTTTTTTCACAGGGGCGCTAGAGGGGGGCGGAAGGGGTTACGCTTAAGTTCGCATGCACGACTTTAAACAAGACACTTCAAAGTTTGTCGCCCTTAAAGATTCATCAAAATCGATTGTAAATACGCCGAGTTATGGCGGTTTGAAAATGGTCGAAATTTCAAGTGTTTAATTTTTTTTCCTTCGGTATATAATTTTATTGTTTTTATAAAATGATCGAATTGATAGGATTAAATTTTAATACATAGTTTGATTCATAGAATAATACTAGTAAATTTAACACTCCAATCATCCGCTTAAATAGAAATAATATGAAAATATTCCAAACATTATTTTTACATGCAATAAAAATAATTGCTTTGATAATAATAATATTAGTCTTTATTTACACTAAACTAATAGAGCATAAGAAATCTCAGGCGTGTGTTCGATATTTTTATTAATTTATAACGCGATTGAGAATTCGAGCATCTTGAAAAAATTGTTAACTTTAAATATCTGTCGAATTCAAATTTTTGTTCCTATTTTATCCTCCTACGAGGCTTGAAAACCAAATGTTTAATTTCTTTCACAGATTTGACTTCAATATTTTGTAGCTTTGAATTCTATACTTTTGTACAATAATAAACTGAAATAGATAAATAGCACAAATTTAGTTTCCATGTTACGAAATTAATTCGTCAATCGATAAACTATTTTATTTATAAACGTAAGCTTCGCACTGATAAATGGCATCTGGTTAGAATGTAAAATGAGCTAAATTGGTGTTCAAATATTTATAATCATAATGATAAATAGTCATGAATTAAATTTATTTATTTATAAACTATTTGCGGATAGGACAAAATGTTCAAGGATCGTTGTTTGAATAACCCAGAAAAAAAAGGTTAACAGGTAGAAAGTATTTATCGAAAAATTAACTAACTTGAGTATATGTATTTATAACCTGTAGTATTATCATAAAAATAACGCGGAGGAGTAATGAATGAATGAATGAATGGGATGGATGTTTGAACATCTGCTAGAGTTTGTTCAAGTCCGTTAAGTATGGTAAATATTTGCTTAAAAAATGTATGTGATATCCTTGAGTTTATGTATTTTAATGAAAACTTATTTACATTAAACTTGTTAATTAAAATTCAAATTTCACTTTCTTCATGCTCGCGAATGAATTTTTTTTACGGAAATATCCGTTTGGAGGTCCTTAGAGGAGATTACAATGATTTCTGAAAAAATGTGTCTGTGTGTGTGTCTGTGTGTCTGGCTGTGTGTCTGGTTGTGTGTCTGTCTGTCTCTTGTCTATCTGTCTGTGTGTCTGTCTGTCTGTTTATCTGTCTGTCTCTTGTCTATCTGTCTGTGTGTCTGTTTGTCTGTTTGTCTGTTTGTCTGTTTGTCTGTTTGTCTGTTTGTCTGTTTGTCTGTTTGTCTGTTTGTCGGTTTGCCTGTGTGTCTGTGTGTCTGGTTGTATGTCTGTCTGTCTCCTGTATATCTGTCTGTCTGTTTGTCTGTTTGTCTGTCTATCTGTCTAACTGTCTTTCTATCTGTCTATCTATCTGTCTATCTTTCTATTTTTCTATCTATCTGTCTATCTGTCTATCTGTCTATCTGTCTATCTGTCTATCTGTCTATCTGTCTATCTGTCTATCTGTCTATCTGTCTATCTGTCTATCTGTCTATCTGTCTATCTGTCTATCTGTCTATCTGTCTATCTGTCTATCTGTCTATCTGTCTATCTGTCTATCTGTCTATCTGTCTATCTGTGTGTCTGGCTATGCATCTGTTTGTCTGTGAGCGCTGTATCTCAAAAACTAATTCTTAATAATACGAACAACCAATTATTAATTATAATAAACATACGGATTATGCAAAATTGTGCCTTTCATAATAATTATCTAAATTCCTGTACGGTTGGTACGAGCAGCTGTTTTCAGACTATAGAATTTCGTGTTGAAAGCGCAGTTCGTAAAAATGCGATCGCGTAAGTTTCAATTTAAATTCCGGGTTATTATCTATTTTTAAATTGCATTTCTACGGCCCGTTCTAAATAGATGGCACACTTTCAGTTTATTATCATGACACTTTCGTGCGCCTTCAGAAAACTGGCGGACTAATGTCAAGACCACACATGCAAATTCGCCGGGGCGACATTAAAATTTTACGAAAATAAATTTGAAACATTTTACACTCCAAACATTACGCATATATTTATTACGTTTTATGAGTGAACGTTATTTTATTTTTTATGGGATAAACAAAATACGAATTCCGAAGATATCGTTATGTCACTTGATAAAAAAAAAATCGTTTAAAATTAATCGCGAGAATGGTTATCTGTCGAAAACGGGGAATTTAACAACCTGTTATAGAGACGAGTATTAAGAATTCAATATTAAATTTGTCCTACTTTAATAATGAGTAAATCAACACGAAACACTTGTCCAGAAAATGTTAAATAAAAACATGGAATACAAGAGTTTAAAATTATAATAACTCTGTAAAATATCAGTTCTATCAAGAGTGTAGCCTAGGAAGTACAGAGCTAGGCAACCAGATACGCACGTCGGTACAACTGATCACATGAAAACAAAATCCCTTAGATTCAGTGACGGTTCGCGGGGTTTTTTCTGGTACGGCCGAGGAACAAGAGGTGGTAATACAGATAGGTGCGGTCACGCAGCCAGCCGTCTCTGCAACTGACCCTACCTATCTGTATTGCCACCTCTTGTTCCTCGGCCGTACCAGAAAAAAACCCGCGAACCGTCATTGCTTAGATTGTTTTTCCATTGGCGTCGCAAACATTTTTTCCCAAAATAAATTAAATTTGTAATCATAACAACATATTTACTTTTTACCATTTTAATTTAAGTAAATTGAAGTAAATGAAAGTTTTGTGTATTTGAAAATAATAAACGTGAAGTTAGCATCCCCAATTTTATAACAAATGTTGAAAATGATGGCCTTCATTCTCTATGCAAACTCTACGTTTTTTATTTTTTATTTACAAATACACGTTGATGCTGCTCCGTACTTAAACTCTGTAAATGTAGAGTAAAACTTAAATTTGATAATTTTCTAACCCTAAAAACAGCAAATCACTTACCAGAAAACACAGATTTACGTAAAGTAATCCTGATGTCTATGAAACAGAAGGTGAAATAACTAAAGTCGAAAAATTAAAGAACAAAATGAACGCACGACGCTGCCCAAATAAATAAGTATCAAATCTATCCCACCCTCCAATTTTTCAATCAAAAACGAGAGTTTGTCAAGTTATAATCAATTTAGAAGAGAAAGACACAAAAGGTTTTGCGCTTCATTGATGAAATAATGTATTCGTATAAACCCTGGCGTATGTTGAATCGACCGGATTATAGAATAGGGCCCACCCACCCCCCTTCGTATTAATTTTAACTCAAACTAAAAACCCTGTTCCGGCGTTGAATTTTCTTTTCCATTTCATTGGAGAAGTTGAAAGTTTAGAAATCACTTAAGAGTTTCGTAGATTAAATAAAAAATAACCCGAGATGGTCGGTGGGCACTGTCCCACCCTCCAATTCTTCAATCAAAAACGAGAGTTTATTAGGTGATAATTAATTTAGAAGAGAAAGAAAGACAAAAAATGTTGCGCTGCATTGATAAAATAATGTTTTCTTATAAACCCTGGCGTATGTTTAATAGTTGGATTATAGGATTGAGCCCACCCACTATCCTACGTTATTTCCGGATTCATTTTGGTTAAAATATAATTTCAGAAGAGCACAATTTTTCAAAATATAACATACTCCCAAAATAGTTGCTAAATGTGGCCCAAGGGCCAAGACTATGTGTGTATATGTTAATATTTATATACAATTGCTGGTTTAATTACAAACATGTCGTGACTGAATGGCATACGCCTAAGTAAAAAAAAAAAATTACAATTTTTCAATTTTTCCACAATTCAAATTTGAAGTACTGCCATTTTATTTCTGGCTGTAACATTTTTATTATTCTATCAGGATGATAATAACTTCTTAATTCTGATTATATTTTGAAATGTTAAAGTGAATCCCAGGAGAAATTAATTTTCTACATTTTTCAAACCGCCGAATTTTCAATTCTTACATTCAAATTTTGAGTGCTGCCATTTTTTTACCGGCTGTGATATTTCAATTGTTTTGCCAAGATTTTTAAAATAGGTTTATTCTGAATGGATTTTGAAATTTTGAAGGAAATTCCGGAAGACATTAATTTTTTACAATTTTTCAAATCACCTAATGCAATTTTTAATTCTTAAATTCGAGTTTTTAGTGTTGCCAATTTGTCACCTGATGTGATATTTTAATTGTTTTGCTGGGATTTTAAAAATAGGTTAATTCTGAGTATATTTTGAAATTTTGAAGCTAATTCTAGGAGACATTCATTTTTTACAATTTTTCAAATCGCCGAATGCAATTTTTAATTCTTAAGTTCGAGCTTTGAGCGTTGCCATTTTGTCACCGGCTGTGATATTTCGATTGTTTTGCTGGGATTTTTAAAAATAGGTTAATTTTGAATAGATTTTGAAATTTACTCTTGGTTAATTTTTTCTTAGCATGAACTTGGAGCGATCAAATTCCCCTTGATTTTTCGGCGGGAAATTTAACTTGTCTGCAAACATTGTTGCGTCGAGTATAGTATATTCCAATAGTAATCTCCGTTTCCCCATCAGCAACTAACTACACTGATAAGACCTAAAAGGTCGAAACCGGTCTGTAGGTGTTCTGATGGGGGAACAATATTTAAATATCATAATTTACAGTTTACACTCATTATTTACATTTATAAATGTAATAAACAATTAACCTAATAAATAAAGTTATTGGCTGAAGGACTCCGGTCGATGGCCATTGTATTTATTATGTATTTAGTAAGTACAATAAACGTTTATTATTATTATTAAAGTTATTTTATCTATTGCCTTGTGCCACTGGCCACGAAGCGGCCCTGATTACAACAATAAAATCAGTAAAGAGGTTATTACTTGTTTTTTTTTTAATTTTTATTATCATGTCACCGCACTTCCTCATTTATTTTTGGATGCTTCGTAATCCCCGCAAAACAAATTCATGGAATATTTTGATGATTGAAAAACCGCAATTTATAGTGCACACCCGGTATGAAATTAGGCTGAACCGCAACTTATCAGCTATTATAAATAGATTGATATTGTAGCAGATTGTAGTTTTAGTTAATAATCTAATCTACTAGTTTGCAAGAAAAAATTATTTCAATTGTTTATGCTAATGTCTATCGAACAATTATAACCTACAGTTTTAATTAATAATCTAATCTAGCAGTTTCCGAGAAAATTATTTCAATTGTTTATGTTAATGTGTATAACCTACGCAAAGAATTTGAGAGCTGTGAATATTCAGTAGTGGCCTAAAAAATTTTGCAACGTGCATGGCCCACATATTTTTTTTTAGAAATAATTTTATCATTCTCATTCGTTTTTGTTATAAAAAAAACTGTAATTACAAGGACAATCTGCTGACAAATTTGACATTTATTTTAAACTGGTGTTTCCACTGTATATCGCAACGTAATCCGCCATTGGTGGCGCAAATTTAATGGTGACGCCGGGGTTTTCAACTGAAGATTTTTCGAAACGTGTTACTAATAGTTTTTTTTTTAATTTATGCTCTTTGACAATAAAACAAAGATTTTTAATCAATGTAAACAATGCGACAGCTACTCGAAACTGCAACAAAAAACAATAACAGAGAATAAAGTTATTCGACAAACCCGGTCTCACAGACAGGGGCGGCTCGTTATGTAGAGCCAAGGAGCCATAGCACTACCTATAATTTCGAGGTCGGCAAGAAATTTTTCCATTCTGGAACTGCATTAGGAACCAAATAATTTCTGGTTCCGCTCATGCGCACGGCGACGGCGTGCACTTGCGCGCCATCCACGATGAATGAAATGATTTCATTGCCGAATACTCCTTTCTGCTCATGTAGTATAGAGGGCACTTGAAGATTGTCAATTTTAGCACTTGAAAATGTCTTTTTCGGCACTTTGCATAGTTGAAAATTGTCATTTTTGACACTTGAAAGTTGTCTTTTATGACAGTTGAAAATGGTTATTTTTTAACATTGAGAATTGTCATTTATGGCACTCGAGAATGATAATTTTTGATAGTTAAAAACTCGTTTTTGACACTTCGAGAATATATTTTTCAACACATGAAAATGGTTATTTTGCACAGTTGTAAATGGTAATTTTGACATTTGAAAACTGTTTTTTTGACACTTGAAAAAGGCCATTTTTGACGGATGGTAATTGTATTTGTTGGCAGCTGAAAATTGCCATTTTTTGGCAGTTAAAAATTATCATTTTTGGCACTTGAAAATTGTCGTCGACAGTTGAGAATGGTCATTTTGAAAACTTGAAGATTTTAATTTATGGCAATCGAAAATGATAATTTTTGACAGTTGAAATGATCGTTTTTGACAGTTGGAAAATGTTATTTTTTGCACTTGTCAATTTTGGTACTTGGAAATGTCTTTTTCGGCACTTGAAAATGGTCAGTTTGCACAATTGAAAATTGCCTTTTTGACACTTAAAATTGTCCATTTTACACTTTTGGTAATTGCCTTTTTTAACAGTTAAAAATTGCGACATTTGGCAATTAAATATTTTATTTTTGGCACTTGAAAATTGTCGTTTTTGGCAGTTGACAATGGTAATGTTTTAACCATTTATGGCAGTTGAAAATGATAAATTTAGAAATTTTGAGAGTTGTAAAATGTCATTTTTGCACTTGAAACTGTATTTTTTTGCACTTGATGATTGTCAAGTTTGGCACTTGAAAATGTCTTTTTTGGCACTTTGTACAGTTGAAAAGTGTAATTCTTGACACTTGAAAATTGTCTTTTATGACAGTTGAAAATGGTCATTTTTGAACCTTGAAAATTGTCATTTATGGCACTCGCAAATGATATTTTTTGACAGTTTAAAACTATCGTTCTTGACGCTTGGAAAATGTAATTTTTGGCCCTTGAAAATTGTGAGTTTTGACTTTTTTGCACATGAAAATGGTTATTTTGCATAGTTAAAAATGGTCGTTTTTGAAACTTAAAAATCTGGCACTTTTATGGCACTCGAAATGATAATTTTTGAAAGTTGAAATGATCGTTTTTGACAGTTGAAAAATGTCATTATTTGCACTTGAAAATTGTCAATTTTGGTACTTGAAAATGTATTTTTTGGCACTTAAAAATGGTCGATTTGTAGAGTTAAAAATTGCCTTTTTGAGACCTAAAAACGTTCATTTTAGACTGTTGGTAATTGCCCTTTTTAACAGTTAAAAATTGTGACATTTGGTATTTAAAAATTTTCATTTTTGGCACCTGAAAATTGTCGTGTTTAGCAGTTGACAATGGTAATATTTGAATCCTTTATGGCATTCGAAAATGATAATTTTTTGGCAGTTGGAAAATGTCGTCAATTTTGGCACTGTAAAATGTCTTTTTAGCACTTAATGATTGCCAAGTTGGGTCTTTTGAAAATGTCTTTTTCGGCACTTTGAAAATTGTCATTTGTGACAGCTGAAAAATAGTCATTTTTTAACCTTGAAAATTGTCATTTATAGCACTCAAAAATGAGAATTTTTGATAGTTGACAACTATCGTTTTTGACACTTGGAAAATGCCATTTTTGGGGCTTGAAAATTGTGAATTTTGACTTTTTTTGCACATGAAAATGGTTATCTTGCACTGTTGAAAATGGTCATTTTTGACAATTAAAAATTGTTTTTTTGACACTTCAAAATGGGCATTTTTGACAGATAAAAATTGTCATTTTTGGTACTTAAAAATTGTCGTTTTTGGCAATTGAGAATGGTCATTTCTAAAACTTAAAAATTGTCATTTATGACACTCGAAAATGACCATTTTTGACAGTTGAAATGATCGTTTTTGGCAGTTAGAAAATGTCATTTTTTGCATTTGAAAATTGCACAATTTTGGTACTTGAAAATGTCTTTTTTGGCACTTGAAAATGGTTAGTTTGTAGTTGTATTTTTAGCACTTCAAAATGTTCATTTTAGACTGTTGGTAATTATCTTTTTTAACAGTTGAAAATTGCAAAATTTGGCAATTAAAATTTTTCATTTTTGACACCTGAAAATTGTTTTTCGCAGTTGACAATGGTAATATTTTGAACCATTCGAAAATGATAATTTTCGGCAGTTGGAAAATGTTATTGTGAATTTTGGCAATTGAAAATGTCTTGTTTGTCACTTAAAAAGGAGGTAATGTTACAAAATACAATTCGTCGTTTAATTGATTTTCGTGGACGAAGAAAGATGTTACAGATTAAATGCGGGCTATTTTTCGTCTTTATTTAATTCTTTTAGTGCATTTGCAACAAGTAAACGTTTTTAATGGTCGATTTTTCTTTCCTCAAAAAGGTGAGATATATTGTGTATGCTAAGTGGCTTTACCATCAAAATTTTCCACGAGCCGCCACTGCTCACAGACCAGCAGGGTCAACCATTGACGGGTTAAATTTTCTATTTACTTAAAATTCTAAAACCGCACCGGGCGGCCATGGTTATAATTCATACACGAGTAATTTCTTAATAATAATCCTTGATATTTGTTCTGTAACAGGAAGATGGTACAAAAATCATCTTGTTATATTAAAAACAACACAATCAATTTCTTATGCCTAAACATTCCCAATCATTTTAATTACAAACACTATTTTCCCTTCACCGATCCGGAATGTGACTTGCATTTTGGAAAATCAGTTTTAATTAAACACGGGTTGCCGGGGTATCGAAACGGCGGTCACGTTTCCAGCCTGGAATAAGCTGTGGACTTTAATAAATTTTCGTATTATCGTGGCACAGTTGCAGGTTTATTTATTTTTTTATGTGAAACTCAACTATGTACGAAATTGGAGCGAGCGCAGGAAATGTTTCGGACAATTATGAAAATGAGCGGACCGTAACAAAAACAGATTGCTCGCACCATTTTATATTACGTTTTTTTTTTTCGTAATAAACGGCTGGCTTTTTTTTGTAAATAAATACTCGAGGGTAATACCACAAGAGGTTAGAATTTAGCCGGATAAATTCATAAAATTTCTTGAAAACCTGTTTATGCATTTTAGGGGATTATTAACTATTCTGAAAAATGCGTATAGATAGTATAAATTTTCCATGTTACATATTTTCTTTGTTTAGAGAGTGTACATGTTTGTGTGTGTGCGAGTGGCGTATTTTCCGAAAGTAGCATGAAAGAAACTGAAAGTAACGTGCATGCCTCTTTTGCAGGCTTTTACAACAGATAAAATAGACGTGTAACCTTTTTACAGGCGCAAACAACCCTCCGTGAAAAGCCCGCCGACGACAATTCACTTAAATCCGTTCTTCACTCCTAGCGCATACACACACACAACTTTATAAATCGTCGCCTCTTTACTCTAAATGCCTGAAAATCTCGCCGAAAAATTTTTCACACCTAAACGATATCAATTTATAAGGTAATGTCTTGTAAAAGTTTCTTTCTGCATAGTAATAGTGAATATGTTAGTACGAATGGGTCTACTAGTTGGTATAACGCCAACTAGCTATAGTTTAAAGGTGTAATCTCCTCTCTGCTCTCTCTCTCTCTCTGTCTCTTTCGATTTCGATTATATCCATATGTACTTATTTGTATAAACAATAAAACACTTATTATGAATCATCTATGACGAAGCAAAAGTTTCCTACATAACACGTATTATTTGTATAAGTCTAGTTCTCCTTTCTCTCTCTCTCTCTCTCTCTTTCGATTTCGATTATATCCTTATGTACTTATTTCTACAAACAATAAAACACCTATTATTAAACATCTATAACGAAGAAAAAACTTCCTGCATAACAAGCATTATTTCTATAAGTCTAGTTTTCCATGAGCGGAAAGTAATACTTTCCGCACTAGTAATAGACAACTAGGGACTTTGCATATTCCACTCTTTATCATCCATTTGCAGGAAATAAATTTCAGCATGTTAGTTAGCCGTCGACGTAATTGAATAAAGATTACTCGAATATGAACATATCGGGTCGACCTCTTTCCGGCCTCAAACACAAATTAATCCCGAAGACATAAAAAAACCCACGGGCGTGTGCATGTCGGCAGAGAGGACGTTTCTCTCGTTCTTGGCTGTGCAATATCAAATATTTACACAGACTTTGCTCGCGTCTCGGATTATCAAACACCAAACACCGGAAAAAATGTCAAATATTGCGTAACGCGTGCGAATCGAAACGAACGCACTCTCGCGCCCAAAAAAAAAAATCGAGTTTTCGTAAGAACTGGTTCCGAATTGTGCAATTGACCGCCGGGTGACCGGATCGATTACTCATATTGTCCGAGAGAGATTTAAATGTGTTTCGTGCTTTGAAATAATGTCATTGCTGTCTGCGTTAATGGCGGTGCTAACGACTGTAGTCTTTTTCTTTCATAAATAATCCGAAGGTGCAGTAATCTCTTCCATCGGTAAAGTATTGAACGCTGTTTTAAAAGCAAATTTGAAAAACCCTCTCCATATATGTATATTAACCCGCCATTGGTGACAAGATTTTTCGAAAGGTGTTACTAATAGTTCATGTTTTTTTTTTTTATTTTTTTTTTAAGCTCTACAATGCGGCAGCTACTCGAAATTGCAACAAAAAACAATAACGGAGAATAAAGTTATTCGACACACCCGGTCTTACAGACCAGTAAGGCGGGTTAATAAAACAATTTCAACAATTTTCAAATATTTAAATTTTTTTCGAATCTATAAACATCTAAACAACTTAAGACTTCGATCACATTTTCACTTTTAAGTTATTTGATTTTTGGTATCTGACCACTTTCGGGTCGTTGTATTGCAAGAAAACCTAAAAACAAATGAACGACGATCGTCTAAATTCACTGAAGTTGCGGTATCTTCAAGATTTTGCTTTCGTTTTCTACGCAGAAGATCTTTTCGCCTCAAAAATCCCACGTTCTCGATTTACACACGGTTTTGCTTAATCTGCATAAAATACCTAAAAATCAATTGTTTAGTCGATTAGAAATTAAAACTAGCCATTTTATAGCTTTTTGTGTAAATTGTGCTTAAATCGACCTAAAAATCCAATAAATGAAAATTTTCTTCAATTTTTTTTTATATAAGTATAAGAGACCATTCTAAACACTATTTGTCTATAAAAAAAAATTGGGACTTCCAGGAACCGAGATACGCAAAATTCCTTTCTTCGTAAATATTTCTTAAATCGACTGGAAATGCCTAAAAATCGAATAAATTTCATTTTTCTTCAAAACATATTTTTGTTTGTTTTTTCAAGTCTAAGAGACCATTCTGAACACTATTTGTCCATATTTTTTTTGTGGGACTTCTAATAACCGAGATACGCAAAATTACTTTTTTTCGTAAATTGTGCTTAAATCGACTGAAAATGCCCAAAAATCGCATAAATTTAATTTTTCTTCAAAAATTTTTTTTTTGTTTTTTTCAAGCCAAGAGACCTTTCAAATACCATTTTTCTATAAAAAAAATTGTGGGACTTCCAAGAACCGAGATACGCAAAATTACTTTTTTCGTAAATTGTGCTTAAATCGACTGGAAATGCCCAAAAATCGATTAAATTTCATTTTTCTTCAAATTTTTTTTTAGGCTAAGAGACCATTCTGAACACTATTTGCCCATATTTTTTTTTGTGGGACTTGCAAGAACCGAGATACGCAAATTTACTCTTTTTCGTAAATTGTGCTTAAATCGACCGGAAATACCTAAAAATCGGATAAATATCATTTTTCTTCAAAAAATTTTATTGATTTTTTCAAGTCTAAGAGACCATTCTGAACACTATTTGTGAATAATTTTTTTGTGGGACTTCTAATAACCGAGATACGCAAAATTACTTTTTTTCGTAAATTGTGCTTAAATCGACTGAAAATGCCCAAAAATCGCCTAAATTTCATTTTTCTTCAAAAATTTTTTTTTGTTTTTTTCAAGCCAAGAGACCTTTCAAATACTATTTTTCTATAAAAAAAAATTGTGGGACTTCCAAGAACCGAGATACGCAAAATTACTTTTTTCGTAAATTGTGCTTAAATCGACTGGAAATGCCCAAAAATCGATTAAATTTCATTTTTCTTCAAATTTTTTTTTAGGCCAAGAGACCATTCTGAACACTATTTGTCCATATTTTTTTTGTGGGACTTGCTAGAACCGAGATACGCAAATTTACTCTTTTTCGTAAATTGTGCTTAAATCGACCGGAAATGCCTAAAAATCGGATAAATATCATTTTTCTTCAAAAAATTTTATTGTTTTTTTCAAGTCTAAGAGACCATTCTGAATACTATTCGGCCAAATTTTTTTTTTTGTGGGACATCCAAGAACCGAGATACGCAAAATTACTTTTTCCGTAAATTGTGCTTAATCGACTGGAAATGCCCAAAAAAATCGAATAAATTTCATTTTTTTTTTTCAAGTTTAAGAGACCATTCGGAACATTATTTGTCCATAATTTTTTTTTGTGAGACTTCCAAGAGCCGAGATACGCAAAATTCCTTTTTTCGTAAATATTGCTTAAATCGACTGGACATGCCCAGAAAATAGAATAAGTTTCATTTTTCTTCAAAATTTTTTTTGTTTTTTTTCAGGTCTAAGAGACTATTCTGAACACTATTTGTCCATAATTTTTTTTGTGGGACTTCCAAGAACCGAGATACGCAAAATTACTTATTTCGTAAATTGTGCCCGACTGGATCACTAAAAATTTGATTTTTCTTTTAAATTGAAAATCTTAGAATGTTGCAATAGTGATCAAATTATAAACAAATAATTGGGTTTTGATTTTAATTAAAAAAATAAATTTTTATTTATTATTTATTCATAATTATTTACTGAATTTCTTAAAAAAATTGTTTGCAAGTTGCTTATTTTAATAATTTCCTATTGTGGATGTTTGGAAAAATTTAGTTTTTGTTAAAAATTTAAAATTGTAGGAAGTTGCAATAATTTTCAAATTATAAACAAATAATTGAGTTTTAATTTAAATTTAAAAAAGAAATATGTTATTTACTGAATTTATTAAAAAAAATGTTTGCAAGTTGCTTATGTTAATAATTTCCTATTGCGGATGTTTGGAAAAATTTGATTTTTGTTAAAAATTGAAAATGGTAGAAAGTTGCAATAATAGTCAAATTATAAACAAATAATTGGGTTTTAATTTCAATTAAAAAAAAAAGATGTTATTTACTGAATTTCTTAAAAAAAATTGTTTGCAAGTTTTCCGCGGTGGCCTAGTGAGTAGAGCTCCTGCTCACGGGCTTCGTGGTCGTGGGTTCGAATCCCATCCGTGCGGTCACTTTTTCGGAATGAAGAAGTGGCCGTGTGGGTCCATGGATGTTCAGTGTATGTCCCCCCTCCCCCACTTCATTATATAATTAATAATGATTATATATGCATTATAAGATTATATTAACATAATCATCATCATCATTGTTATTGTTATTAGTAATAATATGTTTAGTTTTAAATTATATATTACATTGTATATATTTGTAGACCCTTTAATTGGACATAATGTCTGTTGGGTTTTTGTAACAAATAAATAAATAAATAAATATTCAGAAATCAATACAAAATAGTTAAATGATACCTCTGGCAGAATGGACCAGCTTCCCATACCCAAAAAAAAAAAAAAACAATTTTCATGATTACAATACTTTCCCGTAATTCGCAACGGAGAAAGTAAAAATCAGAACCGTTGTTGGGATGGTTAATACTTTCCATACTTAGTAACGGAGCAAGTAAAAACATTTGGCTCAAACTCAGAATTTTAAATACTATTCAGGCTACATTTCGTTTTATTGAATTTATTTCATGCTTTCTGCAACAAGTAAGGTTGTTCCTAATTTATTTAAATATTATGTTTCAATAAGCTAATTGGTGTAGTGGGTACAGGTGAGCGGTGCCGGTTGCACCTCGGCCTTGTGGTTTCGATTCCCAGCCCGGGCGAAAGACTTTTCGGTTTCGAGAAGTATTCGTTCGGATCCGTGGTTGTTTGTAGACGTCTTTTATTATTAATTCGTTCATTTATTCATTTATTCATTTAACTTAAATATATACATAACAATTGATGATGTCTAATGGTCATAGCACCAAGGCCATGTGTAACGACGAAAAAAATGAAGCTAAAAATAATCACGAAATTAAAACGAGAGTATTTTCATTGTTAAATTAGGTGTAATACAAATTATTAAAAAAAAAATAGAAAAACAATCGCCACGCAGTTGAAACTCATTTGCATAATTCATTAGAATACATGAATAATTTATAATCAAAACGTACCATTCATGGTGAACAAACGCTAAAGGGCAGATTTTATTTCTGTAAAATATGAAGCGTGCGTTTAATTGTTGTTTCGTTTTAAGAATTCGAAAATAATGTTACTTTTTGATTGAGATGGCTGCGACAAATGTAGTAATCCTGATTCAATCAAACTTGAGACACTTTTGCAGATGCATTAAATACATTCAATAAAGACGAAATCAACTTTTCGTCATTATTAAATCAATTATGTTTATTATAATATCGATATCGTGTGAGCCACAAAATTTTGTTATGAGATAAATGAGGTATGTCGCAAATTATTACGCCATGAGATTTAAAAAAATGAATTAATCTTAGGCATGGCCAACTTAGCAACAAAATTCTCTGGTTCACACCTTAGAATGATTTTTTTTTACTTAGACTTTCGCCATTCAGTCACGAAACGTTTTTTTTTGTTAAATTGACCTTTAATTAGAATAAATATTATTTGTTAGCAAATAATGGTTGAAATTCTTCGCATATAACTGGATCAAATCAATCATTCTATTACATTTATAACTTCGTAAAAAATGGGAAATAATTTCTCATAATTATATTTATATTTCACTTATTGTAATTGTATTTGTTAAGTTCTGCCTAATTGGCTCTTGATCACGAGATCCCTATACCATACAATTTTCTGTACTTTTTTGTCTTTGCCTAGACCTTAATCTATCTCTCCATCCTTACGTAATCTTCAGAACTGTTATGATTAAAAAAAAACATATTTTCAACTTGTTTCAGTCGACAAATGCGATTCTCCTCTCTGGGAATAATTTCGAACGTTCAACGCATTTTCTATCGATTCTATGAAATAAGTAACAAAGTCTGTTATCGAGTTGCTTGCATAATTTTATTATGGTGTGATGCAATGATTGCAAACCACATATAAGATGGTTGGTGTTTACAGTTCACTCGTTGCTGTAATTGATATCACTTTCTCGGTACATCACATGGGATTAACTTATCTTGGAGCGATGCTTTCCCTCGCACCGAAGCAACGAAGATATAAAACACGGTTCACTGAAAAGTAACATTTCATTTCTGCTGCGATAGTACCAATAAAATAGTAAGCGCTACAGCCCTATAAAATTTTTGCTACTTCAGCTGGCTGATTTTTTTACTTTCTCCGTTACGAAGTACGAGAAAGTATTGTGATCATGATTTTTTTTTCAAAAATTTTTTTCACGGAAATATCCGTTTTGGGGTCCCTAGATGCTATTTCAACAATTTTTGGAAAAAAAATGGTGATGTGGCCATCATGTTACTTTCTCCGACTTGATGGTATCATTTATATTTACGCTTTCATGGTTTATTTTCAATTTAAATCATATTTTAAATGTATATCGAGCGTTTTGTAGAATCGAAGAAACTGACGTTTAAAACGTCAACATTATTAAAGATGAAAATGGTCAGTTTACTCAAAAACCAAAGAGATTTCGAAAGAAACTTATTCTTTATAAATTGTTCATTTTGGCATTCTCTACAATTACTATTTACTGTAACTGTTACCGTTTCATAATTATAAACCAAAAATGAAAAAAAAACAAATTTCTCGATAGCAATGATTTTACGAAAAATATTTTCAAACAAGACTTTGTTGTGTTCAATATTTGTTTAAATGTTTTTGTGATATTTTTCATATTTAAAAAAATATTGGAAGAAAACAAAAAGCCCATTTCCGGTGTACGAAATTTTACCGAAAGCTTTTCAGTTCTTCGGATTATCAAATAAGACTTATGTTCAAAGTCTCATATGAATTGCTCAATTTGGCCCGTTTTTTTTTTACAAAGTAATTCAAGGTCATATAGACCGATCATAATGAAAATAAAATCCAAAAGTTTTTTAATTGGGTTTTATAAACATTATTTTTTTACTGACGAAGGAGTAGATGAAAAATTCTGAAAAAAATTATGAAAATAGTCCACCTAATTAACCATTTGACCAATTTTTTTCAAGGTCATTCAAGGTTATTTCGACACTGAAAAAAATTCAAAAGATTTTAAACATAACTTTTTAAATCGATTTTTTAATCATTATTTTTATACTGACGAACAAGTGGATGAAAAATTCATGAAAATAGTCCACCCAATTAACCATTTGACCAATTTTTTCCAAAGTCATTCAACATAACTTTTTAAATCGATTTTGAATCATTATTTTTATGAAAAAAATGTGGATGAAAAATTCTGAAAAAATCATTAAAATAGTCCAAACAATTACATATTTGATCCTTTTTTCCAAGATCATTTAAACCCTAAAAAAAATCCAAAAGTTTTTTAATAGATTTTTTTTTTTTATTATTTTTTTACTGACGAACGAGTGGATGAAAAACTCTGAAAAAAATCATAACAATAGTCTACCCAATTACCCATTTGATCAATTTTTTTTTCAAAGTCATCCAGGCCATTTAGACAAATATTCCAAAAGTTTTTGAAATCGATTTTTTAGACAATATTTTTTTACTGACGAACGAGTGGATGAAAAATTCTGAAAAAATTCATGAAAATAGTCCATACAATTACATATTTGATCCTTTTTTCCAAGATCATTTAAACCCTAAAAAAATCCAAAAGTTTTTTAATCGATTTTTTTACACTGACGAACAAGTTGATGAAAAATTCTGAAAAATTTCATGAAAATAGTCCACCCAATTACCGATTTGAACACTTACAAAGTTCCTTTATTTAATTATTTATTTACTTTTATTACTTTATTTTTTTATAAAAAAATACGATTTTTTGTTTTCATTTAAAAAAAAAATGAGATTTTGGCAATTTGCGTTGATTTAAGGTGGAAATTTTCAAATGATTTTTAAAAATTGTGTTAAATTCGCTACATGTTCACGTTTAAATCATCAAATCTAAGAACGCGTTCAGCAGTTACGTAATTAGAAAAAAATTGTTTTGACTTGAGAATTTGCGTTTTTTGACAATTTGAATTTTTGGCAATTTGCGTTGATTTAAGATGGAAATTTTACAATGATTTTTCAAAACGTATTAAATTCGCTACATTTTATCGATTAAATCATCAAAATCTAACAACGCGTTCAACAGTTATATATTTTTTTTAAATACGATTTCTTGTTTTGATTTAAAAATTTACGATTTTGGCAATTTGCATTGATTTAAGGAGGAAATTTTCCAATAACTTTTCAAAAAGTGATAAATTCGCTATAATTTCAAATTTAAAAAATCAAAATCCAACAACGCGTTCAACAGTTATATGATTTAAAAAAATACGATGTTTTAGTTTTGATTTTTGACAATTTACATTGATTTAAGATGAACATTTTCCAATGATTTTTTAAAATGTGTTAATTTCGCTACATTTTCACGTTTAAATAATCAAAATCTCACAATGCGTTTAGCAGTTACCTAATTATTTTTTTTTTGTTTTGACTTTAAAAATTGCGTTTATGGCAATTTGCGTTGATTTAACATGGAAATTTTTCAATGATTTTTCAAAAAGTGTTAAATTCGCTACATGTTCAAGTTTAAATCATCAAAATCTAATGACACGTTCGATAGTTACGTAATTTATAAAAAATACGATTTTTTGTTTTTATTAAAAAAATTGAGATTTTGGCAAATACGTTGATTTAAGGTAGAAATTTTCCAATGATTTTTTAAAAAGCGGTAAATTCGCTACATTTTTAAAATCCAACAACGCGTCCAACAGTTTGATGATTTTTTTTAAATACGATTTTTTGTTTTGATTTAAAAATTTGCGATTTTGGCAATTGATTTTAGATGAAAATTTTCTAATAATTTTTTAAAATGTGTTAAATTTGCTACATTTTCACGTTTAAATAATCAAAACTTAACAACGCGTTCAGCAGTTGTGTAATTAAAAAAATGGTGATGTTACTTTCTCCGAATTAATGGTATCATTTATATTTACGCTTTCATGGTTTATTTTCAATGTAAATCATATTTTAAATGTACATCGAGCGTTGTGTAGACTCGGATTAAACTGACGTTTAAAACGTCAAAATTATGAAAGATGGAAAAATTATACTTCAAATTCAAAAACTCAGTTTACTCAAAAACTAAAGGGATTTCGAGAAAAACTTATTCTTTAGAAGTTGTTCATTTTAACATTTTCCACAATTATTGAAAACATTTTTCATAAAATCATTTTTATTCGAGAAAAAAATTTATTACTAATTTTTTAATTTTTGGTTTATAATTATAAAACGATAATAGATACAGCAAATTTATGTTATTAATAATTGTAGATAATGCTAAAATGAACAATTTATAAAGAATAAGTTTTTTTCGAAATCCCGTTAGTTTTTGAGTAAACTGAGTTTTTGAATTTGAAGTATAATTTTTCCATCTTTCATAATTTTGACGTTTTAAACGTCAGTTTCATCCGAGTCTACAAAACGCTCGATGTACATTTAAAATATAATTTCAATTGAAAATAAACCATGAAAACGTAAATATAAATGACTATAAGACCATCAAGTCGGAGAAAGTGCCATGATGGCCACATCACCATTTTTTTTCTTTCTTTCGATGAAAAAGAATAGTCCACGATGATTATTAAAAAACGTTAATTTTTCTGCTTTTTAACATTTTCGAGTTTTATTTGCAAACGCGCAAGTACATTTTCTGATGAGTCTTAATGAGATCTTTACAGTGACATGTACTCCGAATCCAAGCAGAATATGCAATTTTTGAGGAAAGATAAGACTCTTGAGTAGTTTTTCAAGTTTTCGTCAAAAATGAAAAATCGCCAATTTTAATTAAATCCGACTAATTTATGCATACCGCGTCTTCCTTTAGCCGCTGCACCCGTTCAAAAACTGAAAAATTGTTTTTTTTTTTTCTAAAATTTTCAACTGACAACCAACTTTGTTACTGTTTTAGCTAGCTAAAAGCAACCATCGTCTTTATACTCACAAGTATAGACGTTTTTAAACTTCAATCTCAGACAATTGTAAAATTTAGCACAGCTGTACACAAACATAAACCTTGACGATAATTACTAAAAACCTGACATCATGAATTGCACGAATGCATTTATAATCCCCGCAAATATTCCCCTTACAAAATTATCCGACATCATCATCATCATTCAGGTCAAATTTACATTTACACACAAGATTAACACCTCTTTTCGTGTCAAGGCATCAATGGGCAAATGAAACCCCCCTTACACACAAAATAAAAACTGCACCATTGTCGGCGCAAAGTTTGCCACTATTAACGAACGTTTCGTACAATAAAATCACTTCCTGTCCTTTCTCGGAATTCCCCATTGTAGCTGCAACGCAAATAATTCCAGCTGATTGATAGGACATGTCTTTCTCCGACCTCCTCCACCTCCTCTCCTTATTCGGCCTGAATTCCTGAAAGGGCGCCCGAATCGGAAAAGCCGTTAGTCAAATTCAAAAGGTAACAAGTTGGGTAAATAATGAAGCCGTTTCTGAACCACTCGTGAAAGAAATAAGAAAAAAAAATGAGACGCTGATTTGTTAAACTGTATTTAAACTGTGTAAAAATAAATCCGTAACGTTGATACTGTAATACCTACACTGTTACGTTCTGGATTAAATTAATAATTGGGTTTTAAAATTGAATAATTTTCATTTTTGTCATTCTTAATGAAATAAAAACAAACTGGTGCTTAGTTATCGGGAAACTGGAAATAAAACAATGGAATTCGATGAAATTAGATTTTATGTAGTATAGTCGTAGCCGCGAGAGCTGTCCTACAAAATGTATTACGCGCAAGTAATTGCAATATTAGTCTCTCTATTCCAGTAGAATGCTTGAATGAAAAGAGACAGTAAATTTAAGATTGTTAAAACGACGCACTTGCTTGGTTTCACAATCAAGTTCCTCATTTGAACAATCCTAAATATTAAAAAAATGTTCCACCACGTGTTAAACGAGAAATAAATTCAACAGAAAGAGACAGTAAAGCTTGAATATACATCTGCCGTGTAAACGTTTTGGCCGGCCGAAATTTTTAATTATTACAATCGATAAATCACTGAAAAAAAATTCCGGCTTTAACAAATTCTTAGTTATTTTTGCATTCGAAATTTCAAAGAACACGCATAGAATGCTACTTTTTATTATTCCTTCAACTGCTCCTCCCCATATCAAGTTCTGGCAATATTACTTACAGTATCCACACACCTGAACTCCTGTTGAGAGATTGAAGACTTACCTGAAACAAAAAAAAACAATCAATTTCATTCTGAGGTTATTTAGTAAACTCTGTAAAAAAGTTTACAAAGATTCCAAATTATTCAGTGGCGGCTCGTGGAACATGTTGATGGTAGAGCCACATATACAATATTTTTAAGAAACAACGATTTATCTTCCTAGACCAAAGTAACTGACGAAAAAGTGTTTTAAGAATTAATTAAAAATTATTTCTGAACTTCAAACTACAGGCAGTGCCATGGCTTCGTGGCTATATATATCGAGCCGTCACTGGTTATAACTTATTAAATTTAGCTGACTTACCCATGAATGTACTTTCTTTTTGGAAATAAATAAATTGAAATTGAAATTGAAAAAAAAAATTATTGAAATTGAAGAAGTTGCTTATATTCTTAAAATATAATAATTGAGGAGTTGTATAGAATTATTTCAGAATTTTTAAATAATTTTTAATATTTTTTATTTATTTTAGAAAATGCTCAATTTTGAACGCAATAAAAAAATGCACTTTTAACTAAAAACAGTTATAACCCAATAAAAAATTGTTGGAATTTAAGAAGTTGATTATATTCTTAAAATATAATAATTGAGGAGTTGTATGGAATTATTTCAGAATTTTTAAATAATTTTTAATATTTTTTATTTATTTTAGAAAATGCTCAATTTTGAACGCAATTAAAAAATGCACGTTTAACTAAAAACAGTTATAGCCCATTAAAAAATTGTTGGAATTTAAGAAGTTGATTATATCCTTAAAATATAATAATTAAGGAGTTCTATGGAATTATTTCAGAATTTTTAAATAATTTTTAATATTTTTTATTTATTTTAGAAAATGCTCAATTTTGAACGCAATAAAAAAATGCACGTTTAACTAAAAACAGTTATAACCCGTTAAAAAATTGTTGGAATTTAAGAAGTTGATTATATCCTTAAAATATAATAATTAAGGAGTTGTAGAGAATTATTTCAGAATTTTTAAATAATTTTTAATATTTTTTATTTATTTTTGAAAATGCTCAATTTTGAACGCAATAAAAAATGCATGTTTAACCTAGAACAGTTATAACCAGTGGCGGCTCGTGGAGCATGTTGATGTAATAGCCACGTATACAATATACCCTACCTCCCTCCTTTTTTGAAGAGAGAACGATATATCTTCCTAGACCAAAATAACAGGCGAAAAAGTGTTTTAAGAATTAATTAGAAATTCTTGCTGGACTTGAAACTATAGGTAGTGCCATGGCTCCGTGGCTCTACATAACGATCCGCCCCTGGTATATACAGGATGTTTATAAATTGATGCGAAAGATTTTAATGCGGGATTTTTCAGCAAAAATTGAGTGTTGTTCAAAACTTCTTCCTCTAAAGTTAAGAGTAAAAAATTGTTTTTATTTCACTACGAAAGAATTGAGAAGAATACAATTTGACAGATAACTGTTCCTAATAAAACGGCACTTTTTGACGATTCTTGTAACTCTAAAATGTTATTACAAGGGGGTGAATAAATCAACCCCTACAATAGTTTACATTAGAACTTTTTTAATGCGTCGACATTTTTCTATTTCAAAACTTTTTTGCAACTTTTTTGTCTCTTGGCACTTATTTCCTAAAATTGTTAGTTTGATCACAAAAAAATAAAATAATGCTCAACAAGTTTATGTCGCATATTCATACATTTTTAACTTTATTAGGTAACAACATAAAGCAAATAGTACAAGTTAAGTGAAGGTAATTTAAAATGTAAAAATTTAAGAGCTTGTGAATATCCTAAATCGTATTTTGGATGCGCTTCTGTTTTTCATCGGGCGAAAAATCCGATAATGTGGCGCGAATAATGAAAAATAAACTTTAGTTATGCTTCGCTGATTATTAAAAGCGATCATCTAGGAATACAACCAAACTATCATTTAAACATCCATCAAAAATTCTGTCACGCCATTTAAAAAAAAAGACCGGCGGCAACTCTTTTGGCGGATGGATAATATATACTATTATTGTATAAAATTATATTTAAAATTTGCATACGTTTAAACATTTAAGTATGCTAAAAGTAATGGATGCAAATGAAATACACATTACTCAAACTCCATTCAAGTAAAAACCTGGCAATTCCCAGAAACGCCTAGTGGTGCTAAAACTGTAAACTTACACTTGCACAAGTTTAAATGCATCAGCCTTTGCACTAAAATACGAGCTACACACACTTTAACTAAAATTATCAAAATGAAACGTTTAACCTCTTCACGCCCAGGTCACCACATATGGCGACAAGCAAATAAATAAAACAAAAATATTTTACAAAAAGAAAATGTACCTCTTTAGTGCCATCTATGGAAAATTTTTTCATAATTTTTGAGGAATGAGGAAGTGAAATATTTCCTAGAAAAACAACAAAAAAATCATTTTTCACTAAACCTGGGATTATGCTATAACCGAATCAAAGCAACATGGGCGCGTAATGGTTAAAACAATTTATCTTAAATTATTTCGGTTATTTAGTCGGCATATTCTGGGTTAAACTTACAATCCATATACAGTCAAGTTTACAATAAGTTGGCATTCGAGCGCGTTTTCTCTCTCATCCTTCGCCAAGAATTCATTCGAGCGAGGTTTATCGGCAAACAATAACATTTATATGTGTGGTTTTCGCTGCTTCTTTTGGGACTACACTCCGTTTGTCTTCGACATGGCTCTTTTGTTACCAGACGTGACATTTACCGATAAACTCAACTATACATAATCGTCCTTTCATTGTGCATACACCGACCTGAATGTTATTAGTGGTTATATAACTAGAATTAGTGATGACCAGAATAAAAAGTAAATATTGAACAGCATGTACAAAAATCGTTGGTGACAGAAAGTCCTACTTGGTTACACCAATTTGGTCGTGGCAGAATGTCCTACTTGGTTACGCTTCTTTAACCCGAATTCTCCTCAACCATATTTTTTTAACCCTTTGGCTTGTTGGAAAACCATGGTCGAAAAATGCCATAGCTGCTTGTCTTTATCAACAAAAGATCTCAACAGCGCAAGATACTCGAAGGGTTAAAAAAGAATTATTTGATGCCACCGCACAAAAAAGTTATTTTTTTTCAAGGGATTAAAGCTTAAACAACTTTCCTATTTTATAAAAATTATAATTCATAACAGCTATTTTATGCAACGAATAAAGTCGTGCAGATATAATTATTTTAAGAAATCGATAGGGTCGTACATTTACCCCAAGACATTGTAAACTTTCCAAATAGAGATCTACTTACTGCCTGCATTATTGAACCGAATAGCCGATAAATGTTTAATCCCCTTTAAGAAATACCGTCCATTCATCCACATCCTATATATACAATAAATCGAGCACAGGTGAATTTCTGTTAATGTTTTCATGTGGGAAAATTCGTCCCTACGCGGATTACGCAAATTCCTATGCATCATCAATCTTTCTCTCACCCCCTCCTCTCTCGCTCTCCCTTCCCCGTCCGTCTGTATCAATATCATCTCGGGCATTTATAATTTATAGGTTATGTATTATATCTGTAATTCATTTTATGTACCCGTCATGAAATATGCACACCCCCTTAAAACCCTCCTCCCGAAACGAAAGAAAAAATACAACCAGCCCCGAGACACACGGATGTGGAATAAAAAGTAAACATTAATATCCACGCAAAGATGGCGCTACCATTTCCCGCCAGAATTCGGGATGAAAATCATCCCGGATTTTTAAAACCGACCTAAACAGTTTTATTATTATTAAAAAAAAATTGTAAACAAAAAAGCTACAATGTGGACATTTTTATTTTTGATATTTTTGCAATTTTGTGGTGAAAATTTGTAAACAAAAAGGCTAAATAATTTAATGTGGAAATTCTAATAATTTTCTTTTTTAAATATTTTTGCAATTTCGAGGTGAATCTGAGCTTCTCATGTGAAACATGGCCAGAAACAGAAACCGCACGAAAGTATGTGCCATATAATATAATTTTGACAGCTCTGTCACTTTCTATCTAACCTAGAAAAACTGTTTTTTTACGTGAAAACAAAATAAGCTTCACGTTTTCTACACTATTTACAATTCCAAGTCGATTCGGTTCTTGTCGCACGGAAAATGTTCAAAAAGAAAAGAAACAGTACAAAAATACGTGTAATTTGACAACTGTCATTTTATATATAACCTAGAAAAAACGTTTTTTTTTTGGATGGAAACAAAATTAGCAATTATTTGCAATTCCAAGTCGATTTGATGCGAAAAATGTCTAAAAAGAAAAGAAACAGTACAAAAATACGTGTACTTTGACAACTATCATTTTATATATAACCTAGAAAAAACGTTTTTTTTTTTGATGGAAACAAAATTACCATTTATTTGCAATTCCAAGTCGATTTGGTGCGAAAAATGTTAAAAAAGAAAAGAAATAGTACAAAAATACGTGTACTTTGACAACTGTCATTTTATACATAACCTAGAAAAAACTTTTTTTTTGGATGGAAACAAAATTAGCAATTATTTGCAATTCCAAGTCGATTTGGCGCGAAAAATGTCCAAAAAGAAAAGAAACAGTACAAAAATACGTGTACTTTGACAACTGTCATTTTATATATAACCTAGAAAAAACGTTTTTTTTTGGATGGAAACAAAATTACCATTTATTTGCAATTCCAAGTCGATTTGATGCGAAAAATGTCCAAAAAGAAAAGAACATTACAAAAATATGTGTAATTTTGACAGCTGCCACTTTATACCTAACCTAGAAATAGAATTTTTTTCTGGATGGAAACAAAATTAGCAATTATTTGCAATTCCAAGTCGATTTCGTGCGAAAAATGTCCAAAAAGAAAAGAAACAGTACAAAAATATGTGTAATTTTGACAGCTGCCACTTTATATCTAACCTAGAAATAGCGTTTTTTTTTTCTGGATGGAAACAAAATTAGCAATTATTTGCAATTCCAAGTCGATTTCGTGCGAAAAATGTCCAAAAAGAAAAGAAACAGTACAAAAATACGTGAACTTGACAACTGCCACTTTACATCTAACCTAGAAATAACGTTTTTTTTTTCTGGATGGAAACAAAATTAGCAATTATTTACAATTCCAAGTCGATTTCATGCGAAAAATGTCCAAAAAGAAAAGAAACATTACAAAAATAGGTATAATTTTGACAGCTGTCACTTTATATCTAACCTAGAAATAGCGTTTTTTTTTTCTGAGTGGAAACAAAATTAGCAATTACTTACAATTTCAAGTCGATTTGGTGCGAAAAATGTCCAAAAAGAAAAGAAACAGTACAAAAATGCGTGTACTTTGACAACTGTCACTTTATATCTAACCTATAAATAGCGTTTTTTTTCTGGATGGAAACAAAATTAGCAATTATTTGCAATTCCAAGTCGATTTGGTGCGAAAAACATCCAAAAAGAAAAGAAACAGTACAAAAATATGTGTAATTTTGACAACTGTCACTTTACATCTAACCTAGAAATAGCGTTTTTTTTTCTGGGTGGAAACAAAATTAGCAATTACTTACAATTTCAAGTCGATTTGGTGCGAAAAATGTCCAAAAAGAAAAGAAACAGTACAAAAATACGTGTACTTTGACAACTGTCACTTTATATCTAACCTAGAAACAACGTTTTTTTTACATGAAAACAAAATTAATGTTTTATATTATTTGCAACTACAAGACGATTTTGAACGTCTCACGTGGAAATGCTCAGAAAGAAAAAAAAATATTACAAAAATACGTGTAATTTTGACAGCTGTCACTGTTGTCAACTTTTTCCATACGAAAATATCGTTTGTTTCTCTTTGTTCTACATTGTTTGGGATTAAGCTTTTCGCATGGAAAACGTTCAATATAAAAACTAGCCACTTTTTAATACACTACAAATTGTGTAATTTTGACAGCTCTCTATTTTCACCTAACCTAGAATTAACTGTTTTTATACATGAAAACAACATTCGGTAAAAAATTGTTAAGAATTAAATTACTTATCAAATAATGCAATTTTGACAGCTGTCACTTTTGATCTAACCAAGAAATAACGATTTTACTACGCGAAAACACAACTTGCTCCTCATTTTCTGCATTTTTTGCAATTGCAAGGTGAATCTGAACTCATGTGGAAAATGTTTAAAATTTGAATATGCAGAATGAAATGACTTGTCAAATCACGCAATTTTGACAGCTGTCATTTCTGATTTCTTTTCTAACCAAGAAATAACGATTTTACTACGTGAAAACACAACTTGCTCCTCATTTTTTTGCATTTTTTGCAATTGCAAGGTGAATGTGAGCTTCTCATGTAGAAAATGTTTAAAATTTGAATACGCGGTATAAAATGACTTGTCAAATAATGCATTTTTGACAGCTGTCACTTCTGATCTAACCTACAAATAACGATTTTACCACGCGAAAACACAACTGGCTACTCATTTTCTGCATTTTTTGCAATTGCAAGGTGAATCTGAGCTTTTCATGTGAAAAATGTTTAAAATTTTAATATGCAGAATAAAATTACTTGTCAAATAATGCAATTTTGACAGCTATCACTTCTGATCTAACCTACAAATAACGATTTTACTACGCGAAAACACAACTTGCTTCTCATTTTCCGCATTTTTTGCAATTGCAAAGTGAATCTGAGCTTCTCATGCGGAAAATGTTTAAAATTTGATGTGTAGAATAAAATGACTTGTCAAATAATGCAATTTTGACAGCTGTCACTTCTGATCTAACCAAGAAATAACGATTTTACCGCGAGAAAACACAACTTGCTCCTCATTTTCTGCATTTTTTGCAATTGCAAGGTGAATCTGAGCTTCTCATGCGGAAAATGTTTAAAATTTGATGTGTAGAATAAAATGACTTGTCAAATATTGCAATTTTGACAGCTGTCACTTCTGATCTAACCAAGAAATAACGATTTTACCGCGAGAAAACACAACTTGCTCCTCATTTTCTGCATTTTTTGCAATTGCAAGTTGAATCTGAGCTTCTCATGCGGAAAATGTTTAAAATTTGATGTGTAGAATAAAATGACTTGTCAAATAATGCAATTTTGACAGCTGTCACTTCTGATCTAACCAAGAAACAACGATTTTACTACGTGAAAACACAACTTGCTCCTCATTTTCTGCATTTTTTGCAATTGCAAGGTGAATCTGAGCTTCTCATGTGGAAAATGTTTAAAATTTGAATACGCAGAATAAAATGACTTGTCAAATAATGCAATTTTGACAGCTATCACTTCTGATCTAACCAAGAAACAACGATTTTACTACGCGAAAACACAACTTGCTTCTCATTTTCTGCATTTTTTGCAATTGCAAGTTGAATCTGAGCTTCTCATGTGGAAAATGTTTAAAATTTGAATACGCAGAATAAAATGACTTGTCAAATAATGCAATTTTGACAGCTGTCACTTCTGATCTAACCAAGAAATAACGATTTTACTACGTGAAAACACAACTTGCTCCTCAATTTCTGCATTTTTTGCAATTGCAAGGTGAATCTGAGCTTCTCATGTGGAAACTGTTAAAAATTTGAATATGCAGAATAAAACGACTTGTCAAATAATGCAATTTTGACAGCTGTCACTTCTGATCTAACCAAGAAATAAAGATTTTACTACGTGAAATCACAACTTGCTCCTCAATTTCTGCATTTATTGCAAATGCAAGGCGAATCTGAGCTTCTCATGTGGAAAATTTTTAAAATTTGAATGTGCAGAATAAAATGACTTGTCAAATAATGCAATTTTGACAGCTGTCACTTCTGATCTAACCAAGAAATAACGATTTTACTACGTGAAAACACAACTTGCTCCTCAATTTCTGCATTTTTTGCAATTGCAAGGTGAATCTGAGCTTCTCATGTGGAAACTGTTAAAAATTTGAATACGCAGAATAAAATGACTTGTCAAATAATGCAATTTTGACAGCTGTCACTTCTGATCTAACCAAGAAATAACGATTTTACTACGTGAAAACACAACTTGCTCCTCAATTTCTGCATTTTTTGCAATTGCAAGGCGAATCTGAGCTTCTCATGTGGAAAATTTTTAAAATTTGAATACGCAGAATAAAATGACTTGTCAAATAATGCAATTTTGACAGCTGTCACTTCTGATCTAACCAAGAAATAACGATTTTACCGCGAGAAAACACAACTTGCTCCTCATTTTCTGCATTTTTTGCAATTGCAAGTTGAATCTGAGCTTCTCATGCGGAAAATGTTTAAAATTTGATGTGTAGAATAAAATGACTTGTCAAATAATGCAGTTTTGAGAGCTGTCACTTCTGATCTAACCAAGAAACAACGATTTTACTACGCGAAAACACAACTTGCTTCTCATTTTCTGCATTTTTTGCAATTGCAAGGTTAATCTGAGCTTCTCATGTGGAAAATTTTTAAAATTTGAATGTGCAGAATAAAATGACTTGTCAAATAATGCAATTTTGACAGCTGTCACTTCTGATCTAACCAAGAAACAACGATTTTGCTACGCGAAAACACAACTTGCTTCTCATTTTCCGCATTTTTTGCAATTGCAAGGTGAATCTGAGCTTCTCATATGGAAAATGTTCAAAATGTGAATACGCAGAATAAAATGACTTGTCAAATAATGCAATTTTGGCAGCTGTCACTTCTGATCTAACCTGCAAATAACGAATTTACCACGCGAAAACACAACTTGCTTCTCATTTTCTGCATTTTTTGCAATTGCAAGGTGAATCTGAGCTTCTCATGTCGAAAATGTTTAAACTTCGAATGTGCAGAATAAATTACACGGGCTCCTCACGTGAAAAATGACATTTTGATAACTGTCACTTTCTTTTCTGTAAATTAGAAACTGCGTTTTTTTCATCCATGGTAACTGTTTGCATTTATGCAGTCTTAAGAATAGAAGAAAATATTCAAGTAGCATCAACTTTTATAAATTTGACAGCTGTCTCTTTTCGTGTAACCTTTAAATTCGGTTTTTTTGCATGAAAGCACAATTCGTTTCTCCTTCATTTACATTCTTTACGATTTTAAGGCAATACTGAGCTTCTCATGTGAAAAAAGCGGCGTTGAAATACTCGTCAAATGGTGTCATTTTGACAGTTATCACTTTGTACCTAACCTAGAAGAGTCAAACATATTTTAACCACAAATAAACTTTTTTATTTTGATAATGGCAAACTTTTTCAACATTTTGGTTCAAGTGAATATTCAAATAAAAAGGTGTACCTTCAAGTAAAGAGAAATTAGCAGATACAGCCGTAAACGGAAGAAACGAGTCTGACGGGACGTAAATAATTCAAGACTCTTAATATGCCTTAAACGGAGAGCGCGAATGCTGCGAGATTAGCTTTGTCTGTGTGTGTGTGTGTGTTGTTGTTTGTTGTTGGTAACAAACACTGACCGTTTTATTAAGAATTGAAGGATCAACTTTTTCTCGCGTCTTTGTAATTCCTGTCCACACGTTGCCGGACCATTTGCACCAACAGTTTTCTTACTTGGAGGGCATTTAAGCCGCCCCCCGCCCTGCCGAAAGACGGATAACTTTGGAATTACTTTGTTAACTTCCAGAAAGTGTACACATTAATCTTCGCGCTTTATTTTCTTTATGCATGTAAATATGCTTTGTTTTACATTTTTATTCAGGCGCGCGCGCGCCCCAACGGCGTATAAATTCGTTAAGAATGAAAAAATAATAAATGGTCCGGCACGCACCCGTATATCGGCTGGATCTAGACCGGTTTCGTAATTATGGGATTTTCGTGTGTATAATAATGCACGCCCTTGTGGGTTCATTAAGTGGAAACGGTTTGTTTTGACGCGATTTTATTTTCTACGTCATGCGTAAATTAAGTGTTTTTCTTTTATTGGTTTAAATGTGTCTCTAATATTAACTTATAATAATAATAATAATAATGGTTTATTGTGCTGAACAAATATAATAACATCTATAAATAAAGATAGTAATATGAAATAGATATTAAGTCTACCAAATAAAAATTCTATTTTTTTTTTTAATTCTCGACGCATCCTACTTGTATCCACCTGTACATCTATCGAAAATAAATTATTATTATTATTTTACCTTACGCATTTTTTAAATAATTTTAAAATAAATCAATAATTGTTTATATTAAATGGCGCAGTCGGTAGGATACCTAGAAGAATTGATATTATAGTGTCAACCGACAATCACATATACGCGCAGACTTCTTCAGTACGTCAGTTAACTAAAAAAACATATTAATTATTATTATGTGGTTTAAGATAGTCGTGGTTGTGAATGTTAAACAAGCACTTCCTTATTTTTTTTAAAGATATTTATTGATGCCGATTTTGGTTGTTAAACCATCTTCAGACAAAATCGTCAGTGGGGCCTGTGTATGTGTGTGTGTGTGTGGTTATGAATCCATTGGTTTGTTTTTAAAGAATGTATCAAATATTATCAATTTATCAAACTCTGCGAAAAGCGTTTCAATTCAGTTTTCTAATTATAATTCTTTGAATTATTGTTGTTAAACTGCCGTCCATTTTTTTTCATAACGTGCATATTTTCTAGTTATGTATATACATTAGTTTTGAATAAAACTGTGTTTATTATTATTATTATTTATTACTGCGAGTCTCTGAGCTTAATTTCATAAAATTAATTTCATTAGTGAAACCGTAGTTAACGCAGTTTTTTTTTTAATTAAATTTTATTTTGAATTTATATACAGATACCGTATTCAATATAGTAATGTAATTTTCTGTACACACACACAAAAAATAAAAAAATTCAAAAAATTGATTGTACATTACTCATACGAAAATACGAAAAAAAAGCAATCGAGATAATAACCGGGAATAAATATTTTCAAACAAAAATCAATCCCGACCGACAATAACTATAATTATATTCTCGCTATCGATTTCCCGGGCCGGTAATAATCGTCAGTTGATTTTATATTCACACACTCGACTCGACTGTTTACTTATCATTAAATAAATTACCACCCAAAAGGTAAGATAAATGGTTGTGGTTATTATACGTGTTGTTACCATCAGAAAATATAACATGGAATAGAACACAAATGATTTACACTTTGTTACGATTCACGTACATACGTTACAATCCTTCACAATACTGTGTTTTCGAATATTGAGAGAGAAAAATGAGACGAAAATTAAATTGAACGGAATTTTTTAAAGACGGTAATAGTTTTATTTTAATTTATAATAATAATAATAATAATAATTTATTTGTGCTAGAAATTACAATAATTTTTACACAAGTCAAAGAAAAAGTAGGATTATTATTAGTATTTATTAAGTAATTTTATTCTATTTACTTTAAAGGTTATTAATAACATTGAGTCCGGTTAGTTAAATCTGTTAAAAATCTTAAATGTTGTAAATTTTTACATGGGCTTGAATAATTAAAAAAAAATTGAAATTTTCAAATTTCAATTTTTTTTAATTTTAATTTTATATAATAGTTGTTTATTTTAATTAATCATAATTAATGCTCTGATGTAATGACCATACAAAATATTACAATTTTCCTGTTATTTGTTATGTCAAATATTTTGTAAATTTTATTTATTGTAAAGGAGATTCCATAAAAATGAATAAATAAATAAGTAATTTATTGTAAAAAAAAATATTTTCTTTTTTTTCTAAATGGAATGATGGTTGACGCAAATTTTGGGATTGTATGATATGAGACATTAACATTGACAAATATTTTAAGATGGTGGAATGTGCGAGGTATACATACTGGAGTTCAGGTGCGTGCGAATTTATTAAAGAATAGTTTGAGCTCCTTGAACTCCGCTGCAAAATCATTCAGCTACAACTGATTTTGTCTGTATTTTAATCATAAATAAATAAAAATAGAAAATCACAAACTTTTCGAACACAATCCTTCGCATTATTTATTATTTTTATGCATTAGCCGCATCTGTGTTTTCGAATAATAAAAATGTTGAAAATAATTGATCTGAAATGAATCTTTTAAACACAAGTCATTATTGTAAAAATAACCTCTTCTTTTCTTTTTCGTAAAAGGAATTAGGGTTGAGGCAAATTTGGGTTGAGGAATTATTGATAATATGGGACATCGGATTAGAGATCTATTTTACGATTTAAAAAAATCTCATTTTGCGTATCTCCGTTCCCAGAAGTCCCACAACGACATTTTTAGACAAACAGTTTTCAGAAAGAGTGGTTAGACTTGAAAAAAAAATTACAAATAAAATTGAAAAAAAAAGTTTTAATCATAATTTATGCGCTTCCAGTCGAATTAAGCACTATTTTTAAAAAGTGTCATTTTGTGTATCTCCGTTCCCAGAAGTCCCAGAAAGACATTTTTTAGACAAATAGTTTTCAGAAAGAGTGGTTAGACTTGAAAAAACTATTTGAAAAAAAATTGTTTTTTTTTATCGTAATTTATGAGTTTCGAGTCGAATTAAGCACAATTTTCAAAAAGTGTCATTTTGTGTATTTCCGTTCCCAGAAGTCCCATAAAGAATTATTTCAGGTAAATAGTTTTCGGAAAGAATAGTCAGACTTGAAAAAAAAATTAACAAAAAAACTAAAAAAAATTGTAATCGTAATTTATGCGTTTCGAGTCGATTTAAGCACAATTTTCAAAAAGTCATTTAGAGTATTTTCGTTCCCAGAAGTCCCATAAAGAATTATTTCAAGCAAATAGTTTTCGAAAAGAATGGTCAGACTTGAAAAAAAAATTAACAAAAAAATTAAAAAAAAAATTGTAATCGTAATTTATGCGTTTCGAGTCGAATTAAGCACTATTTTCAAAAAGTGTCATTTTGCGTATCTCCGTTCCCAGAAGTCCCAGAAAGACATTTTTTAGACAAATAGTTTTCAGAAAGAGTGGTTAGACTTGAAAAAACTATTTGAAAAAAAAAAAAATTTTTTTAATCGTAATTTATGAGTTTCGAGTCGAATTAGGCACAATTTTCAAAAAGTGTCATTTTGTGTATTTCCGTTCCCGGAAGTCCCATTAAGAATTATTTCAGGCAAATAGTTTTCGGAAAGAATGGTCAGACTAGAAAAAAAAGTTAACAAAAATATTGAAAAAAAAAAATTGTAATCGTAATTTATGCGCTTCGAGTCGAATTAAGCACTGTTTTCAAAAAGTGTCATTTTGCGTATCTCCGTTCCCAGAAGTCCCAGAAAGACATTTTTTAGACAAATAGTTTTCAGAAAGAGTGGTTAGACTTGAAAAAACTATTTGAAAAAAAATTGTTTTTTTTAATCGTAATTTATGAGTTTCGAGTCGAATTAAGCACAATTTTCAAAAAGTGTCATTTTGTGTATTTCCGTTCCCAGAAGTCCCATAAAGAATTATTTCAGGTAAATAGTTTTCGGAAAGAATAGTCAGACTTGAAAAAAAAATTAACAAAAAAACTAAAAAAAATTGTAATCGTAATTTATGCGTTTCGAGTCGATTTAAGCACAATTTTCAAAAAGTCATTTAGAGTATTTTCGTTCTCAGAAGTCCCATAAAGAATTATTTCAAGCAAATAGTTTTCGAAAAGAATGGTCAGACTTGAAAAAAAAATTAACAAAAAAAAAATTGTAATCGTAATTTATGCGTTTCGAGTCGAATTAAGCGCTATTTTCCACAAATCTCATCTTGCGTATCTCCGTTCCCAGAAGTCCCAGAAAGACATTTTTCAGATAAATAGTTTTCAGAAAGAGTGGTTAGACTTGAAAAAAATATTACAAAAAAAATTGTTTTTTTTTTTAATTGTAATTTATGTGTTTCGAGTCGAATTAAGCACAATTTTCAAAAAGTCATTTTGTGTATTTTCGTTCTCAGAAGTCCCATAAAGAATTATTTCAGGCAAATAGTTTTCGGAGAGAATAGTCAGACTTGAAAAAAAAATTAACAAAAAAATTAAAAAAAAAATGTAATCGTAATTTATGCGTTTCGAGTCGAATTAAGCGCTATTTTCCACAAATCTCATCTTGCGTATCTCCGTTCCCAGAAGTCCCAGAAAGACATTTTTCAGATAAATAGTTTTCAGAAAAAGTGGTTAGACTTGAAAAAAATATTACAAAAAAATGATTTTTTTTAATCGTAATTTATGTGTTTCGAGTCGAATTAAGCACAATTTTTAAAAAGTCATTTTGTGTATTTTCGTTTTTAGAAGTCCCATAAAGAATTATTTCAAGCAAATAGTTTTCGAAAAGAATGGTCAGACTTGAAAAAAAAATTAACAAAAAAAAAATTGTAATCGTAATTTATGCGTTTCGAGTCGAATTAAGCGCTATTTTCCACAAATCTCATCTTGCGTATCTCCGTTCCCAGAAGTCCCAGAAAGACATTTTTCAGATAAATAGTTTTCAGAAAAAGTGGTTAGACTTGAAAAAAATATTACAAAAAAATGATTTTTTTTAATCGTAATTTATGTGTTTCGAGTCGAATTAAGCACAATTTTTAAAAAGTCATTTTGTGTATTTTCGTTTTTAGAAGTCCCATAAAGAATTATTTCAAGCAAATAGTTTTCGAAAAGAATGGTCAGACTTGAAAAAAAAATTAACAAAAAAAAAATTGTAATCGTAATTTATGCGTTTCGAGTCGAATTAAGCGCTATTTTCCACAAATCTCATCTTGCGTATCTCCGTTCCCAGAAGTCCCAGAAAGACATTTTTCAGATAAATAGTTTTCAGAAAAAGTGGTTAGACTTGAAAAAAATATTACAAAAAAATGATTTTTTTTAATCGTAATTTATGTGTTTCGAGTCGAATTAAGCACAATTTTTAAAAAGTCATTTTGTGTATTTTCGTTTTTAGAAGTCCCATAAAGAATTATTTCAAGCAAATAGTTTTCGAAAAGAATGGTCAGACTTGAAAAAAAAATTAACAAAAAAAAAATTGTAATCGTAATTTATGCGTTTCGAGTCGAATTAAGCGCTATTTTCCACAAATCTCATCTTGCGTATCTCCGTTCCCAGAAGTCCCAGAAAGACATTTTTCAGATAAATAGTTTTCAGAAAAAGTGGTTAGACTTGAAAAAAATATTACAAAAAAATGATTTTTTTAAATCGTAATTTATGTGTTTCGAGTCGAATTAAGCACAATTTTTAAAAAGTCATTTTGTGTATTTTCGTTTTTAGAAGTCCCATAAAGAATTATTTCAGGCAAATGGTTTTCGGAATGAATGGTCAGACTTGAAAAAAAAAATTAACAAAAAAAATAAAAAAAAATTGTAATCGTAATTTATGCGTTTCGAGTTAAATTAAGCACAATTTTCAAAAAGTCATTTTGTGTATTTTCGTTTTTAGAAGTCCCATAAGGAATTATTTCAGACAAATGGTTTTCGGAAAGAATGGTCAGACTTGAAAAAAAAAATTAACAAAAAAATTTAAAAAAAATTGTAATCGTAATTTATGCGTTTCGAGTTGAATTAAGCACAATTTTCAAAAAGTCATTTTGTGTATTTTCGGTCCCAGAAGTCCCATAAAGAATTATTTCAGGCAAATAGTTTTGAGAAAGAATAGTCAGACTTGGAAAAAAAAATTAAGAAAAAAAAACAAATTGTAATCTTAATTTATGCGTTTCGAGTTGAATTAAGCACTATTTTCAAAAAGTTTCATTTTGTGTATTTCCGTTCCCAGAAGTCCCAAAAAGAATTATTTCAGGCAAATAGTTTTCGGAAAGAATAGTCAGACTTGAAAAAGAAATTTACAAAAAAAAAATTGTAATCGCAATTTATGTGTTTCGAGTCGAATTAAGCACAATTTTCAAAAAGTCATTTTGCGTATCTCCGTTCCTAGAAGTCCCAGAAAGACATTTTTCAGGCAAATAGTTTTTAGAAAGAGTGTTTAGACTTGAAAAAAAAAATTTACAAAAAAATTAAAAAAAAAATTTTAATCGTAATTTATGCATTTCGAGTCGAATTAAGCATTATTTTCAAAAAGTGTCATTTCGTATATTTCCGTTCCCAGAAGTCCCATAAAGAATTATTTTAGGTAAATAGTTTTCGGAAAGAATAGTCAGTCTTGACAAAAAAAAATTAATAAAAAAATGCTTTTTAAAAATTAACACAAAAAAATTGAAAAAAAAAATTGTAATCGTAATTTACGCGTTTCGAGTCGAATAAAGCATTATTTTCCAGAAAGACATTTCCCAGACAAATAGTTTTCAGAAAGAGTGGTTAGACTTGTAAATATTACAAAAAAATTTAATTTTTTTTTAATCGTAATTTATGCGTTTCGAGTCGAATTAAGCACAATTTTCAAGAAGTGACATTTTGTGTATTTCCGTTCCCAGAAGTCCCACAAAGAATTGTTTCAGCCAAATAGTTTTTGGAAAGAGTAAAAAATTAACAAAAAAAATTGAAAGAAAAAATTTGGAATCGTAATTTATGCGTTTCGAGTTGAATTAAGCACTATTTTCCACAAGTCTCATTTTGCGTATCTCCGTTCCCAGAAGTCCCAAAAAGAAATTTTTCAGACAAATAGTTCTCAGAATGAAAAGTTTGACTTGAAAAAAATTTTTTTTTTGAAAAATCAAAAGTGGAATATGCGAGGTGTAGTTCAAGTGCGTGCGAATTTATTAAAAATTAGTTTGGGCTCCTTGAACTCCACTACAAGATCATTCAGCCACAACCGATTTTGTATGTTCATTAATCATAAATAAAGGAAAATAGACAACCACGGGCGATTCAAACCCAAAACCCTCCGCATAAAACAAAGTCGCTAGAGCTTGGGGCCTTTTTTGTGAGACACACGGTATATCATATCTTTATTAACAGGATAACTTTTACAGTACAACTGTTTAATCCAATTGTTAGCCTGTTAAATAACTATCGACCAAAGGTCATTCTGCCTTTGTATTATTATTATTATTATTATTATTACAAATATAGGGTCACCTGGAACAGGGAAGTACGAGGATTTTAGAATCAAGGCGGTTAACCAGGAAGATAAAAAAATAGAAAGTTATAAAAATGGAAACAGCAAAACTACTACTCTTACAGCTTTCATTGATAATATGCGCTTCGCTTAAGTTTGTGTTCATTTCTTTTTTACAATTTGTTGTAATTTTTGTTATTATTATTTATTATTTTTCTGACAGTTTCATTTATGTTCCTAATAATATTGTTTGTTTTGTTAACATCTCTTTGAAATAAAGTTTGGTTATTATTATTATTATTATACATTTTTCCTTATGTCTGTAATTCATTAACTTTCCAATAAAGTTCCTGTTCCTCGTCAAGAGTTTCAACTGATAAAGATCTTGTATTATTATTTAACCGAGCCAGCGTTAAACAAATATTATAATTTCACGTATTCTGCTAAAAAAAAATTGTTTGCAATAAATAATCTTTTACGGATTTATGTGCTCTTTTAAGGTATCAAAGAATCTTGCATCATTGTATGCAAATGTTATTTCAGTTATCCGAATTTGTGGGCGTTTATGTAACGGTCAGCTTTCGAAAATTTCGTGTGTAACAATAACTCGTTTTCTTTTTTTTTCGGTTTTTGCCCTTTTATGGCGTACGTGTAATTGATGTGGAAAAGTAGGTTGTGCTCGATCGAAAGTGAAGACTTCAGAGGCTTTAATTATCCATTCGGGATCGATCGATTAACCTTGCACATCTGTGGATGATAAGCGATTACTTTCGCCGGCACTGGAATTTCCTGCAAATCGTAATGCTCACATTGAATGATTATAAGTGATGAAATTATGGAAAATTTAATCAAGTGGCTTTTAACTTTTAATTTATTGCTACATAGTGAAGGTCGCAACCACCTTTCTCATAACTAATTAATTTTGTAAATATATTTATAGAAAAAAAAATTAAAAACTTCTTGAAAGAACTACTTGACTGGCCAATAGCCCAGACAGTAAAGACAAAAAAGGCTTTGTCTTGCAAACGATGGAGGATTAATTTTGAGTTCTTTAGTAGTACAAATTGGCAGCATAATCTAAAGCACTGTTTCTCTGAAAGCTGGTGTTCCTCAAGGATCCATTTTGGCACCTTTTGTTAGTGATATTGCAATGTTCCCCCCCGCCGAACATCCATTTGGCCCACAAAATTCTGCAAAGTCTCTGACAGTATTTGCAATTGCTGGATATAAGCAATAAATCGATGAAATATTTCGGAATTGTTGATGAGAACATAAAGTGTCGTCACGTCTAGACGGTGATTTAATACGAACACACACGCGCGCGCGCTCGCACACAAAAGTAAAATAAGAAAAATGTAAGAAGGAGGAGAGGACGTGGACCAGTTATTGTATCACAGACTAATTGATGACTACACCGAAATAAATACATGACAGGCACACTTGCTTCGAGCTTTGTTGCGTTAAAATGATACGACTGCTAAATTATTGCCGGCACGAAAAGAATGCATTCCGTCCTACATTCCGGCTAGTAAACAAATTACCGAAGGAAAAAATGTTTCAAAGGGTAAATTGATTTTTTTTTTGTAACCCCGCCGCTTGCGCAAAGTGGGGTGCTTTGCGTTGTTATTTGAATTATTGTTCACTTAATTCTCGCATTCGGTGGATTTACAAGAAACTGGCATTGTTTATTTCTTCGTACCACATGCAAACTATTTTAACGTGGAATTTATTGATGATTTAAACGCGAATGTTGTAATTTTAATAATTAACTTGTTTCGCCAAAGAATTCAATCAAATCCAATTTTGCGAAAAAATTTAATGGTAGCAAATTATTTTCCCTAAATTTCACGTACTCTCAATAACTTCTTCTAATCACTATTTTTTTTAAAATAAGTATAGAAAACTATTTTCCCAAAATTTCACGTAGAAAAATGTCCTTTTTTATTTACTCCACCAAAAATTGTTTTATTAATATGGTAAAATTCTGTCGGCAGAATTATTTTTTTTAAATTTATTTAATACACGGAAAACTCCTTAATTTACAAATCAATATATTATAAATATTTATTATCGACAATTCTAACTTATAATAATTATTTCCAGGTTGATTCTGAGCAAATTACAATTATAAATTTCGCTAAGAATTGGCTGAAAATGGCAATTTGTGGTCACTGCATGAATTATTGTCTTGCCCAGCAAATTGCTTAAACGACTGACTCGCTACAAGTCGTTGAATTCTGCAGACTGCGGTGAAAAATTACCAACCACAATCGATGAATTGCTGAATTACGATTAAAATTAGCGTATCGATTTCATTGAATTAATAAGGATACTTATTTAATTAGATACGAACAATAAAAAAAAGAAATAATGTACTGTACTGCTAGCAAAATTTGAATTAACCTTCAAAGCATTAATTTGTACTGATAATTCAACTCATGTATAAAAAGGTGCATTTAAAAAGGCGGACAAAAAAATTTGCAAATGGATAAAATTTTATTTACCTTCACCATGACAACGATCTTTATATTATTCTGTGTTTGTGAGTTATGTGAAGTTGCGTAATTAAATTAAACACAGTTATATTCCTTACTTCACTCGTTTATTTATAACACTAAATGTGTTCGAAATTTACATTTAGTGTTATAAACGAGTGAAGTAAAGAATATAACTGTGTTTAATTATTTGATCTTTACATTAACAATTTTAGTAAACAGCTAACTTCAGTTGAACAGTGGCAGTTCGTGTCAATACTGAATACCTCTGCGGTGAAATATAATTTACATCCGCTATTTTCCATCTCAATTCATCCTCGAAATTTGTGTCGATTCAATGAAAAAATTTATCCGGCCAAATTCTAACCTCTTGTGGTATTACCCCCGAAAATCATCCATTCTTGAGCACAAATAATTTGAAAATCCAAAGGCACTAAGCTAGCTTTATTATTTAAATTTTCTTCCATAGCCTCCTCGCCGCTGCCACACACAATCCACGTTTATCGGTAATTGTTAAATTTCCAACTATCATTACTTTATACGAGAAATATCCCAATAGCAAACGTTTAAAACAACAAAAACGCGATTTTTTTTGCAGCAAACAAAAACAATCGAAACCTCATGAATATTCAGCGAGGCGGTCGGTAAATAAAGCACAGGATGGACGGAATATCTTCAACATTTCGCGCACGACAAAAATGACCATTAAGAGGTCGTTTGCATGGCTCTAATCATAATTAATATGTAAGCCGGCGAACTCGCGATGAAATTTCCACACGACCATAACTATTTATATTTATTTAAATGTTGCTGCCCGTCGTCCTTGTTTCTATTTTTATCGCCAATTACATCATTTCCAGTTTTCCCATTGGCGAAATAATGGGAAAGACGATACGCACCGGAAAAATTTTTTTACGCTTAATTAATTTTGGTTATGGAGGCGAAACTGGTGATTTTCATAAAAAAAAATTTGTGGATTGGTAGCAATGCATTATAATTGAATTATCCGCGCGTTGGAGAGGATGATATCGTGGATTAATTAACCGGTGCCCCGTTTCTTTTTTACTGCTTTAGGGGGTGGATCGGGGTTTAATCGGTTGATTTTTTTTTTCTTGGATGTGCTAATTGTTAATTGCAAATTAGCCGAGAGGGGATGTATAAAATAATGATGTAGATAAAAGTTCGTTCCCAAATAACGATAACGGAAATCTCCCTCATAAATTTCAATGTTCTGTTACATTTAATATACAGGGTGTCGAGACAAAAGTTCAAATAAATATGACCGATTTCTTACCGTTATCGAAATAAATAATCTTAAAGATTTTTCGATCAATATGAATTTGTTTAGGCAATTTTAGATGATTTGTCGCTTGTTCAACGGCTTAGGATGTGGTTCCAACACGATGGCGCAACATCCCATTATGCAAGTAATATTAAAAATTGGCTAAAAATTCAGTTTCCTGATAATTTTTATGAATTTTAAGCAATTTTAGATGATTTGCTACTTGCACAACGGCTTAGGATGTGGTTCCGACACGATGGCGCACTCTCCCATTATGCAAGTCGTATTAGAAATAGGCTAAATATTTAATTTCCTTATAATTTTCATTAATTTTAAGCAATTTTAGAGGATTTGCCGCTTGCACAATGACTTAGGATACGCTTCCATCACGATGGAGCAAGCAAGAAATATCGGAAATTGATTATACATTCAATTTTCTGATAATTTCTATGAATTTTAAGCAATATTAGAAGATTTGCCGCTTGCACAATGACTTAGTATGTGGTTCCAGCATAATGGAGCAAGCAAGAAATATCGGAAATTTGGTAAACATTCAATTTCCTGATGATTTCCATGAATTTTAAGCAATTTTAGAAGATTTGCCGCCTGCACAATGACTTAGGATGTGGTTCCAGCATAATGGAGCAAGCAAGAAATATCGGAAATTGGCTAAACATTCAATTTCCTGATAATTTCCATGAATTTTAAGCAATTTTAGAAGACTGCCGCTTGCACAATGACTTAGGATATGGTTCCAGCATGATGGAGCTAGCAAGAAATATCGGAAATTTGGTAAACATTCAATTTCCTGATAATTTCTATGAATTTTAAGCAATTTTAGAAGATTTTCCGCTTGCACAATGACTTGGGCTATGGCTCCAGCACGATGGAGCAAGCAAGAAACATCGTAAATTGGTTAAACATTCAATTTCCTGATAATTTCTATGCATTTTAAGCAATTTTACAAGATTTGCCGCTTGGACAATGACTTTGGATGTGGTTCCAGCATGATGGAGCAAGCGAGAAATATGGGAAATTGGCTAAACATTCAATTTCCTGATAATTTACATGAATTTTAAGCAATTTTAGAAGATTTGCCGCTTGCACAATGACTTGGGCTATGGTTCCATCACGATGGAGCAAGCAAGAAATATCGGAAATTGATTATACATTCAATTTTCTGATAATTTCTATGAATTTTAAGCAATATTAGAAGATTTGCCGCTTGCACAATGACTTAGGATGTGGTTCCAGCATAATGGAGCAAGCAAGAAATATCGGAAATTTGGTAAACATTCAATTTCCTGATGATTTCCATGAATTTTAAGCAATTTTAGAAGATTTGCCGCTTGCACAATGACTTAGGATGTGGTTCCAGCATAATGGAGCAAGCAAGAAATATCGGAAATTGGCTAAACATTCAATTTCCTGATAATTTCCATGAATTTTAAGCAATTTTAGAAGACTGCCGCTTGCACAATGACTTAGGATATGGTTCCAGCATGATGGAGCTAGCAAGAAATATCGGAAATTTGGTAAACATTCAATTTCCTGATAATTTCTATGAATTTTAAGCAATTTTAGAAGATTTTCCGCTTGCACAATGACTTGGGCTATGGCTCCAGCACGATGGAGCAAGCAAGAAACATCGTAAATTGGTTAAACATTCAATTTCCTGATAATTTCTATGCATTTTAAGCAATTTTACAAGATTTGCCGCTTGGACAATGACTTTGGATGTGGTTCCAGCATGATGGAGCAAGCGAGAAATATGGGAAATTGGCTAAACATTCAATTTCCTGATAATTTACATGAATTTTAAGCAATTTTAGAAGATTTGCCGCTTGCACAATGACTTGGGCTATGGTTCCATCACGATGGAGCAAGCAAGAAATATCGGAAATTGATTATACATTCAATTTCCTGATAGTTTCTATGAATTTTAAGCAATATTAGAAGATTTGCCGCTTGCACAATGACTTAGGATGTGGTTCCAGCATAATGGAGCAAGCAATAAATATCGGAAATTTGGTAAACATTCAATTTCCTGATATTTCCATGAATTTTAAGCAATTTTAGAAGATTTGCCGTTTGCACAATGACTTAGGATGTGGTTCCAGCATAATGGAGCAAGCAAGAAATATCGGAAATTGGCTAAACATTCAATTTCCTGATAATTTCCATGAATTTTAAGCAATTTTAGAAGACTTCCGCTTGCACAATGACTTAGGATATGGTTCCAGCATGATGGAGCTAGCAAGAAATATCGGAAATTTGGTAAACATTCAATTTCCTGATAGTTTCTATGAATTTTAAGCAATTTTAGAAGATTTGCCGCTTGCACAATGACTTGGGCTATGACTCCAGCACGATGGAGCAAGCAAGAAACATCGTAAATTGGTTAAACATTCAATTTCCTGATAATTTCTATGCATTTTAAGCAATTTTAAAAGATTTGCCGCTTGGACAATGACTTAGTATGTGGTTCCAGCATGATGGAGCAAGCGAGAAATATCGGAAATTGGCTAAACATTCAATTTCCTGATAATTTCCATGAATTTTAGGCAATTTTAGATGATTTGCCGCTTGCACAATGACTTCGGATGTGGTTCCAGCACGATGGAGCAAGCAAGAAATATCGCAAATTTGCTAAACATTAAATTTCCTGATAATTTACAAGAATTTAAAGCAATTTTAGATGATTTTCTACATGCACAATGACTTAGGATGTGGTTCCAACACGATGGAGCACTACCCCCTTATGCAAAAAATATCAGAAATTGGCTAAACATTCAATTTCCTTATGTTTTCATACATTTTAAGCAATTTTAGATGATTTGCCACTTCCACAACGGCTTAGGACGTGGTTCCAGCACGATGGCGCACCATCTCATTATGCAAGTAATATTATAAATTGGCTAAATATTCAATTACCTGACTTAGGATGTGGTTTCAATACGATGGAGCACATAAAACAATTGTTTTTTTTCCAATTTTTCTCTGTCAAATTTTGGAATGCGCGTTATTATTGAGTATTTATCAATGAATATAGTGGAGGAATGATTGACATTTTAATTGAGGCGTGAACTACTGTTTATTTTGAGTGTGTTTAAAAAGTTTTACGTTTGTGGCAACTGTTTTTCTAATTTTTTTTCATCGATTTTCAAAATAAGCGATTTTAAAATTGCAACAGGCGTTGCTTTCTTGTGTTTATGTCGGGAATATTAAGAAAGAGTTATTGAGATTTTAATTGAGTCATGAATTTCAGTTAATTTTGAATGTTTTTGAAAAGTCTCAAGTTTGTGGCAATTGTTTTTCTATTTTTTTTTCATCGATTTTTTAAGGCGCAGCTTTAAAATTTTGTTTATCTCGAAATATAGTGAAGGGATTTTAATTGAATCGTAAATGAACTTTTTCTTGCTTGAAGCAAATTTTTTTCAACACGATTGTTCCCATGGAGAACATCCAGAAAAAGCAGTAATTATTTTTCTATTTTTTCCAGCGCTACTTATAAATTGTTCCCATAGAAACCATCTAAAAAAAACTCCCCTGTATAATAGAATAAAATTTGAAATTTGATTTGTTGTGCTCGATTATAATTTACGGGTCAGCATTTACACGTCGGATTTTTGTCTCTTTAGAAATGCGTTTCACAATTGAGTCGTAAGTGCATGATAAATAGATCGATCCCATTACGACCTACGAGCGCCCTAAATCAGCCCACGAAGGGCACAAAAGATCGGCCGCAAAGGGCACAATTAAAGACTACTACCTGTCCATTCAGGAATATCCATTCAATGCGGGCATATTGGAACCGTGGACCCCCTTAAAAGTGATCGCAGGTGTGCACGTATGCCCTCGTTCGAATGTCCCTTAAATATCAAATTTTAATCCTTCAAGAATATTATCTTTTTTCTATGTTTAACAGGTTTTATATTCTGTGAACCACAAAATTTTCATCCAGGCCATGAGGTCATAAATGATTATTATTTATAAAAATTAAGAATTAGAAATTAAAAATTGAAAATTAAAAATTAAAAATTAAAAATTAAAAATTAAAAATTAAAAATTAAAAATTCAAAATTAAAAATTAAAAATTAAAAATTAAAAATTAAAAATTAAAAATTAAAAATTAAAAATTAGAAATTAAAAATTAAAAATTAAAAATTAAAAATTAAAAATTAAAAATTAAAAATTAAAAATTAAAAATTAAAAATTAAAAATTAAAAATTAAAAATTAAAAATTAAAAATTAAAAATTAAAAATTAAAAATTAAAAATTAAAAATTAAAAATTAAAATAATTATCAATTAAAATCCGAATTAAAATTAAAATAAAATTTAGAATTAAAATTTTCTGATTTTTTGATTTTGTCTTAATTTGAAAATTCACGTCATAGACATCAAGACTAAATTAGTTCAGTTGGATTAAAATTTAAAAAATCTCAAACATGACTGCCATGTTTCTCTCTCTCTCTCTCAGGCATGGCCATCTCAGCAACAAAATCCAGTGGCTCACACCTTATCCGCGTGCTTTTCATTAAACAATCCTCTTGTTTTTGGGCTAATTTAATAATGGCCGTAAATTCATTGCGAGGGCGATAATTTAAAAGGTTGCGTTTTGATGCGGAACAAGTTTGTTTTCAACTTTGGAAACTACTTGTGCCTCCGGGCTTTCACACTCTCTGTGTGTGTGTGTGCAAAGTTGCAAAGTTCTTTCGCGAAATAATGTGTATTGAATAAAAATTTATAAAAGTGGTATAAACTGGAGTCGTAAATTTACCGTTCTCTTATTACATTTGCACGATATTTAATATTTTAACTTGGGCCAGGCGAGGCTGCGATCCGAATGAATTGTTAATTGTGTAAACATTAGAAGTTTGTATGTGCCGGCAGAAAGTTTGCCAAGGAATAAATAATATTTATAAATGTATGTGAAGTTACTCGCCTTAACGAGCTATGGTTAATTAATCCGTGACATAATCTTCTTTAACGACTTATTGTTTCAAGAGACTGCGAATAGATTTTTAATGCATTGTATGAGTAAAATAAATAATTGATTGAAAATCTAGTGTTATATTATCTCTATGGTAGGGGCGTGTTGTTACAGTGTGCAAAGTGGGCCGTGCATTATTTTTTTTAGTATAAATTTTGCATAAATACAAAAATGTATTGGATCTACAAATGAAAAAAATGCTCAGAAAGTTTTAATATTTGGCTAATTCTAGTTGAAATTAATTTTGTACATTTTTTCAAATCACCGCGTGCAGTTTTTTTTTACTTCAATTCAAGTTTGTAGTGTTACCTTTTTCTTCATAGCTGCGATATATCAATTTTTGAGGATGGATGTCAAAAACTGGTTTATTTTGAAAGTATTTTGCAATTTTGAAGCTAATTCTAGTTGAAATTAATTTTTTACAATTTTTCAAATCGCCGCGTGCAGTTTTTTTTTTTACTTCAATTTAAGTTTGTAGCGTTGCCATTTTGTTCATAGCTGCGATATCTCAATTTTTGAGGATGGATGTCAGAAAGAGGTTTGTTTTGTAAGTATTTTGAAGTTTTGACGCTAATTCTAGTTGAAATTAATTTTTTACAATTTTTCAAATCGCCGCGTGATTTTTTTTTTACTTCAGTTCAAGTTTGTATCGTTGGCATTTTGTTCACAGCTGCGATATCTCAATTTTTGAGGATGGATATCAGAAAGAGGTTTGTTTTGTAAGTATTTTGAAGTTTTGACGCTAATTCTAGTTGAAATTAATTTTTTACAATTTTTCAAATCGCCGCGTGCAGTTTTTTTTTACTTCAATTCAAGTTTGTAGCGTTGCCATTTTGTTCACAGCTGCGATATATCAATTTTTGAGGATGGATGTCAGAAACAGGTTTATTTTGAAAGTATTTTGAAATTTTGAAGCTAATTCTAGTTGAAATTAATTTTTTACAATTTTTCAAATCGCCGCGTGCAGTTTTTTTTTACTTCAATTCAAGTTTGTAGCGTTGCCATTTTGTTCATAGCTGCGATATATCAATTTTTGAGGATGGATGTTAGAAACAGGTTTATTTTGAAAGTATTTTGAAATTTTGAAGCTAATTCTAGTTGAAATTAATTTTTTACAATTTTTCAAATCGCCGCGTGCAGTTTTTTTTTACTTCAATTCAAGTTTGAAGCGTTGCCTTTTTGTTCACAGCTGTGATATATCAATTTTTGAGGATGGATGTCAGAAACAGGTTTATTTTGAAAGTATTTTGAAATTTTGAAGCTAATTCTAGTTGAAATTAATTTTTTACAATTTTTCAAATCGCCGCGTGAATTTTTTTTTACTTCAGTTCAAGTTTGTATCGTTGGCATTTTGTTCACAGCTGCGATATCTCAATTTTTGAGGATGGATGTTAGAAACAGGTTTATTTTGAAAGTATTTTGAAATTTTGAAGCTAATTCTAGTTGAAATTAATTTTTTACAATTTTTCAAATCGCCGCGTGCAGTTTTTTTTTACTTCAATTCAAGTTTGTAGCGTTGCCATTTTGTTCATAGCTGCGATATATCAATTTTTGAGGATGGATGTTAGAAACAGGTTTATTTTGAAAGTATTTTGAAATTTTGAAGCTAATTCTAGTTGAAATTAATTTTTTACAATTTTTCAAATCGCCGCGTGCAGTTTTTTTTTACTTCAATTCAAGTTTGAAGCGTTGCCTTTTTGTTCACAGCTGTGATATATCAATTTTTGAGGATGGATGTCAGAAACAGGTTTATTTTGAAAGTATTTTGAAATTTTGAAGCTAATTCTAGTTGAAATTAATTTTTTACAATTTTTCAAATCGCCGCGTGCAGTTTTTTTTTACTTCAATTCAAGTTTGTAGCGTTGCCATTTTGTTCATAGCTGCGATATATCAATTTTTGAGGATGGATGTTAGAAACAGGTTTATTTTGAAAGTATTTTGAAATTTTGAAGCTAATTCTAGTTGAAATTAATTTTTTACAATTTTTCAAATCGCCGCGTGCAGTTTTTTTTTACTTCAATTCAAGTTTGTAGCGTTGCCATTTTGTTCATAGCTGCGATATATCAATTTTTGAGGATGGATGTTAGAAACAGGTTTATTTTGAAAGTATTTTGAAATTTTGAAGCTAATTCTAGTTGAAATTAATTTTTTACAATTTTTCAAATCGCCGCGTGCAGTTTTTTTTTTACTTCAATTTAAGTTTGTAGCGTTGCCATTTTGTTCATAGCTGCGATATCTCAATTTTTGAGGATGGATGTCAGAAAGAGGTTTGTTTTGTAAGTATTTTGAAGTTTTGACGCTAATTCTAGTTGAAATTAATTTTTTACAATTTTTCAAATCGCCGCGTGAATTTTTTTTTACTTCAGTTCAAGTTTGTATCGTTGGCATTTTGTTCACAGCTGCGATATCTCAATTTTTGAGGATGGATGTCAGAAACGTGTTTGTTTTGAAAGTATTTTGAAATTTTGAAGGTAATTCTAGTTGAAATTAATTTTTTACAATTTTTCAAATCGCCGCGTGCAGTTTTTTTTTACTTCAATTCAAGTTTGTAGCGTTGCCTTTTTGTTCACAGCTGTGATATATCAATTTTTGAGGATGGATGTCAGAAACAGGTTTATTTTGAAAGTATTTTGAAATTTTGAAGCTAATTCTAGTTGAAATTAATTTTTTACAATTTTTCAAATCGCCGCGTGCAGTTTTTTTTTACTTCAATTCAAGTTTGTAGCGTTGCCTTTTTGTTCACAGCTGTGATATATCAATTTTTGAGGATGGATGTCAGAAACAGGTTTATTTTGAAAGTATTTTGAAGTTTTGACGCTAATTCTAGTTGAAATTAATTTTTTACAATTTTTCAAATCGCCGCGTGCAGTTTTTTTTTACTTCAATTCAAGTTTGAAGCGTTGCCATTTTGTTCACAGCTGCGATATATCAATTTTTGAGGATGGATGTCAGAAACGTGTTTGTTTTGAAAGTATTTTGAAGTTTTGAAGCTAATTCTAGTTGAAATTAATTTTTTACAATTTTTCAAATCGCCGCGTGCAGTTTTTTTTACTTCAATTCAAGTTTGTAGCGTTGCCATTTTGTTCATAGCTGCGATATCTCAATTTTTAAGGATGGATGTCAGAAACAAGTTTATTTTGAAAGTATTTTGAAGTTTTGAAGCTAATTCTGGTTGAAATTAATTTTTTACAATTTTTCAAATCGCCGCGTGCAGTTTTTTTTTACTTCAATTCAAGTTTGAAGCGTTGCCATTTTGTTCATAGCTGCGATATATCAATTTTTGAGCAAAGATGTCAGAAATAGGTTCATTTTAATTTGTTTTTATAAAGCATAAATTTTGCATAAAAATAAAAAATTCATCGTTTCTACAAAAAAAAAAAAATGTGCAAAAATTGTAAATGTCGCGGATGTCCTTAAGCTAAAATTTATTCTCAATTATAAAACTCAAAAGGTGTATAACTATGCAAATGAAACACAAACCACCATATAATCATAACCGGAACAGTTGTTAGTCTCACACTTAAATACCAACAATCATCAATCAAAGGTGTAATTCAGTAAACCGTTTCTGGAGTCCGGCTAACAATTACGCGACTAATGTCTCAATCCTCGCAGCATTTTCAACACTCCAATGCGGAAAAGTCTGGTGGGCTTTTACAGGTCGTCGATTTAATATCGAGTCCGGGATTAAAGTTAATTATACGCCGTGCAATTTTGTTTATGACTGTAATGGCGTGTCTTTAGTTAAGCCGCAGTGTGTGTGTAATTAGGTGATAATTTCCTGATGTATGCTAAGCAGGACGTATCGTCGATGGCTTGAATAGATAACGCGTTTTGTGGTAAAGTTTGTAAATTCGGAAAAAAATGAATGATACATAAATGTTTCGAAGTTGTGTGGAGTTTTTTTTCTTTGAAATATGTTAAAAGTACTCTAAATAGATTATTCTAAACAGCATGATACAAAATTAAATTATTTTTATGTAAAGGCAAAAACGGACAATTGTGGCCAAAAAAATAGGTCATCTTTGCAATCATTGTTCTAATTTTTATTTATGTAATTTGGGTTTTAATGTTTAATCCCCTACCCGTTTGTGACGGTATGGCTCAGGTGTATGTCAAAAGAAATGTCTAATCATTATCCAGTTAGCTGTGTAACGAGTATACTCGTCATGAAGAAATTTGCAATATTTTGTTTTATGTCTAGTAAGTACTTGTCATATTGCCAATTGTTCAAAAACAGCAAAAAAATTGTGAAATGGCAATTTTTTGTGTTTATGTCGAGTGTGTATTCGTTATAACACAAAATATTTCCATTTTTCATGATGAATGACTACACTCGTCAGATACGTTAAATGTCAATGTCTATATAGAGTAAAATAAAGTATAAAACAGATGTGTTTTGCAATAGCCTGCATGCTTTCATATTACAAAAAAAAAATGATTCACATTATAAATGCAGCTACTAGTTATTAAAATTCAAATTGACAGTGATTCACAGTGTCCTACTTTTTTTTGGCCGCTACTGTACGTTCCCTTTTAAACGTATACATTATTTTTGCTGAAATTTTAAAATCCTTGTACTTGTTACTGTCTAAAATAAATAAATAATTTCAACATTAAAATCCACCTTTGCAACATATTAAAAGTTAAACAATTCTTAACGATATAAATACAGTTGTAATGTTCATGCTCGTTTAAGCACAGCCGGTGAAGGTAACAAAAACAATCCGGACGTGCGTTTATTCAATGAAACAATGGACTATTAATATTCTTTTTTATGGCCCAAACCCAGGACGCACAATAACTCCCTCACACACTCTATTTACGAAGGATATTTATTGCTCATTGTAATCAGGAATTAAATTAATATTTAACGACAAATACACCTTAAATAAGGTTAACTAAAATTGCTAAATACTTTATTATTATACAGGGTGTTTCTAAATTGCGTAGACGTGGCGTAACCTAGGCCCAAACCTTGATAATTGGATACAATTTTTCCGCATCAAAAGTGTTTGGTTAAGCCAGAATTATTTTTCAGAGTTATTGAAGGATGTGCTAAAAATGATATCAGTAAGTTTGAAAAACCGAAAATTTATTAACAGAAAAACGCAATAAAAAATATCAAAACAACTGCCATAGACTTGAAACTTTCCAAAGTTATTAACAACGGACGCCGAATTACGATTCTGTGAAAACTATGAATACTCCGCCCACGAGTTTTGGGATATTTTCCTTCAAACAGAGAGTAAAGTTGTAAAAAAAATTAACTGTTTTGACGACTTGATAAAAAATTTAAAAAACAATTGCTATTGACTTGAAACTTTCCAAAATTAATACTTCCCCCCCCGAGTTTTGGGATATTTTCATTCAAACAGAGAGTAAAGTTGTAGAAAAAATTAACTGTTTCGACGACTTGATAAAAAATTTAAAAAACAATTACTATCGACTTGAAACTTTCCAAAATTACCAATAACGGACGCCGAATTACGATTCTGTGAAAACTATGAATACTGCTCCCACGAGTTTTGGGATATTTTCATTCAAACAGAGAGTAAAGTTGTAAAAAAATTTAACTGTTTTAACGACTTGATAAAAAATTTGAAAAACAATTACTATCGACTTGAAACTTTCCAAAATTACCAACAACGGACGCCGAATTACAATTCTGTGAAAACTATGAATACTTCTCCCACGAGTTTTGGGATATTTTCATTCAAACAGAGAGTGAAGTTGTATAAAAATTTAACTGTTTTGACGACTTGATAAAAAAATTAAAAAACAATTGCTATCGACTTGAAACTTTCCAAAATTACCAACAACGGACGCCGAATTACGATTCTGTGAAAACTATGAATACTTCGCCCACGAGTTTTGGGATATTTTCATACAGACAGAGAGTGAAGTTGTAAAAAAAATAACTGTTTCGACGACCTGATAAAAAATAAAAAAAACAATTGCTATCGACTTGAAACTTTCCAAACTTACCAACAACGGACGCCGAATTACGATTCTGTGAAAACTATAAATACTTCGCCCACGAGTTTTGGGAAATTTTCATTCAAACAGAGAGTAAAGTTTTAAAAAAAATAACTGTTTTGACGACTTGATGAAAAATTTAAAAAACAATTGCTACCAACTTGAAACTTTCCAAAATTACCAACAACGGACGCCGAATTACGATTCTGTGAAAACTATAAATACTTCGCCCACGAGTTTTGGGAAATTTTCATTTAAACAGAGAGTGAAGTTGTAAAAAAAATAACTGTTTCGACGACCTGATAAAAAATAAAAAAAACAATTGCTATCGACTTGAAACTTTCCAAACTTACCAACAACGGACGCCGAATTACGATTCTGTGAAAACTATGAATACTTCGCCCACGAGTTTTGGGATATTTTCATACAGACAGAGAGTGAAGTTGTAAAAAAATTTAACTGTTTTGACGACTTGATAAAAAATTTAAAAAAACAATTGCTATCGACTTGAAACTTTCCAAAATTACCAACAACGGACGCCGAATTACGATTCTGTGAAAACTATGAATACTTCGCCCACGAGTTTTGGGATATTTTCATTCAAACAGAGTAAAGTTGTAAAAAATTAACTGTTTTGACGACTTGATAAAAAATTTAAAAAACAATTGCTACCGACTTGAAACTTTCCAAAATTACCAACAACGGACGCCGAATTGCGATTCTGTGAAAACTATGAATACTTCGCCCACGAGTTTTGGGATATTTTCATTCAAACAGAGAGTGAAGTTGTATAAAAATTTAACTGTTTTGACGACTTGATAAAAAATTTAAAAAACAATTACTATCGACTTGAAACTTTCCAAAATTACCAACAACGGACGCCAAATTACGATTCTGTGAAAACTATAAATACTTCTCCCACGAGCTTTGGGATATTTTCATTCAAACAGAGAGTAAAGTTGTAAAAAAAATTAACTGTTTTAACGACTTGATAAAAAATTTGAAAAACAATTACTATCGACTTGAAACTTTCCAAAATTACCAACAACGGACGCCGAATTGCGATTCTGTGAAAACTATGAATACTTCGCCCACGAGTTTTGGGATATTTTCATTCAAACAGAGAGTAAAGTTGTAGAAAAAATTAACTGTTTTGACGACTTGATAAAAAATTTAAAAAACAATTACTATTGACTTGAAACTTTCCAAAATTACGAACAACGGACGCCGAATTACGATTCTGTGAAAACTATGAATACTTCTCCCACGAGTTTTGGGATATTTTCATTTAAACAGAGAGTAAAGTTGTAAAAAAAATTAACTGTTTTAACGACTTGATAAAAAAATTGAAAAACAATTACTATCGACTTGAAACTTTCCAAAATTACCAACAACGGACGCCGAATTGCGATTCTGTGAAAACTATGAATACTTCGCCCACGAGTTTTGGGATATTTTCATTCAAACAGAGAGTAAAGTTGTAAAAAAATTTAACTGTTATAACGACTTGATAAAAAATTTAAAACAAAATTGCCATCGACTTGAAACTTTCCAAAATTATTAACAACGGACGCCGAATTGTGATTCTGTGAAAACTATGAATACTTCGCCCACGAGTTTTGGGATATTTTCATTCAAACAGAGAGTAAAGTAGTAAAAAAATTTAACTGTTTTAACGACTTGATAAAAAAATTGAAAAACAATTACTATCGACTTGAAACTTTCCAAAATTACCAACAACGGACGCCGAATTACGATTCTGTGAAAACTATGAATACTTCGCCCACGAGTTTTGGGATATTTTCATTCAAACAGAGAGTAAAGTTGTAAAAAATTAACTGTTTTGACGACTTGATAAAAAATTTAAAACAAAATTGCCATCGACTTGAAACTTTCCAAAATTATTAACAACGGACGCCGAATTGTGATTCTGTGAAAACTATGAATACTTCTCCCACGAGTTTTGGGATATTTTCATTCAAACAGAGAGTAAAGTTGTAAAAAAATTTAACTGTTTTGACGACTTGATAAAAAATTTAAAAAACAATTGCTATCGACTTGTAACTTTTCAAAATTACTAACAACGGACGCCGAATTACGATTCTGCGAAAACTATGAATACTTCGCCCGAGTTTTGGGATATTTTCATTCAAACAGAGAGTAAAGTTGTAGAAAAAATTAACTGTTTTGACGACTTGATGAAAAATTTAAAAAAACAATTGCCATCGACTTGAAACTTTCCAAAATTACTAACAACGGACGCCGAATTACGATTCTGTGAAAACTACGAATACTTCGCCCACGAGTTTTGGGATATTTTCATTCAAACAGAGAGTAAAGTTGTAAAAAAATTAACTGTTTTGACGACTTGATAAAAAAATTGAAAAACAATTGCTATCGACTTGAAACTTTCCAAAATTACCAACAACGGACGGCGAATTACGATTCTTTGAAAACTATGAATACTTCGCCCACGAGTTTTGCGATATTTGCATTCAAACAGAGAGTAAAGTTGTAGAAAAAATTAACTGTTTTGACGACTTGATGAAAAATTTAAAAAAACAATTGCTAGCGACTTGAAACTTTCCAAAATTACTAACAACGGACGCCGAATTACGATTCTGCGAAAACTATGAATACTTCGCCCGAGTTTTGGGATATTTTCATTCAAACAGAGAGTAAAGTTGTAGAAAAAATTAACTGTTTTGACGACTTGATGAAAAATTTAAAAAAACAATTGCTAGCGACTTGAAACTTTCCAAAATTACTAACAACGGACGGCGAATTACGATTCTTCGAAAACTATGAATAGTTCGCCCACGAGTTTTGCGATATTTGCATTCAAACAGAGAGTAAAGTTGTAAAAAAATTTAACTGTTTTGACGACTTGATAAAAAATTTAAAAAACAATTGCTATCGACTTGAAACTTTCCAAAATTACCAACAACGGACGCCGAATTGCGATTCTGTAAAAACTTTGAATACTTCGCTCACGAGTTTTGCGATATTTTCATTCAAACAGAGAGTAAAGTTGTAGAAAAAATTAACTGTTTTGACGACTTGATAAAAAATTTAAAAACAATTGCTACCGACTTGAAACTTTCAGAATTACTAACAACGGACGCCGAATTACTATTCTGTGAAAACTATGAATACTTCGCCCGCGAGTTTAAGGATATTTTCATTCAAACGGAGAGTAAAGTTGTAAAAAAATTTAACTGTTTTGACGACTTGATAAAAAAATTGAAAAACAATTGCTACCGACTTGAAACTTTCCAGAATTACTAACAACGGACGCTGAATTACGATTCTGTGAAAACTATGAATACTTCGCCCACGAGTTTTGGGATATTTTCATTCAAACGGAGAGTAAAGTTGTAAAAAAATTTAACTGTTCTGACGACTTGATAAAAAATTTAAAAAACAATTGCCATCGACTTGAAACTTTCCAAAATTGAAAAGGTTGCGAAAAACTGCTATAAATGGCTAGAAAAATTTCCAGTTAGATCATTTCTTTAAAAAGAAAATTTTACAAAATATATACAGTGTCTGGAGTAAATAAATTATTTTTGAAATTTAGAATTTTCGTGAAATAACCTCGGATTTTTAGAATGTTAGATTCTTTTTCAATAAAAAAATCTAGATGGCGTTACTCACTCAACGGATATTACGTCATCGAAAACCTTATTAAATGGATGTCCCGGAATAATTTACTCATTCTGATTATAAAAATATATTATAATTAAGTACGAGTATATGTTTGGAAGAAATGGCGATATGCTATTAAATAAAACAAAAATCAGTAGTTTTACCAATTACATTAACCGAAACACAAAGAATTGAAATATTAATATTAATGGAACACATTTAGTCAAAAATGTTCTGATGACCTTAAAAAAGTTTTAAAAAAATGTCTTATTTAAGGGTACAGTCTACTTTGCAGGCCTGAAAAAAGGTGATTTTCGGTATATTTTTTTTTGAGACGACTAATGAAGTTTTTAACTTGAATGTTTTTTCCAGAAATTTAATAAGCCTTTAAGTACAAATTGTAATTTTTTTGATAGTTTTATATAAAAATTAATTATGTTGTCACATCGTCTCACTGGTGGAAGTTCCTTGGTCCGCAAAAATAGTGTGAAATCAAAAAACGACATAACGTGTTAAAGTTTATTACAATTGCATGGTATTTTAAAATGACGCTTGTTTGGAAAAAAGGTTCATTTTTTTGACTTTTTGCGGCTCGTTTTTTTGCAATATAAAATCAATAAGTACATATTTTTTTAAATTTATGCTACGTAACCTAGCGGGTGTGTTCTTAGAGTATTTGGGAAGATTTTCAGATCGATTGCTGCATCCATCTGCGCGCAGTCACTTCCACCAATTTGAAAAAACACTGTTCTGAGAAAAACGCGTTTGAAAATTCCCGCCACGCGGTGCTGCTTTATACGTGGCGTGCTTAGGCTGCCGTTTATAAGCATTTCCATTTGAAATATCAACTTGCCGTGTGGACACAATATTCTATACACCTACAGCTTCCAAAAAATGCAAAATTAAAAAAAAAAGAAGACAGCAACATGTTTATACTGTCAGTTGACAACGAGAAGATCTCTCAAAATCATTTAAAGAAAAATTGGTGATTACTCAAAAACAAATGTTGACTGAAAATCGAGTTTTATGCAAAAATATTATTTTTTGTCAAAGAAAATCGATCTATTCGAGGATTTTTTCTCAAAATATTTTATTTCGGTTTTACTGAATTTATTCCGTATTTGAGGCGCCCATTGTATAAACACTTGCACATATAAAGAATATACACGACAATATACAATTAAGATTTGGCTGATATTGTTTCCATCCATTGCCACACAATTCCACAAGAAGTTGAAATAGTTCTTAGTGTAAATAGTTGTTTTTTCTAAATTTCTAATTTTCAATAATAATTCATCACAGACTTCTGTAACGCACTGTATAATTTTTACATTTAATTTCTTTGCTAGATTTTGACACTTGGATGCATACATTTACTTCTTCCCAAATGAATAAAATCCTTCTAGTGTTTCATGGCTTGCACAACTGCACGTGTCAGTGTGTGATAAGGAATTGCATATTTCGGGTAATTAAGGGAGCACAAAGTCTCACTTATGAAAATATTAAAATCATAACTTACACACACGTTCACATGCACACAGTGAGTTGATAATTATGCAAATTCTCGATGTTATCGAAATGTGTCGACAATTATTAACCGCGCACCAGAGGCTAGGCCCCCCCGGCCGGGCGACTAATTGCCCGTTACGGGCCTGCAATAAAATTAAGTGCGCCGCGCTCACGGGAATCATTTTTTTCAATCTTTTCGCCAGAAATCGCAAGAATTCAAATATATTTATGAAATGACTGGCTTCACAAATTTTCGTTTAAAAAATGATATCCCTTAACAAATACATTTAATTGTATGTGGTAAGTAAAACACGTGTGTTTGAGAATTTTCACAAATTTTTAATGTCGAACACTGCGACATACCGGGTGACCCAGGGATCTGTAAAAGCCCCATAACTTATTTGCTATTTGAGATATCGACTTCTAGTTTTCTTGAACTGGTACCCACACTTATTCTACATATTTTAAAAATATGTATGTTTTTGTACAGGGTGTCCCAATATACATAACAGAACAAAGTTATGTTTTTTTAATGGAACACCCTATATTTTATACTTTATTTTCAACCCTCTTGAGAAGCTGATAAAAATAGTATAAGATACTATGGGTCTATTATGGACGGTTGGTTACTTATGGGCAAATTTGTGGAAAAAACAAGGACACATTGAAAAAATTGCAGAAGCGCTCCTAGCAAAGCTATCGTCATTTTTTATACACTGAAGAATTTTCCACACCATGAAGAATAATACAAATCGGCTTTGTTTCTTTTCTGTTCATACTGCTATACAGGGTGTCAACATACGCAAAATATTGGATAACTATTCTTTTTCAAATGGAACACCCTATATATCTTGCCACCAGTGCATGGAATTTTTAATAAGCATTCCAATGATGTACAATTTGTATAATGAAATATTAAGGATTCTTGAGATTTATCCATAAAAACATTTTTCTCTTGTCACCTCCTGCTCATTTTTGGATTTTCAGCCAAAACTATGCATTTTCTGAAAAAATAATAAGAGACCAAAGTTGTAGAGGTGTATCGATATAGGTCTTTCGACTTTTCCAATAATGCGTGCATTGCCCGCCAGAGTGCGCAAAATCGTGACCGTATATGCATTTTAGCGTTTTTCTCAAATTTTTTGTTAATTAATTGCACTATACTTTATTTTCCACGTCCTCTAGCAGAAAAACGGGTAATTATAGAATTATTCAAATGACCCACATCGATTGAAAAAATTCCGCCCTACAACTCCTAAAAGAAGCAATTTTTGCCCAAAATGCATAGTTTTCGCTAAAAATACAAAAAACCATTGAAAAACGCAAAAATTCATACATACATTTTCAATTTGCATTTTAGGGAAAACTATGCATTTTTGGCAAAAATTGCTTATATTAAGAGTTGTAGAGCGGAACATGTTCAATCGATATGGGCCAATTTAATTTCCCTATAATTTCCCGTTTTTCCGCTGGAGGGTGCGGAAAAAAAAGTATAATGCAATTTATTAATAAAAAACACTAAAATGCATATACGGTCACGATTTTGCGCGCTCTGGCGGATAATGCACGCATTATCTTAAAAGTTGAAAGACCCATATCGATCGGAAATTTTTCGCTCTACAACTTTGGTCTCGTATAATTTTTCATGAAAATGTATAGTTTTGGCTGAAAATCCAAAAATCTGCGGAAGGTGGCAAAAGAAATATGTTTTTATTGATAAATCTCAAGAATCCTTAATATTTTGTTATACAAACTATATATCATTGGAAAGCTTATTAAAAATGCCATAGATTGGTGACAACTTATATAGGGTGTTCCATTTGAAAAAAAATAGTTATCTATTGTTTTGCGTATGTTGACACCCTGTACATCACTATGATTAAAAGAGAACCAAAGCCGATGTGTATTATTCTTTATGATGTGGGAAATTTTCTAGTGTATAAATAATGATGCTATCTTTGCTAGGAACGCTTCTGCAATGTTTTCAATGTGTACATGTTTTTGCCACAAATTTGCCCATAACTAACCAACCGTTCATAATAGACCCATACTATCTTATACTATTTTTATCAGCTTCTCAAGAGGGTTGAAAATAAAGTATAAAATATAGGGTGTTACACTTGAAAAAATATAACTTTGTTCCGTTATGTATACTGGGACACCCTGTACAAAAACATACATATTTTAAAATATGTAGAATAAGTGTGGGTACCAGTTCAAGAATACTAGAAGTCGATATCTCAAATAGCAAATAAGTTATGGGGCTTTTACAGATCCCTGGCTCACCCGGTATGTTTCGCCACACAGTGGCTTCATCAGGCAGATGATAAAAATTTGTGAAAATTCTCAAACACACGTGTTTTACTTACCACATACATTATGGAATTTCACCAAGTAACAGCCTCATCAATCCAACATTTAATTGTATTAGATAATTAATTATCAAACACATAACATTGTGAACAGCGAATAGTCGATCTAGCTCACTAAAACCAATAAACAGTTTTTCAAGTAAGAATTAGACGTTGCCTCTAAAGCTACGCGCACACTTGTCGGAATCGGACGGACGGCACGCAACGGATAAAATTGCTCAACACAGTTGTAAACGAGTCAACGCACATTTATCGGATAAATGTGCGTTGACTCGTTTACAACTGTGTTAAGCAATTTTTGCCGATGTGTGCCGTCCGTCCGATTCCGACAAGTGTGCGCGTAGCTTAAGACGTCAACAAGATTTCCTACGGGAACAAACTCAAATCTATTTAATTCCTCAATTGCAACGTTTTTAACTGACTTAATGTTATGCATGCCACGCTGTCGAATTTTGATTATCTTAACCAATAGGGAAATGACACCTACAATTTGCCTTTATCTCTTCAACTGATTACCTCCACCTCCCACCTAGTTCCTGCCGTGAACGAAAGATTTTCAAAGATGTTGTCAGTAATAAATTTGATTGTTTTTCAAACGTGCACTTCCTTGAATGAGTTGATACACTAAACAAATACATACATCAAATTTCACCAGATCTCAAGAGGAACACGACGCTATGTTAATATTTATGATAATCACCGAACACAACCTTATCTTAATCTAATCACAATTTAGATATCACTTGTTTGACATGGGAATTGTTCGGTGACACTATCACCGCATCTTGTTTGGTTTGTTGCGTGGTGCGTGCGCTCAGTTTATTCTCTCTGGCGTCATTCATCCTCGTCGTCGTTGTCTCACCGTTTTCAATGTAACCATGTTTAAAGGCCACGCTTTATTTGAGGTGCGTGCATGTTGACACACCGCATCTTCACGAGAGTTAAATAATAAAGTGTTTCGTAAGAGTTTCGTCTTGTGTGGCGGCGGTGAAATTCGCTTACTCATCCATAACTGGGCCAAAAGCTCATTTGAATTCGTTAATCGAAACAGCCGCTTACTAATTGATTTGTTTATTCAAGCGAAGAGTGAAATTGTTACAATTGTAACAATACTTTCCTCCAGGTGATACTTAAAATTATTATTACCCTTTCCTCTGCGTATATTTTTCTCCATCAGATAGGATTATTATTACCCTTTCCTCTGCGTATACTGCTCTACATGTGATGGGATTATTATTACCCTTTCCTCCCGTTCATGTTTCTTTTAAAATTTTAATCGTCGTTTCCGGATGAAGTGCAAAATAGAATGCGCAACTAGTGCAGCGAGTCAGTAATTTTTAAAGACGGCCCGGGAATCGAGGCTCGGTCTCTGCAGACGTGTTAAGATCGTGTGGATGGTCTCGTTTGCTTCCTTTTTGCGCACGGTCGGCTCGTTGCCCTGTTCAGGTTTGCAACTTATTATTTTTTTTCTTTGCTTTTTCCCGTCCTTATTTTACTAACTCGGGACGAGTCTTCGGAGGTAAAATATGACACACTTCGCGCACGCGATTTTTTTTTTAATGGTGCGCGGCCATCTCGTCCGCAAAGTCGGGGAGAGAGATTCCTTTCGATCGCACCTCCGGAGGAAATATTAATTCGGTTCTCTGAATTTGGGATAAAATGGTTGCGGGTATTATTTATTTGAGAAAAAACTGATTTGAAAAAATTCTCCACGCTTTAACCCGTGCCGACTGACTCAGTCAGATTCTTCTATCTATCAAGATACCGATTTCGCTATAAAAACAGTATGCTTCTTCAATTGTTTTTTTGCATATAGGTGAATATCTCGTAAACCGTCAGAGATAATTGAAAAATTTTCTTGGATTCAGATTCTTCAATTCGTCTAGTTGCTGGTTCCGTAATAAAACAGTATGTTGCTTCAATTGTTTTTTGCATATAGGTGAATATCTTGTAAACGGTCAAAGATAATTGAAAAATTCTCTTGGAAACAGTTTCTTCAATTCGTCAAGCTGCTTATTTTGCAATAAAACAGTATGTTGCTTCAATTGTTTTTTGCATATAGGTGAATATCTCGTAAACGATTAAAGATAATTGAAAAATTCTCTTGGAAACAGTTTCTTTAATTCGTCAAATTGCTTATTTCGCAATAAAAACAGTATGTTGCTTCAATTGTTTTTTGCATATAGGTGAATATCTCGTAAACGATTAAAGATAATTGAAAAATTCTCTTGGAAACAGTTTCTTTAATTCGTCAAATTGCTTATTTCGCAATAAAAACAATGTGTTGCTTCAATTGTTTTTTGCATATAGGTGAATATCTCATTAACGGTCAGAGATAATTAAAAAATTCTCTTGGAAACAGTTTCTTCAATTCGTCAAGCTGCTTATTTCGCAATAAAAACAGTATGTTGCTTCAATTGTTTTTTGCATATAGATGTATATTTCGTGAATAGTCGAAGATAATTGAAAAATTCTTTTAGTTTCAAATTCTACGATCTGTCAAGATGCTGATTCCATATAAAAAAAATATGTTGCTTCAATTGTTTTTTGCATATAGGTGAATATTTCGTAAACGGTCAAAGATAATTGAAAAAATCTCTTGGAAACAGTTTCTTCAATTCGGCAAGTTGCTTATTTCGCAATTAAAAAAGTATGTTGCTTCAGTTGTTTTTTGCATATAGGTGTATATCTTGTGAATAATCACAGATAATTGAAAAATTCTTTTAGTTTCAAATTCTACGATCTGTCAAGATGCTGATTCCATAATAAAAAAAATTTGTTGCTTCAATCGTTTTTTGCATATAGGTGCATATCTCGTAAACGGTTAAAGATAATAGAAAAATTCTCTTGGAAACAGTTTCTTCAATTCGTCAAGTTACTTATTTCGCAATAAAAAAATTATGTTGCTTCAATTGTTTTGTGCATATAGGTGTATATCTCGTGAATAGTCAAAGATAATTGAAAAATTCTTTTAGTTTAAAATTCTACGATCTGTCAAGATGCTGATTCCATATAAAAAAAATATGTTGCTTCAATTGTTTTTTGCATATAGGTGAATATCTCGTAAACGGTCAAAGATAATTGAAAAATTCTCTTGGAAACAGTTTCTTCAATTCGTCAAGTTGCTTATTTCGCAATAAAAACAGTATGTTGCTTCAATTGTTTTTTGCATATAGGTATATATCTCGTGAATAGTTCAAGATAATTCAAAAATTCTTTTAGTTTCAAATTCTACGATCTGTCAAGATGCTGATTCTATAATAAAAAAATATGTTGCTTTAATTGTTTCTTACATATAGGTGAATATCTCGTAAACGGTCAAAAATAATTAAAAAATTCTCTTGGAAACCGTTTCTTCAATTCGCCAAGCTGCTTATTTTACAATAAAACAGTATGTTGCTTCAATTCTTTTTTTGCATATAGGTGTATATCTCGTGAATAGTCACAGATAATTAAAACATTCTTTTAGTTTCAAATTCTACGATTTGTCAAGATGCTGATTCCATAATAAAAAAATTGTGTTGCTTCAATTGTTTGTTGCATATAGGTAAATATCTCGTAAACGGTCAAAGATAATTGAAAAATTCTCTTGGAAACAGTTTCTTCAATTCGTCAAGTTGCTTATTTCGCAATAAAAACAGTAAGTTGCTTCAATTGTTTTTTGCATATAGGTGTATATCTCATAAACGGTCAAAGATAATTGAAAAATTTTCTTGGAAACAGTTTCTTCGATTCGTCAAGTTGCTTATTTCGCAATAAAAACAGTATGTTGCTTCAATTGTTTTTTTGCATATAGGTGTATATCTCGCGAATAGTCAAAGATAATTAAAAAAATATTATAGTTTCAAATTCTACGATCTGTCAAGATGCTAATTACATAATAAAAACATTATGTTGCTTCAATTGTTTTTTGCATATAGGTGAATATCTCGCAAACGGTCAAAGATAATTGAAAAATTCTCTTAATAACAGTTTCTTCAATTCGTCAAGTTACTTATTTCACAAGAAAAACAGTACGTTGCTTCAATTGTTTTTTGCATATAAGTGAATATCTCGTAAACGGTCAAGGATAATTGAAACATTCTCTTGGAAACAGTTTCTTCAATTCGTCAAGTTGCTTATTTCGCAATAAAAACAGTATGTTACTTCAATTGTTTTTTGCATATAGGTGAATATCTCGTAAACGGTCAGAGATAATTGAAAAATTCTCTTGGAAACAGTTTCTTCAATTCGTCAAGTTGCTTATTTCGCAATAAAAATAGTATGTTGCTTCAATTGTTTATTGCATATAGGTGAATATCTCGTAAACTGTCAAAGATAATTGATAAATTCTCTTGGAAACAGTTTCGTAAACTGTCAAAGATAATTGAAACATTCTCTTGGAAACAGTTTCTTCAATTCATCAAGTTGCTTATTTCGCAATAAAAGCAGTATGTTGCTTCAATTGTTTTTTGCATATAGGTGAATATCTCGTAAACGGTCAGAGATAATTGAAAAATTCTCTCGGAAACAGTTTTTTCAATTCGTCAAGTTGCGTAGTTCGCAATAAAAACACTATGTTGCTTCAATTGTTTATAACATATAGGTGAATATCTCGTAAACGATCAAAGATAATTGAAAAATTTTCTTGGAAACAGTTTCTTCAATTCGTCAAGTTGCTTATTATGCAATAAAAACCGTTTGTCGCTTCAATTGTTTTTTGCATATAGGTGAATATCTCAGCATAAACGACAACTGCAGACCAGTTTCTGACTACTAGCCGTCATCAGTATAGCCAGAACTAGTTATATCTCTACCAAATGTGTTTGCCACTAGGGACGATAGATGGCCTTCCAAATCATTATACCATTTTATTGAGATAGATTTACATATAAGTCACAGTTGGTTGGAAAAATGTTTATGCTGTGTGGATTGGACTTTAAAATAAATGTCGTAAATGAACGTAGTGACTTTTTAATTAAACACATCAGCCACGATTTAATTCTAAACGGTTTTAGCATTATTTTAATTAAGCCTCCTGAATTGTAACAAAAATCCCTTTAACAGCCACCAACGAAAGGCTTCACATACCACCTCAAAACTTGACCTGTTTTATCCCCACACACACACACACACAGAGAGAAATCGATACGTAAACATCCTACATTCAAAATTACGCTCGTTCATATTTCATAGATTTCCGTTTCCATCAAACAGTTAATTGCAGTTTAACATTTCATTTGTGTTTTTTTTTTAACTTTGTTTATTTATGTCAAAAACTATGCACATACGCGTATTTCAAAAATAATGAATAAATGTACCATGTATTCTGTAAATTGCGAATTTATGATAGATTACAAATATATTCCACCAACGGACGAATATTTTTTTACACTGTTGCGTACTTTGTTCCCGTTTCAAGTTTACATTTTTGTTGTGGGCGAAATTTTAACGTCGACCGGTAAATGTTTGATGTCGAAATATTGGAATGAAAACCATCGATTATTTATTGTTAATTGAAATGGTGCGTGTTTGGTTGCAATTTTCGTAAAATCAATCAGACGCTTAAAATATAAAGCTTTTTGTGCAATTTGAATATTTATTAATTCGTTAGATAACTCATAGTTTTAATATTTACGTGTTGATAAGTTATAGAAAATGCAATAATTAACTTGTAATAAAGTATACTTTTTTTGGTGCGCGAGCAATTGCCTGCTGCATCACGAGTCGAATGGGTTCGATTCGCCGACGAGCGGAACATTTTTCAGGTCGAGAAATATCCGCCCGGGGTTCCTGGGTATTGTATTCGTTTGACATTAATTTCATCTCGAAAATTTATTTTTGATTATTTTATTTGATAGTGTTTCATGTTACGATTCTTAATAATGGAATATAAAATATGAGAATTGTTAATTGCTTTATAATTTTACAAGCTAATGCTAATTATACGTTTGGAACACTTTTCGAAATGATTTTCTAGCCGTATTTAAATACTATAATTAAGTATTAAAGACGAATGAGCCAACATTTATTTTCAGATATTAATATTTACTAGTGGGGATAAATCAATACAAACACATTATATATGTATAATTTATTTAAAAATATATCTTTCGATCAATAAGCCTTCCGCATTCAAATCTTATTTATATAAATAATAATGATTAGTAGAAAATTGGAATTTTCCAAATTTGACGAAAATCTTTGATTGACCCCAAAAATCTGATTTAAATTTTTATTACTTTAAATTATTCTCACATGAAATGGAAGATCTGATCAAATCCATTTAGAGAAAAAATAAGAAAATATCGGTAGAAACGGCATACGAAAATTTAAAGAATTTTATAGACTTTAAATTTAGAACTCAAAATGTCAAAATTTAAGTCAAAAATCGATGAAAACTTATGATGTTTTTACATAATACGTAATAATAAGTTCATTGTGAAGTGATTTTGAAATTTTGAATATTATTCCTGTAGAGATTAATTTTTTACAATTTTTTAAGTCACTGCCTGCAATTTTCCACTTCTTTAGTTTCAAGTTTCAAGTGTTAGCATTTTGTTTTCAAGTTCGAAACGCCTGATGTTTTTACAGGATATCAAAACTAAGTTCATTGTGGAGTGATTTTGAAATTTTTAACATTATTCCTGTAGAGATTAATTTTTTGCAATTTTTTAAGTCACTGCCTGCAATTTTCCACTTCTTCAGTTTCAAGTTTCAAGCGTTGACATTTCATTTTTCAAGTTCAAAATGTCTGATATTTTTACAGGATATCAAAAATTGGTTTATTGAGACCTGATTTTCAAATTTTGAACATTATTCCTGTAGAGATTAATTTTTTACAATTTTTTAAGTCACTGCCTGCAATTTTCAACTTCTTCAGTTTTAAGTTTCAAGCGTTGACATTTTGTTTTCTAAGTTCAAAATGTCTGATGTTTTTACAGGATATCAAAAATTGGTTTATTGTGAACTGATTTTCAAATTTTGAACATTATTCCTGTAGAGATAAATTTTTTACAATTTTTTAAGTCACTGCATGCAATTTTCGACTTCTTCGGTTTCAAGTTTCAAGTGTTGACATTTTGTTTTTAAGTTCAAAATGTCTGATGTTTTTACAGGATATCAAAAATTGGTTTATTGAGACCTGATTTTCAAATTTTGAACATTATTCCTGTAGAGATTAATTTTTTACAATTTTTTAAGTCACTGCCTGCAATTTTCAACTTCTTCAGTTTTAAGTTTCAAGTGTTGGCATTTTGTTTTCTAAGTTCAAAATGTCTGATGTTTTTACAGGATATCAAAAATTGGTTTATTAAGACCTGATTTTCAAATTTTGAACATTATTCCTGTAGAGATTAATTTTTTACAATTTTTTAAGTCACTGCCTGCAATTTTCAACTTCTTCAGTTTTAAGTTTCAAGCGTTGACATTTTGTTTTCTAAGTTCAAAATGTCTGATGTTTTTACAGGATATCAAAAATTGGTTTATTGTGAACTGATTTTCAAATTTTGAACATTATTCCTGTAGAGATTAATTTTTTACAATTTTTTAAGTCACTGCCTGCAATTTTCAACTTCTTCAGTTTTAAGTTTCAAGTGTTGGCATTTTGTTTTCTAAGTTCAAAATGTCTGATGTTTTTACAGGATATCAAAAATTGGTTTATTAAGACCTGATTTTCAAATTTTGAACATTATTCCTGTAGAGATTAATTTTTTACAATTTTTTAAGTCACTGCCTGCAATTTTCAACTTCTTCAGTTTTAAGTTTCAAGCGTTGACATTTTGTTTTTAAGTTCAAAATGTCTGATGTTTTTACAGGATATCAAAAATTGGTTTATTGTGAACTGATTTTCAAATTTTGAACATTATTCCTGTAGAGATTAATTTTTTACAATTTTTTAAGTCACTGCCTGCAATTTTCAACTTCTTCAGTTTTAAGTTTCAAGCGTTGACATTTTGTTTTCTAAGTTCAAAATGTCTGATGTTTTTACAGGATATCAAAAATTGGTTTATTGTGAACTGATTTTCAAATTTTGAACATTATTCCTGTAGAGATAAATTTTTTACAATTTTTTAAGTCACTGCATGCAATTTTCGACTTCTTCGGTTTCAAGTTTCAAGTATTGACATTTTGTTTTTAAGTTCAAAATGTCTGATGTTTTTACAGGATATCAAAAATTGGTTTATTGTGAACTGATTTTCAAATTTTGAACATTATTCCTGTAGAGATTAATTTTTTACAATTTTTTAAGTCACTGCATGCAATTTTCGACTTCTTCACTTTCAAGTTTCAAGAGTTGACATTTTGTGTTTTAAGTTTAAAATGTCTGATGTTTTTACAGGATATCAAAAATTGGTTTATTGTGAACTGATTTTCGAATTTTGAACATTATTCCTGTAGAGATTAATTTTGTATCATTTTTTAAGTCACTGCATGCAATTTTCCACTTCTTCAGTTACAAGTTTCAAGCGTTGATATTTCATTTTTCAAGTTCAAAATGTCTGATGTTTTTACAGGATATCAAAAATTGGTTTATTGTGAACTGATTTTCAAATTTTGAACATTATTCCTGTAGAGATTAATTTTTTAAAAATTTTTAAGTCACTGCGTGCAATTTTCATCTTTTTCAGTTTTAAGTTTTAAGCGTTGACATTTTGTTTTTAAGTTTGAAATCTAAATTTAATTACCATTGCAAAATATAAAACACCTATCAGATTTCTGTGAAGCTACCAAGTGTTAAATGTGTTAATTTCTAATAAATGTTAAATACTAAGCAAATTAGAGCCGTGTGAATATTTACCTACGTTATCTTTCTAATAAAACGTTTTTACAAACTGACATTTATAAAATGCCCAACAGTTGTTTCACGTATCACCTTAGAAAGGAAACACCGTTCCGCTTATACATATTTCAAAATTCAATTTGCTTTCCATGCCGAATTTAATCGCAACCGAACGCGACATTTTCTTGTCAAATTAACTTTCATGAAGGGAACGAAGGAACCGGACACGCGAGCCCTTACAAAGAAATATAATAAATTCACACGAAAGAAAATTCAGACAAGGTGAAAATGAATAATGATTGGATTAGAATATCTTTAAATTTTTTATATAATTTTTTTGCAAGTCCAACTAAAATATTCCTTAATTTTGATTTTCATTCGAGAGGTAGTAATTTATTGAAATTCTAAGGATGCTATTTCTTGAGTTTCTTTTAACTAACATCTTTTAAGTTATCGACAATAGACACTTGCGCCAGTGCATGCAATTTTCGTTTTCTTCAGTTTCAAATTTCAAGTGTTGACATTTTGTTTTTAAGTTTGAAAAGTCTGTTGTTTTTGCAGGATATCAAAACTATACTCATTGTGGAGTGATTTTGAAATTTTGAACATGTAGAAAATTTTATCTTTTAATTTGGGTTGATTTATCTAATAAACTGCAACGCTTTAGACACTAGATGTCGCCTCAATGCTATCTCTATCATAAGTAGAATATTTCATCTTATAATTTGCGTTTGATTTATTCAAGATAAAGCCGCGCGGAAGTAAACTTTGGAGTAACCGTAAAAAAAGATTTATTTTACGACATTGTTTTCTAGTTTTCCTGTATGTATTTTAGTTGTGACCATTAGAAAGTGACGTAATTCTATATGCAAATAGTTTAATATTAGAACGAGGCAGACTGAAAACGGCGGAAGCGCTCTGCCGGTTTCACTTGTTCTAAAATTCATACGACTCATTTACACTTCGCAACGATTACTACTCCCAGCAGTTTTTGCATAATTTTTTTCTGCGTCTCGGGCCATTAAATGCTTGGCCTCGTTTTTACTTTCAGCAGCCACGAATTATTTTTACAAACATTTTATGCTTTCATCTGTATTATTGAGTATGGAACATGTTTGGCAGAATGTGGTATCAATGATTATTAAAAAAAATCCCCAAATTGATTAGGATAGATACATAAAAACAGCGACATCTATTGCCTTAACCGTATTTTTTTTTAATTTTAGGTCCGAAACTTTTTTTTCGCGTCCCAAAAATTATTTAAATTTTTCAGAAATTCAAGTTCTGTTTACATGAAATTATCTCAAAATCTGTTTGGAAGATATTTGTTATTTTTAACAGAGTCAAACTTAAATATGTTTTAGGTAATTTTTGAAAATTTCAAGTCAGAAACTTTTTTTTTCGCGTTCCAAAATTTATTTAAATTTTTCACAAATTCAAGTTCTGTTTACATGAAATTATCTAAAAATCTGTTTGGATGATATTTGTTATTTTTACCAGAGCCAAACTTAAATACGTTTTCGGTAATTTTTGAAAGTCGGAAACTTTTTTTGTCGCGTTCCAAAAATTATTTAAATTTTTCAAATTCACGTTCTGTTTACATGAAATTATCTCAAAATCTGTTTAGAAGATATTTGTTATTTTTAACGGGGCCTAACTTAAACATGTTTTGGGTAATTTTTGAAAATTTCAAGTCGGAAACTTTTTTTGTTCGCGTCCCAAAAATTATTTAAATTTTTCACAAATTCAAGTTCTGTTTACATGAAATTATCTCAAAATCTATTTGGAAGATTTTTGTAATTTTTTACAGAGCCAAACTTAAATATGTTTTGGGTAATTTTTGAAAATTTCAAGTCAGAAACTGTTTTTTTCGCGTTCCAAAAATTATTTAAATTTTTCACAAATTCAAGTTCTGTTTACATGAAATTATCTCAAAATCTATTTGGAAGATTTTTGTAATTTTTTACAGAGCCAAACTTAAATATGTTTTGGGTAATTTTTGAAAATTTCAAGCCGGAAACTTTTTTTGTTCGCGTCCCAAAAATTATTTAAATTTTTCACAAATTCAAGTTCTGTTTACATGAAATTATCTCAAAATCTATTTGGAAGATTTTTGTAATTTTTTTACAGAGCCAAACTTAAATATGTTTTGGGTAATTTTTGAAAATTTCAAGTCGGAAACTTTTTTTGTTCGCGTCCCAAAAATTATTTAAATTTTTCACAAATTCAAGTTCTGTTTACATGAAATTATCTCCAAATCTATTTGGAAGATATTAGTTATTTTTAACAGAGCCAAACTTAAATATGTTTTGGGTAATTTTTGAAAATTTCAAGTCGGAAACTTTTTTTGTTCGCGTCCCAAAAATTATTTAAATTTTTCACAAATTCAAGTTCTGTTTACATGAAATTATCTCAAAATCTATTTGGAAGATTTTTGTAATTTTTTACAGAGCCAAACTTAAATATGTTTTGGGTAATTTTTGAAAATTTCAAGTCGGAAACTTTTTTTGTTCGCGTCCCAAAAATTATTTAAATTTTTCACAAATTCAAGTTCTGTTTACATGAAATTATCTCAAAATCTATTTGGAAGATTTTTGTAATTTTTTACAGAGCCAAACTTAAATATGTTTTGGGTAATTTGTGAAAATTTCAAGTCGCAAACTTTTTTTGTTCGCGTCCCAAAAATTATTTAAATTTTTCACAAATTCAAGTTCTGTTTACATGAAATTATCTCAAAATCTATTTGGAAGATATTTGTTATTTTTAACAGAGCCAAACTTTAATATATTTTGGGTAATTTTTGAAAATTTCAAGTCGAAAACTTTTATTTTCGCGTCCCAAAAATTATTTAAATTTTTCACAAATTCAAGTTCTGTTTACATGAAATTATCTCTAAATCTGTTTGGATGATATTTGTTATTTTTACCAGAGCTAAACTTAAATACGTTTTCGGTAATTTTTGAAAATTTCAAGTCGGAAACTTTTTTTGTCGCGTTCCAAAAATTATTTAAATTTTTCAAATTCACGTTCTGTTTACATGAAATTATCTCAAAATATGTTTGGAAGATATTTGTTTTTTTTAACAGAGCCAAACTTTAATATGTTTTGGGTAATTTTTGAAAATTTCAAGTCGGAAACTTCTTTATTTCGCGTCCCAAAAATTATTTCAATTTTTCACAAATTCAAGTTCTGTTTGCATGAAATTATCTCAAAATCTGTTTAGAAGATATTTGTTATTTTTAACAGGGCCAAACTTAAATATGTTTTGGGTAATTTTTGAAAATTTCAAGTCGGAAACTTTTTTTTTTCGCGTTGCAAAAATTATTTAAATTTTTCACAAATTCAAGTTCTGTTTACATGAAATTATCTCAAAATCTGTTTGGAAGATTTTTGCTATTTTTAACAGGGCCAAACTTAAATATGTTTTGGGTAATTTTTGAAAATTTCAAGTCGGAAACTTTTTTTTTTCGCGTCCCAAAAATTATTTAAATTTTCACATATTCAAGTTCTGTTTACATGAAATTATCTCAAAATCTATTTGGAAGATTTTTGTAATTTTTGTCAAATTTGAATATGTTCAAAATAAGCTCTTAGACTTTAAAAAAAATGAAGAAAATTTTTTTTTAAATCGTTTTTTTAAGTATTTCCAGTGGATTTAGGAACTATTTATGACAAAAGTCATTGAGCGTATCTCCATTTCTGCACGTCCCACAAAAAAAATTATAGACAAGCTCTAGAAATCTTCGTGTGGGGAAATAACTATTACAATATATCGACAGTAAACAATACGCAAATATTCACCACTCGTATTCTGATACTTACAAACTTTATAATGAAATTTTACCCGGTTAAGTTTTGCGATAATTTAATAATTCGGTCGATTTTTCTTCGTCGAACACATCGAGCATTTCGCCTCCCCTCTAAACAATAATTTGAATTTTAATGGTGGCCGCCCTGCGGAACGTATCGCGTTACACGGAGAGAGAGCGCAACCTGAATAATTAAATCAAAACTTTGCATTCCGCAGACTGGCGCGCGCCCTCACTAAATAATATATAGTGTGCACAGGTAGTTTGCGAATTTTCAAAAAAACAAAAAAAAACTGAAAATTTACGGAGCGAGCCGGAAGAGAGATAAATGCGCATTTCTTTATCATAACAGCGAAACGTAATGAATTTGCCCGGAAATGTAACAATGAGGGAGAAATATAATTTTCAGGAATAACACCATTCTATTATTATTATTATTATTATTATTAAAGAAGCCAAAAAGATGGTACAATCAGATCAGTGCCAACGAAGTTTGGGTACGAGTGGACTCCTAAACTTCGCCCTTAGACTTGGGATGTTTATGTGTCTTTGAATGTATTTGCAAATTATTTATTAATTATTCTGTAATCGAGACTAACTAAATATTAATTAAGCGTATAATTAATTATTTAAATTACTCGTTTATTTCACTGACGTAAAATTTAGCTTAGAATGTGATGTTGTTGTTGAGGATAAAAATCCCATGTCAGAATAATAGTGTAAAAAATGTTAATATTAACAGGATTGCAAGTGTTTATATATTTCGGATAACAATTTTTAATAGGTTACGCATGGTTCAAGTTATTTTACTTCAGTATTTGCTTGTAGAATCTCTTTTTGTAATATATTTCAAAATGTTCATAGCACCATTTTTTGCCACAGGTTTGGCTTCATCAATAGAACGATGTTTCCTCGAATAAAAAAAAAACTTGAAGAGGTTCGTAACTCTACTATTTTCTTGTCAATAGGTTTGTATCTCTGCTAAATCAAACGGACGATTTTATTCTATGTTGTTCCATGAAAACTTAAGATGGTCCATAGCTTTACCCATTTTTTGTTACTTTTTTAAATTTTAGTTTGGAAACTTTGAAACAGTCTTTCATACAAACTCAATTCCTTTCCATAAAAATACGAAATAAATCCATTCTAGGTGTATTTTAAAGGGAATTGCAAACCCGTAATTATCTCTAATTTTTATTTCAGAGTTTCAGAGCGCGTTGCATTGATGCGGCCTTGTTTGTTTTTCGGGGAAATGTTTTTCGAAATGCGATAACTACTCTCTCAATTAAAGCTTCCCCGCGCGCCCTGTTTATATTCAATTCACCGGTCATAATAGAATCATAAAATTGAAAACTTCGAAATGTTCCACCCTCGAAAATAATAATATAAAATAGGCGGAAATGGTCGATGATGTGGCCTTGTTCAAACTCGCGGTTTTGATTTTAAAGTAAATTAATTTCCCAATTAGTATTAAAAAAATGGAGTGCTTTTGAATATAATTTACTAAACACACAACTCCCAAGTTGAAAATTTCCTCAAAAATTCGATAAAATGATAATTTATAATAAAACGATTATTCTACGGTACTTGTTCTGATTTATAAAATGAAATCGAGTTTTTATACTTTAACAGCCCGTTCACACGGTACCGAATCGTTCGTTTTACCGATTCGGTTATTTTGCCGTCTTCTATAGTGCCGCATATATTTAAATATGCATGTTCACACGACCGTATACGGTAGCATGTGAACACGCATATTGAAATATATGCGCCACTATAGAAGACGGCAAAATAACCGAATCGGTAAAACGACCGATTCGGTGCCGTGTGTTTTTACCACTTATTGCTAGAGCCGTATCAACGCCTGCTCGAATATTGACACTTTTATTTGAAAACATTTTGGTAAATATCTCCGTTTTTATCGACTTTTGAAATAGTAGAGGAGAGAAATGCGTAATTTTTCCTGAGGTGCAAACTTGTATCCAGAGGGCGAGACAATACACCGAGGGAAAAATAGCATTCTCTCCCGAGATATGTACAGGGTGTAGAATTGGTTCACGCACCATAGGGATTTTCATGTTAAATTTTATAATTTTTTCCTCAAATTATTTTAGAGAAAAATTGTACATATGTTTCTTCTAGAGAAAAAAAATGCTGTATATAACATTATCATTACTTTTTTTACTTTCCATGTAAAGAAGAAATTGAGGAAATTAAAACTACTATTTTAGCAAAAATAGGTGATGCCTTGAAATTGTTGAAACAAAAATATCATTTCTCTCCCTTGGGCGAGAATAGTATATTATACAGGTTGTCCCGCGAGGTGGTGGATAGCCGATATCTCGAAAATGAAATTTGGAATTTGGTGCCCATTTCTGAATACATAGATTCCATTTCCGAGAAAATGACATCAACTTCAGAATTTCAAATGGGACACCCTGTATATTTATGAATTTTTGGAAAGGTGATTGAAGGACAAACTCAGCGATACAGACACATTTTTTTCACAAAAATTGTCGGAATCAACGAAATGGCTATTTCCGCAAAAAAAAAATGGAAATTATTTACGGTCACAATACTTTCCCGTGGTTTGTACGAAGAAAGTAGAAAATAAATATGACAGACAGACGCACATACAGGCAAACACACTTATTTTCTACAAAAATTGTCTGAATCGACGAAATAAACATTTCCACAAAAAAAAATTATTTGGAAATTTGTTAAGATCACAATATTTTGCCTTAGTTTGTAAGGAAAAAATAAAACATGTACGCTAATATATAAGTTTTAGATATTTTATAATTTAGACCTATGTTTTAATTTGTTTGTAATTGTAAGTTTTAATTTCTAAGTTTTTGGACATTGAATTATTAATATATGAATCTTTGAAACGCATTAAATTCATAAAATATGTATTGACTCATCCATGAATGCTATTCTCTACTGGAAATAAAGAAATTATTATTATTATTATTATTACAGACAGACAGACACAATTGAGGACACACAGACACTTTTTTTTCACAAAAATTGTCGGAATCAACGAAACGGCTGTTCCGCAAAAAAATGGAAATTTCAAACGATCACAATATTTTTCCGTAGTTTGTACGAAGAAAGTAAAAACTAAATATGACAGGAAGACACACATATTTTTTTTTACAAAAATTGTCCGAATCGAAGAAACTGATATTTCCGCAAAAAAATATTTCGACATTTTTTACAATCACAACACTATCGCGGAGTTTATACGGAGAAAGTAAAAAATCAATGTGACAGACTGACAGAAAGGCTGACACACATTTTTTTAACAAAAATTGTCGAAATTGAGGAAATGGGTATTTTCGCAAAAAAAAAATTGGAATTTTTTACAATCGCAACTCTTTCGCGGAGTTTATACGGAGAAAGAAAAAAAAATAATATGACACAGACAGACAGACAGAAAGGCAGACACACATTTTTTTAACAAAAATTGTCGAAATCAACGAAATAGGTATTTCCGCAAAAAAAAAATATTTGGAAATTTTTGATGACCACAATATTTTCCATTAGTTTGTAAGGAGAAAGTAAAAATAAATATGACAGACAGACACAAAGGCAGACACACAGACACATTTTTTTCACAAAAATTGTCGGAATCAACGAAACGGCCATTTCCGCAAAAAAAATTGGAAATTATTTACGATCACAATACTTTCCCGTGGTTTGTACGAAGAAAGTAGAAAATAAATATGACAGACTGATGCACATAAAGGCAAACACACTTAGTTTCTACAAAAATTGTCTGAATCGACAAAATAGATATTTCCACAAAAAAAAAAAAATTGGAAATTTGTTACGATCATAATATTTTCCCTTAGTTTGTAAGGAGAAAATAAAAAATAGATTTGACAGACAGACAGACAGACAGACAGACAGACAGACAGACATAAAGGCGGACACACAGACACTTTTTTTCACAAAAATTGTCGGAATCAACGAAACGGCTGTTCCGCAAAAAAATGGAAATTTGATACGATCACAATATTTTCCCGTAGTTTGTACGGAGAAAGTAGAAACTAAAAATAACAGACAGACACAAAGGCAGACGAACATATTTTTTTACAAAAATTGTCAGAATTGAAGAAATTGATATTTCCGCAAAAAAAATATTTGGATTTTTTTTACAATCACTTTCCCGGAGTTTGTACGGAGAAGGTAAAAAATAAATATGACATACAGACACACAGTTCTTTACGAAAATTGTCGGAATCGACGAAATGGATATTTCCGCAAAAAGAATTTTTTTGGAATTTTTTTACGATCACAATAGTTTCCTGTCAATTTGTATACACCCTGTATAGGATAAGTTATGGCTTTGGCCCGAGGATGGAGAGTGCCACTGACTCGAAGCCCAGGGCCAAAAACCATTTTATTATTAATCCGTGGTGATTATTTGGTATTATTATTATTTTTTTTATTATCATTAAGTTTTAATTTATAGAAAATTCAAATTACAATTTATACGAGGGAATAAAAATAATCGTAATTTACATGACACATTTATTCTGTACGTAACCATGGTAATGGTTTTTCACTAATTTCGAAAATAATCAATAAATTGTTGTTGAAGTTGCGAATTTCTTCAGTGTGGCCAAATAAATGTAAAATCAATTGTGACCAACTTGAAATTTTTAAAATGCGCTCAAAATTTATTCTGCTTTATGATTTAATAAAAATCCCTTCACTAACTTTGGAAATAATCATGTGATAACCCAGTAAATTATTATACTGAAGTTACCAATTTCTCCAGTGTAGCCAAATAAATGTAAAAACAAATGATACAAACTTAAAATTTTCAAAATTTACTAAAAATTGATTCTTCTTTATGGTTTGAAAATAATTCCAAACACATCTTTGTCTATTATTTTAAAATAATCACCCGAGAACTGAGTTAATTGTAATGCCGAGATTACGCATTACTTCAGTGCTGCAAAAAAAAAATTAAAACAATTGTTACCGACTTAAAATTTTCAAAATTGACTCGAAATTTATACCATTTTAAGATATATCTTCTGCGCACCCTGACTAAATTATAAAATAAATTATAAAATAACCGGAGAACTGGGATCATTGTTATTCTAAAATATTGCATTCCTTGAGTGCAGAAAATAATGATTTTATCATTTATCTCTGCCATATTGGATCCGCCATTTTGAATTTTTCAATTTTGACATCAAATTCATAATTTGCGATTAGTACCCATTTATGTAAAAATTTATCAAGATTTAGACTTTTGGCCAGCTTTTTCAAATTCTAAACCACTATGCGGCCGAGAAAACGACTTTCTCTCCATGTATAAAAATTATTTAGATAAGGCATGGCCATGATAAACAAAATCACGGTCTTAGATTAGTTCAGCGCGTTGTTGATTTTATGTCATATGAACAACTGGTGGCGAAGACGTGATGCGACGTATCAAACCTGCAACGTACGTTCCGAAATACAAAGCCACCCTTTATCTAAATAATTTTTATACATATGGTATAAGCTATAGCTGTACAAATGAAGGGGCAAAAGTTTCACTTGCGGAACACCATTTTAGGGAATAGCATAGAAGAGAGGTTTAAGATGATTCTTGCGTAACATCATGCGTAAAGATGAAGATTGGTGGATTCTTACTTAAAAAAGTTAAGTTCTACATTGAAATTATTGAATAAGTTTCATAAAAACTTAACTTTCCAAAAATTTAATAAGTAACATAAATTCCCTTGTACTTCAATTTGTAAATTAAATCAATTATTTATGAATAAACAATTATTACGAATGTCTGTGTCTTCATTTTTTATACTAAAATATTATTTTAATCCTCTTGATAAAATTTTCTGGTTCACAATTTTTGAATTAAATTTGTTAATTATTTTAATGATTACTATAGATTTTTAAACTGATTACACTACCATTTTAAAATGTATTCTTTCCGCGAGGATACTTTCAAACTCATGTAATTGGCTAATGTTCATTTGCATGTGAAAAACAAATTATTTGTTTATAATTCAAAAATTATTACGAACTTATAAATGTTTTAATTTGTATAATACACTAGGCTTAACGTGAGTTTTATTCAAATGAACATTAAAATTAGTTTAACTGTTTTAAACACGATCTACAAAATGAAAAATGATTTTTTTATGAGTGATAAACTTTGACCATACCTTTGTTAACTAATGATTTATTTTTATATGTAAATTACCTTATTTTTGTATTTTTTTTTCTCGCTACATTTGCAATATATTTTTATTTTTGTTTTAAGTAATTTTGTAAAAGGAGATTTTCCGTTAATAAATATATTATTTTTATTAGTATTACTATAAAATAAATATTACTTTGTTAATCAAACTTTACTATATAATTTTGTCCAAAATTCTTTAATTAATATAATAAATAAAACACTATTACTTTGTTAGTAAAACTTATTATTTCGGTGACTATAGTTTCCGCAACTTAAACGTGCCATTATCAACTTACTGTAAGTTATTTTGAATGTATAACGAAGTAGAAGCCTCCAGTATAAACAACATCTTTAATTAATGTCTAATTCTTATAATTAAATATGATAACCAACTCAAGTCTTTTTAATCGAACGATCATTACAAATTTCCATGTGTCCTAATTTTTGTATTAATAGATGGAAACTTTTTCAATGCCATGATTTAATATCGTGAGCATTCAAACTCTGCGCTTTGTTATGCCCATGACATTAAATCAAGGTATTGAAGAAGGTTGTATTAATATAAAAAAAATCAACTTTATTTTGTTAATTATTCTGATTAACTTATTAGTTATTTTGATCAATCGAAAAAATTTATATTTGTATTAATTCTAATCTTGTATTTTATAAGTTGTAAATCTTCCTCGTAATAAGATTATGTTAATAATCTGCCGGGCAATAAAATTAGTTATTGTAATTATTAGTAACTATTTTCCTCCTTAGAGAACTTACAATTCTTTAAAAAATACATCACTTTAACATTGTAATTAGTTAAGTTAAATGTTTATTTTATTAGTTTATATTTCTTTACCATGCGCTTTTTATGCTTTTGTTTTCTTAATGTTTTTGTAAAAAGGATATTGTCCGCAAATAAAGTTATGAATTTATTCCTTCCGCAACTTTTAACTTACTTACGGATAATTCGTAAATTATCACGAAAACGACCGCAGCAGGTAAATAAATGCGTGCAAAAAAAAGAGCGCCATCCCGCGGGACCCGTGCCCGTAAAAGTTTCGCCGGAGCGTGTCCCTAATTACAATTAACTAGCGGAAAAGTGGTAATTACGTGTATAATTCTTTATTATCCTCTAGTCCACGTGGCTTCGGGGATTCGTCCGACAAACTCACCTCTTTAGTTTCCTCGGCCTGGACACCCGAAATCTGGTCGAGGGCGACGAGGGCGAAGGCGAGAGCGGCACAGAGGCACAAGAGTTTTTTATTATTAAAAAATGGGGCGTTCCTCGCACCCATGCTGGACCACAAATAAATGTTTTAACTTTTTTCGTGTAAAAGGAAAACCACTTTAGCACGCACCTTGGACCATTGCACAAGAAGACACACACAGTCCGCGCTCGTAGCACCGAATGTTGAAACACATGTGCTGTTGGTGCTGCTAGCTGCTGCTGCTGCTGCTGCTGCTGCTGCTGCTGCTGCTGTTGGTGCTATCCCGCTTGTAGCTGCGTACACGACCACGTGCTCTCTCCCACTCCGGCTCCCGCCCACGCCTCCGCATTCCACATGCTCGTCTCCGCCGTTTCGGCTCTTTATTACATTATCAGGACGCTCTTATCGTCCGCCGCCGATACGCGAAAACTGTTAACGCACGCTCGGCCCTCTCTGCAACAAAAAGCGACCCATTTTAATTCCTGCTCCCATTCATGAGACCGGTTCGTGGATACTGGAACGGCGCTCTCGTCTTTCCTCATCATTAGACGGGACATAAAGACAAGAGGAAAGAACACGTTGCCCCAGGTCACAGTCGGTTGTTCTTATTAACAGGGGACGGGCAACCGGATTTTCGTTAGAAGACCTACCATTTAATCAATATCGCAAAATCGGGAATAATTTACAAATCCATGTACTGTAAATTATAAACCTTACTAATGTTAATTAGAGACAGTAAAACTTGACTGAATTGAACGGATAATAGCAAAATTGTTATCAATTCAGAAAGAGTTGATGCAAAAATTCACACGCGAAATCCAAAATTCCAAATCCATCTACAAATATACATCTTTGGCATACACTAAATCAAATGACAAATCTTGAATGAAAACAGAATTTCAACATTCGAAAAAATTACAGAATTAAAAAAAATATCATTCTTTGATTCGGCCACGTAAAAATTACGCTTTTTGACTTCAGAAATGGGTAAAATGACTTTTTTTCTTAGTCGACAAGGATTACAAATTTTTTAAAAATCATTCGTTGATTCCGCCACGTAAAAATCGTGCATGTTTGAGAAATGGGCGAAATGACTATTTTTTGTGAGTCGACACGGACTACAAATTTTTTAAAAATCATTCGTTAATCCCCCCACGTAAAAATTACGCTTGTTTGACATCAGAAATGGACGTGAAGAGTCGACTGAAATGAGTCGAAAATAAGTAAAACTAAAAGAAATGACATATCTAAGCTGGAAATAGAAATACAACTCTCTAAACCTAAAAACCAAACTATGAATTCTTGAAAAACCTCTATTTGACATACCGTAAAACAAATGATATATCTAAGCTTAGATTTAGAAATGCAAAGCTTCAATTATATTATTGTAGTTTTAGTGTGTATTTTGTCTAATTTTAATGTGTATTTTATCTTTAGCCAGAGAAGTAGCTGTATTCATGACTTGTGTAAACTGTAACGTATTGACACCAAATAAAATTATTATTATTATTATTATTATTATTAAACCAGAAATCCAGACTATAAAACTTGCATTGAACGGATGGAGAAATGTCAATGATCAATATTCAAAATTTTCAAATCCATCTAGAAATATACCGTGTGAGCCACAAAATTTTGTTCAGAGTTGGCTGTGAGATAAATGAAGTATGTTGTATAATTGAATTAGGTTTAAAAGAATGAATTAATCTCAGACATGACTGCTACGTTTCTCTCTCTCTCAGGCGTAGCCAACTCTGAAACAAAATTATGTGGCTCACACCTTATAAACTGCCTAAATAGTATACAAACAGTTTTTAGGTTATTTTTTAAAGCTTTTAACCAGTTGAAAATATTTTCAATTTAGCCCCAAATTCTTCTTCTTCTTCTTCTTGCAGTGTTTTTAGAAATCTTAACAGTTGAGTAAGATGGTGAAAGAATTTTCGAAACTTATAGCTGAGAAACTGAGAAACGATTTCCAGTCAAATTTCTGTTTTTCAAAGCTCAAAAGTTGTGTAATTTTACGTGGATCGTTCTTAAATGGGCTGGAAATGCCGAAAAACGATTCAATTTAATTTTTCTTCAAAAATAACTGTAAACACATTTTTATATTTCTTCAATTATTCGTGAATTATAGCAGAAAAAATTTCAACTAGGATTCGTTGTCTTGCTGTAGTTACAAGAGCTTTGAGAGTAAAGTAAGATGGTGAAAAAAAATTGGAAATATTTTCAATTTTTCAAAAAAATCTGGCTAAAAAACTGAAGATAGTGAAAGCATTTTCGAAATATCTTCAATTTTTGCAAAAATTATTGCTAAAAAACTGAAAAACAATAGCGACTATAATGCGTTTACTAGCTATAGCTACAAGAGCTTTGAAAGTAAAGTAAGTTAGTGTAAATATTTTTGAAATATCTTTACTTTTACAAAAATTACAGCTAAAAAGCTGAAGATAGTGAACATATTTTTAAAATATCTTCAATTTTGCAACAGTTATGGGTAAAAACTGACGCAAGTTAAGAGTTTTGAGCGTAAAGTAAGATAGTAAAATAATTTTCGAAATATCTTCAATTTTTCAAAATTTATAACTAAAAAACCAATTGCGACTAGAATTCGTTTTCTTGCTGTACTTACAAGAGCTTTGAGAGTAAAGTAAGATAGTGAAAAAAAATTGGAAATATTTTCAATTTTATAATAATAATAATAATATTTATTACGGTAAACACCTTTTACATGAAATTAACAATAATAATTAACTTAAATACATGACATGTATTTCAAAAATTACGGCTAAAAAACTGAAGATGGTGAAAATATTTTAAAAATATCTTCGATTTTTCAACAATTATAGCTAAAAACCTGACTGAAGTTACAAGAGCTTTGAGAGTAAAGTAAGATGGTCAAAGCATTTTCGAAATATCTTCAATTTTTCAAAAATCATTGCTAAATAACTGAAAAACAATAGCGACTAGAATGCGTTTACTAGCTGTTGTTACAAAAGCTTTGAAAGTAAAGTAAGGTAGTGTAAATATTTTTAAAATATCTTTACTTTTTCAAAAATAATAGCTAAACAGCTGAAGATTATGAAAATATTTTTAAAATATCTTCAATTTTGCAACAGTTATGTGTAAAAACTGACTCAAGTTACAAGAGCTTTGAGCGTAAAGTAAGATAGTAAAAGAATTTTCGAAACATCTTCAATTTTTCAAAAATTATAACTAAAAAACTTAAAAAAACAATTCCGACTGGAATTCGTTTTCTTGCTGTAGTTACAAGAGCTTTGAAAGTAAAGTAAGATAGTGAAAAAAATTTGGAAATATTTTCAGTTTTCAAAAAATTTTGGCTAAAAAACTGTAAGTGAAAATATTTTTAAAATATCTTCAATTTTTCAAAAATTATGACTAAAAATTAGAAACACAATTACAACTAGAATTCGTTTTCTAGCTGTAGTTACAAGAGCTTTGAGAGTAAAGTAAGAGAGTGAAAATATTTTTTAAATATCTTTAATATTTCAAAAATTATAGCTAAAAAACTGAAGAATATTTTTAGAATGTCTTCAATTTTTCAACAATTATGGCTGATAAACTGACTGAAGTTATAAGAGCTTTGAGCGTAAAGAGATAGTAAAAGGTTTTTCAAAATATCTTCAATATTTTTAAAATATCTTTACTTTTTAAAAAATTACAGCTAAAAAGCTGAAGATAGTGAACATATTTTTAAAATATCTTCAATTTTGCAGTTATGGGTAAAAACTGACTCAAGTTACAAGAGCTTGGAGCGTAAAGTAAGATAATAAAAGAATTTTCGAAATATCTTCAATTTTTCAAAATTTATAACTAAAAAACTAAAAAGCAATTGCGACTATAAATCGTTTTCTTGCTGTAGCTACAAGAGCTTTGAGAGTAAAGTGAAAATATTTTTAAAATATCTTCAATTTTTCAAAAAAAAAATGGCTAAAAAACTGAAGAAAGTGAAAATATTTTGAAAATATCTACAATTTTTCAAAAATTATGACTAAAAATTAAAAATACAATTATGACTAGAATTAGTTTTCTGGTTGTAGTTACAAGAGCTTTGAGAGTAAAGTAAGAGAGTGAAAATCATTTTGAAATATCTTCAATATTTTAAAAATTATGGCTTAAGAGCTGAAGAATATTTTTAAAATATATTCAATTTTTCAGCAATTATGGCTGAAAAACTGATTGAAGTTATAAGAGCTTTGAGCGTAAAGTAAGATAGTAAAAGATTTTTCAAAATATCTTCAATTCTTCAAAAATTATGACTAAAAAAATTAAAAAACAATTACGACTAGAATTCGTTTTCTAGCTGTAGTTACAAGAGCTTTGAGAGTAAAGTAAAACAGTGAAAATATTTTTGAAATTTCTTCAATTTTTCAAAAATTATAACTAAAAACAAAAAAAATCGTTGCGACTAGAATTCGTTTTCTAGCTTTAGTTATAAGAGCTTTGAGAGTAAAGTAAGACAGTGAAAATATTTTTGAAATATATTCAATTTTTCAAATATTTAAGATAAAAACTGAAATACAATTGCGACACGAATTCGTTTTTTTTAGTTTTAGTTACAAGAGCTTTGAGAGTAAAGTCAGATAAGAAAAATAATTTTAAAATGTCTTCAATATTTCAAAAATTACAGCTAAAAAACTAAAAAATACTTTTAAAATATCTTCAAATTTTCAACAATTATGGCTGAAGTTACAAGAGCTTTGAGCGTAAAGTAAGATAGTTAAAGATTTTTCAAAATATCTTCAAATTTTCAAAAATTATGACTAAAAAATTTAGAAAAAACAATTACGACCAGAATTCGTTTTCTTGCTGTAGTCACAAGAGCTTTGAGAGTAAAGTAAGACAATGAAAATATTTTTAAATATCTTCAATTTTTCAAAAATTAAAGCTAAAAATCTGACTGTAGTTACAAGAGCTTTAAGTAAGATACTAAAAGAATTTTCGAAATTTCTTCTATTTTTCAAAAATTATAATTAAAAAACTGAAAAACAATTACGACTCGAATTCGTTTTTTAGCTGTAGTTACAAGAGCTTTGAAAGTAAAGTAATTTTGTAAAACCTTCAAATTTTCAAAAATTACAGCTAAAAAAACTTACTGAAGTTACAAGAAATATCTTCAATTTTTCAAAACTTATGGCTAAAAACTGAAAAACAATTGCCTATCGAATTTGTGATTTTTTATATATTTTTTTATATTTCTTCAATTATTCGGAACTTATAGCTGAAAAAAAGTAAAAAACAATTCTCAGTTGAATTCGCATTTTTCGCTGTAATCAAAAGATCTAGAAGAGTGGAATAAAATGGCGGGCGAATTTTCGAAATGTTTTCAATTGTTCTAAACTTATAGCTGAAAATCTGAAAAACAATTGCAAGTTAAATTCATTTTTCAGTCATTAAAAAACTTGAATAGTTAAGTAAGATGGTGAAAATATTTTTTAAATTTTTTTAAATTTTTCAGTACTTATAACAGAAAAACAGAAAAGTAAATTAATTCAAATACTAAATTTAATTGATTTAATTTTATTTATGTTTTTATGATAATTCTGAATATTTTGAATGTTTAATGAGGTGGTGATTTTTTTTTTGTAATTCATTCATCAAAGAATATTTCAGCCGAAAATTACATTTTATTTTAAGTTTTATCGTATTGAAACTTTAAACGCGATTATCTCCAAACTACATTTTCAAAAAACTGCTCACACTGTAGCTTAAAAAGTTATCGATCGATCTCACTGAATTTTTGGAGGTGTCTGTCTATGATATTACCGAAAGGTAATTTACAAGTTTGAAGGATATCGCGTAGATAAATCTTTTTTTTTTTTGAGGTGAAATCTGCCGAAAAAGTGGTTGAAAATTTTAACATTTGGTTACAAAGCCTGCGTAATTTTTAATTTTATACTTTTTTATAATTGCATAGGTTTTCCCTTCCCCTAAATGTATCAGTAATCGAAAAAAAAATGGTTTTCCGTTTCAGATGAACTGTAAAAGTGTGAAAAATTGAGCATTTTTTGATGACACAGGGAAGACGCATGGGGAAAAAGTTATAACGTCGCCATTTTTCTTTTGCAAAAAAAAAATTTTTGAGCTCTTTAAACCCAGAATAAAATCATGTTGAAATTTTAAAATTATGTGATTATTTTATCACCCTCAAAAAAATTCACAAAAATGACTCTAGGTACGCCACTGGTCCATATTGTTCTTAAACAGCATTGAGGTTATCTGATAATAATGTGATCATATAACTTCTTATTTATTTCTTCTGATGATGATTAATCGCAAAACGGAAGATATGATTTAATTAATACTATCATTATTATATAAATGTGTCGAAGTCGATGATATCGTTCTCTTATCTTTCGGCGAGCGAATTATTTACATTTTACAATAATCTCGATTGCATAATGTGCTTATTTTTTTTACTTCCAACTGGAAGAAGATAATTTTAATTAAAAAGGCGACAACATTGTATTATCCGACAATTATTAATTACTAAATTTGCCCTCCGTGTCATAGATAAAAAAAACAAGCACAGGTTTATTTATGGCATAGTTTACAAATAAATAAAATTAGATAAATTGAAATTATTTACTTAAATTATATCCATTTTTTTTTTAAATAAACATCCTAGACCAGCGCTAGGCAAACAGTGGCACAAAAGGATTTTTGGAGGCACGCGTCAGAAAAAATATCAGAAATAAAATTCAAAACTTCAAACTATGAATATGAACCAAATATTAATGTTTTAGCTTACAAAATTGAACCTCCACATTTTTTTACATTAGAAAAACGAGAAAAAACTATTGCCGTTTTAAAATTTAAGAGAGAGAGAGAGACTCTAGTTTTATTAAACAATCTTAATAACCGAGATTAGAGCCCTTTTGTCGTTTCACGTCTAGAAATAATATGTAAATTTTATAAAATTACATCCAGAGGTTTTATAACTTAAAATTGATCAAAGCGTTTTACACGAGACCAAAATCCACAGACAAGTTTCCCTTCCACCCTAATTACTGTTTATTTTTTTTTATTGTTCTTTATCTGAGCCTGGATGAATTATCGCCCCTCCGGCGTTAATTGGTACGAGAGAGGCGCCAGTTTCACGATCTAAATTATAATTTATGTTAATTCGAAATTGAGCCTCACTTTAACCCTCCGGGGATCGTATAAATGGGGATAAACACCAATAATTAACGAACAGATTTGAGAATACTTTGAAAGCAAAAAAAAAACGAAGAAAAAAAAACATGATTAATTGGTTCGGTATTAAAATGAAAGTAAGTTGAAAGTTGATTATAAATATTAAAAAATTACGACAAAGTAATTACCGCCTATAAAGGTGGTAAATCTGAAATTGGTAGCATGTAGATGTCGTCTTGGGGTTCAGTATAGTTACAGTTTAGAATTTTTTTTTAATTTTAAATTTTAAGGAAAACAGTTATTCTTTATAAAAATGATTTTTAATCTGCTACATATTTTTAAGAGAATGTTAGTACATATGTATATATATATTTTTTTCACATTTCACCAAAGATTGTTAAATTTAAATTAATCAGAATCTATGTTTACACTAATTTTAAGACCATTTCATTAATTTAATTTAAGATTCACTAAGATGTTCCACGCCAGAATTGTATCAAAAAGGCTGAAAGACTTCGGTCAATGGCCATTTGTAGCTCTTTTGTAAACTGAGTTTCAATAAATTGTATTACTAATGATTTTTAGGGAAAAAAGTAATTTTTTTAGTCAATTTAGAAAAAAAGTTATTCTTTATAAAAATCAGTTTTAGAGGGAAACGTATTTTTTGCCAATTTAGAAAAAAAGTTATTCTTTATAAAAATTAGTTTTAGGGAAAAAAATATTTTTTGGTAATTTCGAAAAAAGTAATTTATTACAAAAATAAGTTTAAGGGAAACCAGTAATTTTTTTTGGCAATTTTGAAAAAAAATATTCATTATAACAACTAGATTGAGGGAAAAGATAATTAAAAATTAGTTTTAGGGAAAAAAGTATTTTTTTTTAGTCAATTTAGAAAAAAAAGTTATTCTTTGTAAAAATCAGTTTTAGGGGGAAAAGTATTTTTTGCCAATTTAGAAAAAAAGTTATTGTTTATAAAAATTAGTTTTAGGGAAAAACATTTTTTTTTTTTGGAAATTTAGATTAAAAATTTATTCATTTTAAAAATAAGTTTGAGGGAAAAAAAAAAAATTTTTTTGGCAGTTTGGAAAAAAGTTATTCATTATTACAACTAGTTTGAAGGAAAAAGTTAATTTTTTTGGCAATTTAAAAAAAAATATTCTTTATAAAAATTAGTTTTAGGGAAAAAAGTATTTTTTTTTAATTTAGATAAAAAAGTTATTCATTATAAAAATAAGTTTGAGAGAAAGAAAATAATTTTTTTGGCAGTTTGGAAAAAAAGCTATTCATTATAACAACTAGTTTTAGGGAAAAAGGCAAATTTTTTGGCAATTTAGATTAAAAAATTATTCTTTATAAAAATTAGTTTTAGGAAAAAAGGTATTTCTTTTTTTTGGTAATTTAGATAAAAAACGTTATTCTTTATAAAAATTAGTTTTAGGGGAAAACATATTTTTTCGACAATTTGAAAAAATTTTATTCATTCCAAAAATAAGTTTGAGGGAAAAAAGTATTTTTTTTTTGCAGTGTGGAAAAAAATTATTCATTATACAAACTAGTTTAAGGGAAAAAGGTAATTTTTTTGCCAATTTAGATTAAAAAAGTTATTCTTTATAAAAATTAGTTTTAGGGGAAAAAAATTTTTTTTTTTGGCAATTTGGAAAAAAAGTTATTCATAAGTTTGAGGGAAAAAAATGTATTTTTTTTGGAATTAAAAAAAAGGTATTCATTATAACAACTAGTTTTAGGGAAAAAAGTAATTTTTTTGGCAATCTAGATTAAACAATTATTCTTTATAAAAATTAGTTTTAAGGAAAAGAAATTTTTTTGGGCAATTTCGGAAAAAAGTTATTCATTACAAAAATTAGTTTTAGGGAAAAAAGTATTTTTTGGCAATTTGGAAAAAAAATTATTCATAATAAAAATAAGTTTGAGCGAAAAAAAGAAATTTTTTTTGGCAATTTGGAAAGAAGTTATTCATTATAACTAGTTTTAGGGAAAAAGGTATTTTTTTTTTAGCAATTTAGAAAAAAAGTTATTCTTTATAAAAATTAGTTTTAGGGGAAAAAATATGTTTTTTGGCAATTTGGAAAAAAAAAATTCATTATAAAAATTAGTTTCAGGAAAAAAAAAGGAATTTTTTTTGGCAATTTAGAGAAAGTTATTCATTATAACAATTAGTTTGAGGGAAAAAGGTAATTTTTTTTTTGGCAATTTACATAAAAAAATTATTCTTTATAAAAATAAGTTTGAGGGAAAAAAATATTTTTTTTTTGGCAATTTGGAAAAAAAATTATTCATTATAAAAATAAGTGTGAGGGAAAAAAGTAATTTTTTCTGACAATTTGGAAAAAAGTTATTCATTATATAACTAGTTTTAGGGAAAAAGGTAATTTTTTTTTAGCAATTTAGATAAAATAATTATTCTTTATAAAAATTAGTTTTTGGGGGAAAAATGTATTTTTTGGCAATTTGGAAAAAAAATATTCATTATAAAAATAAGTTTGAGGGAAAAAAAACGAATTTTTTTTTTGGCAATTTGGAAAAAAGTTATTCATTATAACAACTAGTTTTAAGGTAAAAGGTAATTTTTTTTTAGCAATTTAGAAAAAATTTATTCTTTATAAAAATTAGTTTAAGAAAAAAATATTTTTTTGACAATTTGGAAAAAAAATATTCATTATAACCACTGGTTTGAGAGAAAAAGATAATTAAAAATGAGTTTTAGGGAAAAAAGTATTTTTTTTTGGTTAATTTAGGAAAAAAGTTTTTCTTTGTAAAAATCAGTTTTAGGGGGAAATTTATTTTTTTGGCAATTTAGAAAACAATTATTCTTTATAAAAATTAGTTTTAGGAAAAAGTTATTCATTATAAAAATAAGTTTGAGGGAGAAAAAATAATTTTTCTTTTTTGGCAATTGAGATAAAAAATTTATTCTTTATATTATAAACATTAGTTTTAGAAAAGAAAAAAAAATGGCAATTGAGATAAAAAAATGTATTCTTTATATTATAATAATTAGTTTTAGGAAAAAAAAAATTTTTTTTTGGCAATTTGGAAAAAAAGTTATTCATTATAAAAATAAGTTTGAGGGAAAAAAAGTAATTTTTTTGGCAATTTGGAAAAGGTTATTCATTATAGCAACTAGTTTTAGGGAAAAATGTAATTTTTTTTTGACAATTTTAATAAAAAAGTTATTTTTTATAAAAATTAGTTTTAGGGAAAAAAATATTTTTTTGGCAATTTGGAAAAAAGTTATTCATTGTGAAAATAAGTTTGAGGTAAAAAAGTAATTTTTTTTTTGGCATATTGAGATAAAAAATTTATTCTTTATATTATAAAAATTGAAAAATTTAATCTTTATTTTATAAAAATTAGTTTTAGGAAAAAAAAATTTTTTTTTGGCAATTGAGATAAAAAATTTATTCTTTATGTTATAAAAATTAATTTTAAGAAAAAAAATTTTTTTTTTGGCAATTAAGATAAAAAAATTATTCTTTATATTATAAAAATTAATTTTAGGAAAAAAATATTTTTTTGGCAATTGAGATAAAAAATTTATTCTTTATATTATAAAAATTAATTTTAGGAAAAAAAATATTTTTTTGGCAATTTGGAAAAAAAGTTATTTATTATAAAAATAAGTTTGAGGGAAAAAAAGTAATTTTTTTTGTCAATTTGGAAAAATTTATTCATTATAGCAACTAGTTTTAGGGAAACAGTTAAATTTTTTGACAATTTTAATAAAAAAAGTTATTCTTTATAAAACTTAGTTTTAGGGAAAAAAATATTTTTTTGGCAATTTGGAAAAAAGTTATTTAGTGTGAAAATAAGTTTGAGGAAAAAAATATTTTTTTTTGCATGTTGAGTTAAAAAAATTTATTCTTTATATTGTAAAAATTAATTTTAGGAAAAAAAATATTTTTTTTGGCAATTAAAATGAAAATGTATTCTTTATATTATAAAAATTAATTTTAGGAAAAAGTATATTTTTTTTGGCAATTGAGATAAAAAATGTATTCCTTATATTATGAAAATTAATTTTTGTAAAAAAAAATTTTTTTTGGCAATTTGGAAAAAAGTTATTAGTTGTGAAAATAAGTTCGAGGAAAAAAGTAATTTTTTTTTTGCATATTGAGATAAAACATTTATTCTTTATATTATAAAAATTAGTTTTAGGAAAAAAAAAATCTTTTTTTGGCAATTTGGAAAAAAAAGTTATTCATTATAAAAATAAGTTTGAGGGAAAAAAGTAATTTCTTGGCAATTTGGAAAAAAGTTATTCATCACAACAACTAGTTTTAGGGAAAAGGGTAATTTTTTTGGCAATTAGGATAAAAAATTTATTCTTTATAAAAATGAGTTTTCGGGAAAAAAGTTTTATTTTTGGTAATTCTTCATAAAAAGTTCTGCAAGGTCCTAACCTAAAATGCAACCATCAATTGTCAATTTTATTTAATCACGTATATGGTTTGTTTGAAAATATTAATTTTGCTCTCGAGTAAAGTACCTTAATTTTTCACAATATCAAAAACTGTTATAAAGAAAAATTATTTGGAATTGAAAACCATTTTCAAATACACAATCATGTCTACTGATTGCTAAAAATATGATTTCGTAATTAAAATCCAACAACGTGTGCACCTATTAGATACTTAACAGAATCTCACGCGAGATATTTTTTGTTCTCGTACGTTCAACATTATTATTTAGTCAACCAACAATTATTCCATGCAGCTGTTATCTGAGTAGGTCATATTTTGCAAAGAAATGCCGTCAGACGATTGCATAAATGTATCTAATTCATCACTTCCTGAGATCTTCGTATTTACTCTGGTAAGTGTGTTAAAAAAAACGTTGAAACCCAATACAGTCCCGTGGGTTAAAACGAGCTTATCTAGTCACGTATGCACTGGAAGTTTGAACTATTTCCACGAATTCAGCCGCAAATCTTTGTATTACAGACTAGCAAAATAAAGCGATTATTCAAAATAATGGTTGGTATACACAAAGTTGCGATAACTGGACTATTTGCAATTTTTTTTTTTGCGTGATATTCTAACTTTTTCTTCAATTATTTAATTGACATTAATAATTCTCAAAAAGAGTTTTAAATAATCAAATTTCAGTCTTAACCAGAGCCATTTTTATTTTAATTTAAACTGAAGAAAATGCAATTTGCATTCAAGGATTAGAAAATTTGTGGAGAAGTAAAAAATCGAGGAATTACCGTGAAAGTTTCCAAATCTATTCAGAAATATGATATTTATGATTTTTAATCAAAACAATTGACATATCGAAGTTAGAAACGAAACCACAACGTCTAAAACTTAAACTGGAAAAAAATAAAAATTACATTCAATGATTAGAAAATTCGTGCAGAACTAAAAAATTGGAGAATTAACGTGAAAGTTTCCAAATCCATTCAGAAATATTATATTTATGATTTCTAATCAAAACAATTGACATATCGAAGTTAGAAACAAAACCACAACGCCTAAAACTTAAACTGGAAAAAAATAAAAATTACATTCAACGATTAGAAAATTTGTGCAGAACTAAAAAATTGGAGAATTAACGTGAAAGTTTCCAAATCCATTCAGAAATATTATATTTATGATTTCTAATCAAAACAATTGACATATTGAAGTTAGAAACAAAACCACAACGCCTAAAACTTAAACTGAAGAAAACGAAAATTGCATTCAACGATTAGAAAATTTGTGCAGAACTAATTGAATTAACCTTTCAGAAAAATATTCTCACCACAAATTTCCAAACCTATTTATCATCCGCTTACCAAATCGTCGGAGCATCTGTTCCGTTCAATTTGGGGCGGCCTAATTCAATAAAATAATCAACAATTACCATGTGCAAGAAATTCGGGCATGCCTTTATAGGGCGGTGACTCATGATTCGTGTCTCTCGGAATAGCGAATGCTCTTTCGTATCAATAAAGTTAACGACATTTTCGTAACATTTTTATTAACATGCGTCAAACGGCACACGCTCATAAATCATAATCACGGACAATTACAAACGGCTCGGTCAGTTATTAATGGCGAAGAGATAACACTTACCCAACACACTTTTTAAAGAGATAAAAAAAAAATATGCGTGAACTAAATTTTTATGGATTTCAAATGGTTTTAATAACATTATTGGTTAATGTTGCAGATTTACTGAGATTAATGTATTTTCAGAGAGAGAAAACATCTTTATTTAAATAACCATTTATCCGATATGAAGTTATAGTTAATCTGTCCGGGCTATCGATCTGAGGTCTTTCCACCCTGTATTTTTATTATTTTAGTATTCGATGTACTAGGATATTTATTATTAAAAACTAAAAAGTCATTTTGTCATTTTACACAAAAAAAAAACCAAAGTAAACATAGTTTTTCATTATGAAATATTTTCCGGTTTAGATCTGATTAGAAACAAAGAAAAATATTAAGATGACTCCAGCTCCAGCCTAAAAACGTTTTTATTTAAAGTCCAAAAAAATTCAAATTTTTCAGGCGTGTGCTAAATATAATTGTTAATCATTTGTAGGAAATTTTTTTATCATTTATATCTTTGGTGTAACGAATTTTTGTTTTAGAATTTAAATCCAAATTAAAATTCCTGTCTTATAGGTTTTTAAATAAAATTTTTAAATATAAATCAATTAAAATCACTACAATATTTTAATGGACAAATATTCCTCGAAGGAATAAAATTATATAAAATTTAAAAAAAATACAGGCTTAATAATGATCGTAAACCTCAATGTGATACCATTTTCTTCACGAGAAATTTTCGATTTTTTCAAACTTTTTTAATAATGATCGTAGACCATTCTTTTTCAAAAGAAAATTGAGAGAAATTGATTGGCGTTAAGAAATTTCAGCTATCTTCAATAGCAAAAAAATTAGCGTGTCACCATGAACTCGTTGGAAAATTTTCAAAAAAAGTCGATTTTTCAGACTTTGATCGGCCGTAGCGGCCAAACGAAAACTCCAAATTGAACGCGGTTTTCAAATCTGAGCTCCTCGTACGTCAGTTAGTCGGATTAGAGATTTTTAATTTTTGACGAAAACACGAAAAAAGACATGACCAACCCCCTTGGAAATTTTGTAAAAAAAGATGCAACTTTCTTAAAAATCATCGTAGACTATTAATTATACCTTATTTTTCATCAGAAAGACGAGAGAATTGATTGCCGTTAAAAAATTTCTGATATCTTCAATAGCAAAAAAATTAGTCAGTCACTATGAACATTTTAGAAAATTAAATAAAATAATTGATTTTTCAGACTTTGATCGGTCGTAGCGGCTAAACGAAAACTCCAAATTGAACGCGGTTTGCAAATCTGTGCTTCTCGTACGTCAATTAGCCAGATTCAATTAAAATTGGCGATTTTTAATTTTTGACGAAAATCCGAAAATCTACCCAAGGGTACCCCCTTCTTACTTTTTCTCAAAAATTGGCTTTAAAATAATTTTCTGAAGAAACCACTGGTTGGATTCCGGGTTTTTACACATCACCGGAAAGATCTCTTCAAGACGCTTCGGAAAATATACTTTCGCAAGTACAAATGTCAACTTGAAGCCCGTGACGCGTCAGCAAAGAAGACTCGAAAATGGAAAAAATCGAAAAAATCAACTTTTTTAATTATCATCGCAGACCATTGAAGTATACCATTTTTTTCATCAGAAAAAACGAGAGAAATCGATTGCCGTTAAAAAAATTTAGCTTTCTTCAATAGCAAAAAAATTAGTCAGTCACCGTGAGGATTTTGGAAAATTTAAGAAAATAATTGATTTTTCAGACTTTGATCGGTCGTAGCGGCTAAACGAAAACTCCAAATTGAACGCGGTTTGCAAATCTGTGCTTCTCGTATGTCAATTAGTCAGATTCAATTAAAATTGGCGATTTTTAATTTTTGACGAAAATCCGAAAATCTACCCAAGGGTACCCCCTTCTTACTTTTTCTCAAAAATTGGCTTTAAAATAATTTTCTGAAGAAACCACTGGTTGGATTCCGGGTTTTTACACATCACCGGAAAGATCTCTTCAAGACGCTTCGGAAAATGTACTTTCGCAAGAACAAATGTCAATTTGAAGCCCGTGACGCGCCAGCAAAGAAAACTCGAAAATGGAAAAAATCGGAAAAATCAACTCTTTTAATAATTATCGTAGACCATTGAAGTATACCTTCTTTTTCATCAGAAAACCGACAGAAATTGATTGGCAGTAAAAAATTTCAGCTATCTTCAATTACAGAAAAAATAGCTAGTTACCATGAACATATTGAAAAATTTTCAAAAAAGTCGATTTTTTCAGACTTTGATCGGCCGAAGCGGCTAAACGAAAACTCCAAATTGAACGCGGTTTGCAAATCTGAGCTCGTCGTACGTTAATTAGTCGGATTCAATTAAAATCAGAGATTTTTAATTTTTGACGAAAACCTGAAAATCTACCCAAGGGTCCCCCCTTCTTACTTTTGCTCAAAAATTGGCTTTGGAATAATTTCCTGAAGAAACCACTGGTTTGATTCGGGGTTTCTGCACATCAGTGGAAAGATCGCTTCAAGGCGCCTCGGAAAATGTACTTTCGCAAGAACAAATGTCAACTTGAAGCCCGTGACGCGTCAGCAAAGAAAACTCGAAAATGGAAAAAATCGAAAAAATTTACTTTTTTAATAATCATCGCAGACCATTGAAGTATACCTTCTTTTTCATCAGAAAAAAGAGAGAAATTGATTGCTGTTAAAAAATTTCAGCTATCTTCAATAGCGAAAAAATTAGTCAGTCACCATGAGCATTTTAGAAAATTAAAAAAAATAATTGATTTTTCAGACTTTGATCGGCCGTAGCGGCCAAACGAAAACTCAAAATGGAACGCGGTTTGCAAATCTGAGCTCGTCGTACGTCAATTAGTCGGATTCAATTAAAATCAGAGATTTTTAATTTTTGACGAAAACCTGAAAATCTACCCAAGGGTACCCCCTTGTTACTTTTTCTCAAAAATTGGCTTTGAAATAATTTTCTGAAGAAACCACAGGTTGGATTCCGGGTTTCTACACATCACTGGAAAGATCGCTTCAAGACGCTTCGGAAAATGTACTTTTGCAAGAACAAATGTCAACTTGAAGCCCGTGACGCGTCAGCAAAAAAAACTCGAAAATGGAAAAAATCGAAAAAATCAACTTTTTTAATAATCATCGTAGAGTTTTATGTAATACCATTTTCTTCATGAGAAGAATGAAATAAATTGAGTAGCGTTAAAAAATTTCATCTAGAAAAAATTGCAAAAAAGATAGCAAGTCACATTGACTTTTTGAAAAATGTCGATTTTTTCAGACTTTGATCGGCCGTAGCGGCAAAACGAAAACTCCAAATTGAACGCGGTTTGCAAATCAGTGCTCCTTGAGTGTAAATTCGTCGAATTTAATTAAAATTTGCGATTTAAAATTTTTGACGAAAACTTAAAAAATCATCATATTTCTCTCGCAATGAAGTTTAAAACGTTTAAATTAATAATCTGCAAAGATACACTTTCTAAGAATAATTTGTCATATTTATCATTGAGTTGTTTTAGTGGAAATTAAAAATCTGGAATCGGTTTTCAATTTTTGATCATCAAATTTCAGTTTTCACCGGCGTTTGAAATTAAGAACAATAAATTAAGAGCACGAAATATAAGGCGATGGGACTTTTTTTAAATGTTTTCAATAAATCGAAATATCACCTGAAACATTGATTATAGGACGATTTTTTTAAATTTTGTCAATAAATCGAAATAACACCTGAAACATTGATTATAGGACGAATTTTTTAAATTTTTTGAACAAATCGAAATAACACCTTAAACATTGATTATAGAACGATTTTTTTAAATTTTTTCAATAAATCGAAATAACACCTGAAACATTGATTACAGGACGAATTTTTTTAATTTTTTCAATAAATGGAAATAACACCTGAAACATTGATTATAGAACGATTTTTTAAATTTTTTTCAATAAATCGAAATAACACTTGAAACATTGATGATATGACGATTTTTTTAAAATTTTTCAATAAATCAAAATAACACCTGAAACATTGATTATAGGACGATTTTTTTTAATTTTTTCAATAAATCGAAATAACGCCTGAAACATTGATTATAGGACGATTTTTTTAAATGTTTTCAATAAATCGAAATATCACCTGAAACATTGATTACAGGACGAATTTTTTAAATTTTTTCAATAAATGGAAATAACACCTGAAACATTGATTATAGAACGATTTTTTAATTTTTTTTCAATAAATCGAAATAACACTTGAAACATTGATTATATGACGATTTTTTTAATTTTTTTCAATAAATCAAAATAACACCTGAAACATTGATTATATGACGATTTTTTTAAATTTTTTCAATAAATCAAAATAACACCTGAAACATTGATTATAGGACGATTTTTTTAAATTTTTTTCAATAAATCGAAATAACACCTGAAACATTGATTATAGAACGATTTAAAAAAAAATTCAATAAATCGAAATAACACCTGAAACATTGATTATAGAACGATTTTTTAATTTTTTCAATAAATCGAAATAACACCTGAAACATTGATTATAGAACGATTTTTTAAAAAAATTTCAATAAATCGAAATAACACCTGAAACATTGATTATAGAACGATTTTTTAAAAAAATTCAATAAATCGAAATAACACCTGAAACATTGATTATAGAACGATTTTTTAATTTTTTCAATAAATCGAAATAACACCTGAAACATTGATTATAGAACGATTTTTTAATTTTTTCAATAAATCGAAATAACACCTGAAACATTGATTATAGAACGATTTTTTAAAAAAATTTCAATAAATCGAAATAACACCTGAAACATTGATTATAGAACGATTTTTTAAAAAAATTCAATAAATCGAAATAACACCTGAAACATTGATTATAGAACGATTTTTTAATTTTTTCAATAAATCGAAATAACACCTGAAACATTGATTATAGGACGATTTTTTTAAATGTTTTCAATAAATCGAAATATCACCTGAAACATTGATTACAGGACGAATTTTTTTAATTTTTTCAATAAATCGAAATAACACCTGAAACATTGATTGTAGGACGATTTTTTAAAATTTTTCAATAAATCGAAATAACACCTGAAACATTGATTATAGGACGATTTGTTTAATTTTTTTTCAGTAAATCGAAATAACACCTGAAACATTGATTATAGAACGATTTTTTTAAATTTTTTCAATAAATCGAAATAACACCTGAAACACTGATTATAGAACGATTTTTTTAATTTTTTTTAATAAATCGAAGTAACACCTGAAACACTGAATATAGAACGATTTTTTTAATTTTTTCAATAAATCGAAATAACACCTGAAACATTGATTATAGAACGATTTTTCTAATTTTTTTCAATAAATCGAAGTAACACCTGAAACACTGATTATAGAACGATTTTTTAAAAAAATTTCAATAAATCGAAATAACACCTGAAACATTGATTATAGAACGATTTTTTTAATTTTTTTCAATAAATCGATATAACACCTGAAACACTGATTATAGAACGATTTTTTTAATTTTTTTTAATAAATCGAAGTAACACCTGAAACACTGAATATAGAACGATTTTTTTAATTTTTTCAATAAATCGAAATAACACCTGAAACATTGATTATAGGACGAATTTTTTTAATTTTTTCAGTAAAAGATATTTTGTTATAGGACGATGGTGAATGTGTACATGGATTAAACTTATTAAACTTTCCCAGAAACGTTTCGTTCCAATTTTAAAATTGGAACGCGCGGGTGGGGGGAAAGGGAACTTTCATATATTTAAATATAAATCGGTTTCTCGTTATTGTCTTGTCAAATCAGGAATGTGCATGTGTGTTTTCCAGCGATTGACAAGTCCGGTCATGCAATAGTTCAAGTCTAAATAATTTCCCCGTCTCATTTCTGGGAAAATTGCACGGATAACTTTATGCCGACGAATGTATATATATTTATGACAGGGTCGTGACTGTGGACTGCCAGATACCGTCTATTAAATGCTGCTTACTTCAAATTATTGATGACATGCCGAATAGTCGAACGGTATCACAGGTTTCTAGGAGATTGTTTCATTTTTATTTTTTTAAACCGACTTGATTTTTCAGGAGAAAATTAATTATGAAAAAAATTTTTTTTTCAGAAATTGTTAAATGGTATCTAGGGACAAAAATTTCCGTAAAAAATTTTTTGAAAAAAAAATCACGATCACAATACTTTCTCGTACTTCGTAATGGAGAAAGTAATAAATCACTTAAAATTTATTTTCTATTAATATAAGTTTCAATATTCTGCATACTAAAACACTCACTCCATGGAAGATGAATTGACGAATCGAACTATTTTCAATAACTAAAAGATTTAATTTGAATTTGAGCTGCGTTAAGGCATCGTAGATAAGGATTGATAACAAGCGACGAAAGAATGTGGTTTTGCCCGATGTTAATTGCCTCCGAGGCAAAGGTCAGATGATACGGCGGTTCGCACCTGCAAAATTTTCCAGTGCAATCGGTGAGTTCGGTCGGTACGGTGTTTTGGATTTTAACGGTGTGGTGGAGTGTTGTTTTGGATTTTCATTTTTGGGTCCAATTTGAAGGAGGATAGACGAGGAACCTCTGTCGTCTTATAGACATCATTGCACTAAGGTAAGTGTATAGAGCTGATTAATTAAAACTCCTAATTAATACTGGAACACGTTTTTATTTCCTCAAACGAATAATATTCGATTGTGTTAAAAATGTAATACCGACTTTGTTTTTCTAAACAGATTAAAGTAAAAATTTCTAAAACCATTGTTAACTGTTAAAATTTGATTTCTGCGAGTGATGATTTTTGTTTTTAGTTTTCATAAGGCACCAATTCAATTTTTTGTTTTAATAAGTAGCTTGAAAATTATTTTATGTTTTAAGATCGAACTAATTGTTCAAGGTGTTTCTAAGGTAATTAAATTATTATGTCTTTTTTTGTTGTCTTTTCAACGATGTATAACAACCCATGTCGAAATTTAAAAAAAATATGAGATTTTAAAAATAATCGATAAATATAAAAAATTTATGCCATAAAATCGAAGAAAGTTACATAAGGCACCAATTCAAATTTTATTATAATTTTTGTAATAAACGCCAAAATATGACGAATTCAGTGTCATTTCTCGGAACGTTTGCACGTTTTCAAAGTGCAAATATTAAAAAATTCGATTTTAATTTTTTGAATTGCATAAATCACGTTTCGTTTTGATTTTAAAAATATCGGAATTTTAAAACTTTATGCAAAATTTTCACTTTCTTAAAGTTCGAAGATTCGCAAAGTCAAAATTAAAAAAATATGAGATTTTGAAAATAATCGATAAATATAAAAAGTTTATACCATAAAATCGAAGAAAGTTACATAAGGCACTAATTTAAATTTTATTATAATTTTTGTAATAAACGCCAAAACATGACAAATTTAGTGTCATTTTAAATGAGTTTACAAATGTTTTCGTGAAATTAACAAAAAATGCAAAAATATCACTTTTTTAAGTAAGACGATTTTAAAACCAAAATTTGGATTTTTTAAATTGCACATCCGTCGAACGATTTGGATGATTTTAACGTCAAAATGTGGTGAATTTAGTGTAGTTTAAAAATTGGCCCATAATTTTTATCGTGAAGCTTCTCAGAACGTCAAAATTGTACGTTTTCAAAGTGCAAATATTTAAAATTGCGATTTTAATTTTTTAAATTGCACAAATCCCCAGCGGCGCGTTTTTTTAAAACTTTATGCAAAATTCTTACTTTTTAAAAGTTTCTTCGATTTTGATTTGAAAAATATTTAAATTTTAAAACTTTATGCAAAATACTCACTTTTCTAAAGTTCTTCAATTTTGATTTTAAAAATTATTGAATGTTAAAACTTTATGCAAAATACTCACTTTTTAAAGTTCTTCGATTTTGATTTTAAAAATTATTAAATCTTAAAACTTTTTGCAAAATTCTTACTTTTTTAAAGTTCTTATAAATATTGCAATTTTAAAACTTTATGCAAAATACTCACTTTTTTTAAGTTCTTCAAATTTGATTTTATAAATTATTACATTTTAAAGCTTTTCGCAAAATTCTCAATTTTTTGAAGTTCGAAGGTTTTAAATTATGAGATTTTGAAAAGAATCCATAAATATAAAATTTTATGCTATTAAATCGAAAAAAATTACATAAGGCACCAATCCAAATTTTATTATTTTTATAAACTGAAACTTTTTATATAAGTTTGTTTCACGTTATCGTTATAACAGTTGTTTGTGATTAAAATAGTCGGTTTTTTTTCAAAGAAAAAAAAAATTAGACCGTTTACGAGCAGCCCTAATCTTCCATCAGGTCAAGACTGTTTCGCTCTAATTAATTTATTATTTACGCAAGACGCATCGGTCGTAAATGATTTAAATTGGATTAATTGGAAGACTGTTTATCACTTGTGGTGGATTTATGTTTTCATGAACGAAAAAAAAAACATTTACGACCATAATTGCAAGTCGTTGCCACACACACACACACACACACACACACACACACACACACACACACACATATATATATGGTAATAAAAACTTGTTTTCGTAGCCTTTTTGCAATATTAACGATGTTTTTAACACATTACAATTTTATTAGGCAATGAAGAAATATCACTAAATTAATTTTGGTATTCAATACGGTAGCAAAAAATTGGATGTTTTCAAAGAGCGAAGATTTAAAATTTCGATTTCAATTTTTTAAATTGCACAACTGCCAAACTTTGATAATACAAACGTTAAAATGTGGAAAATTTGATGTAGTTTTAAAATGGGTAATGAAATTTGTTTTCTCGTGATAAGAGGAAAAATTGCAAAAATTGAACTTTTTGCAATTTTTTTTTCTTTTTTTTTTTTGGTAATAATAATATATTTACGGGATTCACCCTGTACATTAAAGTATTAATTAGAATATAAAATATAAAACAAAATATAAAATAAAATATAAATATAAAATATGAAAATACAAAAAATAAAAATTACAATTTAAAATTGCGACAACTTTGTGTGACAAACAAACAAAAACAAGTTAAAAACAATAAAAAAAGTTAAAAACAATATTTTGAAAATTTTGAAATCGCCATTTAATGACCATAAGGCCAAATTTATTGTAAAGCGGGTTACCTTATGTTTCTTTCGTGGAATCAAATCTTTAAATTCGCCATTTTAATTTTTGAAATTGCACAACTGCTCGAGTCCTAATTTGTTGATTCAACCGCCAAAATACGACGAATTTAGTGTTTACAAATGTTTTCGTGAAATTAACACAAAATGCAAAAATCTCACTTTTTTAAGTAAGACGATTTTAAAACCGAAATTTTTATTTTTGAACTTGTAGAACTTTCGCCACACACACACATACAGTAATTAAAAACTTATATTATTATTTATTTTCGTGGCCTTTTTGCAATATTAACGATATTTTTAACACATTTATTAATTGCGATTTTATTTGGCAATGAAGAAATATCATTAAATTAATTTTTGTATTAAATACAGTAGCAAAAAAATTGCATATTTCCAAAGAACGAAGATTTAAACATTCGATTTAATTTTTTTTAATTGCACAACTGCCGACCTTTGATAATTCAAACGTTAAAATTTGAAAAACTCAATGTGGTTTTAAAATGGGTAACGAAATTTCCTCGTAAAATGAGGATAACTTGCAAGAATTAAACTTTTTTGCAACTTTGAAGATTTTAAATATTTTTTTTTTTTTTTTAATAACTTTCGTGAACCATTGAAGTATACCTTCTTTTTCATCAGAAGAACGTGAGAAATTGATTGACGTTAAAAAATTTCAGCTGTCTTCAATAGTAAAAAAATTAGTCAGTCACCATGAAAATTTTCAAAAAAAAAATCGATTTTTCAGACTTTGATCGGCCGTAGCAGCCAAACGAAAACTCCAAATTGAACGCGGTTTGCAAATCTGTGCTCCTCGTACGTCAATTAGTCGGATTCAATTAAAATTAGAGATTTTTAATTTTTGACGAAAACCTGAAAATCTACCCAAGGGTCCCCCCTTGTTACTTTTTCTTAAAAATTGGCTTTGAAATAATTTCCTGAAGAAACCACTGGTTGCATTCCGGGTTTCTACACATCACTGGAAAGATCGTTTCAAGACGATTCGGAAAATGTACTTTCGTAAGAACAAATGTCAACTTGAAGCCCGTGACGTGTCAGCAAAGAAAACTCGAAAATGGAAAAAATCGAAAAAATCTACTTTTTTAATAATCATCGCAGACCATTGAAGTATACCTTCTTTTTCATCAGAGAAACGAGAGAAATTGATTGCCGTTAAAAAATTTCAGCTTTCTTCAATAGCAAAAAAAATAGTCAGTCACCGTGAGCATTTTAGAAAATAAAAAATAATAATTGATTTTTCAAACTTTGATCGGCAGTAGCGGCTAAACGAAAACTCCAAATTGAACGCGGTTTTCAAATCCGTGATCCTCGTGTGCTAATTAGTCGGATTCAATTAAATTTGGCGATTTGAAATTTTTGACGAAAACCTGAAAAACTACCCAAGGGTCCCCCCTTCTTACTTTTTCTCAAAAATTGGCTTTGAAATAATTTCCTGAAGAAACCACTGGTTCGATTCCGGGTTTCTATACATCACTGGAAAGATCTCTTCAAGACGCCTCGGAAAATGTACTTTCGCAAGAACAAATGTCAAGTTGAAGCCAGTGACGCGTCAGCAAACAAAACTTGAAAATGGAAAAAATCGAAAAAATCAACTTTTTTAATAATCATCGTAGGCCATTGAAGTACGCCTTTTTTTCATCAGAATAACGAGATGAATTGATTGGTGTGAAATAATTTCAGCTATCTTCAATGGCAAAAAAAAAACAGGGTGTCACCATGTACATTTAAAATATGATTTAAATTGAAAATAAGTCATAAATAACAACGATACCATAAAATCGGAGAAAGTAACGTGATGGCCACATCGCCATTTTTTCGATTAATATTAGTGAAAACTTCACGTCCCTTAGTCGATAGGTAATAACCTGCAACACAGGGGCAGTATACCCTTCGTAATAAAATTTCCATTGTGATGTGGGTGGTGAGTGTTATGGCCCGAATAAAAATACCGAAACGCGCCAATAAAAAGGTCATATAACGACAATATGTTTTATGGCCAGAGCCGGAATTAAACAAATTTAAACTTATTAAAGCGCATAATTTATCGGCCCGGAGGAGTCAATCGTTCTGTTGACCTCAGCACGAGTATTCGTTTCCATTGAGTGATTTTTTTATGGCCGACCTAAATGTTTTCGTTCGTTCGTCTACATATGAATCAACGACAAAAATATTTATAATTAACAATTCGGCTACTAGTTAGGTTTTTAAAATTATTATTATTATATATACAAAAATCTTTATTGACAAAGGTTACAAATTATTATAAATACATAAACAAATAAATACATGGAGTTTTCATGTCAATTGGCTATCGACCGAAGGTCTTTCTGCCAGCATTATTATTATTATTATTATTTATAAATTTAGCAAACTAGGTACCTACAAATCATCTTTATTCAGACGGAATAAATTCTATAGCTCAGTTACTAATAAGGTTGGAATTTTGATATTTTACAGAATTAATTTGCATCCTTGAATGCATTTCAGGAAAATATTTTTGATTATACAGGGTGTCCCAAAAAAGCGTGACGTCATGATGATATATTTTTTTAAATTACATGCTACGTATTTTATTGCTTATTTGGGTACCTTTTATGGTTGCCTACATACTCCTATAATTTTATTGGAATCGATTCGGGGATATCAGCAAAAAAAAATTAAAACTAAAAAAAAAACAGTTTTGCACTCGTGGTTTAAAAAATGAATAAAAAATAAAAATAGTGCCTTGTTAATAAAATCATACAAGGTGCTTATTAAATAAGGTCGGATGGTCCCGTTAACCAAGTTTGATCGATATGAATTATACAGGGTGTCCAAGATTTAGTGTCAAACATTTCAAACTTTAAAGCACTTTATTTTTCTTATTTTAAATTGGAGCCCCTGTATATTTTTATGTCGTTACATGGAGGATTAAAAAACAAACATTTTTCCTAATAACAACCCTGTCACAATTCCTAACGCATTAGAAGTTATTTGCAGAAAACTCGTTTTATCAACCATTTCACTAAATAAAAATCGAAGGTGGCTTTGAAAAACAATTTATTGACATTAAAATTTAACAAGGTGGCAAGAGACTGTTTTGACTTTAGTAATGTAAACGTTTAAAGCATTGTTAACCTAAGTTCTTTATACTCAAGAATCATATTTTGTCATGGCATGGCTCTTAGTTTTTATCGCCTTACGATTTTTTTTGGCCCACCCTGTATATCGGGACCTATATGGCATAATAGCGCTTTAAGTGATATACGGTTATCCGTACTTACAGATGTCTTTTGCCAGAGAATTTTATTTTTACTTTAAAAATTGCACTTCTCTGGAAGAAGGAAATATTTAATTTCTTAATGCAAAGCGTAATATTTTTAAATACGGTAAGTCGGTCGTGGATGAATGAACCCTGTCTTTTAATATACCTCTGCTGCGAATGAATAACTTGTCTTGTAATAAGCAAATTGTCCGAATCATCATGCCAACCATTTTTAAATATAAAAATTCGGCCGAAGCTGAATGACCCACGTTGTCTGAATTAAATTAGCAAATCGTCCTGCCAACAAAAAGGAGGATTTTTACAAAAAAGTGCAAATAATTTTTTTAACAAAATCGTCCTTCACTTCATTGCAGATTTTAATAACAAACACCTCGCGTTCGTTCCTTTAAATCCTTCACCCAACACACGTGACAATACTCATTCCTCAAGGTACAATTCTACCACCCCCCGAGTTAACAAACGTATGAAATCATAACTTCCACCTTGCAGAATTTAAATGCAACATTGCGTATATTAAACAAACATCTCGCCACCAATTAAAATTCAGCAATAAGTGGCTAATATAGTTGAAAGTTGCGATGGCGCCGACGACGTCGTGTCTTCGGTAATTGTGTTTGGTGTGTTATCATTAAGTGGCGCTCGCTGAAAGTGGGCCACGCGGCTCTCCGTTCGTACCCTTCTAGGTATAATAGAAGACGAGACACGCTTAATTCAATTTCGAGAATAACATGCAATTCCGGAATATTTACATAACGACGGGAAGTGGGTGTAAGTTACAAATGCCCAGTTTACATTACGACGGGAGCGTAGGGGAGGAAAAAGGACGAGGTGTTTGTTTGTAACGGTGGGAAATGCAGGTAAACTGTCGAATTTGGGGTAATTTGTGTTTGCGTTTGTGCTGGAAGTTGTTTTCTTGTGAATTAAGTTAGAAGTAACGTGTCTGCGCGGGGAGAAAAGCAGTTTTGAATTTTACGGAACGGCGCGCTTTCAGTTGAAAGTGGGGAATTGAGATAGGCAACCAAATACGCAAACTCTCTGAATTTAAAATTTTTACAAGACGATCATTGGTGGAGTTAGCATTGCTGACCTAACTTTCTACTTAGTTTTTTTGCGATATCCTGTATGAAATTTATACATAATTTATACAGATAAAAAAATTATTTATTACATTTGTAAGATTTATTTTTTTAAACTAATTTGGATACATTTATTTATGTATTTATTTTAATTTCAACAAATGCTTTTGATATTATAATTAATTAAAAATAAAATACTACAAGAAATAAAGAGCTGCAGCAATATAAATAAGTTTAAAAAAATCTTGTCGAAAAATACTACTAGGATTTTTCAGAATTTACGTTTAACTGCAGTCTGATTTATTTGCTTAAATTCCTCGATTCCTATACTTTTCTTTTCAATTCAAGTTTGTATTGTATTTATTTAACAAATTTTATATTTTAACTTCTTTTAATGTTCACTGTACTTGTTGTTTTTAAGGGGGAACACCACCTTGAGCATTCGGAAAATAGGGTATTTTCGGAATTTTTTTTAGGCATGCAAACAACTCGCGATCGTGGAAAGTTTTACATGGTTTTATTCGCCATTATGTTGAGATAGATTACAAATTTTTTGGCGCGGATCGCCGGCTCCCAGGAGCCGCTGCACCAGGTCGCGCCTGGTGAATTGAGCGGCTCTTAAGAATTCGACACTCACATCCACCGCAATGTTATATTTATATCTAATATTATATTTAAATTTGGTGGCGAAAGTGAAAATGTATAAATAAAAAAAAAATATACATCGAAATCACCCAAAAATCAACTACTCTTGCATTTTGTATACAACTGTATACTAATAATAATATTACACATAAACGGTAACAGAAATTCTATCAGGCTTGCAATTCTGTACCGTCCATGGTTGGCACATTATTGATTAAATCCTATGCGTTCATTAGGTTGCATACGGTAACTTATTATAAATTGTAACATTCGGTAGAATTCGTTACTGGAAATATACACATTAAAATCACCCTAAACCTCCCTCTTATGTGTTAATTATATTACACATATTGATAACAAAAACTATCAGGCTTGCAATTCTGTACCGGACATGGTTAGCACTTATTGACTCAATCTAATACGTATACTAGGTTGCCTGTGATAACTTATTATAAATTCTAATATTCGGTAGAATTAACGTATTGTTTAAAAAAATTAATTCGCAGCCTTGTACATATTGTTAACAATAACTCTATCAGGCTTGCAATTCTGTACTATACTATTAAATAAATACAACGCGTACATTGGGTTGCCTATGGTAACTTATTGTAAATTGTAAAATTCGATAGATTTAGGGCACTTGTGTTATGTCGTTTTTTATGTTATTAGTAGAATATCGTGTGAGAAGCAGTGATGGTTCGCGGAGTTTTTTCTGGTACGGCCGAGGAACAAGAGGTGGTAATACAGATAGGTGCGGTCACGCAGCCAGCCGTCTCTGCAACTAACCCTACCTATCTGTATTACCACCCTTGTTGCCTCGGCCGTACCAGAAGAAACCCGCGAACCGTCACTGGGTGAGAAGGGCAGAACATAGTTTCCTGCTCGACATAGAAAATATCAGAAAATTGCGATTTCAAGCCAGTGGCGCGCTTGCAAAGAAAATTCGAAATATCAACCTTCTTAAGAATCATTCTGGATTTTTAGTACATGCGTTTTTATTGAAGAAAACGCGAGTAATTTTGAAATTTCAACTCCCTAAAATAGAAGACTTGAAAAATCAATCTTTTTAAGAATCATCCTAGATTTTTAGGATTACATGCGTATTTATCGGATATCAGAAATTATTATTATATATATACAAGTTACCTGTAGTCCACAACAGACATGTTATTGTTAGTTATTAATTGAATTTATTATTAATATATTTATATTTATAATTAATGCGTAATTATCGCCAGATCTTAAAATGCTTAGTTTATAATTTTATTTAATATAAATCGTAAGAGTAAATATTATTCGATACATTCCATAATAATTATTCTTGCCGTAAAGTTAATCCTGTAATTATTGTACAAGAATAAATGTAAAATATTATTTAATAATTAAATATTTTCGTGTAGAAATAAAATTAAGTTTTTTAAAAAACCAAAAGTGCTCTCCGAAAATATAATTTACATATATACATGAACTTTATTCCAACATACATACAAAATATACATATGTTAGAAAGGGCCATCGACCTAGTTCTTCAGTCATTATTATAATTTTCTTTTTCTCTACATTTTATGATTTCTTTTAATACTAGACATTAGAGATGGGCAAAACTGCTACTTTTGAATCACGTTGCTACCCGTGATTGCTATTTTCTAATATCAGTGATTTTAAACTATGACTGTGATCACGGGTAGTAAACGTCGTAACATGTTCTGAAATTGTTAATGGTTTCTCAAAAATGTTTTCGATATGATTCTGCTAATATTTGTCCACCAGTTGTTCCTTTCGATATTATACTTGTGACTGAATGTCATATTTTGGGTATATTATCTGTTATACCAAATAAATATACGACTATCCTTGATTCAGTTCAAAATTCGAGAAGCATTTGGAGATTTTTGCAGAAAAACCGAATGTTTATCCAGTAAATTTGAAAAGTTGGAAAGTTTTAGGTATGTGGAAAATGTTTTACTGTTTTGGTTTTACCTCTAAAAAAAACGCATCTTTCGAATGATTATTTTGAAATAAAAGCATTAACCAATAGAGATATGGATTTTTGAAAATTTTCGTTTTAGTTTTTTGAGCACTTGAATGAAAACATCGCGGAAAAAATATAAAACGTGCAGGCAAAATTCCATAAAAAATCATCCTCAATGGCCGAAATACCGCTTATTCGAAATCAATTTGGTTTTTGTAAATCCAACAATTTTCAATACAGAAAATCCTCAAAAATCCTTTTAAAGATTTTCGTTTTAATTTTTTAACACTTGAACAAAAACATATATAACGCGTAGAAAAATCCCTTAAAAGATATCCTCAATGGTCGAAGTATCGCCTGTTCAAAATCAATTCAGTTTTTGTACATCCAACAATTTTCAATAGAGATATGGATTTTTGAAGTTTTTTGTTTCAATTTTTTGAGCACTAGGTTACGTTAGGTTAGGTTAGGTTAGGTTAGGTTGGGTTAGGTTAGGTTAGGTTCGGTTAGGTTAGGTTAGGTTAGGTTAGGTTATGTTAGGTTAGGTTAGATTAGGTTATGTTAGGTTAGGTTAGGTTAGGTTAGGTTAGGTTAGGTTAGGTTAGGTTAGGTTAGGTTAGGTTAGGGTAGGTTAGGTTAGGTTAGGTTAGGTTGGGTTAGGTTGGGTTAGGTTGGGTTAGGTTAGGTTAAGTTAGGTTAGGTTTTCAACTGCTCAAAAAATTTATGCAGAAAAAAATATAAAACGCGTAGAAAAAATTCCTTGAAACAATATCTTCAATGGTCGAAGAATCGCTTATTCAAAATCAATTTTATTTTTGTTAATTCAACAATTTTCAATTAAGATATGGATTTTTGAAAATTTAAATTTTATATTTTTGAGCACTTGAATGAAAACATCACAGAAAAGAATATAAAACGCGCCGACAAAATTCCATAAGAAATATCCTCAATGGTCGAAGTATCGCTTATTCAAAATCAATTTGGATTTTGTTAATTCAACAATTTTTAATGGAGATATGAATTTTTGAAAATTTTAATTTTATTTTTTTGAGCTCTTGAATGAAAACATCGCAGAAAAAAATATAAAACGCGCCGACAAAATTACATAAAAAATTATCCTCAATGGCCGAAGTACCGCTTATTCAAAATCGATTCAGTTTTTGTAAATCCAACAATTTTCAATAGAGATATGGATTTTTGAAGATTTTAGTTTTATTTTTTTGAGCACTTGAAAGAAAACATCGCAGAAAAAAAATATAAAACGCGTAGAAAAAAATCATTACAATAATATCTTTAATGGTCGAAAAATCGCTTATTCAAAATCAATTTGATTTTTGTTAATTCAACAATTTTTAACGAAGATATGGATTTTTGAAAATTTAAATTTTATATTTTTGAGCACTTGAATGAAAACATCACAGAAAAGAATATAAAACGCGCCGACAAAATTCCATAAGAAATATCCTCAATGGCCGAAGTACCGCTTATTCAAAATCGATTTAGTTTTTGTAAATCCAACAATTTTTAATAGAGATATGGATTTTTGAATATTTTCGTTTAAATTTTTTGAGCACTTGAATGAAAACATCGCAGAAAAAAATACAAAACGCGCCGACAAAATTTCATAAAAAATCATTTTCAATGGTCGAAGTATCGCTTATTCAAAATCAATATAGTTTTTATAAATTCATCAATTTTCAATAGAGATATGAATTTTTGAGAATTTTCGTTTTAATTTTTTGAGCACTTGAATGAAAACATCACAGAAAAAAATACAAAACGCGCCGACAAAATTCCATAAAAATCATTTTCAATGGCCGAAGTATAGCTAATTCAAAATCAACTTGGTTTTTGTAAATTCAACGATTTTCAATAGAGATATGAATTTTTGAGAATTTTCGTTTTAATTTTTTGAGCACTTGAATGAAAACATCGCAGAAAAAAAATATAAAACGCGCCGAAAAAATTCCATAAGAAATATCCTCAATGGTCGAAGTATAGCTAATTCAAAATCAATTTGGTTTTTGTAAATTTAACAATTTTCAATAGAGATATGGATTTTTGAAGTTTTTCGTTTTAATTTTTGAGCACTTGAATGAAAACATCGGAGAAAAAAAATACAAAACGCGTAGAAAAAAATTCTTTAAAAATATATCCTTAATGTTCGAAGAATCGTTTATTTCAAATTTATTTGGTTTTTGTAAATTCAACAATTTTTAAGGGAGATATGGATTTTTGAAAATTTTGATTTTATTTTTTTGAGCACTTGAATGAAAACATCGCAGAAAAAAATATAAAACGCGAGGAAAAAATTCCTTAAAAAATATACTCAATGGTCAAAGTATCGCTTATTCAAAATCAATTTGGTTTTTGTTAATTCAACATTTTTTAACGGAGATATGAATTTTTGAAAATTTTAGGTTTATTTTTTTGAACACTTGAATGAAAACATCGCAAAAAAAATATAAAACGCTCCGACAAAATTCCATAAAAAATATCCTCAATGGTCGAAGTATCGCTTATTCAAAATCAATTTGGTTTTCGTAAATTCAACAATTTTTAACGAAGGTATGGATTTTTGAAAATTTTAATTTTATTTTTTTGAGCACTTGAATGAAAACATCGTAGAAAAAAATATAAAATGCGTAGAAATTTTTTTTTAAAAAGTATCCTTAATGGTCGAAGAATCGCCTATTCAAAATCAATTTGGTTTTTGTTAATTCAGCAATTTTTAATGGAGATATGAATTTTTGAAAATTTTAGTTTTAGTTTTTTGAGCACTTGAATGAAAACATCGCAGAAAAAAATATAAAACGCGCTGACAAAATTTGATAAAAAATCATCCTCAATGGCCGAAATATAGCTAATTCAAAATCAATTTGGTTTTTGAACATTCAACCATTTTCAACAGAGATATGAATTGTTGAGAATTTTCGTTTTAATTTTTTGAACACTTGAATGAAAAAAATATAAAACGCGTAGAAAAAATTCCTTGAAACAATATCTTCAATGGTCGAAGAATCCTTTATTCAAAATGAATTTGATTTTAAGTTTTTTAACGACCTGCGATTTTTCATATCGCCCATCCCTACTAGACATGTTCAATCTATGTTGCATAGCTAAATGAATCAATTAAGTTTATTATTATTATTATTACCATAATAAAACATAAAAAAATGGGTCACTCTCTACAAATATAAAAAACGTCTACTGTTTATTACGTTATTATAACTTTATTACGAGGCTCATAAACCATTCCGAATTTATCTGGCGGTGGCGTGAACGAATCCGAAACACGTGCCACCATTTTCATTTCGTCCCCCTCGAGTCTTACTTCCACCAAGATCTAATACGAACTAATTTTGTAACTCTCCGATGATTATCTCCACATCTAATATACAGAACGTCCTCGGGGTGTAATTTTAGAAATTTCACTTTAATTAATAAATTGAACTGCTTTAATTGCAGACACTTGCAGCCGACTTGAAAGAACGGACTCTGCTCCCCTCTCATTAAAGGAGGATCCCGCGGATCCAAGAGGAAGAGATTCGGGTGTATTCATGTTAATCCAGTGTTAATAACTTTTCAGGGGATTACTCGAACACGGGAAGGGGATGGGGAGAAGAAGAGCGAGACCGCGTAGTAGACGCGCTCCCTCGCGCACGTTTCCGGTCATCATCCTTCAAACGGGAAGTAATTTCTTGGAAAACGTTAATCGTATAACATTTAGAGCTGCGAAAAGTTATAAACAAAAGGTATGAAGGTAAATCTCAACGAGATTACAGAATGACTTTCCAATGATACGAAAAGCTCATCTAATGCGATATCTGTTTTAATATTATTCGGAAATAAATGATTTAATATTTCTTGAATAACTTTCTCGCTAATCACTTGGTGAAACATTTTGAAAATGCTGTAATGAGTGAAACTAGTCGAGCAAATAAACAACTAATTTTTGAAACAAAAAAGTGTTAAATTTTTGATTTATCAAGATGATGGTTGCGACCGTTACTATGGGTAGTCCATTGTGTTTGTCTGTATTAAGCAATAAATAAATAATGGTAAAAAAACGTTGTTACATTTTGATTTATCTTTTATTATAAATACTTTGTTCACTACACTCTTGATGACACGAAATTATAAGTTGTGAGCTACAGAATTTTGTTGCTGATGTTGCTTAGGCATCTAAGAGAGAGAGAGAGAGAGAGAGAAACATAAGTCATGCCCGAGATTAATTCATTTTTTTTAAATCTAATTTTAAGTCTCTTGAGGTAATAATATACGATATACCTCATTTATCTCACAGCCAACTCTGAAACAAATTATTGTACACCGTGTCCAAGATAAGAATGCACAGCATGGGGATCTTGAAAACGGTAAAAGATACAGGGTGGCTTAATATAGGAAAAAAAAAGTTGCACTATTCAGAGTATGTTTACATGCCGATTGCAGAAATTTTAAATTATTTATCGTTTTCGAAATTTTCCAAAAAATGCAATTTTTCGGATTTTTTATTTTTCCAATTTTTGTATTTATTTTAAAAGATATTAAAAAACTAATGGCACTTTGTCATTGTCACTTTTTAAGCTCCTCAAATTTTTTATCCGATGTTTCATCTCCGAGGGGCGGTTGATGTAGCGGGTACAGGCGAGCGCTTGTGCCGGTTACACCGCGTGCCGTGTGGGTTCGAGTCCCAGCCCGGCCGAAAGATTTTTCGGGGATCGAGAAGTATTCGTTCGGGTCCATGGTATTGTTGTATACGTCTGACATTATTTCATTATTTCATTTATTCATTTGTTCATTTATTCATCCCAAAAATAAAAAAATACAAAATTACATATTCGATGTGACTGAATGGCAAGTCAGAAAAAAAATTCATCTTCGAGAAACTGAAAATATTGGGGTCTCATCAGGATTATTCGGCATGGGATAAGGGAGGGTAATATCCTGTTTCAAATCGCTCATACCAAAAATTAATTCTGTTTGCGATTACCTGAAATTTGATTCCATCAGGCACTTCTTCTGATGAAATATATAGCTAATGGGGATGTCCTGTCATTATTTATAATTTCCATAATAAATCTATTGCGTCTCGAAGCGGGTTTTCCGGGAGCTGTGTGTATTTTCCGTAATACTTCGGAAAGATGCTATTAAAAACTTAATCCCCTTTCCCGTCGTCGCCGTCCCCAAGTGCTTTATGAGAATCTCGGCGGAACGTTATAATACGCCTTGAAAAATCACGCAAAATCGCAGAAAACGCACTCGCGGAAAAATGCAGGAATATGTCGAGTAATTGAAAAAAATCCGTAAATTTGTGGTTTTGTCTAAGTTCTCGTACTTCTCTTCAATTCAAAAGCAATTTAGATTCCTTTACAAAATTAATAATTTTTTTTTCGATTTGCGTTTGATGTCCCGTCATGGCCATGCCGATCCTTCACGTACACTCTTATAATTATTTTTTGTTTATTCGACGGGATTGATCTGGCGTCGGAAAATCGTTTACAACGAATGGATAGTTTAGCTCTTTAAAAAATGGTGATGTGGCCATCATGTTACTTTCTCCGACTTGATGCTATCATTTAAATGTACATCGAGCGTTTTGTAAACTCTGACGTTTAAAACGTCAAAATTATAAAAGGTGGAAAAATTATACTTCAAATTCAAAAACTCAGTTTACTCAAAAACTAAAGGGATTTCGAAAAAAACTTATTCGTTATAAGTTGTTCATTTTAGCATTATCTACAATTATTATTAACATAAATTTGCTGTAACTGTTATCGTTTTATAATTATAAACCAAAAATTAAAAAAAAAACATTCTCGAATAAAAATGATTTTATGAAAAATGTTTTCAAGCAAAATATTTTCAAGACATATCTTTGTTGTCTTCAAAGTTTGTTTAAATGTTTTTGTGACATTTTTCATGTTTAAGAAAATAATGGCAAAAAACAAAAAACAGTTAAGGTAAACGCCCACTTCCGGTGTACGAAATTTTACCAAAAGCTTTTCAGTTCTTCAGATTATCAAATAAGACGTATGTTCAAAGTTTCATATCAATTGCTGTATTAGTTGTTGAGATACAGCGCGCACAGATAGACACACACACAGACATCCACACACACAGACACAATTTTTTTTGTATCATTCAATATCCGGCGTGGCACTAGCCAGGGAAGTAGTTGTTTCAATAAGTTATTTGTTTATAGTCTCAGTAAGACTTAATTTCGTTTGCAGAGTTACGAACAGGTTGAATATTCATATATTCAGGCTATTTTTCGTTTCGTTTTATTGAATCTATTTAATGCTTTCTGCAACAAGTAAGGTTGTTTCCAATTTATTTACAATTTTTTTTTCCCAGAAATTGTTGAAATGGCATCTAGGGACCCCAAAACAGATATTTCCGTAAAAAAAAAAAATTTGAAAAAAAAATCACGATCACAATACTTTCTCGTACTTCGTAACGGAGAAATTAAAAATGTTCCTGATGTCAAAAAAATAGGATCACATTAAAGGGAAGGTTCTAACCTTTTTAGAACTCGAAGATTCATCCAATTTCGACTAAACGTTAAGTTATGGCACTGTGAATTTTAGCCATTTTTAGTGCATTTTTAAGTACTGAGTTTTTTTTTACTCGAGTGTACATTAATATAACTGATGGGCGTTTTTTATCCAAAATCATCAATTCAATTAACGCTACGTGATACTGGACTACGTTAAAACTGCACATGATAGCATCAAGAACCTAAAAATGTGAAGTTATTGAAGTTGAAATTTGAAATTACGTTTTAAGGTCTTAAAAAATTGCTGATATCCATCCGAAATAGGATATGGCGACTGAAACGCATTAAATACTTGGTGTTTGAATGTATTAATGTGTCCCAAGTGTCAAACATCCTGTGATTGTAGGACAGTGACATGAAACTTCTCAAAAATTGAGGATAAACTTCAAAAAAACAAGTTTTTGGCTTGCTGCACCTCTAAATATTGACCGATTTGCTTCAAATTTTGGGAACCCGAATGAATTTGAACGGGAAATGATATTCTAGAAGAAGAGCGAAATAATAAAGTATCGATTTTTTTTGGCACATACATTAAATAAATTGTGGTAAAAAAAACATAGTAAGTGTTTTATTCAGTGATTTTATAATGAATTACTACGTAGTAACGGTTGCCACCATCATCTTGTAATATTTGAAACAAAAAACGCACAAAATATGGCAGAAATTAGTTAATAATAATAATAATAATAATAAACTCATTTATTTAATTCAGTAAAAAAATTAATACAAAACATAATACAGTTATGTAGCTTTCCCTAAATTAAACACGTCACAGTAGAACAAATTAACAAATATACAATTTGCAAAAATGTGTCAAAGTATTGTTCCTTTTGAGATAATTGAAGTATTTTATTTTCTTAATTTCTTAGAATAAAAAAAAATTGATTTGCATTTGTAATACAAGTGGAAGTACTGAAAATTAGTTAAATTATAATTTAAACTTAGAACTCCAGAAATATTAAATGTATGAACTCCATGTTGATTTATCGTATTCAATATATTAAACAGTCTGACACGTTATATAAATCATTTGTGATTTACGACGACTGGCTTCCTACTTTTCCGCCGTTGCGATAATAAAGTTTCGCAGTGTGCTTAATATTAAAAAAACAATTCATATCCGTTTTTAGGAAAAATGATTTTCCTTTCATTAGATTTATGTGTGCAGTGATAAGAAAATCGCGTAGTTTCGCATTTGCTAAAAATAAAAATAAAGAACCAATATGGTGTTTGCTTAGAATATGAATATTTTAGCAGGAAAAACACAAAAGTTTAAAATATTTAATCACAAGTAATGTTAAATAGTTGAACATCGAGTTGTTTTATATCCAACGAATAGAATACATTTCCGGAAGAATTTCTAAAATCGAAGAGATATGCTCATTTCAATTCATTCTTTTTGAAACACACCGAAAATATTTACAAAAGACCCTCAGAAATAATTTACGTTTCCTAAGAATATTCACGCGATCAAAGTTACATCGATTATATTTATATCCAATATAAATATAATAAACTTGTTTTTAATGGAGCACCCAGTATATTTTAATAGACTTTCCAAAAATACCCAGTTTTCTAGTAATAATAACTTATGTTGCAAATGAATAAACATTAAATTTAAAGAAATTTACTAAATGTCCCGAAGGCTAATTTTTAAAACCAATTTCGTAATTAGATAATAGCCGTGTGTGATTAGAGCCACGCATGTGTGTCAATGCTACTCCACTGAACTCGGACCTTGAGAGCCATTCTCATGTTATCATCGATAATACCTTCTGCAGTTTCCAATTGTAACGTAATTTTAGACCGATTTCCGTTGCTATAGTATTTCAGACCGCAGTTTCACCTTCTTTCGCTTTCCCACATCATATCACATTTTAGGCACCTGAACTCGAGCAATTAATCACGGAATTGAGAAATTAATAATATTGGAAAATATGTAATATTAACTTTTATTTTCTAGACTATTAAAAGTTATTTCAACAGAAAACCGAAAACTAACGTATTAAACCGCAAAAGAAACGGAAATTGAAAGTACTACAAATTTTTTTTTTAAGTTTCAAATTAGAAATTAGAATAAATCAAACAAATAAAGTTTTTTTTTCAATATTGCACAGAATTTTTATATTTATTTATCCTTCCAGCATATGGTGTGATAAATGTACATAATACTAATTAAAGTTTTTTTGCGCAATTCAATATTCGGCGTGGCATTAGCCAAGGAAGTAGTTATTACAAGTTATTCGTTTTTAGTCTTAAAACGATTCAGGCAAATTTGTTACTCTTATTCAATAAAAATTTAAATTATTATAAGTACTACTGTAGATATATACAAACATCTTTATTAAATAATTGTTACATGCAATTAAATATACTGAGTTTCCCGAAAATAACGGATAAATTCCATAAAATCATTGATTTAATATTTCAAAAAAATGCTCGGATTGGTAGATTTGTATTTTTACATTGTCACTCCGCACCCTTCAACACCTCAGCGCTAACAACCCCTACTTTTAAAATTCAAATAGCAAAGTACTCCTTCTGATATTTCATTTGATAGCTTGTTTAATGCTGAATATAATTTAAAAAAGTTTTTCAAAATCGGTTATTTACCAAAATGTTTTTAAATAAAATTGCCAATATTCGAGCAGGCGTTAGTAATAAGTGGCAAAAACAATTACCGTTTACAGTACACCCTGTACTGAAATACAAAAATTGCAATAGATTTTGCGAAATTAGGAAATGCAACATCAACTTAAAAAAAAAAATTTTTTTCAAAAATATCAAAATGAAAAATTATAAATAAAATAAAATAAATTTTGTTTGGCACTTAATTACTAACAATTGCAATGGTTTATACCACTCAATGCTAAGGCCACATCATCGCCTGCTCGAATATTGGCACTTTAATTTGAAAACGTTTTCGAATATATTTCCGTTATTTATGAACTGATTTTGAAAAACTTCTTCTTGTTGTATTCAACATAAAAAAATCTATCAAAAAAGGTATCGGAAAGGATACTTTTCCATCTTAAATTCTAAACTTGGGGTTGCTAACAATTTTCAATACAGAAAATCCTCGAAAATCCTTTTGAAGATTTTCGATTTAATTTTTCGAGCACTTGAATAAAAACATCGCAGAAAAAAATTTAAAACGCGTAGAAAAAATTCCTTAAAAAATATCCTCAATGGTCGAAGTATCGCTTATTCAAAATCAATTTGGTTTTTGTTAATTCAACAATTTTTAATGGAGGTATGAATTTTTGAAAATTTTAGTTTTATTTTTTTGAGCACTTGAATAAAAACATCGCAAAAAATTTAAAACGCGTAGAAAAAATTCCTTAAAAAATATCCTCAATGGTCGAAGTATCGCTTATTCAAAATCAATTTGGTTTTTGTTAATTCAACAATTTTTAATGGAGGTATGAATTTTTGAAAATTTTAGTTTTATTTTTTTGAGCACTTGAATAAAAACATCGCAAAAAAATTTAAAACGCATAGAAAAAATTCCTTAAAAATTGTCCTCAGTGATCGAAGTATCGCTTAGTCAAAATCAATTTGGTTTTTCTTAATTCAACAATTTTTAATGGAGATTTGAATTTTTGAAAATTTTAGTTTTATTTTTTTGAGCACTTGAATGAAAACATCGTAGAAGAAATATAAAAAACGCAGGAAAAATTCCATAAAAAATCATCCTCAATGGCCGAAGTATCGCTTATTCAAAATCAATTTGGTTTTTGTAAATTCCACAGTTTTTAATGGAGATACGGATTTTTCTAAATTTTAGTTTTAATTTTTTGAGCACCTGAACAAGAATCATTTGGAGATTTTCGCAGTTTGGTAAATTGTTTTTATTTATTTTGTTTCAGTTCATGAAGTTTGCAATTTCAAAATTAGTTTCGAGCTTTTATTTTAAAATGTATGTTTAGATATTTGCATTAAATCTTAAATTAAAATGAATTTTGAGACATTTTGGCTTTATTAAGTCGTCGGACTCATTACTTTCGATCACAACGAGTTTGGTGACGTTCAAAATAATTTTTTAGTTTTTATAAAATCTCAATTAAGTAATTAATAGTTGTTAGTAGATAAGTTGTAATTTATTTCATTTTATATGGTATACTATAGTATTTTATAAATATCTGTCTTTTTTATTAAATATTTATACAAAATTTAAACACAAAAATGAGAGAATAAAGTAATGAATATTAAATAACATTTAGAAATGCCACCTTGTACTGTCTTCTTGCAATTATGTTTTAAGTAACAGTCACAGTTTAAGTATCAATCACAGTTTATCACAGTTTAAATAGCAGTGATTTTAAATAGCAGTGATATAAAGTAGCAGTGATTTTAAGTAACAGTGATATTAAGTAGCAGTGATTTTAAGTAAGGGTGATTTTAAGCAGCAGTGAAATTCGCATATTAGTAACAGTAACGATCTGTGATTTTTCAATACCAGATATGTGAAATATCGCCCATTCCTAGAATTTATCCGTTACTGTCGGGAAACCCTGTATTTTACTTTTTTTGTCGCAATTATTCATGGGCTAATGACCGGATGTCTTTTAGCCAGAAACTGTTGATATCTAATAAATTATTATTTAAAAAAAAATTATTTCAAAAATATCAACACGTGTTTATTTTATTACCATTATCATATATTACAAACGAGCACTAAATAAGAACTTAATCCGAGAAATAATCATTCCCTTGTTTATATTTCCCATTTGCGGAAACGTGCGACCGCATTTCCGACTGAACTTGGAAACAATGGAAAAAGTGCATTCTATTGGGGCGGCACGAGCCCCCGACACGTGAACCGCACGTCACGTGTTCGAATCCCGTGTTCGCACGTAACGTGCAAACGCGTAAAAGGGGACACCCACGGCACTACAGTTACATTAAACAATAAGGGGAGGTCTTACGCAAGCCGATTGCGGCTATCTACTCAATAAAAGACAGCTAATTGATTTACCCGCTCGCATTTAACTAAATTTTAATTGAAATTTATTGTATTTTCTGGTGACAATCGGCAAAATATACATAAAACGATTTAATCGGACTAAATGAAAATGTTCGGTTCGATTAAATTTATGTTTTGCATCTAGCCGAGCCATGTCAATTAAGGGTCCTAATCTTATCTTATCTTATAACCTTATTATCTCATCTTATCTTAAGAATTCGAAGGTTCCCAACAACTTCAAAGTTCCAAAGAATCCAAAGACGAAAATAACGAAAAAAACGAAGATAACTTCGAATATCGAAGATTTAAAGTTTGTTGAACATTTGAAGTTGCGAAGATTCGAAGTCGTGAAGTTTCTAAGTTTTCGAATTTTTCGAGGAATCACAGTTGTGAAGTTTCTAAGTTTTCGATTTTTTCAAAGAATCGAAGTTTCGATGTTTTCGAATTTTTTGAATTTTTTGAATTTTTTGAATTTTTTGAATTTTTTGAATTTTTTGAATTTTTTGAATTTTTTGAATTTTTTGAATTTTTTGAATTTTTTGAATTTTTTGAATTTTTTGAATTTTTTGAATTTTTTGAATTTTTTGAATTTTTTGAATTTTTTGAATTTTTTGAATTTTTTGAATTTTTTGAATTTTTTGAATTTTTTGATTTTTTTGAATTTTTTGAATTTTTAAAATTTTTTAAATTTGTTGAATTTGTTGAATTTGTTGAATTTTTAGAATTTTTAGAATTTTTAGAATTTTTAGAATTTTTAGAATTTTTAGAATTTTTAGAAGAATCGAAGCTTGGAAGTTTCTAAGATTTCGAAGAATCAAAGTTGTGCAGTTTTTAAGTTTTCGAATTTTTCGAAGAATCAAAGTTGTGAAGTTTCTAAGTTTTCGAATTTTTCGAAGAATCAGAGTTGTGAAGTTTCCAAGTTTTCGAATTTTTCGAAGAATCAAAGTTGTGAAGTTTCGTAGTTTTCGGATTTTTCCAAGAATCGAAGCTGTGAAGTTTCGAAGTTTGCGGATGTTTCGAATTCTTCGAAGAATTCAAGTTGTGAAGTTTAGAAGTTTTCGAATTTTTCGAAGAATCTCAGTGGTGCACTTTCGACGTTTTAGAATGTTTCAATGCTAAAACCCTACACAGTTAGTAATTTATGTAACTTTTATGTAATTTCAAAAATTTTACCTTAAAAACCCAATACAAAACTTAAGCATTCGCATACTGAATTGTTACATTACCATCAAACTAGTGTAATGGTAAGTTAATAGTTATTTAAGCAACAAGGAACGTAAGGACGTATTAACATTTGAGGTAGGCGAATACGAACCGAGGCGGAGCCGAGGCTCGTCGCCTGCCGAAAATGTTAATTGTCATTACGTTCCATGTTGCTTATTAATTTTTTTCCACTACCGGAAATATAATACTTAAAAATGATCAGAAAATATTCTAAAATACGGCTTGTAACATTTGGGATTCAAATGTTTATAGTCACCTATGCGTTCTATGCGTCCTATGGCAACCCAGCAACGGAGAAAACAATGTCGAGTTTTGTTTGTTTGTGTCAATCCAGTGACAGTTTTTGCGGGCACGGATTTGCAAACGAAGCTGCGAATATTGCGTGTTAGAATGTGTTACCGACAAAATCGAAAAAGGTATGTGTCCTGTTACGACTCTTTTTAAGCAGTGGTTATGTAAAAAGGATGCCGATTCTGTAGGTATAGACGAAAATGTGTTGCTCGCCTATATGTTGGAGCGTTACGTTTCTGTTTATTATTTTCCTAGGTCCGTAAGTAAAAATTAAGTTCCGTCGTCAAGGACAACAAACACCACGAATGTTATCAGCCACTTACGGTACCTGTAACCATGCATGCAATGCGTATTTACGTTGTCGGTAGCGGAAAAAATAATATAATATATCTTGCAAAATTAATCGTTTTTATTAGTTTTTCAATAATTTGATATAAATTAACTTTTTGATTTATTTGCGAAATAATACTTTGAAATTTTGAAACTTCACGAAGATTTTCTATGAATCTCCAAATCTTAAAAATTGAAAATATTCGATGAAAAATTCCAGCCCCACAATTGTTTAAATGGATAATCTAAAACATTAATTAACACTATTATCGTATAGATTTTGTAGTTTTTGTAGTTAATTCCTTGAGGTATTCATTTTTAACAATTTTTCTAACCGCTGAATCCGATTTGTGGTTTTGTTTTCTGTCGAGATCTTTTAGTTGTATAAAGAGATAAAACCAGTTGTGATTAATTAATTTCTCACTTAACCCGTGGTGAAACATTATTATATAATTTTGATTAATTAAAACACTTGTTTTGTTTCACTATTTTTATTTGTCTCTCCGACTAGTTTCGACCTTAGGTCATTCTCAATCTCCCCTTGAGAATGACCAAAAGTCTAAATTAGTCGGAGAGACAAATAAAAATACTAAAACAAAACAAGTGTTTTAATTAATCAAAATTATAAAACTAGTTCTGGACGAATTTGATATCTTTGATAAAAGCTAATTCCTTAAGTGATTCATTTCGCACATAAGATTAAAGGCCGCCACATTCCTGACAATAAAAATACTCTCGTATGGTAAGAGCACGACTTAAATTTTATGTTCCCGGCGCATCCACCAAATGCTCGTTTGATAAATGAACTCATTTTAAAATGAGAAATACTATACTCTCCGTTTTCTAGAATTTAACAGTCTCCAAGACTACAATTAACAAATCATCTGCTTTCCTGGCTAGTGCCACGACGAATATTGAACTCATTTTAGTTGATGATTGTGTCTTGTACAAACTAGCTCGTTAGCTAAGGCTTAAAATAGTGCAATTCATAAATGAACTCATTTTAGTTGTCTGTAAAGCTCGTTAGCCAAGGCTTAAAATAATGCCTTGAAGGTATTTTCAATTAAAATTTGAAATTAATTGTTTTAATATTTTTTTACTTGGCAGGATTGTAAGAAATTTCTACCAATTTTTTTTTCTCTACATTTTACGTGTTATCATTTTTGTCTCAAATTTTATTTTGCTTCACACGATTTTTATCTCTACATGTTATTGTTATGTCAGCAACGTGTTGATTGCTCTTCAACTCTTACGGTCTTGACTTGTGTACACTATGAATCTGTTTTTTAGCACAAATAAATATCTTATCTTATCTTATCTTTGATTAATAGTTAATAATAAACTACTCCTGCATGAGTTTTGTATATTTGTTTAAACTGATTTTTTTAGTGATTAATATTGCATCTGTGCTCTTGCGTGGTTTCTAGACAGGGTATGTATATTTTTTTAATACAAATGACAAATAAACTATTTTAACATTGATTTTGTAATTTTAAACCTAATCGCTTAAGTGATTGATTTTTCAAAATCTCTAATTTAAGTTTTTAGTGTTGTGGTTTTATTTTCAGCTGAGAATTGGTAAATATTTTAATGAGTAATGAAAAATAAACTATTTTTTAATTGGTTTTGTGATTTTAAAGCTAATCGCTTGAGTGATTGATTTTGCACAATTTTTTAGCGACTGAATGTCTCTAATTTATGTTTTTAGTGTTGTGGTTTTATTTTCAGCTGAGAATTGGTAAATGTTTTAATGAGGAATGAAAAATAAACCATTTTTTAATTGGTTTTGTGATTTTAAAGCTAATCGTTTGAGTGATTGATTTTGCACAATTTTTTAGCGACTGAATGTAATTTTCGAAATCTCTAATTTAAGTTTTTACTGTTGTGGTTTTATTTTCAGCTGAGAATTGGTAAATATTTTAATGAGGAATGAAAAATAAACTATTTTTTAATTGGTTTTGTGATTTTAAAGCTAATCGCTTGAGTGATTGATTTTGCACAATTTTTTAGCGACTGAATGTAATTTTCGAAATCTCTAATTTAAGTTTTTAGTGTTGTGGTTTTATTTTCAGCTGAGAATTGGTAAATATTTTAATGAGTAATGAAAAATAAAGTATTTTTTAATTGGTTTTGTGATTTTAAAGCTAATCGCTTGAGTGATTGATTTTGCACAATTTTTTAGCGACTGAATGTAATTTTCGAAATCTCTAATTTAAGTTTTTAGTGTTGTGGTTTTATTTTCAGCTGAGAATTGGTAAATATTTTAATGAGTAATGAAAAATAAAGTATTTTTTAATTGGTTTTGTGATTTTAAAGCTAATCGCTTGAGTGATTGATTTTGCACAATTTTTTAGCGACTGAATGTAATTTTCGAAATCTCTAATTTAAGTTTTTACTGTTGTGGTTTTATTTTCAGCTGAGAATTGATAAATATTTTAATGAGGAATGAAAAATAAACTATTTTTTAATTGGTTTTGTGATTTTAAAGCTAATCGCTTGAGTGATTGATTTTGCACAATTTTTTAGCGACTGAATGTAATTTTCGAAATCTCTAGTTTAAGTTTTTAGTGTTGTGGTTTTATTTTCAGCTGAGAATTGGTAAATATTTTAATGAGTAATGAAAAATAAACTATTTTTTAATTGGTTTTGTGATTTTAAAGCTAATCGCTTGAGTGATTGATTTTGCACAATTTTTTAGCGACTGAATGTCTCTAATTTATGTTTTTAGTGTTGTGGTTTTATTTTCAGCTGAGAATTGGTAAATGTTTTAATGAGTAATGAAAAATAAACTATTTTTTAATTGGTTTTGTGATTTTAAAGCTAATCGCTTGAGTGATTGATTTTGCACAATTTTTTAGCGACTGAATGTAATTTTCGAAATCTCTAATTTAAGTTTTTAGTGTTGTGGTTTTATTTTCAGCTGATAATCGGTAAATATTTTAATGAGGAATGAAAAATAAACCATTTTTTAATTGGTTTTATGATTTTAAATCTAATCGCTTGAGTGATTGATTTTGCACAATTTTTTAGCGACTGAATGTAATTTTCGAAATCTCTAATTTAAGTTTTTAGTGTTGTGGTTTTATTTTCAGCTGAGAATTGGTAAATATTTTAATGAGTAATGAAAAATAAACTATTTTTTAATTGGTTTTGTAATTTTAAAGCTAATCGCTTGAGTGATTGATTTTGCACAATTTTTTTGCGACTGAATGTAATTTTCGAAATCTCTAATTTAAGTTTTTAGTGTTGTGGTTTTATTTTCAGCTGAGAATTGGTAAATATTTTAATGAGTAATGAAAAATAAACTATTTTTTAATTGGTTTTGTGATTTTAAAACTAATCGCTTGAGTGATTGATTTTTCAAAATTTTCCCAGCTGCTGAATGCAATTTTGGACTTCTAAGTTTCAACTACTATTCCTTTAATGGATAATAAAAAATACGACCATTGCATTTGTGTTTCAATCTTGTGATTAATTTTGTACAATTTTTATTGCGTAGCTTGTAAATATTGCGAAATAAAACCGCATGCGGAAAATTGCAACAAAAAAAAATTACATGTTACGCAAAAAATAAATTCCAATGACTAATAATGTTCATGATATTCACACGCTTTCGTGAATTGTTTACTGTGGCGAGCGAACAGTGTTTTTGTTGTTGTTGTAAATATATGAATTTAAAACTTGGTCATGATTAATTCAAGCGATTAAACATTTATGCGATCGTTTAAATTCCCATCGAGCAAAAAAAAAATAACGCAACGTTTTCCAGGAAAACTAGAAAGCTTTGTTCCCCGTATAATAGAATGTTGTGCACGTGGCAGCCTTCTAAAGCCAACTCGAAAATGAGTGCACAAATTAATTAGATTCCTGCGGGAAAAAATTAAAAGTGTTTCTCGAAATTGAAAAGGGAAACTGATAAAGCCCGCAGGATTTGCTTAAATAGATCAATTTTCAAGGGCTCTCGGGAAAGATTTTTGCAGGAGTTTATAATGTTAACAACGTAAAAATCTACAATAAATTAAATTATTAAAAGTTTTACCTCATGTTGTTCTCTTATTAGAATTCATCTTCAATCTGGTCACGCAAACCTCGAATCGAATTCGACAAATAGTTCAAGTGTATCCTGTTTTTTAGTTTTCGAAAACGATATAGCGATATTTAAATTTAGGCAACTATTTACTAGATCTAGATGATTTCGTAATCCTTTAACATCTCCAAATTCCACGACATACGCGAGATTATTAATAAATAATAAAAACCTGACCAATATGGGTACCTTGAGGCACCCCTGATGTCTAGATCATTTGGCAACCTTTTACAATTTCAGGTACTTCGCAAATTCACGACATTCACGAGATCATTAATAAATAAATAAAAATGGTACTGGACCAATATGAGTACCTTGAGGTATCCCTGATGTGACTGACATTGGTAATGTTTGAAATTTGATTTTTTTTAATTGTTAAGTGCGAATTTTACCACTTCTTAATAAGCAGAAATGATATCATAGTTTTTTTTTTAAGAAGGATGGTTGACAGGAATTCGGGTTGAGGAAGTGCGGATGCTTTGGGAATTGACGTAGCCAACTAGGGCATTCTGCCACAACCGATAATTTGTATAATAATCATTTATAATGATGAAACATCCATGGACTCGCACGGCCATTTTTCGTTCCGAATAAGTGACCGCGCGGATGGGATTCGAACCCACGACCACGAGGCCCGTGAGCAGGAGCTCTACTCACTAGGCCACCGCGGCCCCGATATCATAGTTACATCTGAGATGAATTTATTTTTGTTACATTAATCTCAATGCAAAATTTTTAATAACTCTTGCTGATAATATGGAACACTTTCTCTTTCTCCCCTTTTTTCTTTCATCCGCTAATAGAGTTGCTATATTAATCCGCCCTTGTTTACTATTTACCGACCATCAACGCTCCCTTATGACAAGCAATTTTCCGATAGATTCTGTTCCTGCAGCACAACCTCATTATGCGGGTTGAGAAATGTGCACAATAACAATTAGCCGTTAACATCCAATTATTTACAGACAAGAATTTTATTCGTAATTGGCAATAGCTCTGGGGTGAACTCGGTCAGCGCGGATTCAAGTAAATAAAATGCATATTTTCATAATGCCGCTTCCGTTACCACTGCAGGATAATAACCATCGCCTTTGTTGAAGGAAGACAAATGAACGCGCATATATTCAGTGCGGGGAATTTGTCGCGAATAAAGCTGAAAAATTGTCCGTTTTACTTGAATGGGATCGGGGGCACATTTGTTAATTTCAGCGTGAATAATCTAGATGTCAGTGAGGCGCATTTATTCCTGCGGGGATTTAAACACAAGTGATTTTTTCTTCTACTGTTGTGGATTGTTACATAGCATTCGCGTTTTCTCTAGATTATTAAATATTATAAAAGCTGGCAAGCAATTTGCGCTGGCAAGTATGGACGATATGCAATTTTTCTTTGCTAAAATAAGAGAAAGCGCTTCCTGCTTTAGGAATTTTACCGAAAGCTTTTGATTTCTTTGGATTGGCACATGATTGTTGCGACGGCAAAAATGTCTTAAAAATTATCATCAAACGTGAAAACTTAATAGAATGTAATAGAATAAAACACGATTGTAAGAAGACAATATAGAGAAGCATTTTGAAAATTGCACGTGAACTGCTCTTGCGTCATATTCAAATTACGATATTTATGAACTGAAGAAAATGAATCAAAACTATTGCTACAAATGTGCAACTTTCTAAATTCACTCAAAATATATTCTACCTCAGAATTCTACAAAAATTTCCAAATGCTTGACTAGATTTTAAAATAATTTCTTGAGAACAGCAAATGCTCATTTTGAAAATGCGCTTTTTCGGAAGCAAAACAACAATGGAAAAACAATTGCAACAAACTTGAAACTTTCTAAATTTACTCAAAATATATTCTACTTTAGAATTCTACAAAAATTTCCAAATGCTCGACTAGATTTTAAAATAATTTCTTGAGAACAGCAAATGCTCATTCTGAAAATGCGCTTTTTCGAAAGCAAAACAACAATGGAAAAACAATTGCCACAAACTTGAAACTTTCTAAATTTACTCAAAATATATTCTACTTTGGAATTCTACAAAAATTTCCAAATGCTTGACTAGATTTTAAAATAATTTCTTGAGAACAGCAAATTCTCATTCTGAAAATGCGCTTTTTCGGAAGCAAAACAACAATGGAAAAACAATTGCAACAAACTTGAAACTTTCTAAATTCACTCAAAATATATTCTACTTTAGAATTCTACAAAAATTTCCAAATGCTCGACTAGATTTTGAAATAATTTCTTGAGAACAGCAAATGCTCATTCTGAAAATGCGCTTTTTTTGAAGCAAAACAACAATGGAAAAACAATTGCAACATACTTGAAACTTTCTAAATTCACTCAAAATATATTCTACTTTAGAATTCTACAAAAATTTCCAAATGCTTGACTAGATTTTAAAATAATTTCTTGAGAACAGCAAATGCTCATTCTGAAAATGCGCTTTTTTGGAAGCAAAACAACAATGGAAAAACAATTGCAACAAACTTGAAACTTTCTAAATTCACTCAAAATATATTCTACTTTAGAATTCTACAAAAATTTCCAAATGCTTGACTAGATTTTAAAATAATTTCTTGAGAACAGCAAATGCTCATTCTGAAAATGCGCTTTTTTGGAAGCAAAACAACAATGGAAAAACAATTGCAACAAACTTGAAACTTTATAAATTTACTCAAAATATATTCTACTTTAGAATTCTACAAAAATTTCCAAATGCTTGACTTGATTTTAAAATAATTTCTTGAGAACAGCAAATGCTCATTCTGAAAATGCGCTTTTTCGGAAGCAAAACAACAATGGAAAAACAATTGCAACAAACTTGAAACTTTCTAAATTTACTCAAAATATATTCTACTTCAGAATTCTACAAAAATTTCCAAATGCTTCTTGATCAGATTTCAAAATAATGCCTACAGAACTTTTTTTCGGAAGCGAAACAACCATTGGAAAAACATTTGTCACATATTTGAAATTTTCCACACTTACGAAAAGGTCGTCCACCAAACAAACCACATACGAAGCACTCGATAATTCACTGAAAAAAAATTTAAATAAATATTCTACTCTGGATTCACGCCTAACAGGTTTACGTATCTTTTGGTGATTTATTCGAATGCGTTCCGTAAACTCCACAGAACACTTGTTTCTTTATCGATTGGAAAATTCGCCGCTGAAAACATCTCCGCGTAAACATTCAGTTCCTGCGGAAAAGCGAGAATGCGTGTTATTTCCGGTCCGTCCTCTAAGTGTTTATGTGGGCTGTGAATTGGGTCGGCGATAAGGAGAACCGAACCTTGACCGGAAAGTGGTCATTACCATACGCACGTTCGCATTTCCTCCTTCCGAGGTGTGATGTATATATTTTTTTTCTTCTATTGAATTCATGTGTAATATAGATGTTCCAAATTTGACCGAAAGGTGTGATCCAATATGGCATGAAGGTCCGCATCGACACCTTATTGTTTCCATGCACGCATCATCAGTACTTTAATATATTATACAAACAAAGGGTTGTGGCAGATGACCTAGTTGTCAACGCTATCATAGAAAGAAACGGAAACGGAACTTATTAATTTTTTTCCGCTTCCGGAAATATAATACTTAAAAAAGATCAGAAAATATTCTAAAATACGGCTTGTAACATTTGGGATTCAAATTTTTATAGTCACCTATGCGTCCTATGGCAACCCAGCAACCGAGAAAACAATGTCGAATTTTGTTTGTTTGTGTCAATCCAGTGACAGTTTCTGCGGGCATGGATGCAAACGAAGCTGCGAATATTGCGTGTTAGAACCTGTTACCGACCAAATCGAAAAAGGTATGTGCCCTGTTACGACTCAATTAAGCAGTGGTTATGTAAAAGGGGATGCCGATGCTATAAGTATAGACGAAAATGTGTTGCTCGCCTATTTGTTTATTATTTTCCTAGGTTACGCCACGAATGTTATCAACCATTTACAGTACCTGTAACCATGGATGCAATGCTTATTTACGTTGTCGGTAGCGGAAAAACATTATAACACGAAACTAAAAGAAAGTTTATTATTACGATAATACCATTAATAAACAATTAATAATGTTGATCTTGGCCTAAATTGAATAGCGTTGTATTGCAACCCTCTTGAGTTCGCGTTAGGATTCCAGCAGTGTGATAATATTACCCTCCCGCGTCGTTGCGAATGATCTGACGGTTGAATTCCACTTAAACCTGTGTATACTGTCCTTGGAATTCTATGCATCCCTTCAAATAAAGTATATTCATTGCAGGAATTCGTAAATACATTCAAACAAGGATCGCATTAAGTGGTGAAGAGGGCCTGACCCAATACCAGCCGATTGTTCTGTGCCTCAGTCTCTCGTCAGAGACTGCGATTATTAAAGGGGGTCATTTCCTCAACCGTTTTCCATTAAAAAAAAAATGGTGATGTGGCCATCATGTCACTTTCTCCGACTTAATGGTATCATTTATATTTACGCTTTCAATTTAAATCATATTTTAAATGTACATCGAGCGTTTTGTAGACTCGTATGAAACTGACGTTTAAAACGTCACAATTATAAGATGGAAAAAATATACTTCAAATTCAAAAACTCAGTTTACTCAAAAACTAAAGAGATTTCGAAAAAAAACTTATTCTTAATAAGTTCTTCATTTTGGCATTCTCTACAATTATTATTAACATAAATTTGCTATAACTATTATCGTTTCATAATTATAAACCAAAAACATTTTAGAAAATTTAAAAAAATTATTGATTTTTCAGACTTTGATCGGCCGTAGCGGCCTTTTTTTGACTGAAAAAGCAACGGAATATTTGCTTCCTCTATTAGAGTAAGTAATACAGCACCAGCGGCATCTTCGTCTTTGCCTCACCAGCGAAAATCCACGAGCCGCCCCTGCCCAAAACCCCCGCTTGGCGCGACCCTGCAATCCGCCGCCAAAGCACGACGAAGTTATAACCTCCGCCCGTTGGAATACGATTCCGCCGAATGGCCAGAAATTCCCCGTAAAGCGGTGAACGTATTGAAATGAATCACCCCTTAATAAATCCATTCCCCGTAACACATCGAACGTATTAACATTAATCATCCCGTAAATTGATTACAATTAGATAAAGCGACGACACGCATACATTTACAATAAGACGAGCTTGATTCGTCGGAAAGTTAACGCGAAACATCACTAACCTTAAAACTGCTACCAATGGTGAATTCCGTATCCGCAGCACGTGTCCTGGATGTTCCTCTCAACGTCTCGATGTTTGCATCCATTCACTTGCCACTTTTACAATAATTAAAACGCGTATTTACCACCCGCACATCACAATTCAACCGGAAAATAAACGCACAAACAAACAACCTGCAATTGTTTGAAACCAAGCGCGACCCGATGAAGTGCCATGAGAGAGCGCGAATATGCGGAATCAGTGCGGCCGAGAGAGACCGTAAATATGGTGCCAGTCGCCGCCGGTGTTCCCTCCGTCCTTGTTTTATATTCGCCTCGCGCCGCGTTCCATTTCACTCGATCATAATGCAAGCGGCGGCGCTGTGTACTACTGTCCGTGTCACTTCGCCATTTTCAATTAATTTCGAGTAATTTTACAAATACAATCGGTGTGTGTGTGTGTTAGTTGAAGGTGTGGTGTAAATACGGAGGAGGATTACGATGCAAGAATGGTCGCTGTTGATACACCGTGAATTGAAGAAATTACAAATGATGATTTCACGCCGGGCCGAGCGAAAATGGGTAAGTGTGCGGAAGAGAAATATCCACGCGCATGAACACAAGTTTTAAAACTTTTAATAAAGTGTTATACAGGTAATTAGTAACGTACAACACACTTAGTAAGCACATTTATAATAATAATAATAATACGAACAGCTTATATTCACAACTGTAATGCTTCTGCAACAAGTGAGTTTTTTAATTTGATTTATTAAAGATTTAATAAACAGTAATTGTTAATTTCATACAGCACTGTTTTAGATTTTAACAACTAATTAATAAGCGTAACGAAGTTTGTGTACTTTTGCACCTTTGAATCCACGTGATCACGTGTAATTAGCACAAAAGTTGCCGGTATCCAATAACTTTGATAAGGAGTTGTTAAGTTAAAGTTTAGGATCAGATTAACCGGATTTACTTTAAAATTGGTCCAACTTTCAAGTTCCAAGAAATAATAAACATAGGGCGGATTATATTTGAATAGGTGATTTGTTTTATGCGTGTGTGTATATAGAGGGTGTCCCATTACATACAAAAAATGGTTCAATAAAAATTATGCGATTTTTTTTATTGCATCCGTACAGGGTGTCCCACCGAAACTAACCCCAAGGCGGAATATATGAATGGGAGATTTGTTTTATGTGTGTATATACAGGGTGTCCCATTAAATACAAAAAATGGTTCAATACAAAATGTGCGATTTTTTTTATTGCATACATACAGGATGTCCCACCGAAATTAACCCCAAGTCGGAATATATATGAATGGGTGATTTGTGTGTATATACAGGATGTCGCATTAAATACGAAAAATGGTACAATAAAAGTTGTGCGATTTTTTTTATTGCATACATACAGGGTGTCCCACCGAAACTAACCCCAAGGCGGAATATATGAATGGGAGATTTGTTTTATGTGTGTATATACAGGGTGTCCCATTAAATACAAAAAATGGTTCAATACAAAATGTGCGATTTTTCTTATTGCATACATACAGGATGTCCCACCGAAACTAACCCCAAGTCGGAATATATATGAATGGGTGATTTGTGTGTATATACAGGATGTCGCATAAGATACGAAAAATGGTTCAATAAAAGTTGTGCGATTTTTTTTATTGCATACATACAGGGTGTCCCACCGAAACTAACCCCAAGGCGGAATATATGAATGGGAGATTTGTTTTATGTGTGTATATACAGGGTGTCCCATTAGATACAAAAAATGGTTCAATAAAAATTGTGCGATTTTTTTTATTGCATACATACAGGGTGTCCCACTGAAACTAACCCTAAGACGGAATATATGAATGGGAGTTTTGTTTTATGTTTGTATATACAAAGTGCCCCATTAGATACAAAAAGTAGTTCAATAAAAGTTGTACCATTTTTTTTATTGTATACATACAGGGTGTCCCTCTAAAACTAATCCCAAGGCGGAATATATATGAATGGGTGATCTGTTTTATGTGTATATATACAGGGTGTGCCATTAGATACAAAAAATGGTTCAATAAAAGTTGTGCTATTTTTTTTTATTGCACACATACAGGATGTCCCACCGAAACTAACCATAAGTCGGAATCTATATGAATGGGTGATTTGTATGTATATACAGGGTGTCCCATTAGATACAAAAAATGATGCAATAAAAGTTGTGCCATTTTTCTATTGTACACATACAGGGTGTCCCACCGAAGCTAACCCCAAGGCGGAATATATGAATGGTAAATTTGTTTTATGTGTGTATATACAGGATGTCCCATTAGATACAAAAAATGGTTCAATAAAAGTTATGCCATTTTATTTATTGCATACATACAGGGTGTCCTACCGAAACTAACCCCAAGGCGAAATATAAATGAACGGGTGATTTGTTTTATGTATGTATATACAGTGTGTTCCATTAGATGCAAGAAAAGGTCCAATAAAAGTTGTGCGATTTTTTTTATTGTACACATACAGCGTGTCCCAACGAAACTAACCTCAAGGCGGAATATACAGGGTGGAAACTTTAACTGGAACAAATTCGATATTTATGAAATGAGAAATTCCAGAAAAAAAAATCCTCGCACAGGTCGATTTTTGTTTTGTTATTTCGCACTTTTTAGCATCTTCAAAAATAGTATGACGTCACTAGTATTTCACGTATGACGTCATAGACATTTTTTTTCAAATAGAAACATTTTTTTTTTCACTAAATTTGAAGCCCTTTTAATTCTCTGTACAACTGTGTAAAAATATTTTCTTTTTTTTGTTTTTTATTTTCCAAATTGAAAAAAAAATTAATAAACTTATTTAATGTATCAAATGTTCAAAATGAAAAATGAGCACCGTTCCTCTCTTGGCAAAAAGCCAATCGGTGATAAAACACATCCCTTACATTTTGAAACATTTCTGGTGGAAATGTCATTTCATACATTAAATTAAAAAATATAAAAAAAAAATTAAATAATAAATAAATACTAACAAAAAATCAAAAAACAAAATATTTTTACACAGTCGTAAAGGGAATAAAAAGGGCTACAAATTTAGTCAAATTAAAAAAAAATAGTTTCCATTTAAAAAAAATATTGATGACGTCATACGTAAAGACTAGTGATGTCATACTATTTTTAAAGACGCTAAAAAGTGCGCAATGAAAAACAAAAATCAACGTGTCCGACGATTTTTGTCTGGAACTCCTTATTTCATAAATACCGAATTTGTTCCAGTTAAAGTTTCCACCCTGTATATGAATAGGTAATTTTTTTATGTGTGTATATACAGGGTGTGCCATTAAATACAAAAAAACGGTTTAATTAAAGTTGTGCGATTTTTAATCTAACCTTTACGTTGCGTACATACAGGGTGTCCCACCGAAACTAACCCGAGGGCGGAATATCTATAAGATTATATATATATATATATATATATATATATATATATATATATATATAGATATGATTTGTTTTTTGTGTCCCGTTAGGTACAAAAAAAGGTTCAATAAAAAGTAGCACGATTTTTAATCCAACCTTGCCGTTGGATATATACAGGGTGTCCCACCGAAACCGCACAGTAAAATTCATCCAATATGGACTTGTAATTAATAATATTAATATATTGTAGTGAGATTTTCAACACCTATGTAATCGAGTGTGCTCTTTCTAATGCAAATATTTTCAAATTTGTATCACTTCCGGTTATACCGGAAGTCAACACCAACTTCCTTATTTTAAATGAGGTGCTATATTTTGTATCGCAAATTTTAACTCTAAATAAAATTCTGTAAGAAAAAACATTAAACAACATAACCTCGAAATTAAACATTTTTCGAGAAATTTGAGATTTTTAAAAATTTGGTGCTTTTTCATAATTCACTTTCAAAATACGTATCTTCGACAAAATAAAATCGAAGAGATGTCACGTTGGCTATAAAAAGTACGAGTTTTAATCCAATCGTTTCGTTGGATATATACAGGGTGTCCCACCGAAACCGCACAATAAAATTCATCCAATATGGACTTGTAATTAATATATTGAAGTGAGATTTTCAACACCTATGTAATCGAGTGTTCTCTTTCCAATCGAAATATTTTCAAAATTGAACGACTTCCGGTTATACCGGAAGTCAACACCAACTTCCTTATTTTAAATGGAATACCAAATGTTTTATCGCAAGTTTGAATTCAACATAAAATTCTGTGAAAAAAATTATTAATCAACATAACCTCTAAATTTAACATTTTTCGAGATATTTGACATTTTGAAAAAAAAATGTGCTTTTTCATAAATAAATTTAAAAATACGTATCTTCAAGCAATGTCACGTTGGCTATAAAAAGTACGATTTTTAATCCAATCTTTTCGTTGGATATATACAGGGTGTCTCATCAAAACCGCATATTAAATATCATCCAATATGGATTTCTAATTAATATATTGTAATGATATTTTCAATTATATAATTGAGTGTTCTCTTTCCAATGAAAATATTTTCAAAATTATACAACTTCCGGTAATACCGGAAGTCGATACCTACTTCCTTATTTTAAACGCAACACTATATTTTTATCACCTCGGGGCATTGGCTTTTTATAGCCAACATTACAACCCTTTGATTCTCTTTTGTTCGGAGATACGTATTTTTGAAGTGAACTATGAAAAAGCACTAAATTAAAAAAAAGTCAAATATCTCGAAAAAGCTTAAATTTTGAGGTTATGTTACTTAATGATTTTTTTTTCATATAACATAACCTCTAAATTAAGCAGTTTTTTACGACTTTTTTCACATAACATAACCTTCAAATTCAACAGTTTTCGAGATATTTGACATTTTTTTTAAATTTGGAGTTTTTTTTCATAATTCACTTTAAAAATACGGTTAAAAATGTTGGTTATGAAAAGCCAATACCCGAAGGCACCCAGTAATTTATTTTTTGAATTCTAAAATACACAGTGTTCAAAATTTTTACGACATTTAATCAATTTTAAACGATTAAATTTCGATTTTTTTTAACAGAACACCCTGTATATTTCTACATATCATAACGAAGAATTCAGATCTGCATTGATCCGTCAGAATATCTAAAAATATACAGGGTGTTCTGTTTAAAAAAAAAATCGAAATTCAATGGTTTAAAAATCGAAACTTTTTGTAAACTTTCCAGTTTACACCTGACAACATAAATCCATTGGCGGAAGGTCACCGTTTCAATTAAATATATTTTTTATTTTTATTTTATCTACAAGGTGTGTCGGGAAAGTAATGATTTATAATTTATCTCCTTTTTACTCGGACGACCCTTTTTACAGTCTTTCCATTGGTTCTAATTGTGATTATTTTAGATTTTTATAGATTTATGAAGCTGGATCTATTTTGAGTCAATTTTGAAAGTTTTAACTCTGCGGCAATTGTTTTTATATTTTTTACATCACCGAAAAGTGGGCAACTTCAACCTGACTACAAACTCCGTTCTGGTGCGATTATTTAAAAATGTAGTGAAGGGATGTTTCTAGATTTTTATTGAATCATGAAGCTGAATCTATTTTGAGTAAATTTTGAAAGTTTTAACTCTGCGGCAGTTGTTTTTATATTTTTTTCCACCATCGAAAATTGGGCAACTTCAACCTGACTACAAACTCCGTTCTAGTGTGATTATTTCAAAATCTAGTGAAGGGATGTTTCTAGATTTATTGGATTATAAAGCTGAAGCTATTTTGAGTAAATTTTGAAAGTTTTAACTCTGCGGCAATTGTTTTTATATTTTTTCACACCACTGAAAATTGGGAAACTTCAACTTGACTATAAACTCTGTTCTAGTGTGAATATTTCAAAATCTAGTGAAGGGATGTTTTTAGATTTTTATTGGATTATGAAGCTGGATCTGTTTTGAGTAAATTTTGAAAGTTTTAACTCTGCGGCAATTGTTTTTATATTTTTTCACACCACTGAAAATTGGGAAACTTCAACTTGACTATAAACTCTGTTCTAGTGTGAATATTTCAAAATCTAGTGAAGGGATGTTTTTAGATTTTTATTGGATTATGAAGCTGGATCTGTTTTGAGTAAATTTTGAAAGTTTTAACTCTGCGGCAATTGTTTTTATATTTTTTCACACCACTGAAAATTGGGAAACTTCAACTTGACTATAAACTCTGTTCTAGTGTGAATATTTCAAAATCTAGTGAAGGGATGTTTTTAGATTTTTATTGGATTATGAAGCTGGATCTGTTTTGAGTAAATTTTGAAAGTTTTAACTCTGCGGCAATTGTTTTTATATTTTTTCACACCACTGAAAATTGGGAAACTTCAACTTGACTATAAACTCTGTTCTAGTGTGAATATTTCAAAATCTAGTGAAGGGATGTTTTTAGATTTTTATTGGATTATGAAGCTGGATCTGTTTTGAGTAAATTTTGAAAGTTTTAACTCTGCGGCAATTGTTTTTATATTTTTTCACACCACCGAAAATTGGGCAACTTCGGCCTGACTACAAACTCAGTTCTAGTGTGATTATTTCAAAATTTAGTGAAGGGATGTTTCTAGATTTTTATTGAATTATGAAGATGGATCTATTTTGAGTAAATTTTGAAAGTTTTAACTCTGCGGCAGTTGTTTTTATATTTTTTTCGCGACGACGAAAATTTGGCAACTTCAACCTGACTCAACTTAATAATTAGTTATGTGTGTTTTATTCTGTGTGTATATTTGGTACTGATAAAATAAGGCAGTTGGTTTGTTCATTAAATTTCCTTAAACAAACTAAGTGCCTAATTTTATTACTACCAATTTTCATAATGTTGATATTATAATGAACAGTCAACAAACGCCGTATAATTAAACTTAAAAAAAATTGTGTGTAATTATATACTAAGCAAACAAATATAATGTTGCCTTAATCAAATTTATACGCATTTTAAAATTACCCCCCAAGGCAAGTACACGCAATTAACAAGACCGAGACACGAAAAAATAAATAAAATCTAGGCCGAGTGTCGTATCGGTTTCGGCGGTGAAATAAAAGTGAAAAGAGTTTTCCTGGATCGGGAAAATGGAAACGTCGTTCCCGGTTCGCTTCTTGTCCCAGTACCACAGTTGTGTCGCGCATGTGAAACCGTGCAGATGCAACGCGGGTGATAAAAAGTTGGGGATACGCGCGACGAGCGTTCAGTCAAACTCTTCGCCTGTTCCCGTCCGTTCCTGTGTGTTCCTGCGGGATATTTTACGGGCGCGCACACGGGAGAGAAGGGGCTCTTTTAAAAGTTTTTCGCCGGCCGGAGGGAAACCGTTTATTGGGAGGAAGTTTACGTAAGTGCGGATTTTCTTTTTTCCTTTTCGTCTTCGAGGGTAATTGGATTTTTGTTACTTTTCAAGTTGATAGATTTATTGTTTCAATAGAAATCAATAGATTTATTGTTTATACATACTTTATATGATTTAATAACCTTGGCGGTAGAATTTTGCATTTTTTTTCTCACACGTACAAATTGTATTTTCTTTGTTAAAAGCGGTTTCCCGTGTATATTTTAAATAAATAAATAAATATTTACGCACTTGTAACTTTGTTTATTAAGAAAAGTGATATGGAATAGAAAATTGATGGGCAAAGCAAAATTTAATTGATTTTTGTAAACAGATAAATCAGCAAATAAAAAAACAAATTTCAATATTATCCGGAAAATCATAATTTAAGAAATTTCAGTTTTAGTTTCGAAATTAAAATTTGTATGATTGTCCACTTGCTTTTGGCAGACGGTAGAAACATGATTTTTGTAAACAAATAAATCAGGAAATTAAAAAACAAATTTCAATATTATCCGGAAAATCATAATTTAAGAAATTTCAGGTTTGGTTTTGAAATTAAAATTTGGATAATTGTCCACTTGCTTTTTGCAGACGGTAGAAACAATGTATATTTTTGACTTATAATCAAAAAAATGAAAATTACCGAAAGTGTAATCATATCTGCTTTTGGCAAACGGCCACAGATATAGATGTTGTCAATTTATCTATATGTACAGGGTAGCCCAAATTCGATGTTTTCATAGGCTTGGCAACCTTTAGAGTTTAATTGATTAAAGTATTTTCAGTATTTAAAAGCCTCTTCAAATTGCTCCAGTGTAAGAGAAAACTGGTCGAGAATTTTAAAATAAATTTTTTGAGACAAAAATTCTTAACAACAATTATACATCAAAGATACTCGATATATCGGGACTGATCAGAGTTGATCACGCATGTGATCCAGATCATATAAGTAAAATAAACATAAATAATAAAAAAAGATACTCGATACAATATTTTATATATTTATTGCTGAAACATTTTCTAATGCATATTAAAATATAATTGTCTTGGGTCTTGAGTTGATTCTTCCTACTACAAGATATTTATTAGCTGACTTTACATGTACGTACAGAAATTTAATGTTTACAAATCATTGTTAGTATGATTAGTCTGATAAATCTGATAAATAGATTCTTATTGATACAAAATATTCAAAATTCGAAAATTTGGATTATTTTTCCGAGAAATATTTTTATTATTTCTACAAGTTTTTAATCTTAACACTTTGTTAATTTATGCTAATGGTTTCCAGTGCTGTAAAAAATATTCAAAACTCATGGCACCATGGGCGTCCGCAGGTGGGGGCTAGGGGGGGGGGGGAGGCGCTGCTCCCTCCTGGAAAATGAATTTATTAAATTAAAGTAATATTTTATATACTAATCGGTAAATATATACTTTAACAATCACATCAAAATTTAAAATTATAACAAAAAGCGCGTTCCACGTTATGTTCGATGAATCCGAAAAAAGTTGACGTACAACGACGAGCGGGCACGGTTCCACCCGACGCGTATAATACAGCGCGATCGAAAAAAAGTTGGCCATGAGATAAAATTCCTAAACTTATTAGCAAGTGTCAAGCTGGCGTATATTGATATTTTCAAATTTAAGAACTAAAAAAAGACATTCGGCGGCTTTTTGTTCATGACCTGCTTTGATTATGTTTTTATTCGATCTCGCTGTATTATTTCTGTACATTTTAGTAGAAATGAACAATTTTTGACAGTTGTAAATTGTTATTTTTGGCAGTTGAAAATTTCCTTTTTACTTCCGACGTGCCATTTGTGATGATAGAAATGTGCGATTTTTGACAGTTGTCATTTTTAACAGTTGAAATTTTGTTTTTTCTTTTAATATAAAAAAAATAATTTTTGATTGTAGAAATCCACAATTTTTGGATGCTACTAATTTCTTTATTTACCGTTGAGTCGTACAGTTTGTGGTGGCAGAAATGCAGAATTTTTGACAATTTGAAATTGTCATTTTTGACGGTTAAAAATGTATCTCTTTACTATTGAAAAATGTCGTTTCTGACACTAAAATTGCATAATTTTTGACAATTTGTAATTGTTACTTTTGACCGTTACAAAATTTCCCTTTTTTAATATTGAAACATGCCGATAGTGATAGTGGAAATGCCAACATTTTGACAATTAAAAAAATTTTTCATTTGGAATTTTTCTTTTTATTGTTGAAATGAAACCGTTTTCAGTAATGAGCAATTTTTGACAGTCCTGAATGGTTATTTTTGGTAATTGAAATTTCCCTTTCACCGCCAACGTGCCATTTGTGATGGTAGATATGTGCGATTTTTGACAGCTCGAAATTGTCATTTTTGGCAGTTGAAATTTCCTTTTTTTTTAATATCAAAAAATACCGTTTTTACTTATAAAAATCCACAATTTTTGATCGCAGCAAATTGCTTAATGTGCCGTTTGTGATGGCAGAAATACAGAATTTTTGACAATTCGAAATTGTCATTTTTGACGGTTAAAAATGTATCTCTTTACTATTGAAAAATACCGTTTCTGACAGTAGAATTGCACAATTTTTGACAATTTGGAATTTTTCTTTTTATTGTTGAAATGAAACCGTTTTCAGTAATGAGCAATTTTTAACAGTCCTGAATGGTTATTTTTGGCAATTGAAATTTCCCTTTCACTGCCAATGTGCCACTTGTGATGGTAGATATGTGCGATTTTTGACAGTTCGAAATTGTCATTTTTGGCAGTTGAAATTTTCTTTTTTTTATATGAAAAATGCCATTTTTGATTATAAAAAACCACAATTTTTGATCGCAGCAAATTGCTTAATGTGCCGTTTGTGATGGCAGAAATACAAAATTTTTGACAATTCGAAATTGTCATTTTTGACGGTTAAAAATGTATCTCTTTACTATTGAAAAATACCGTTTCTGACAGTAGAATTGCACAATTTTTGACAATTTGGAATTTTTCTTTTTATTGTTGAAATGAAACCGTTTTCAGTAATGAGCAATTTTTAACAGTCCTGAATGGTTATTTTTGGCAATTGAAATTTCCCTTTCACTGCCAATGTGCCACTTGTGATGGTAGATATGTGCGATTTTTGACACTTCGAAATTGTCATTTTTGGCAGTTGAAATTTTCTGTTTTTTTAATATCATAAAATGCCGTTTTTGATTATGAAAATCCACAATTTTTGATCGCAGCAAATTGCTTTATGTGCCGTTTGTGGTGGCAGAAATACAGAATTTTTGACAATTCGAAATTGTCATTTTTGACGGTTAAAAATGTATCTCTTTACTATTGAAAAATACCGTTTCTGACAGTAGAATTGCATAATTTTTGACAATTTGTAATTGTTACTTTTGGCCGTTGGAAATTTCCCTTTTTTTAATATTGAAAATGCCGATAGCAGTGGCGGCTCGTGGAAGATGTTAATGGTAGAGCCACTTATACAATATACCCCCCCCCCCCTTTTAAAGAAAGTAGGAACGATTTATCTTCTAGATCAAAGCAACTGGCGAAAAAGTGTTTTAAGAATCAAATAAAAATTCTTGCTGAGCTTGACTCTACAGGCAGTGCCTTGGCTCCTTGGATCTATATAACAAACCGTCCCTGGTTATAACCCATAAAAAAATTATTAGAATTTAAGAAGTTACTTATATTCTTAAAATATAATTATTTTGAAGTTGCATAGAATTATTTCAGAATTTTTAAGCAATTTCTACATTTTTTTAAATATTTTAGAAAATGCTCAATTTTGAACACAATTAAGAAATTCACGTTTAACCAAGAACAGTTATAACACAGTAAAAATTTATTGAAATTTAAGAAATTTATTATATTCTAAAAATATTCGTTCTCCGTTACGAAGTACGAGAAAGTATTGTGATCGTGATTTTTTTTCAAAATTTTTTTTTACGAAAATATCCGTTTTGGGGTCCCTAGATGCCATTTCAACAATTTCCGGAATTTTTTTTTGTGTCTGTGTGTGTGTGTGTGTGTGTCTGTTGTGTGTGTGTGTTTTTTTTTCCAAATCTCGTTAGTTTTTGAGTAAACCTTGTTTTTGAATTTGAAGTATAATTTTTCCGTTTCATAATTTTGACGTTTTAAACGTCAGTTTCATCGAAGTTTACGCAAGGCTCGATGTACATTTAAAATATGATTTCAATTGAAAATAAACCATGAAAGTGTAAATATAAATAATGATACCATCGGAGAAAGTAACATGATGGCCACATCACCATTTTTTCAATTTTTGGCTATTTTAAAATACGCCTTGTAAGATATGTGAAAACACAGTTAAATAGTTATTTGTGTGGTCTTCTCCGCAGAATTCAGTGGCGTTTTTTTTTAAATTTGACTTTAAATTTAGGAATTATGATATTGTTGCAGGAAAATCGCGCTTCCTTATTGTTTAATATTACTTCTTTATATAAACCTTAGGAGTGAACAACTAAAGAATGTTATAGTCAATAAAATGGTTGAAACAATGATTACGCATAAAACAATCGCAACAAATAACTTCTAAGGGTCTCCACTGTAGTAGTAATAATAATAAAAAAATTATGGCTACTTCACGGATAATATTTAATAAGCAAACTGAAGCTGAATAATAACCAATATCACCTTTTTGTTCATTTTTTTCAAACTAACTTTGGCTTTAAAACATAAAAAAACATTTTAAAAAAAATGGTGTGTTTGTTCGACTTATGTACCTGTGATCATTAATAAATATTATTATTATTATTATTATTATTATTATAAAAAAGGTAGAATTTTTCTAAAATCGTAATAACACAAAGTTAATTTTTTTTTAAATGGAACCCCCTCTATATTTTTTGTCATTGAATAGAACTTTAAATCATCTTTACATGAATAATAAAAAAAATATGCAAATTAACGAGAAATAACGATTATATTATAAATTTTGCGCTGTAAATCTTAAATCAAAAGTAGAAATAAAAGAATAAGCACCCCAATGAATTCTCTTAACGTTACCGACAGTAATTTTAGACCACAAGTTACATTTTTTAAAAGACTTGTGTAAGCATTTATTTAACACATCCTAATCTGTATTTCATTATAACAATCAAATTATTATTAAAAAATGTTGATGTGACCATCATGTAACTTTCTCCGACTTGATGGTATCATTTATATTTACGCTTTCATGGTTTATTTTCAAATGAAATCATATTTTAAATGTACATCGAGCGTTTTGTAGAATCGAAGAAACTGACGTTTAAAACGTCAAAATTATTAAAGATGAAAATGGCCAGTTTACTCAAAAACCAAAGAGATTTCGAAAGAAACTTATTCTTTATAAGTTGTTCATTTTGGTATGCTCTACAATTATTATTAACATAAATTTGCTGTAACTATTATCGTTTCATAAATATAAACCAATAATGAAAAAAATAAATGTCTCGATAACAATGATTTTACGAAAAATATTTGTTCACTTTTTTGTTGTGTTCAATATTTGTTTAAATGTTTTTGTGATATTTTTCATATTTAAAAGAATATTGGAAGAAAACAAAAGCCCATTTACGGTGTACGAAATTATACCGAAAGCTTTTCAGTTCTTCGGATTACCAAATAAGACTTATGTTTAAAGTCTCATATGAATTGCTCAATTTGGCCAGTTTTTTCCAAAGTAATTCAAGGTCATATAGAACGATCATAATGAAAATAAAATCCAAAAGTTTTTTAATTGGTTTTATAAACATTATTTTTTTACTGACGAAGGAGTGGATGAAATATTCTGAAAAAATTTATGAAAATAGTCCACCCAATTATCCATTTGACCAATTTTTTTCAAGGTCATTCAAGGTTATTTCGACACAGAAAAAATTTCAAAAGATTTTAAACAAAACTTTTTAAATCGATTTTTTAATCATTATTTTTATACTGACGAACAAGTGGATGAAAAATTCAGAAAAAATTCATGAAAACAGTCCACCCAATTACCCATTTGACCAATTTTTCCCAAAGTCATTTAAGGTCATTTAGGTACTGGAAAAATTCCAAAAGTTTGTAAATCGATTTATTTAAATTATTTTTTTACTGACGAACGAGTGGATGAAAAACTCTTGAAAAAATCATGAAAATAGTCTACCCAATTACCCATTTGACCAATTTTTTCAAGTTCATTCAAGGCCATTTAGACACTAAAATATTCCAAAAGTTTTTGAAATCGATTTTTTAAACAACATTTTTTTACTGACGAACGAGTGGATGAAAAATTCTGAAAAAAATCATAAAAATAGTCCATACAATTACATATTTGATCCTTAATTCCAAGGTCATTTAAACCGTAAAAAAATTCGAAAAGTTTTTTAATCGATTTTTTAAACACTTTTTTTACACTGACGAACAAGTTGATGAAAAATTCTGAAAAATTTCATGAAAATAGTCCACCCAATTACCGATTTGAACGCTTACGAAGTTCCTTTATTTAATTATTTATTTATTTTTATTACTTTATTTTTTATAAAAAAATACGATTTTTTGTTTTGATTTAAAAAAATATGAGATTTTGACAATTTGCGTTGATTTAAAGTGGAAATTTTCCAATGATTTTTAAAAATGTGTTAAATTCGCTACATGTTCACGTTTAAATCATCAAATCTAAGAACGCGTTCAGCAGTTACGTAATTAAAAAAAAAATTGTTTTGACTTGAAAATTTGCGTTTTTTGACTATTTGAATTTTTGGCAATTTGCGTTGATTTAAGATGGAAATTTTACAATGTTTTTTCAAAACGTATTAAATTCGCTACATTTTCACGATTGAATCATCAAAATCTAACAACGCGTTCAACAATTATATATATTTTTTTAAATACAATTTCTTGTTTTGATTTAAAAATTTACGATTTTGGAAATTTGCATTGATTTAAGGGGGAAATTTTTTAATAACTTTTCAAAAAGTGATAAATTCGCTATAATTTCAAATTTAAAAATCAAAATCCAACTACGCGTTCAACAGTTATATGATTTAAAAAAATACGATGTTTTAGTTTTGATTTTTGACAATTTATATTGATTTAAGATGAACATTTTCCAATGATTTTTTAAAATGTGTTAATTTCGCTACATTTTCACGTTTAAATAATCAAAATCTCACAATGCGTTTAGCAGTTACCTAATTATTTTTTTTCTGTTTTGACTTAAAAAATTGCGTTTTTGGCAAACAGTTTTGTTTGATTTTTTGTTTTGATTTAATAATTTACGATTTTGGCAATTGATTTAAGATGAAAATTTTCTAATAATTTTTTAAAATGTGTTAAATTTGCTACATTTTCACGTTTAAATAATCAAAATCTAACAACGCGTTCAGCAGTTATGTAATTTAAAATAATGGTGATGTGGCCATCATGTTACTTTCTCCGACTTGATGGTATCATTTATATTTACGCTTTCATAGTTTATTTTCAATTTAAATCATATTTTAGATGTACATCGAATGTTTCGTAGACTCAGATAAAACTGACGTTTAAAACGTCAAAATTATGAAAGGTGGAAAAATTTAGTCAAAAACTAAAGGGTTTTCGAAAAAAACTTATTCTTTATAAGTTGTTCATTTTAGCATTCTCTACAATTATTATTAACATAAATTTGCTGTAACTATTATCGTTTTATAATTATAAACCAAAAATTAAAGAAAAATAATAAATTTTTTTCTCGAATAAAACGGATTTTATAAAAAATGTTTTCAAGCAAAAGATGTTAATTTCTTTGTTGTCTTCAAAGTTTGTTTAAATGTTTTTGTAATATTTTTTATATTTAAGAAAATATTGGCAAAAAACAAAAAACAGTTAAGGTAAACGCCCACTTCCGGTGTACGAAATTTTACCAAAAGCTTTTCAGTTCTTCAAATTATCAAATAAGACGTATGTTCAAAGTTTCATATCAATTGCTCTATTAGTTTTTGAGATACTGCTCGCACAGACAGACGCACACACACACACAGCACACACACAGACACAAAAAAATTCTCCAGAAATTGTTGAAATGGCATCTAGGGACCCCAAAACGGATATTTCCGTAAAAAAAAAAATTGAAAAAAAAATCACGATCACAATACTTTCTCGTACTTCGTAACGGAGAAAGTAAAAACGTGATTTTTAGGTACACTTCTCTGGAAAACTACCGACAGATTTCTCTGAAATTTTCATATACATATTCTTACCTCCACAATAAGCATTAATGACTGAGGAATTAAAAATATCTCACAGCCAACTCTGAAACAAAATTTTGTGGCTCACACGATAACATTCATTTAATGCATTTGCAACAGATGAGGATTACAAAATACCGTATATCTACTATCCCTCCTCTCTAATCAGACGAGTTAATTGCGCATATTTGCATTTCACCCTTTAAATTTGCCCTTGCGAGGGAGAGAGAGTAATTATCCTCCTGGGATCGAAAATTACGGAACATTGAGGGAGGAAGAATCGTTTGAGGGATACAATGGGACGACCTTCACCTTTGTAGACGTCGGCGCTCAAAGAATTTTCTCGAAATGATGTAAAACATCCGTATTTTTTTTTTATGCTTCGGTTTTAAACGGTCACTATTATCGAACTAGGATATACAGAGCGCGCCTAAAGTACGGAATATATTCAGTAAAACCGAAATAAAATATTTAACAGGTCGATTTTATTTTATTTACGATTATTATTAAAAAAGTTGTTTTTTTTCGATTTTTCCCATTTTCGAGTTTTCTTTGCTGACGCGTCACGGGCTTCAAGTTGACATTTGATCTTGCGAAAGTACATTTTCCAAGGCGCCTTGAATGGATCTTTCCAGTGATGTGCAGAAACCCGCAATCGAACCAGTGGTTTCTTCAGAAAATTATTTCAAAAGCAATTTTTGAGAAAAAGTAGAAGGGGGTACCCTTGGGTAGATTTTCAGGTTTTCGTCAAAAATTAAAAATCACAAATTTTAATTGAATCGGACTAATTAGCAGACGCGGAGCACAGATTTGAAAACCGCGTTCAATTTGGAGTTTTCGTTTAGCCGCTACGGCCGATCAAAGTCTGAAAAATCAATTATTTTTTTTAATTTTCTAAAATGTTCATGGTGACTAGCTATTTTTTTTGCTATTGAAGATAGCTGAAATTTTTTAACGGCAATCAATTTCTCTCGTCTTTCTGATGAAAAAAAGGTATACTTCAATAGTCTACGATGATTATTAAGAAAGTTGCATTTTTTATCAAAATTTCCAAGGGGTTTACTCGTGTCTTTTTTCAGGTTTTCATCAAAAATTAAAAATCTCTTATCCGACTAATTGACGTACGAGGAGCTCAGATTTGCAAACCGCGTTCAATTTGGAGTTTTCGTTTAGCCGCTACGGCCGATCAAAGTCTGAAAAATCAATTATTTTTTTTAATTTTCTAAAATGTTCATGGTGACTAGCTAATTTTTTTGCTATTGAAGATAGCTGAAATTTTTTAACGGCAATCAATTTCTCTCGTCTTTCTGATGAAAGAAAGGTATACTTCAATGGTCTACGATAATTATTAAAAAAGTTCTCGCAGAAGCGAGCCTTAAATATTTAAGCTAGAAAAATATGATTTATACAAAAGTTGTAGATAATTGTCGACTTTATAATCGGAATATATTTTTCCCCGCAGCGGAGAGCCAACATGAACCAATGTTTTTTTTTTAATAGAACACTAGGTATATTTTTGCATTTTTATGTGTACATTTCAATACTAATTAAAGTGATTAAAAATAAAATATAACCATTTCTGAGTTATTTTGTTTCTTCAGCAATATTTGAAGTCACAGAAACATTTTAAAATTATCGAAGCTTTACATTTTTAGATGATTAGGTTTGTTTAAGCGAATACATTCTTGGTTGATGGTTGAGGCGTTAACTTCGTGATACATTTTTTTTTCTTCGTTAAAATCACACTTTATTTTATAAGATTTTTTAGGACTTTAAGTTTGAAAATGATCGAAACTCGAGTCACAAAGAAACTGTTTTATTTAAAGTTCCAAATAAATGCTATTTTAATGAAGTAAGAAGACCTTCACTAAATGCAAAGAATCTTCAATTTTTTTAAATGGAACACCCAGTATATTTTTAAAGAAATTTAAAGTCATTTCTAAAAATTCATGTTGTGTTGTCGTACCTTTTTAAAAATACCTAGTTTGCTAGGTTTACAAATAATTAATAATAACTTTTAAAGTATTATTTATAAATCTCAGCTTGTTCAGCATTTGGTATTCACTGGATATGAAATCATTGATTTGAAATTAATTGATGAACACGCAAGGGGGAGCTGTTGAATCGATTACTGATACAAATTACACTCAAACTTGGATTTGAACTTGAGTTGTCGAACATATTGGAACACTTTGATGAAGGTGCTTTTTTAAAATTATAACATGTGAATTAATGTCTCCATTTGAAATTACTGATAATAACAGGTGTTTACGCCCGCAGAGATTTAACAGGAGTTAAGAGTTTTAATGATTAAACTAAAGATATTTAACAGGATTTAAGTGATTGATTAATTAAACTAAAAAAAAATAACAAGATTTAAAAGATTTATTAACCAGTTAGGTGTTATGTCGAATAAGTACTTGTCTTATTGCCATTTTTGCATACTCGTCAGAAACAGCCAAACAGAAGAAATTGCAATATTTTGTGTTTATGCCAAGTATAACACAAAGTATTGCAATTTTTACAAAAATTCTGCAGAATAGTGTAACTGTGCGGCTTTAAACTATTGAAATTTAGACACGGAGTTTCATAACAAGTTACAGACCAAACTTGTGTTTTTTTTTTTAATGGAATGTCTTATATTTTTTTAGCATTTTTAAATTGCTTGTTAGCTAGGGTTTCAAATTGTTTATACAAACATTTGCAGAAAATCATAATTAATTTAATTTAGTGAGTTTTAGGGTTCAAAATTGCTTTAACATAAATCAGGGTCAATCCATATAAAATCGCTGACAAATTTTTTCACCCATGTTTACTATATTCAATATATATAATATTACTCAATAATTTTTCAGATGTTCAGTTTTTTTTTGTGATTGGCCATTGGTATGTCGGCCTATTTTGAGAGGTTTGCGTTAAAGCTCCTCGGTTTTTAGAGATATTTGGTTCAAACAAAAACCATGTTAAGGAGTATAAAATATATAATATTTTCTATCCAGTATATATCTATATTATTTCATAATTTTAAAGTTATATTGCAGAATAGTCTTATGGCTAAACTTCTCCCGAATCTTTCTTTCCATTTACAATTAGAAGTTTTGAACAATCAAGTCGTTTATTATTATTATTATTGTGCGTACAAGGACGTGCATTTATTTTTTATTCTCTTTAAAAAATTGTGTCATTAAATATTTTTGATTAAGGACGCTTGGTAATTTGCACGCACGCAGCAAATTGATTATTTGAGATTAATTATTAAATTCCTGTTGTCAAGGGTTGTCGGGGGATCGATGGTGGAATAATTAATTTGGTGCAAAAAGGCTCAGTCCTTTCATCCTAGTTCTTTATAAATGGACATAGTTAAATTAAAGTCGTGTTTTTGTCCCAAGGGAAGGATTTTAGGGAAAATCAATATTTAACACTTTTTACAATATTTTTTTTTAAATTAAAATTGACAGCAATAAATAATGGAAATTTGTTTACGGGTGTAAAGTTAGCAATAGATTTTAAAATTCATTTTTTTGCCATAAAAATGTACAATTTCCAAAACCTTCTATAAGCAGGGTCGTGTTACTACTAAAGAATACACATGAACCTCCCCCACCCCAAAATTTCTACCCCCTACAATTTTTCACACTATATAAAAAAAATCTTCTTTTTCGCAAACTTCGATGACCGATAAGAAAATGCTTAGTATTAATAGTAAAGCGTTTGTTCTTTATAAGAAAAATGTAAAAAAAAAATGGTGATGTGGCCATCATGTTACTTTCTCCGACTTGATGGTATCATAGCCATTTATATTTACGTTTTCATGGTTTATTGAAATCATATTTTAAATGTACGAGCGTTGCGTAAACTCGGATGAAACTGACGTTTAAAACGTCAAAATTATGAAACATGGAAAAATTATACTTCAAATTCAAAAACTCGGTTTACTCAAAAACTAACGAGATTTCGAAAAAAACTTATTCTTTAGAAGTTGTTCATTTTGGTATTCTCTACAATTATTATTCACACAAATTTACTGTAACTATTATCGTTTCATAATTATAAACCAAAAATTGAAAAAAAATTAATAAATTTTTTTCTCGAATAGCAATGATTTTATGAAAAATGTTTTCAAACAAATGATGTTCATTTCTTTGTTGTCTTTAATGTTTGTTTAAATGTTTTTGTGATATTTTTCATATTTAAGAAAATATTGGCAAAAAACAAAAAAACAGTTAAGGTAAACACCCACTTCCGGTGTACGAAATTTTACCAAAAGCTTTTCAATTCTTCAGATTATCAAATAAGACTTATGTTCAGAGTTTCATATCAATTGCTGTATTAGTTTTTTAGATACAGCGCACACAGACAGACACACACACACGCACACACACACACAGACACAAAAAAAAAATTCCAGAAATTGTTGAAATGGCATCTAGGGACCCCAAAACGGATATTTCCGTAAAAAAAATTTTTGAAAAAAAAATCACGATCACAATACTTGATTGAAGTAAAAATATTATCAATCACAAATTGATACAATATTACAACTGTTTTTTCTAAACATATTCAATTACAGATTACAATTATGTAATTTATGTTGAGTAATTGAATTAATGCTAATGTAGTTTGGGAGCTTACGGGTTTCAGTGTAATTCCAAAATAAATATGAAATCAAATTTATGAATTGTAAACTAATTTGCGGCCCGTAAACGTTGTCGGTGTAAATATTATCACTGGATGTTTAACGTGCAATTAAAATACCGTTACGGTGTAATATTTATTCTTGGATTTTTAAGTGAATTAATTTTCGTGAAGGAAAATATAGCACAATTACGACAATTAGAGAAAACCTGTGACAATATTTGTTTTTCTGTTCGTTGACCTTTATGTTTAATAACTTAGTAATATTTTAAATAAAAACGTCAATTTCGATGTGATTATTCATTAAGTAATTAGCGTAATTAGCAACACTAAAGGTCCAAAACATTGCATAATTAACAAAGCAAATAGATGAAGCATTTGGGTATTGGTAATATTATTTGAAATTTCAATTCGTAACATTAAAATTACATATTTACAAATATAAATATTTTTAGTTTCTCTGTTACGAAGTACGACAAAGTATTGTAATCGTGAATTTTTTTATTTTTTTTCTGTCTTGGAGTAGCTAGAGGCGATATCAGAGATTTCTGGAAGAAAAAAAAACATTGTCTGTCCCTGCCTATGTTTGTATCTGCGTATGTTTCTGTGTGTCTGTATATCGCCCAAACCGGACACCGAATTTTAATCGATGATTCCGATTTTTACTTTCTCCGTTACGAAGTACGAGAAAGTATTGTGATCGTGATTTTTTTTTCAAAAATTTTTTTTACGGAAATATCCGTTTTGGGGTCCCTAGATGCCATTTCAACAATTTCTGGAAAAAAAAATTTTGTGTCTGTGTGTGTGTGTGTGTGTGTGTGTCTGTGTGTGTGTGTGTGTCTGTGCGCGCTGTATCTCAAAAACTAATAGACCAATTGATATGAAACTTTGAACATAAGTTTTATTTGATAATCCGAAGAACTGAAAAGCTTTTGGTAAAATTTCGTACACCAGAAGTGGGCGTTTACCTTAACTGTTTTTTGTTTTTTGCCAATATTTTCTTAAATATGAAAAATATCACAAAAACATTTAAACAAATATTGAAGAAAATAAAGAAATGCGATTATTTTGTTTGAAAACATTTTTCATAAAATCATTGTTATTCGAGAAAGAAATTTATTATTTTTTTTTTCATTTTTGGTATACAATTATGAAACGCTAATAGTTAGAGCAAATTTATGTTAATAATAATTGTAGAGAATTCCAAAATGAACAATTTATGAAGAATAAGTTTTTTTCGAAATCTCTTTAGTTTTTGAGTAAACTGAGTTTTTGAATCTGAAGTTCATTTTTCCATCTTTCATAATTTTGACGTTTTAAACGTCAGTTTTATCCGAGTCTACGAAACGTTCGATGCACACTTAAAATATGATTTAAATTGAAAATAAACCATGGAAGCGTAAATATAAATGATACCATCAAGTCGGAGAAAGTAACATGATGGCCACATCACCATTTTTTTTTAATTCTACATATGAAATTTGTTTATTATTTGTAATTTGAGCGCAGTAGTTTATAGAATTTATATTAATTTTAGTTTAGTTTTCAGGATTATTTGGACGTGCCTAACTTAATATTATTTTTTTGTAAAAAAGAGATTTCTGTTCATAAATTTATAATTGTTGTTATTATTTTTATTATGTATACGTACATGTGTATTTATTCACGTATAATATTTATTGTAAACTAATATTATTATTATTGTATTGTTAAGCATCAATAAATATTGTGTTGTATTGAATTATTGCATTATTATTATTATTACAAAAAAATGTCCGACATCTTTCAGCCCTGAAGAATCGTAGATTATTTTTTATTTCTAATCGAAATTAAACGAAAAAAATTTAATTCCCTCGGAAAACCTTCGAAACATGAGTTCGTGGCGGAGTTGTTACGCTGGGGAAATTAACATGATGGCTGCATCAATATTTTCTTCTTTTTTTTTTATTTTCCTCGTTTTGTTTATGATTGTTGCCTTGTTATTATCAACTCACTTACAATTAGTATTTATAAAATTATGTTAATGTATTCTTACTATTTACCGCGTTATCTAAACGTGTTTAAGTGTTTATGGTAACTAGAGCTCGGATTTGTATGAATGAACAACTTATAAAGAATAAGTTTTTTTCGAAATCCCTTTAGTTTTTGAGTAAACTGTGGTTTTGAATTTGAAGTATAATTTTTCCATCTTTTATAATTTTGACGTTTTAAACGTCAGTTTCATCCTCTCGATGTACATTTAAAATATGATTTCAATTGAAAATAAACCATGAAAAGGTAAATATAAATGGCTATGATACCATCAAGTCGGAGAAAGTAACATGATGGCAACATCACAATTTTTTTTAGTTTTCCAGAAAAGTGTACCTAAAATCACGTTTTTTTTAATGGAAAAAGGCTGAGGAAATGACCCCCTTAAAGCCAAAAAATCAAAGACATCCCGTATATCCTGAAAACGGTGTCACTACTACTGCATCAAAATATGTATTCGTTGCGGGAAAGGAGAGTTATGCAAAGTGCACTTTTTCTTCAAGTTGTTCCCCGGTGTATGTAATAAATGTTCCGTATGTGCGCTATCAATAAATATTGCCGACATCCCAAGAGCTTTTTCCAGATGCTGCAGTCATCAGCTAAGAGCCCACACTAATTTTCTAAATTGCTGTCCCATTCATATTACGTGTAACAGTAGGGAGAATTATTACAGGGGAGGGGGGATGTATAATTATTGATTTGATAGTGAGGCTTGGGTAATTCAAATATTATTATTTTAAAAAGGGAATTGCTTTAGTTACATTTATTTGTAATAATAATTCGTTTGGTAATTATAGGTCATGCATAAGAAACATCAAAATCAAATAATTACTAAGCGGGCCATAGGAATTTACATGTAAAATTTGAAATCGGTGAATATTGGCTTCCCTAATTATTTGACAGAATCGGTGTTCTTACATTATTTTTAAATATTTTTAAGCTGAATCATTCGGTACCTTACTCAATGATTTCTGCAGAGTATTCACCGAGATAATTGCAAAAAACTTTACTATAATTTTTAATTAAAAATAAAGGTTAGCCATGAAATCATAATGGCCGATATTTCATTTTGTTCTAAAAAGTGACAGTAGATGTCGCATTGCGATTTACAATATTATCACACGCAAATTTATTACCGTCTATTGATCCAGCCTGAAAACCCCTCATAATATACAGCGTAAGGTAACTAATTACCAAATGCGAATTATGAAAAGTGACGTTTGACATTTCGCGGAGGCGCTTTACACAAGGGAATTATCGAAAAAGTCTGTTTGCTCTCATCAGGAAATTTTCCCAATCACCAAAAGTAGATTATCGGATTATCTGAATGGAAGTTGATTACAGGCAAACTTTCATTTCTCGTATATCTGCAATTTCCTTTTGTGTTCCCGATGAAAAAATCCCATTCATCGCATCTTTGCAGGAACAAAATTTAAAGACTAATCGCGTTTACAATCAGATACGTTCCAAGAAAAGTGAATTTAGATTTTTTTCCCGTATAACTTGTTTATTTTAACAGCAATTGAAATTTGTACTTTCTTAAACCAATGCTCTAATGAGGTGTTATTTTGCAATGGTCAACTCTTAAAGCACTTTTCTATAAATAAGGTGGTATTCATGGTTTTTTTAACTGTTGTTGCAAAATTTGTGATGATTCAATAATTGAGGAGTCGAACTGCAAAACTCGACTAATCCAATTCTGGGCCAAAATGAGCTTGGTATCGATTCTTACTGTCCAAACATAGATAAATCCGAATATGTGTGAATTACCTTTCAAAACGCAACAAATCATATTTAAAAATGCGACTAAACATAGCAACAAATAGACTTCCTGAACGTTTTTCGCGGTTTCTGAACAAATTATAAAAGTGGATTTGTTGAGTTTTGCAGTTCAACTCCTCAATTGACCATTGATAGTTTTATGGGCAAATCCGACTTTTTAAAGATATGGGGCGATGCGGTGTCGCATAAAAACTATAAAAAATTAAAGATTGAAAATACTTTATTTTCAATAATTTTTCGATGAATCAACAACAACGTTGTTTTACTGATACGAGTGAACACGAGAATAGAATATAAATTTATTAGATGTGCACACACATAAAAGACTATTTAATATTATAATAAAACACTTAACTTAGAAGCAGTGGTAGAAGCCTCCAGCATAAACAAGACTATTTATTCACGATATTTATTTTTAAGGTTAATGGAAATTGTATTTTGCATAAATAAGATTTACACTTGAAAAAATAAGACGTCTTAGGAGGTTTCCATTACGGGACTTTCCAACGCGAAATTTTCGGAAAAACAATACGCCTTTACGTAGAACGCAAACATGTTTATACAATCTGCTTCTGCGATTAATAACTTAATAGTTTTTGTTACAAAATAAATGTTATCTCATTGCGCGTGAACAGTAAACTAAATCTCAGTATTTGCGCTCGAATGCAAATATTGTCAGTGGATGTTTAACATCCAATTAAAATACCAGCAGCACACTGCGATTATTGTTCCTGGGAAATTGTACTAAAGTGGTTTTTGAATGTTATTTTTAATACATTTTTATACGATCGACACAAAATTAATTAAAACATCTAAAGCCTGGTCCTGAAATAATTAAAATTGGCGATTTAAAATTTTTGACGAAAACCTGAAAAACTACTACTACTCCTTCTTACTTTTTCTCAAAAATTGGCTTTGAAATAATTTCCTGAAGAAACCACTGGTTCGATTCCGGGTTTCTACACATCACTGGAAAGATTCATTCAAGACGCCTCGGAAAATGTTCTTTCGCAAGAACAAATGTCAATTTTAAGCCCGTGACGCGTCAGCAAAGAAAACTCGAAAATGGAAAAAATCGAAAAAATCAACTTTTATTAATAATTATCGTAGACCATTGAAGTACACCTTCTTTTTCATCACAAGAACAAGAGAAATTGATTATCGTTAAAAAAATTCAGCTATCTTCAATACCAAAAAAATTAGCTAGTCACCATGAACATTATAGAACATTAAAAAAAAAAATGATTTTTCAGACTTTGATCGGCAGTAGCGGCTAAACGAAAACTCCAAATTGAACGCGGCTTTCAAATCTGTGCTCCGCGTGTGCTAATTAGTCAGATTCAATTAAAATTGGTGATTTTTATTTTTTGACGAAAACCTGAAAATCTACCCAAGGGGTTTCTCAAAAATTGGCTTTGAAATAATTTTTTGAAGAAACCACTGGTTCAATTCCGGGTTTCTGCACATCACTGGAAAGATCGCTTCAAGACGCCTCGGAAAATGTGCTTTCGCAAGAACAAATGTCAACTTGAAGCCCGTGACGCGTCAGCAAAGAAAACTCGAAAATGGAAAAAATCGTAAAAATCAACTTTTTTAATAATTATCGTAGACCATTGAAGTATACCTTTTTTTTCATCAGAAAGACGAGAGAAATTGATTGCCGTTAAAGAATTTCAGTTATCTTCAATAGCAAAAAAATTAGCTAGTCACCATGAACATTTTAGAAAATTAAAAAAAATAATTGATTTTTCAGATTTTGATTGGCCGTAGCGGCTAAACGAAAACTCCAAATTCAACGCGGTTTTCAAATCTGTGCTCCTCATGTGCTAATTAGTCGGATTCAATTAAAATTGGCGATTTAAATTTTTTGACGAAAACCTGCAAAATTACCCAAGGGTCCCCCCTTCTTACTTTTTCTCAAAAATTGGCTTTGAAATAATTTCCTGAAGAAACCACTGGTTCGATTCCGGGTTTCTACACATCACTGGAAAGATCCCTTCAAGACGCCTCGGAAAATGTACTTTCGCAAGAACAAATTTCAACTTGAAGCCCGTGACGCGTCAGCAAAGAAAACTCGAAAATGGAAAAAATCGAAAAAATCAACTTTTTAAATAATTATCGTAGACCATTGAAGTATACCTTTTTTTTCATCAGAAAGACGAGAGAAATTGATTGCCGTTAAACAATGTCAGTTATCTTCAATAGCAAACAAAATAGCTAGTCACCATGAACATTTTAGAAAATTAAAAGAAATAATTGATTTTTCAGACTTTGATCGGCCGTAGCGGCTAAACGAAAGCTCCAAATTGAACGCGGTTTTCAAATCTGTGCTCCGCGTGTGCTAATTAGTCAGATTCAATTAAAATTGGTGATTTTTATTTTTTGACGAAAACCTGAAGCCCGTGACGCGTCAGCAAAGAAAACTCGAAAATGGAAAAAATCGAAAAAATCAACTTTTTTAATAATTACCGTAGACCATTAAAGTACCACTTTTTTTCATCAGAAGAACGAGAGAAATTGATTGGCGTTGAAAAATTTCAGCCATCTTCAATAATTAAAAAAATAGCGTGTCACCGTGAAAAATTCAAAAAAATCGATTTTTCAGACTTTGAACGGCCATAGTGGCTAAACGAAAACTCAAAATTAAACGCGGTTTTCAAATCTGTGCTCCGCGTGTACTAATTAGTCGGATTCAATTAAAATTGGTGATTTTTATTTTTTGACGAAAACCTGAAAATCTACCCAAGGGTACCCCCTTCTTACTTTTTCTCAAAAATTGGCTTTGAAATAATTTTCTGAAGAATCCACTGGTTTGATTCCGGGTTTCTACACATCACTAAAAAGATCTCTTCAAGACGCCTCGGAAAATGTACTTTCGCAATAACAAATATCAACTTGAAGCCCGTGACGCGTCAGCAAAAAAAACTCGAAAATGGAATAAATCGAAAAAATCAACTTTTTTAATAATTATCGTAGACCATTGAAGTATACCTTTTTTTCATCAGAAAAAGGAGAGAAATTGATTGCCGTTAAAATATTTCAGGTATCTTCAATAGCAAAAAATTAGCTAGTCACCATGAACATTTTAGAAAATTAAAAAAAAAATTGATTTTTCAGACTTTGATCGGCCGTAGCGGCTAAACGAAAACTCCAAATTGAACGCGGTTTTCAAATCTGTGCTCCGCGTATGCTGATTAGCCGGATTCAATTAAAATTGGTGATTTTTATTTTTTGACGAAAACCTGAAAAATCATCCAAGGGTCCCCCCTTCTTACTTTTTCTCAAAAATTGGCTTTGAAATAATTTCAAAATTAAAAAGATCGCTTCAAGATGCCTCGGAAAATGTACTTTTGCAAGAACAAATGTCAAATTGAGGCCCGTGACGCGTCAGCAAAGAAAACTCGAAAATGGAAAAAAATCGAAAAAATCAACTTTTTCAATAATTATCGTAGACCATTGAAGTATGCCTTCTTTTTCATCAGAAAAACTAGCTATCTTTTAGTAATAAAAAAAACAGACGAGGAATTGTTATTTAAAAAAATATATATTCTATGTACTTGGATTATGTTAACATCGTTATCCAATGAAAGCGGGAATCTACGCACGGCAGCTTTTTGAAATTCAACACTTTCCGCCTCGTTATCATTCAAGTGCCATCGAGTCATCGTTATCCACCGAATTAGGGTAATCTAAACCCAATTCTAGAATGCATGAATAATTGCGTGAGGATCGCAAGGGTGAATTGTTTTAATTTAAAAAAGAAGAGCGCCCAAAAATTCTTGAATTATATACTTGATAATTATTTGCGGTATGGTCTATCAAATAAATTTAATGACTCGACTTTCAATTTTCCAAAAGTTTTAATCAAAAAAAAAAACAAGGTGTTGGGAATGGCAGGAATCGTTTTGTACTCGTCGAGTAGATTTAGATAGAACAACAAATTAAATTCGGCACTTAATTGTGCTATTGATTGAATGACTAAATTTTTGCTATTATCTGGGGTAACATAAGTGGTGCATTTATTATCGAGAATTTGTTTATTAATGTCACGAATGTGAATCCCAACGACGGAAATGCAACGATTGTGACGCAATAGTTGCATTTTCCAAGATTGGGATTCACATGAGAGGGCATTTATTAAAAAAAAAAAGATTATTAAATACAAATTATACCTAGGATAAGAATAATAAGAATACGCGACTTAATGAGGTTTTTTGACAGGTGATAGGGTAATCATAAAAACCAGTTATTCGAGTTTAATCTGTCAAAATTTTAAGCCTACAAATTTAAATTTCTACAAAAAGTTCATTTTTCATCATCAATATATTACATTAAGGGCAACCATTTTTTTTTTAGTGCAAATCGTTGGTGATTGGTGATTGGGCAGTCATAAAGACCAGGTATTCGCGTATAATCTATCCAAATTTTAAGCTTCTGTCAAATTTAATGTGAAATTTCCTGACGAATTTTTACAAATAGTTCATTTTGAATCATCAAAATTTTACTTCTAGCGCAACAATTTTTCATACTAAACAGTTGTGATAATTTTTTTCGGCCAATTGCTTAGATTATTTAGAAATTATTCGATAATCAATTATTAGAAATTAACCTATTAAAATTTCAAGCTTTTGTCGAATTAAATGTGTTTCGAGCCAAATTTCAGCGCAAAGTTTACTAGCGCAGTCATTGTTCGTACTGCAAAGTTTTGATAATTTTCTTCAGGTAATTGTAAAGACCATTTACTCGAGATTATTCTGTCAAAATTTCAAGATATAAGTGTAATTTCCAGACGAAATTGTTGGTCAACAAAATTTTAACTTCTAGCGCAGTAATCCCTCAAACATTGTTATTAAATGAAAAAAAGAATACATCACAGAAAGAGAATTTGTAATTCTAAGCGCACATAACGTATTTCCGCAAAACTCGAATTGACACAATGTAAAGTTGAATTAATAACAATAATCCAAAGCTTGCGATTATTTCGTCCTCTGTGTTTAATCCAGCAGAAATATTAATATCTGACGAACTGCGTTTTCTTTTTTCTTACGCTATTAAATAATTACTCCTTATTAATGCTTCTATTATGCAAATGCACGTTTCCTAAAGTTAATTAGGAAAAGTAATAGGAAAGATTTGGGACAAGGTTTTAATAATAAATATCGGAGTTTAATGCGGATAAGGCAACATCTGCCGCGTTAATTAAATTATGAATTATGCTTTCCATGGGAAGAAATGAAATTTGAAAAGTGTATTCTCCAGTTGTACGGATGGTTGGAATCGTGGCAGGTTAATTCATAATTAAACTGAATTGAAAAAAAATATGTCATTCAAATGTGATTAGGTATATTGAGGGTTGTGGTGTATTTTTATTGGACTGATGGACGTACTTGTAATGAACTCCATGATTTTAATATTTTTTTACAGGAAACTCTGAAGTGGGCACCCTTGTAACGGGGTGTTGAATTGCGAAACGGGCCATAGGGATTTACATGTAAAATTTGAAATGTGTTAAAATTGGCTCCATTAATTATTTGACAGTATCGGTTCGTACATTATTTTTAAAAGTTTTTTTAGGCTGAATAATTTGGTACCTTGCTCAATGATTTCTGCAGAGTATTCACCAAGATAATTGCAAAAAACTTTACAATTATTTTGAATTACGAAAACAAAGGTTTGCCATGAAATCATGATGGCGGATATTTCATTTTGTTCTAAAAAGTGACGTTTGCCGTCGCATTACGATTTACAATCGTCCGTGTATTTTACATAAGAAAAAGTATTTATCATTAAAACGTTTTACTTAGGTACTATTTAAGCACTGTAAGTGAATTTAAAGAGAAGCAAAAGTACAATTTAAAATGTGTTACAGTTGGCTCCCTTAATCTAATATATAAAATTTTCGTGTCAGTGTTTGTAACGAAACTCCTTCGAAACGGCTTGACCGATTCTTATGAAATTTTGTGTGTATATTGAGCAGGTCTGAGAATAGGACGTAAACTATTTTTAATACCCCTACATGATAGGGGTGGTCCACCGCAAATTTTTTATTTTTATTTTTTGGACAAAATTTTTTATTTTTATTTTTTTATGATTCGGCATTAAAAAATACATACAACCCTACATTTTCACCCCTCTACCACTAACCCCTATTTTTTAATAGCGATTTTAGTACTTTAATAATTTTCTACTCTCGGCGATCGACCGCTCGATCAGTTATTCCTTTTCCATTGTTTGCGCCGACGGTTATTAATGGGTTTTAATGGGCTTACCCTGTAGATTCGTATCGATAAATGTAAATAAATAAGTAGCTGAAATTATAAAAAAAATATAAACAAAATATTAACAGCAAATGCTGCACTGAGCTCAATTGCAACACTTGCATACAATGAACAATTAAGTCGGCTTTAAATACATAAATTGGTGATAACGATTGATTAATAATAAATATTTCAACTGGCGATACATGTTTTTATTAGTAACAATACACTTCTTACATTCTTTAACTTTAATAATTTTGTTATTTAGTTCAAATCCGTTGATTATTAAAAAAGTTATGAATTTTTGAAGCAATAATTGCACGTTAAAGCGATCATGAATTTTAAAAATTCTAAAAAAAATATTTCAACTGGCGATACATGTTTTTATTAGTAACAATACACTTCTTACATTCTTTAACTTTAATGATTTTGTTATTTAGTTCAAATCCGTTGATTATTAAAAAAGTTATGAATTTTTGAAGCAATAATTGCACGTTAAAGCGATCATGAATTTTAAAAATTCTAAAAAAAATATTTCAACTGGCGATACATGTTTTTATTAGTAACAATACACTTCTTACATTCTTTAACTTTAATGATTTTGTTATTTAGTTCAAATCCGTTGATTATTAAAAAAGTTATGAATTTTTGAAGCAATAATTGCACGTTAAAGCGATTATGAATTTCAAAAATTCTAAAAAAAATATTTTGACTGCCGATACATGTTTTTATTAGTAACAATACACTTTTTACATTCTTTAGCTTTAATAATTTTGTTACTTAGTTCAAATCCGTTGATTATTAAAAAAGTTATGAATTTTTGAAGCAATAATTGCACGTTAAAGCGATCATAAATTTTAAAAATTCTAAAAAAAAAATTTCAACTGGCGATACATGTTTTTATTAGTAACAATACACTTCTTACGATCTTTAACTGTAATGATTTTGTTATTTAGTTCAAATTCGTTGATTATTAAAAAAGTTATGAATTTTTGAAGCAATAATTGCACGTTAAAGCGATCATGAATTTTAAAAATTCTAAAAAAAATATTTCAACTGCCGATACATGTTTTTATTAGTAACAATACACTTCTTACATTCTTTAGCTTTAATAATTTTGTTATTTAGTTCAAATCCGTTGATTATTAAAAAAGTTATGAATTTTTTAAGCAATAATTGCACGTTAAAGCGATCATGAATTTTAAAAATTCTAAAAAAAATATTTCAACTGGCGATACATGTTTTTATTAGTAACAATACACTTCTTATATTCTTTAACTTTAATCATTTTGTTATTTAGTTCAAATCCGTTGATTATTAAAAAAGTTATGAATTTTTGAAGCAATAATTGCACGTTAAAGCGATCATGAATTTTAAAAATTCTAAAAAAAATATTTTAACTGGCGATACATGTTTTTATTAGTAACAATACACTTCTTACATTCTTTAACTTTAATGATTTTGTTATTTAGTTCAAATCCGTTGATTATTAAAAAAGTTATGAATTTTTGAAGCAATAATTGCACGTTAAAGCGATCATGAATTTTAAAAATTCTAAAAAAATATTTCAACTGGCGATACATGTTTTTATTAGTAACAATACACTTCTTACATTCTTTAACTTTAATGATTTTGTTATTTAGTTCAAATTCGTTGATTATTAAAAAAGTTATGAATTTTTGAAGCAATAATTGCACGTTAAAGCGATCATGAATTTTAAAAATTCTAAAAAAAATATTTCGACTGCCGATACATGTTTTTATTAGTAACAATACACTTCTTACATTCTTTAGCTTTAATAATTTTGTTATTTAGTTCAAATCCGTTGATTATTAAAAAAGTTATGAATTTTTTAAGCAATAATTGCACGTTAAAGCGATCATGAATTTTAAAAATTCTAAAAAAAATATTTCAACTGGCGATACATGTTTTTATTAGTAACAATACACTTCTTATATTCTTTAACTTTAATCATTTTGTTATTTAGTTCAAATCCGTTGATTATTAAAAAAGTTATGAATTTTTGAAGCAATAATTGCACGTTAAAGCGATCATGAATTTTAAAAATTCTAAAAAAAATATTTCAACTGGCGATACATGTTTTTATTAGTAACAATACACTTCTTACATTCTTTAACTTTAATGATTTTGTTATTTAGTTCAAATCCGTTGATTATTAAAAAAGTTATGAATTTTTGAAGCAATAATTGCACGTTAAAGCGATCATGAATTTTAAAAATTCTAAAAAAAATATTTCAACTGCCGATACATGTTTTTATTAGTAACAATACACTTCTTACATTCTTTAGCTTTAATAATTTTGTTATTTAGTTCAAATCCGTTGATTATTAAAAAAGTTATGAATTTTTGAAGCAATAATTGCACGTTAAAGCGATTATGAATTTCAAAAATTCTAAAAAAATATTTCAACTCGCGGTACATGTTTTTATTAGTAACAATACACTTCTTACATTCTTTAACTTTAATAATTTTGTTATTTAGTTCAAATCCGTTGATTATTAAAAAAAATATGAATTTTTGAAGCAATAATTGCACGTTAAAGCGATCATGGATTTTAAAAATTCTAAAAAAAATATTTCAACTGGCGATACATGTTTTTATTAGTAACAATACACTTCTTACATTCTTTAACTTTAATGATTTTGTTATTTAGTTCAAATCCGTTGATTATTAAAAAAGTTATGAATTTTTGAAGCAATAATTGCACGTTAAAGCGATTATGAATTTCAAAAATTCTAAAAAAATATTTCAACTCGCGGTACATGTTCTTATTAGTAACAGTACACTTCTTACATTCTTTAACTTTAATAATTTTGTTATTTAGTTCAAATCCGTTGATTATTAAAAAAGTTATGAATTTTTGAAGCAATAATTGCACGTTAAAGCGATCATGAATTTTAGAAATTTAAAAAAAAATATTTCAACTGGCGATACATGTTTTTATTAGTAACAATACACTTCTTACATTCTTTAACTTTAATGATTTTGTTATTTAGTTCAAATCCGTTGATTATTAAAAAAGTTATGAATTTTTAAAGCAATAATTGCACGTTAAAGCGATTATGAATTTCAAAAATTCTAAAAAAATATTTCAACTCGCGGTACATGTTCTTATTAGTAACAGTACACTTCTTACATTCTTTAACTTTAATAATTTTGTTATTTAGTTCAAATCCGTTGATTATTAAAAAAGTTATGAATTTTTGAAGCAATAATTCCACCTTAAAGCGATCATGAATTTTAAAAATTCTAAAAAAAATATTTCAACTGGCGATACATGTTTTTATTAGTAACAATACACTTCTTACATTCTTTAGCTTTAATAATTTTGTTATTTAGTTCAAATCCGTTGATTATTAAAAAAGTTATGAATTTTTGAAGCAATAATTGCACGTTAAAGCGATCATGAATTTTAAAAATTCTAAAAAAAATATTTCAACTGGCGATACATGTTTTTATTAGTAACAATACACTTCTTACATTCTTTAACTTTAATGATTTTGTTATTTAGTTCAAATCCGTTGATTATTAAAAAAGTTATGAATTTTTGAAGCAATAATTGCACGTTAAAGCGATCATGAATTTCAAAAATTCTAAAAAAATATTTCAACTGGCGATACATGTTTTTATTAGTAACAATACACTTCTTACATTCTTTAGCTTTAATAATTTTGTTATTTAGTTCAAATCCGTTGATTATTAAAAAAGTTATGAATTTTTTGAAGCAATAATTGCACGTTAAAGCGATCATGAATTTTAAAAATTCTAAAAAAAATATTTTAACTGGCGATACATGTTTTTATTAGTAACAATACACTTCTTACATTCTTTAACTTTAATGATTTTGTTATTTAGTTCAAATCCGTTGATTATTAAAAAAGTTATGAATTTTTGAAGCAATAATTGCACGTTAAAGCGATCATGAATTTTAAAAATTCTAAAAAAATATTTCAACTGGCGATACATGTTTTTATTAGTAACAATACACTTCTTACATTCTTTAACTTTAATGATTTTGTTATTTAGTTCAAATTCGTTGATTATTAAAAAAGTTATGAATTTTTGAAGCAATAATTGCACGTTAAAGCGATCATGAATTTTAAAAATTCTAAAAAAAATATTTCGACTGCCGATACATGTTTTTATTAGTAACAATACACTTCTTACATTCTTTAGCTTTAATAATTTTGTTATTTAGTTCAAATCCGTTGATTATTAAAAAAGTTATGAATTTTTTGAAGCAATAATTGCACGTTAAAGCGATCATGAATTTTAAAAATTCTAAAAAAAATATTTTAACTGGCGATACATGTTTTTATTAGTAACAATACACTTCTTACATTCTTTAACTTTAATGATTTTGTTATTTAGTTCAAATCCGTTGATTATTAAAAAAGTTATGAATTTTTGAAGCAATAATTGCACGTTAAAGCGATTATGAATTTCAAAAATTCGAAAAAAAAACATTTCAACTGGCGATAGATGTTTTTATTATTAACAATACACTTCTTACATTCTTAAGCTTTAATAATTTTGTTATTTAGTTCAAATCCGTTGATTATTAAAAAAAAATATGAATTTTTGAAGCAATAATTGCACGTTAAAGCGATCGTGAATTTAAAAAATTAGAGCCTAAACCGTTTTCGGCCATTATCGTCACCACTTTATTTGCTTAATTTCAATGGGCCACACACGGACGACGGCGCAGCGCAGTGGAGCCGTCGTTCGTCACCAGTAATAAGCCACGTATTGACGACGACGCAGCGCAGCGGAGCCGTCGTTCGTCACCAGTTTATTTGCTTAATTTTAATGGGCCACACACGGACGTCGTCAGTCACCAGTTATCTGCCTTAATATATATAAATATATATGGGCCATGCACGGACGACAGCGCACCGCAGCGGAGCCGTCGTTCGTCACCAGTTACCTTGCTTGATTTTAAAGGACTACGCACGGACGACGGCGCAGCGCAGTAGTTACTTTGCTCAATTCATGATTATGGTATCGATTTTAATACGTTGGCAGAAAATAAAACGAAGAATGTTGTGTATCTTGTGTATCATAGAGCATTACAATAATAAACACTATGTTTTTGAATATTTTCTTTTTATGAATTATACCAATTCGAATTCAATATTCATAGTTAAGACAGGACAACGTCTGTCGGGTCAGCTAGTTATTTTATAATATCGGCCTACTTACATTATTTTAAATATTCACTGAATAGTACTTTAGCTGGGCCTTCTTTGGAAATTCAACACTAAACAAATCACTTGCACTTCTTAAATAGTACCATTTACTTATAATTACTTTTTATTGTGTATAATACACGGCCGGTTGTAAATCGCCAACAACTGTCACTGTTTATAACAAAATGAAATATCCGCCATTATGATTTTATGGCAAACCTTTCTTTTTAATTTAAAATAGTTGTAAAGTTTTTTGCAAGTATCTCGGAAAATACTCTGCAGAAACCATTGAGTAAGGTACCGAATCATTCAGCTTAAAAAGCTTTAAAAATAACGTACGAAGGCGGATGCTGTCAAATAATTAGGGGAGCCAATATTAACACATTTCAAATTTTGCACCTGTATACAGCATGTATTCTAAAAAGATATATCATTATTTTTTTTGGGACAAATATTTTCCAAGGATACAAGTACAGTCTGTAAAATATCTAAAGAGCTATAGAAGACGGGAGGTGAAATGCAGGACCCTGTGTATGAGTAGTTTCACACAGGATTAAAATCAATGCACTGATTGACGAATATGTAAATAAATTTGAGACAACCTCACTTGTTGCAGAAGCATTCAATAAATTTAATTTATTAAAAAATCGACGATAAAACGTAGGGAAAGTATTAATATCAATGGCAACCCTCCAACCACTGACCCGTACTATAAATTTCCATCGATAACAAGAAGCGTGTTCCATTCAGTCGTGAATTGCATTTGCAAAAGAATAATAGAAGCACTGCGTAGCATTCAACATGAATAATCAATCAATCATCTGAAGATACACAATGGCAGGTTGTACAATGTCCGAAGGGAATGCGAAAGGTATGTACCGTTTAGAATGTAGAAAGTTATGTCATTGTCCTGCCGAAGGAAAATTACCATAATTTATGGATTTTGAATAATGCACAATTACCCGTCCAAATAAGTTTAATAATTTATCAAATCTATATAACAAGTGAGAGCCTTTAATTAACGGCCCGAAGTTACAATTAACCTTCCAAATAAATTATCAAATCTGTTTAATGTCTCCGCAACAAGTGAGAGCCTCTAATTAACCGTCCAAAGTTTCAGGTGAATGAAAAAGTTAATTACATCTTTCATTCTAAAGTTTCAAACTTATTAGGTAGATTAATGAAGAAATTTATTTGCCTTTTTTAATACATTGTTGTGTGTGTATTCCTTCCGCTTCTATAACACACTCAGCGTCAAAAAAAAAGCGCCACTCGAAAAATCGCAAAAAAACTCGATCGTAACTTGGTTCAATTTGGTCGAAGATCGATGAATCTTTCAGTTTTGGAAAGATTTAAGTTTCATCTTTAAGAATGTGTAGTTGATTTTGACCCCAAGTCCAACCCACCTCCGGTAACAACGCGATGGAACAAAAAGTTTTTTATGTAAAAAATTGTCCAACTTTGCGTAAAAAAAATCGGCGGGAAATTTCACCATAATGGTAGAAAAATATAATCAATTTCCTTCAAATGCCTTAAAAATTCGAGTCGTTTCGATGATTTGGAGCAAAGTTATGAATTTTTGGGTGTCCATCCGTTGAAAGTTTACGGGGTTGTCGTTTGAAAAATTTGAAAAAAAAAACTCATCACACGGTTGAATCACTTCTCCTCACGTGAAGCACTTTCTATCCGGAAGTAGCACTAAATTTATTATCTTAAATGGAATATTTTGGATTCCTCGTTTAAATTGCAACATATTTTGTTGGAACATTTGTATATTTATCTCTCTTAGTTTTCATGAAAATTAATTATTTCTAAAATTTTAACCTCAAAAAGGCAATTTGAAATTCTTTTAAGAATAAAATACAAATATGATTTATATCTCTATCTCTAACCTGTACCTAGAGGATGCCTCTATGAGTAAAATAATTGTCAATTTTGTTCTTAAAATGTCAATATCTAAGCGCCGTAATTAAATTTTCTAAATGGATGAATATTCTGTTTTTTTCAATTATTAAGGATGATTAAATTTAAATTCTATTGTTTACCAAAAATAAAACTATTAATTTTGTTTCTCGCATAAATTAGGTGCAAACAATAAATTTTAATACTAGCAATGAATAATAAACGACAAGCAGTAAATCATTTAGATTTCTCTCACCTGAGAATTTGTATAATCGATTCCGTCCATTGAATGTGAAATATTGTGCGCTAATGAAAGGCATTAAATCGCGCTCGAAAAATGATTACCATTAAAATAATGATGCATATTTATACATAAATTATTTTCGTAAAGACCTCATTTGTGTAGTGTAGGTGGTATACAAAAGTTTGAGGATGTAATTTAAATTTAATTAATGAAAATTATTCCCAGAAGTGTAATAATTTAAATTTCTTTATATTCTTGTTAATAAAATGCATGTAACGTTTAGTCTAGTCGCTTTAAGAAACCAACTTAATCACCTCAGTTGGCCTCTTGAAACGACTAGACTATACTCGCATTTATTTAGTAGCACTCCTTCATGCAAAGCAAAACGTGTTGAAACAATTTTGAAGCTCCAGGTAATAATTTTGAACATGAATGCAGTTTTCATCCTAAATTTAGGATTTGAGTGTTGCCATTTTGTTTGTAGCTGCGATTTTTTATTTATGTTTACGGAATCTTCAAAATGAATCTATTTGTTAATTATTACCAAATTTTGAAGCTAGTTTCTCAAGGAATTAATTTTGGACAATTTTTTGAAACGCTGAATGCATTTTTCATCTTAAATTTAGGTTTTCAGTGTTGCCATTTTATTTCTAGCTGTGATTTCTTAGTTAATTTTACGGAATCTTAAAAATAAATCTGTTTCGCAATAATTACCAATTGAAGCTAATTTCTCAAGGAATTAATTTTGGACAATTTTTTGAAACGCTGAATGCATTTTTCATCCTAAATTTAGGTTTTGAGTGTTGCCATTTTGTTTGTAAATGCGATTTTTTATTTATGTTTACGGAATCTTCAAAATAGATCTATTTTGCAATTATTACCAAATTTTGAAGCTAATTTCTTAAGGAATTAATTTTGGACAATTTTTTGAAACGCTGAATGCATTTTTCATCTTAAATTTAGGTTTTGAGTGTTGCCATTTTATTTCTAGCTGCGATTTCTCAGTTGTTTTTACGGAATCTTCAAAATAGATCTATTTGGCAATTATTACCAAATTTTGAAGCTAATTTCTCAAGGAATTAATTTTGGACAATTTTTTAAAACTCTGAATGCATTTTTTATCTTAAAATTAGGTTTTGAGTGTTGCCATTTTATTTCTAGCTGCGATTTCTTAGTTATTTTTGAGGAATCTTCAAAATAAATCTTTTTGGCAGTTATTACCAAATTTTAAAGCTAATTACTGCAAGTATTAATTTTGGACAATTTTTTAAAACGTTGAATGCATTTTCTGTCTTAAATTTAGGTTTTGCGGGTTCAGTTATTTCGTGGAAAAATGGGTCCATTCGATGGGCATTTAACAATTTTGACAGCAATTAAAAAAAAATTATTCATCATATGGATTTTTTTTATGTTTTAAGCCCTATCATTTTATATCCAGCTGCAAATTGTTAATTTATTTTGCGGGATATTAAAAATAGTTTAAATCAAGATGCGTTTACAAAATTTACTATTTTTTTACAATGTATCAGTGAGTTTTTCAGATTTTTTATTTATTTAACAGTGAACATCTCCTTTTTTCAAAAATGTGCACAAATACTCGTACTATAATATAGATATAAACTAATAGTATATTATTCAACTCGTGAGCAATTCACCCGAGTGGCAATGGCCAACTTGTTCACGAGTTTAATACTTTACTTTTTCGCATTATATTTAATTTTTATAGAAATTTTTGGCAATGAATGTTTACGCTTTTATTATAAAACTAAAACAATATTACTATTTTTTTTTCTTTCTTGGATTAGACACTTGGTGCACCATATTTTAATATGCAGCACCTTTATTTCACAAATTATTAACTTTATACAGATCACAATCATTGTCACGTGCTGCTTTATTTATTGCTGTTCGTCAAGCGCACGGAGATCGAATTTTCAATATAATTGCTGCAGATTATAATCCTCATTATTTGTTGCTTTATTTATTGAAATTAATTAAGTTTTAAACCAGCGGCATAATTAACATTTAATGAATAATTAACGCTCACATCGCCATCGCGGATATTTACATATGCGCGCGTCTCAAAAGGAAAACTTCGAAATTGAAATTCCTGAGGCTGAACAGAGATTTTCCATTTAGCTCTCATAAAGTTTTAATCCACGGCGATTAGCGCTTGAATGGGAAGTCGTTTTAATTAACCCCTCGTCGATACGTGAGATAATTATGCAACTTAAATTTGCGCAACGAGCCAGAATCAAAAATTGAAGACAAAGAAATTTGCGAAAAAAAATATTGAATTAAATTTCACCAGTGTTAACAATAAATGAATATAATAATGAACTGGATGATTGTTACGGGGTAAACTATAATTAACCACTAAGGCGTTTTATATTTTTTTTATAATTAATCACTAAGTTTTTATTTTTTTATGACTTCTGTTAGCACTATTTTCTCGACTTTTTTGGTTCTTTTTAGGACCTTTGTTAGGACTCCTTGTAGTTCTTTTTTAGGACTATTTTTCAAGCTTTCTTTCAGGACTTTTTGAGCCTTTTTTCGAACTTTTTTTGAAGCCTATTTTCAGTACTTTTCTTTTTATCAGGTCTTTTTCTAGCACCTTTTTTCAGATTTTTTTTTGTGACGACTTTGTTTTCGGGACTTTTTCAGGTCTTTTTCAAGAACCTGTTTTTCAAGACATTACCTTGTCAGAGCACTTTTTTCCGGACTCTTTTTCTGGACTTTTTATAACGACTTTTTTAGTATCTGGTTTTTTCAAGACTTTTTTTGGGTATTCTCTTCAGGACTTCACAATCAGGACTCTTCCAGGGCTTTTTCAGAAATCTTTTTCAGGATTTATCAAGACTTATTTTTACAACTTTTTTCAAAAATTTATTAGGATTTTTTTAGTTTTCGAATAAACTTATTTAAGATTGTTTGTATTGGAAGTATAATTTGACGTTGTAAACGTCAGTATCGTCTGATCTATGAAAATAAACCATAATAGTAAAAATATTAATAACTATTATGCAATCAAAATCGGAGAAATTAACGTGATGGCCGCATCACCATTTTTTGTTAATAAATTTATTTCGAAAATTAAAGAAGATTTTCAGAACAAAAATTCCCTCTCTTAAACGAAAATCTAAATTGCTTATGAATTAAAATAAATTGAAATGTCAGTCATCAGCCATCTATACATGCGTTTTGTACTGTGCTAGATGTTTTACAATACTAATTGCAAATTAATTTTTAAATAAAGGATTATTTTCTGACGATATATGACCGTAAATTATTTTATAGGACGTTTTAATTTGCGGGAACAAACACACGTCTGGTTTTTAATTTCCAGCCGCATAACCACCGACCCCAATTTCCATCCCATGTATATGTGATGGCACGACTGGAAAAGGGAAATAAATTAAGGATGAAAAGGGACAAGTTTCCCGCATAATGGTTGGGCATGATGCGGGAAAGGGGAAACGTGCATGTTTTTTTTGCATGTGGAATAATAGATGTTAAATGAAAAAAAGAGTTATAAATCAAATCCAAAGGTTTTCCGGGGTATAGAAAAAAAAATTGATTTTAAGTACAGAAATGATAAAATTACTTAAAATGTATTAAATGGTAATAAAATGACGTACGTCCCAGTATTGTCTAAAGACTAAAAGACTAAATACTGGGACGTACGTCATTTTATTATCATTTAAACATTACCCAGTAATCATGGATTACAACACCAATAATTTAAACAACGCAAGTACAGCGGAACTAATCCACAACTACAATAAACTTAATATTAAAAAACAAAATACATTAATGCATATTTACTTCATCAACACATGCATACGAGAAAAACTTACACCCAATTTTGCCAAGTTTAAATTACAAAAAAAAAAAAAACAAACTAAATACTGGGACGTACGTCATTTTATTACCATTTAAACATTACCCAGTAATCATGGATTACAACACCAACAATTTAAAATGTATTGCCAAGAGTGCAATGAGAAATCAACAAAACGTATATTGATTTTAATCATTTAAAAATGATTCAACTATAAAATAAAAAATTCTAAAACATCATCTGTATTTTTTTTAATATCGAGTAGTTGCATGCTGTATACAGGGTGTTGCAAATTCGATGCATTAGCGTTAAAAAAAAAAAAAAAAAAAAAAAGAATTAAAATATCTATTTCTAAAAGATTAACAGTTTTTTTTTAATATCAGGTAAATACATGTATACAGGATGTTACAAATTCGATGCATTCGCTTTACGTAACTATACGATAAATAATTGATTAAATAAAGGAACATTTTAATTTTTATACTGAATAATTCGAAGTATTCCATGCAGAGATATTAAAAAAAAAATAACAAAAAAATCATTTTTGTTTTTTTACGACTGTTTTACTGGTTATTTAAAAAAATCAAAAGCACTTTCTTTAAATTAACACAAACGGTGGCAGATGACCTCGCAGTTGACACCAAAAACAACAACAAAAAAAAAAACTTTAAACCCTTTTGTACGCTCTTCCTGAAAATAATTTTTAACTTTTTTAAATACGAAGTTTCGTTATTTTGACATCCACATCGACAATTTTTTTTTTATATTTACCAGAATTTTAAATTTTTTTATGCGAATTTTAAATAATTACTCAAAAATTAACACCAAGATGTTCCACTAGGATTATCTTGTAATTAAGAGACGGGATATTTTGTGATTTTTGTGTCATCACGTAGTCGCATCTATTTTAAGTTACTTTAGAAAGTTTTATTCTCGTAGCAAATAGTTTTCATTTTTTTTAGGCGAATTAAAAAAAAAATACTCAAAAATTAACACCAAGATGTTCCACTAGGATTATCTTGTAATTAAGAGACGGGATATTTTGTGATTTTTGTGTAATCACGTAGTAGCATCTATTTTAAGTTACTATAGAAAGTTTTATTCTTGTAGCAAATAGTTTTCAATTTTTTTAAGCGAATTTAAAAAAAAATCTCAAAAATTAACACAAAGTTGTTCCAGTAGGATTATCTTGTAATTAAGAGACGGGATATTTTGTGATTTTTGTGTGATCACGTAGTAGCATCTATTTTAAGTTACTTTAGACAGTTTTATTCTTGTAGCAAATAGTTTTCAATTTTTTTAGGCGAATTTAAAAAAAATCTCAAAAATTAACACAAAGTTGTTCCAGTAGGATTATCTTGTAATTAAGAGACGGGATATTTTGTGATTTTTGTGTGATCACGTAGTAGCATCTATTTTAAGTTACTTTAGACAGTTTTATTCTTGTAGCAAATAGTTTTCAATTTTTTTAGGCGAATTTAAAAAAAATACTCAAAAATTAACACCAAGATGTTCCACTAGGATTATCTTGTAATTAAGAGACGGGATATTTTGTGATTTCTGTGTAATCACGTTGTAGCATCTATTTTAAGTTACTGTAGAAAGTTCTATTCTTGTAGCAAATAGTTTTCAATTTTTTTAGGCGAATTTAAAAAAATACTCAAAAATTAACACAAAGATGTTCCACTAGGATTATCTTGTAATTAAGAGACGGGATATTTTATGATTTTTATGTAATCACGTAGTAACATCTATTTTAAGTTACTTTAGATAGTTTTATTCTTGTAGCAAATAGTTTTCAATTTTTTTAGGCAAATTTAAAAAAATACTCAAAAATTAACACCAAGATGTTCCACTAGGATTATCTTGTAATTAAGAGACGGGATATTTTGTGATTTCTGTGTAATCACGTTGTAGCATCTATTTTAAGTTACTGTAGAAAGTTCTATTCTTGTAGCAAATAGTTTTCATTTTTTTTAGGCGAATTTAAAAAAAAAATTCTCAAAAATTAACACCAAGATGTTCCACTAGGATTATCTTGTAATTAAGAGACGGGATATTTTGTGATTTTTGTGTAATCACGTAGTAACATCTATTTTAAGTTACTTTAGATAGCTTTATTCTTGTAGCAAATAGTTTTCAATTTTTTTAGGCGAATTTAAAAAAATACTCAAAAATTAACACCAAGATGTTCCACTAGGATTATCTTGTAATTAAGAGACGGGATATTTTGTAATTTCTGTGTAATCACGCAGTAGCATCTATTTTAAGTTACTGTAGAAAGTTTTATTCTTGTAGCAAATAGTTTTCAATTTTTTTAGGCGAATTTAAAAAATGTAATTAAAAAATTTATACAAAAATGTTTTTGTAGGATTATCTTGCAATTAAAGTAAGGGATATTTTGGGATTTTTATGTAGTCATGTAGTAGCATCTATTTGAAGTAACAACAGAAAGCTGTATTCTTCTACCAATTTTTTTTTTAAGTTTTAACCGAATTTCAAAAAAGTTTACTTTGAAATTAAAACATTAATGTTCCAAAGCGATTATCATGTAATTAACAATATTTTAAAGGTTATTTGAAATCACGAAAATAATTTTAGAAAGTTGATTGTAGCCATTGTTCTTCAATCAATGTTAACCGAATTTCAAAAATTGTAACTTTAGACTTTTGCAAGTGGAGTTTTATTGCATACGCGTCCAAGTTTGTTCTAAAGGACACACTTGCAAAAACAATTTTTTTTTATATTTTAACCTTTTTTAATGAAAAATATACAATTTTCAAATTTAGGGAATTAAGTCAAAGTTGGTAACAGTCATTTGTGAATGTCACGTGAATGGCCAAAAATTGCCATTTTCAACGCTCAAATATCGAAAATTGATTGATTTTTCAAAATACAAATCAAGTACAAACTTTTGCGTTTTGAAAAATTGTTCAAAACTGATTGTGCTATCATATTTAAAAAAAATCCAATCACGTTGATTACCTAATTTTAAAAATAATCATCCACAAACCCAAAAATGGCCATATCGAAAATTGATTAATCGTTTGACGTATTTGAATATTATACTGCCGGTTCGACAATGAAAAGATCTCTCAAAATCAAGAACAAAAATATTGGGTTGTCATTCAAAAACAAAATGGCTGACGTCATTACTAGAAAACGAATGGCGACTGAAAATCGACTTTCATGCAAAAATGTGTATTTTTATAAAAGAAAATCGACCTGTTAAATATTTGATTTCGGTTTTACTGAATGTATTCCATACTTTAGGCGTGCACTGTATGTACGAAACTAATAAATAAAAACTTAAACTCAAGTACTATTTCCAGGGAAGTAGTTGTTTCAATAAGTTATTTGTTTATAGTCTTAGTAAGACTTAATTTTTTGCTTGCAGATTAACGAACAGGTTGAATATTTATATATTCAGGCTATATTTCGTTTTTTGAATTTACTATTTTTTTAATTTTTAGCAATATTTTGTTATTAAAATTTTCTCGAAAATTAAAATTTATTTCAATTTTGGCATTTTCCATTTTTCCACAATTTCATACATGCTATCTCAAATCATCCGCATTTTTTATAAAGATACTTTTCTGTTCTCTAAACTAAATAACTTTCAACTAGAAACTTTTTTGCTGGTTGTTGTAAACCATTGTGGTCATGGAATAATCGTGACTTTTAGAACGATCTGACGTTTTGTATGTGTGCCAACTTAAATTTTTGAAAATAAAAAATCATGGCACACTTGAGGTTTTTTTTTTAATGAACATACGATATTTAATTTGTATTTAACGAACTTTACTACACAAATTATTGAGGGTACGTATTGTAAATATTATTCTATTATTTCTAGAATAAATATGATTATAATTTATTTGTGCGAACGTCGAAGCCGTAATTAACCCTCGACTAACTAATTACGTATTTATACAAAGCCGGCTTAATAAATGTAAAATGTGAAAATAAATCAAACAATGGCATTTGATGTTCGACGTTTTAAAAATTCGCGTCCTCATTAATAAATATGATATCATGCAGAAACCGCGAACAAATCCTGTTAATATTTACACAAAACACCAACTGACAATCACAACAACAGCTCGTAGCGTTCTTTTTATTGGATCATTGAATCATTTATTAATTTATGAGATCGATTATGTTCCGAGTTAAAAATTAAAATATCTAATCTGAATACTGATACTAATCGAGTCTTTGGACAAATTTTATTAATGATTGGGTCAAATGTATTTCAAATTAAAAATTAGTTTTGACATCCATATACGCGGTTCTAAATTTATTTCTGCTCAAAACTTCACCACTTACTCTGCAAAACAATGAACATTTCTGGGGTAAATTGTTGAATTTCAACAAATTCATTTTTAAAACTATTAAATATGAAATCATTGATAACATTGTTATCGAATACTAATCAAGTCTATACATCTAAGCGTTTAATGTATTTATAATATAATATTTTATCTACTTTTATTACGTCAACTGTATTTATGTTTTTTATATTTTTTATATATTAATCTGACGCTCACATTCAATGTAACTTTAAATATCTTATATTGTAATATGGTGGCGAAAGTGAAGAATGAACAAATAAATAAATAAATAAACATCTATACACGCGTTTAAAGATTTATTTCTCATCAGGACAGTTTTACCGCTAGACTTACTCTGAAAACGATGAATGCATTTTTAATTTTAACAAATTAATTTTTAAAACTATTCAATATAAAACAATTTATAACATTGTGATCGCATCGTCGTTGTTTCATCGGTGACACAATGAAGACTAAATACCTGAAAGGTGCCCTGAAATTTGAATTGCACTGCGTTCAATGCCGTACGCATATTTTAATTAAACCAACGTTAATTGTCATGCGACAACAAGAACCGCTAAATACAGGGAACGTGCCTCAATATTTCAAATAAATCCCGGATTGTGTTCCCCTGTAATTAGCATTGGTTTCTTATTTATAAAGCCGCCTCCACTATTATCTTGTTGCGTGCCTTCAAATTTCCTCATTGTTTAAAGAACGTTCCCGGCGCATCCTCCACACAAGTTGTTTCATGTTAATTCCTGTACAACGCTCACAGATTAGATAAACACACAGACACATTTTTTTAATATCTAGTTCCATTAAGACCGTAGAATACATCATCTGATTAATTCGTAGGACTTTCTAACATGTAACAGTTAATAGACATGACACACAAAAGGACAGACATTTTTTTTTTCAAAAATCGTTTTTGTTAAAAATATTATTGACGAAATTTTCACGATCACAATACTTTTTTTTATTTCGTAACGGACAAAATAAAAAAAAATAGGGCGCCGATAAAGAATTGCGACTGAATGATTTGGTACCTTACACAATATTTTCTGCAGAGTATTTACCGAGATATTTGCAAAAAACTTTACTATTATTTTAAATTAAAAACAAAGGTTTGCCATGATATCGTAATGGCTGATATTTCATTTTGTTATAAAAAGTGACAGTTGCTGTCACGATTTAGAACCGGCGGTGTATTTTACAAAAGAAAAAGTATTTATAAGTAAATAGTTTCACTCATGTACTATTTAAGAAGTGTCAGTGATTTGTTTAGTGTTACGGCAATACCCAGCAATGAGTATTAAAAATAATGTAAGTAAACCGATATTATGAAATAATTAAGGGAGCCAATTCTAACACATTTTAAATTTAGAAAGTAAAGTAGTAATTATTCATTGAATTGTACTTTTCCTGGATATTGCTTCCTCAGGAAATTCACGTACAGTTCTTAAATAGTACATGAGTAAAACCTTTAAATCATAAATACTTTTTCTTATGTAGAATACACAGCCGATTGTAAATCGTAATGCGACATCTACTGTCACTTTTTAGAACAAAATTAAATATCGGCCATTATGATTTCATGGCAAACCTTTATTTTTAATTAAAAATGATAGTAAAGTTTTTTGCAAATATCTCGGTAAATTCTCTGCAGAAACCATTGAGTAAGGTACCAAATCATTTAGCTTAAAATTTTTTTAAATTAATGTAAGAAGACCGATGCTGTCAAATAATTAGGGGAGCCAATATTAACACATTTCAAATTTTACATGTAATTTTTATGTATATAAAAAGGTGATAAATTGTAGCCATAGTTCATGTATTAACCATTTGCACTCCGTTGTCGCCGATAAAGCGACATTTAAAATATGAAGCGTGCGCTTATTTTAAAATATTTTTAGTACGAAGAAAATTTGAAATAAGTGATGTAGAAGATGAATTTGATTTTGTTTTGGTGTACTATACGAACCACAAGGCTGGAGTGCAAATTTCAGCAAATTTTGCAAATCGTCACTTTTTTAAAACTCACTATCATCTTTGATTATTAGGCGATTTGTTATTTTTTTTTTCAATTTCTAACGTGACTGAAGCAATCGTGGAAGCAGTGTTATAAATTCTGTAAAAGTATAATTTTACAAAGCAGATTTGATTTTTTTTTATAAAACATACTGCATGGCAATAATTTCTTTTCCTACAAATTAAATGTTAAAGGTTATAAGATAGAGTCTTAATTAAGAGCCTGAATACAATCGAAAGCGCGGTGTTTTCAGTTATCAACTCAGATATTTGAGCTTCTTAAAGTGTTTCACTCCCTTTAAAAATGAATTTAACATGTTTGCGCCACCCACCGGGCGATAGCTGAACTGCCAAGTTCATATTACTACTAGCGCCATAATACCCGAACTCTATGGCCTGTATTCACACATCTCATTTAACCCTTGGCTGCACCTTGGGGTCCCATAGGACCCCAGCATTTTGTTTTGCGAGCGTTTTGGTGACTTTTAAATATCGAAATTTGTCGTTATACGGTGTTAGTAAAACAATCGAACTATACGACTGCACATATTAGAACATACGGCATGCGTCAGTCGGCTTCTGGCGATCGCCCAGTTAGACCTCCTATTTTTACAGGTGCAGCCAAGGGTTAAAATCGCTTTTAACTAAATGACGGATAAATGCCATAATAATAGACAACGTGTCATTTATTTGAGCGGGAAGCAAATAGAATGAGAATCGAAGGAATTGTGAGAAAATCTATGCATGCAGCTGATTCAAAATTTTGAATATGTTTCATGTACGTATTTTCTCAAAATTTCTTCGATTTCCGTTGTATTTATTTTCACTTTTTTCAATTCCCCGCTCGAATAAATCATACGTTGCCATATTATTCTCGCAGTTTCTCAGCATTTAGTTACAAGCGACTCTAAATGTGAGGTATGAATGTGGGCCTAAACCAATAATCAAAATGTAAAAATTCAGCAGTAGAAAATCTTGAGTATGTGGCTCAGAATGGAGACAAATTATAAAGAAGGTCAAAATGAATAAATTATTCTTTGAAATCCTTCTAATTTTGAACAAACAAAAAAATCGATAAAATATATGCCAGGAATCGAACTGTTGTATTATTACACGAATTAATAATGGTTTTGCTTTCTTGAACCGGAACAACTTCAAAATAACAGATGAAAACATTTTAATTAATTGCTAGGATCTAGTAAACAGATGTTCACAAGTAATGTCACCCCAGTTTCCTCCGCGGTTGATTAGTTTTACGCCATTAATTAGAAACGACTTATACGCCATTGAAAACGTCTTAATTAACTGCTGCGAGAAACTTGTTATTCGGAAGAATTGCATTCGTAGTTTATAATTTTATTGGAAAAGACTTAAACGAAACAATGTTAATCAAATCGCACCCTCAGAAGAATACTGTCGTAGCTTCCAAATCAACAAATACTGTTTTACGTTACGTTTGACCATATTTTAGTTTAGTGAATTTATTGACGTCGTAATTGTTATAAGATATCAAAAGTTACGGTGTCGACATCTATTGTTTGTGTAATTCAGTAATATGAACTGTGAAACATCTATACATTGTGAGTCTGTGATCTGTCAGTACAGAGCTGTCTAATAGAACACACGTGTTTTTTTTTTTAATTTGTTCCCGGTGGTTCATCTAAATAAATCCAGAGTCCCTCTATTTTAACAGGAATGTCTATTTCAACGGAATGTTTTGTAAATGCAGTTATGAAAGTAAACAATTAAAAATGGTGCCTTGGCCATCGTGTTATTTTTTCCGATTTTGTTATTTATTTATATTTATACTTTCATGGTTTATTTCAATTTAAATCACAGTTTGCAATGTTTTGTTGACATATTTTGTACGAATTTTCCCGCGTTTTCTATAGATTTAAAAAACGCTATAAATTTATATTGTTGAATCGCAGTTTTATTTTTGTTTGTTTTACTTTATGTATGTGCTTATATATGTATGTATGTATGTTTATATATATGCATATATTTCAATTCTGTTTATTTAAATGTAATAATGTTTATTTTACTATATTTTGTTCTACTGTGTAAGAAATGCTAATAACTATTTTTTTTTTGTAGAATAGTATACTATAATATTGCTTATTATTATCATAGATTGTATTATGTATTTAATTTTAATGTTTCCCTGTAATTGGATGTTTTCCGTTGGGATATAAATAAATAAATAAATATACTTCAGTTCAAGTTTGTAGAGTTGCCATTTTGTTCATAGCTGTGATATATCAATTATTGAGGATGGATGTCAAAAACAGGTTTATTTTGAAAGTATTTTGAAACTAATTCTTGTTGAAATTAATTTTTTACAATTTTTCAAATCACCGCTTGCAGTTTTCTTTACTTCAATTGAAGTTTGTAGAGTTGCCATTTTGTTCATAGCTGTGATATATCAATTATTGAGGATGGATGTCAAAAACAGGTTTATTTTGAAAGTATTTTGAAGTTTTGAAACTAATTCTAGTTGAAATTAAATTTTTACAATTTTTCAAATCACCGCTTGCAGTTTTCTTTACTTCAATTGAAGTTTGTAGAGTTGCCATTTTGTTCACAGCTGTGATATATCAATTATTGAGGATGGATGTCAAAAACAGGTTTATTTTGAAAGTATTTTGAAGTAGAATTCTAGTAGAAATTATTTTTATAAAATACAAAATATGGCATCTAATTTTGGTAAATATATTTACGGTCAAACTATCAAAAGAATTCTAAAGAAAATTTTGAGAACGACCTTGTTTAAAATGTGCTGAAAATTATTCGGAACAAGACAATCGTAAAGCAAATTCTTAAAAGCAGTAGTTTTTGTGAAAACATTTAATTTTAATTTTAATTTAAAAAAAAATATATCAATTTTTTCCCGAATATGAGGTTAATATTGAATGCATTGAATGCTGACATTATTTAAAAAACCAACGCTAAAAGAGTTCAAAAATATTTCTAAAAGAACATTTTAGCCTCAAATTTGCAAAGCTATTTTATCTAACAATAAGAAGTGCTAGAAGTAGTTTTAAACTAAACAATATCATTGCAACTTTAAAAAAGAATAGATTTTTAAAAAATGTCTAAAATGACAACGAAAATATTTTTAAAGAAATAATTCGGAAGCAAATTTTTCATAATTCGAGAGTTTATTTTGTTAAAAAAAGAAATAAGAAAATATTTCTGAAAAAACAATTTGAGAGTGATTTTTGCGGAATTTAAGGGCGTATTCTAATAGTTATTTAACCAACAAGTGTGTTAATGATGGCGATTAATGATCGAGACATTTTCACGCACGAGCGCTTGCGCGAGTGCGTTAATTGTTGAGATCATTAATCGCCAATTAACACACGAATTGGTTACAAGATTTTTCCGTTGATCGTAACTTAGATCAACATTAGAAATTAGATTAGAGAAAATCCAAACAAAACAAACAAATAAACTTGCTATTAAGCCCTTTGCAGCAATATCGGCAAAACATGGGAATAGCGCAGATACCGAATGACGTCTTACCTGTTACTCCTCGCACCAGAAAATAAATTCTACGTAAGTTTTTTCGTAAAAATGTGTACTCTTTTCCGGAATCAAATTTAATGTTGCATTATTTTCAATGGCTAGTACTTTTGGCGGTGTTAATTTAAACTCGACACTATCCATAGTAGCAGACATTCCCTCGATACACGCGTTTTATAAATTTGACGTTTCACACTTTGACATTATTGTATAACAAAATCGAAGGCGGTTCGCCTCTAATTTGTTTCTAACGCAGAGAATTGATATACTTTTGCATTTACATGTGAAACAAATTATAGATCGTTTTCTCGCTATTATCAGTTTCATTTCCAGTAATTATGAATAATTAGCCACTCATGAATTAGCTATTTAATGCTTAACTAGAAATCGTTCTTTTTTTTTAGGAAATATGATTGATAGGAATTCGAGTTAGGGAATCGAGGATGATAGCAAATTGGCTTAGCGAGCTAGGGCATTCAGCCACCATCGATGTATAGTATTTAATAATTCATTTAAGTGAAATGAGGACAAAGACTAAATATATCCCGGGAGCCGCATGGCTATTTTTCGTGTTAAAAAAGCAAAAAAAAAGTGACCGCCCGGACGGGACTCGAACCCGCACCAGCGGGGTCGGAGGCCGGACCTCTACCCACTAGACCACCGCGGCCCTAGAAATCGTTCATTAATGAAAAATCGTTTATTAATGAAAAATCGTTCATTAATATGGGTCATTAATGAACGATTTTTGATACATTTGGGTACATTAAAGTTAGCCGTTAACCAACGAGCAACGGAAAAAAAAATTAACGCCTACAAAAATATTTCGAAAGTGACCTTTTTTTCTCAAATTAATAAAAAAATGGTGAAGTGGCCATTATGTTACTTTCTCCGACTTTTAAAATCGTATTTTTAATGTACGTCGAGCGTTCTGTAAACTCGGATTAAACTGACGTTTAAAACGTCAAAATTATCAAAGACTGAGTTTTTGAATTTGAAGTATATTTTTTCCATCTTTAATAATTTTGACGTTTTAAATGTCAGTTTCATCCCCTCGATATATATTTAAAACATGATTTAAATTAAAAATAAACCATGAAAGCGTAAATATAAATGATACCATCAAGTCGGAGAAAGTTACATGATGGCCACATCACCATTTTTTTGTTTGTTTTTTAATTCGGAAAATATATCAAAATTTGAATCGCCGCGATTAATCCGCAAATATGTACATACGAATGTGACAAATAATTATTGGTGTAATTATGAATGCAATTACTACGTGCTAGAGCGGAAACGTTTACATCAATTTACCGCACAATTCCAAACCCCCGTCTACCTTTTGCAGTCTGTAATGAATAATTGAAATGTTAGTTAGGAGTGGAATCCAATTAGTATGTAGGTATGATGAAGCGTTTAGCCATAATTGTTTTAATTTCTGGCCCAATTAGAGATTCTACAATATTTTGCATTGGTGCTGAATTTCTGCATACATCAAAATTTATTGGCGCGAACCAATCAAATAAAATATTGCGTATCACAAAGCAACGGCCCCCGGCATTAATCATATAAATATTATTTTCCCGTGCGCTTTCATCTAAAGTTCCTGATTATGTTTTTCAATTATAGATATCGAGTTCGGCGTGCATTCCTTTTTGCTTGAAAGGTTGCTATTCGGAATTTTATTAGAAATGTATTCATTTAACTTCGAAACTCCCCCCTTTCGAATGCGTCTAGCAAATCAACTCAACCAACCCTTTTGTATATTACGAGTTGAAAATCTATGGACTTGTCCTGATAACGTTTCCCTACGAAGTGGTGAAGATAAGGGGTATCCGAACATCTTAGAAATCGATCAGACATAAAAGCTATAACGTCGAATTACACACAATCTGTAATATATCTTGATTTGAGTACTAATACACAATTGATTAGATTGAATTGGATGCTGTTTAAACCCCACGAATACTTTAATTTTTTTTTTACTTTCTCCGTTACGAAGTACGAGAAAGTATTGTGATCGTGATTTTTTTTTCAAATTTTTTTTCCGTTTTGGGGTCCCTAGATGCCATTTCAACAATTTCTGGAAAAAAAAAATGTTGTGTCTGTGTGTGTCTGGCTCTGCGCGCTGTATCTCCAAAAATAATAATGCAATTGATGTGAAACTTTGAACATACGTTTTATTTGATAATCTAAAGAACTGAAAAGCTTTTGGTAAAATTTCGTATACCGGAAGTGGGTGTTTACCTTAACTGTTTTTTGTTTATCCAATATTTTGTTAAATATGAAAAATATTACAAAAACATTTAAACAAACTTTAAATACAACAAAGAAATGAACATCTTTTGCTATTCTAGAAAAGAAATTATTATTTTTTTTTTAATTTTTGGTTTATAATTATGAAACGATAATAGTTACAGCAAATTTATGTGAATGATAATTGTTATGAACAACTTCTAAGAATAAGTTTTTTTCTAAATCTCGTTAGTTTTTGAGTAAACCGAGTTTTTGAATTTGAAGTATAATTTTTCCATGTTTTATAATTTTGACGTTTTAAACGTCAGTTCCATCCGCACGATTTACATTTAAAATGTGATTTAAATTGAAAATAAACCATGAAAACGTAAATATAAATGGCTATGATACCAACAAGTCGGAGAAAGTAGCATGATGGCCACATCACCATTTTTATTATTTTTCTCTCCGACTCCAAGTTTCACATATACTGTATGGTCGTATTATGCTCATACATTTTAAACCGAATTGAAAAATTTACAATGGTTTAATCATTAGTAATTAGTTTAAATTTTACAAGCAATAATAATAATAATAATGATACGTTTATTTCCCAACAAAATTTGAATTTCTCACATGAAAAACTTATCTAAAGAATATGAATACTTCAATCGTGAGTTCTGATATTTTCAGCACACTGTCGCTTTAAGGCTCGTACAACAAGCAATGGCGACGTCAGATTTTGTCGCTTCAAGGTCATCCAACTAATATTTCTCGGGCGGTATTATTCAACGCGTACAACAAAGTGAAAGCCTCCAGCATAAATAATACTGATTGTTGTAGAACAATAAAGTTAATTTGAAACCATACACTGTGTTAGTGTTTTATTAAATGATAATACTGACTTGTTTAATTAAAGTCAGCAATGTCCGTGCCGACTGGCCCAGCCCGAGGATCATAGATCTAAATTACGACATAATTAATTAATTTGATATGACAGTAACAAAGTAAATTGCATTAAAAATGTAATGGTTTTCGGAATTAATTTAACTCCAATGAATTTGAAGCTTCAATTTTTCGCCGATAATTATTTCCTGGCTTAGATACAGTTCTTCTTCTTGTAACTATCCGTTATCCAAATGATGTTTTTCTTACAGTTATACATAGTGGCGTATCAAGGCATTTTGAATCCTTAAGCAAATATTTTACTTTATGTTCCGTATCCTGCATTGTAAATAGGAAAAAAATGGTGATGTGGCTATCATGTTACTTTCTCCGACTTTATATTTACGTTTTCATGGGTTTATTTTCAATTGAAATCATATTTTAAATGTACATCGAGCGTTGCGTAAACTCGGATGAAACTGACGTTTAAAACGTCAAAATCATGAAAGATGGAAAAATTATACTTTAAATTCAAAAACTCGGTTTACTCAAAAACTAACGAGATTTCGAAAAAAAACTTATTCTTTAGAAGTTGTTCATTTTGGCATTTTCTACAATTATTATTAACATAAATTTGCTGTAACTGTTATCGTTTCATAATTATAAACCAAAAATTAAACAAAAATTAATTTTTTTTTTCTCGAATAACAATGATTTTATGAAAAATATTTTCAAGCAAAAGATGTTCATTTCTTTGTTGTCTTCGATGTTTGTTTAAATATTTTTGTGATATTTTTCATATTTAAGAAAATATTGGCAAAAAACAAAAAACGGTTAAGGTAAACACCCACTTCCGGTTACGAAATTTTACCAAAAGCTTCTCAGTTCTTCGGATTATCAAATAAGACGTATGTTCAAAGTTTCATATCAATTGCTCTATTAGTTTTTGCGATACAGCGCACACAGAGACAGACACACACACACACAGACACAAATTTTTTTTTCCAGAAATTGTTGAAATGTCATCTAGGGACCCCAAAACAGATATTACCGTAAAAAAAATTTTTGAAAAAAAATCACGATCACAATACTTTCTCGTACTTCGTAACGGAGAAAGTAAAAAACAGTAATAGTTAAAATAAATAACCTCGTAGGGAGATAAATGATTACTTCTCTCTTTCCAAGGCGTGAAATGTTATTTTTTGCCTGCCTCTACCGAAACCAAATATTTCGGCCATAAAAATCGGGCCGAAACTACGATTTAGCGTATCTAGGGCCGAAAAAATAATCTAGACAACCTTTCGCGGAATATGAGTAGGCCATGCAAAAATCTGACAGTGACAGTTCAACGGTGCGCGATATAAAATTTCCTGAAACACTGTTTTTACTTAAGGCAGGCGAAAAAATATCGAGTGTAACTCATGCCGAAATGCTTTAGCAACCCTTCACTTTTAGTGCGGCGGGTTGCTAAAGCCTATTTTCGGCCCTTGATACACTATATACTAGTGATGGGCAAGATCGATCAAGAAAGATCGAGTACTCGATCTTTGCAAATGATCGAGCCGCTCGATCTTTTGATCGATCAACGCCGCTCGAGCAGATCGAGCAAAAGATCGAGCGGCTCAATACATCAACTGATCAATCGGTGATCGATCTTTGAGATACTCGATCTTGTCCATCACTACTATATACTATTCTCTCACGATTTCGACAGCTGAGAACTCAAATTTCTCTTCCCGTTTATGGAAAATACATATGTTCTCTACATAAACCACAAAATGCTGAAAACGATTACATATAACAATAACAATAGAAGTAGAGAGGAACAGTCGATTCTGTATTAGTCTTCCCGGAAATATTTTCGGAAAACCGGAAGTAAAAATGGCAACGCGCAAAATGGCTGCCAACCTACAAAAATATGGGGAATTAAGTGGTGGAAAATGTGGGAGAATCTGGCGGGATTAAATCCGAATCTGGAGGGGAAAATTCAAATCGGAGGAAATTTCAAAATAGCTAACAAATGGCTGGGAATTTGGTGGCGGGAGATTTAAAATGGCAATACCGGAGCCAAAAAGGCATTCGATTTTCGGAAATTATAACCGGCTTCATCCCACGGTGAACTGTAATTAAACCTGTAATGTTGGTACCGAGATCTGTAACCTGCATTACTGCAATGTGTGTTAGTCTTTGAAAATACGTTTGATGCACATAACTTAAAAAATCAGTAGTGTTCACGATGGCAATAACAAAAGAGCATATTCGATGTTCCATCCACTTCGCTTTTCATCTCAAGAAAAATGCTGCGGAAGCCATTGAAATGATTTGTGCTGCATATGGAGTAAGCTTCTATCATCAGGGAATTCGAAAGCTGCCCCAAAGATGGCTAAAGGTCATCGAAGCAAACGGGGAATATTTCGTTGATTAATATCTTTTTGTTTATTTCTAAACAAATATTGAATTTTAATAATAATAATAATATGTTTATTTCCCAACAGATCTTACATCTTATTACAGGGAAAAATATATAAAAACTAAGTAGCTTAAAATAAAACAGAAAATATAATGTAATTGAGAGTTTGTAACTTAAAATTAAAGCAATCCTACTAATACAACAAAAAAGTAACTTAAAACAATAAAACAATATTGCAATTAAATTGCATGAAACTACTAAATCAGCAAAAATAATAATACTAATAAAATGAATAATTTTTTAGAAATTAGCAAAGGGTATTAAGAGCAGCAATATAGGTTGATAAATCAGTGTTGAATAAATCAACTGAATGATGTATTGAATTATATAAGCGCATCATTGAATTAAGTGGTGAGTTTGAAAAAAAAGCCCGGAAGATTTTTGTACACCTAATACTTTTGTAAATTTCTATTTTTTTTTGGGATTTTCAAGAAAATTGAAAATGAAAATTATACAGTTTAGACATTTTCTCAGTCTACTATTTTTTTTTTACTTTCTCCGTTACGAATTTCGAGAAAGTATTGTGATCGTGATTTTTTTTCAAAATTTTTTTTTACGGAAATATCCGTTTTGGGGTCCCTAGATGCCATTTCAACAATTTCTGGAAAAAAACAATTTGTGTCTGTGTGTGTGTGTGTGTCTGTGTGCGCTGTATCTCAAAAACTAATAGAGCAATTGATATGAAACTTTGAACATACGTCTTATTTGTTAATCCGAAGAACTGAGAAGCTTTTGGTAAAATTTCATACACCGGAAGTGGGTGTTTACCTTAACTGTTTTTTGTTTTTTGCAAAAATTTTCTTAAATATGAAAAATATTACAAAAACATTTAAACAAACATTGAACACAACAAAGTAATGAACATCTTTTCCTTGAAAATATTTTGAGCATACGTCTTATTTGATAATCTGAAGAACTGAAAAGCTTTTGGTAAAATTTCGTACACCGGAAGTGGGCGTTTACCTTAACTATTTTTTGTTTTTTGACAATATTTTCTTAAATATGAAAAATATCACAAAAATATTAAAACAAACTTTGAAGACAATGAAGAAATGAACATCTTTTGCTTGAAAACATTTTTCATAAAATCATTTTTATTCGAGAAAAAAATTATTATTTTTTTTAAATTTTTGGTTTATTATTATAAAACGATAATAGTTACAGCAAATTTATATTAATAATAATTGTAGATAATGCTAAAATGAACAATTTATAGAGAATAAGTTTTTTTCAAAATCCCTTTAGTTTTTGAGAAAACTGAGTTTTTGAATTTGAAGTATAATTTTTCCATGTTTTATAATTTTGACATTTAAACATCAACTGAGTTTGCGCAACGCTCGATGTACATTTAAGATATGATTTCAATTGAAAATAAACCATGAAAACGTAAATATAAATGGCTATGATACCATCAAGTCGGAGAAAGTAACATGATGGCTACATCACCATTTTTTATTTAAAAAGTTGCTTTGTTCTGTTTAGAATTATTTTTAACCCGCCTTAGATAAAATAATTTTCAAAATACATTTTTGTATTAATTTGAGAAAAAAAATGTCATTTTAGAAATATTTTTGTAGAGGTTATTTTTTTTTAGAATACGCCCTTAAATTCCGCAAAAATCACTCTCAAATTGTTTTTACTTTCTCCGTTACGAAGTACGAGAAAGTATTGTGATCGTGATTTTTTTCAAAAATTTTTTTTAAAGGAAATATCCGTTTTGGGGTCCCTAGATGTCATTTGAAAAATTTCTGGAAAAAAAAAATTGTGTCTGTGTGTGTGTGTGTCTGTGCGCGCTGTATCTCAAAAACTAATACAACAATTGATTTGAAACTTTGAACATACGTCTTATTGGATAATCTGAAGAACTGAAAAGCTTTTGGTAAAATTTCGTACACCGGAAGTGGGTGTTTACCTTACCTGTTTTTTGTTTTTTGCCAATATTTTCTTAAATATGCAAAATATCACAAAAAACATTTCAACAAACTTTGAAGACAACAAAGAAAAGAAATAAACATCTTTTGCTTCAAAACATTTTTAATAAAATCATTTTTATTCGAGAAAAAAATTTATTATTCTTTTTTTAATTTTTGGTTTATAATTATAAAACGATAATAGTTACAGCAAATTTGTGTGAATAATAATTGTAGAGAATGCTAAAATGAACAACTTATAAGGAATAAGTTTTTTTCGAAATTCCTTTAGTTTTTGAGTAAACTGAGTTTTCGAATTTGAAGTATAATTTTTTAATCTTTCACAATTTTGACGTTCTAAACGTCAGTTTCATCCCCTCGAAGTACATTTAAAATATTATTTAAATTGAAAACAAACCATTAAAACGTAAATATAAATGGCTATGATACTACCAAGTCGGAGAAAGTAACATGATGGCCACATCACCATTTTTTTCACAAATTGTTGAAATTGTCCGTAAAAAAAAATTGAAATTTTTTTTTTTTTAATATTTGTATAGATGAATTTATGTAAAATGGCCATTCCCCTAATGGATAAATAAATAAATTAATTAAAAATCGAAGAACTGAATTTTGAAAAGTAACAATTTTTAAATTTTAAGAATCTTATCGTTACGTTACTTGTGTATCAATTTCCTCGTTGGGATTTAGTAACAATTTTTAAATTTTAAGAATCTCATCAAACTTACGTTACTTTTCTATTAATTAGAACGTTGCTCGTTGGGATTTTATTAAAAAATATTTAAAGTGTTCGCGTTCAGGTAAAAGTAAAATTTTGATTAGTGCGCATTTCCGGTAGTTAGTCGAGCATTAAAAAATCCATGCACGCAAAATCAAGTCAGCGCTTTAAGAGCACATCAATACACGCCCCGGAGAACCGGAAGCAGCGGAAATTTCAATGCGAAAGTGCAGTGAGTCGGGAATTTCTGCCTCCTCGAGGGCTCCGACGGGCCTCGTTGAATCTTAAGTTTTCCTACCGGATTTTTTCATTTCTGCCATTCACCGCGGAAAAAAGAAAACAATCTGCAATTGTGAAATAAGTCATATTACCAACTGTGGAGCTATCGCAACACAAATTAGTAGTTCGGTGTACGAAGCTTACAGAAGCGTTGAAGTAACTTTTTGTCCTTCAATATGGTTGTTTGGTATTACTACAACATAATAATTTGTAAAAGATATGAAGTGATTTTTTTAAAAAAAGTCACCGGGTGACTGACACTGGGGCCGCGTCAGGCACCAATGACTGACAGTCAGTACCTGCTTTAAACTTACTATTTAGCTCTGTCAGTCACTAGTAAAATTAAATAAAAGTATTCTTACTCATTTTATAAAATAAACCTTAAAAACAAAGAAAATTTTTTTTTACATTTTACAAAAAAACTTGTTAGCAGCCAATGTGTTAATGTGAAGATTTTAATTGTATTTTCTTGTTGGTTACAGGTGAAAGAGAAAACATGAACTATACAGACTGCGACTATAATTATTACGCCATACCACCAGGTAAGTAATTTTATTTTATCCTGTAATGTTAACACGCCAATAACTTCTTAGCAACGAGTAACATTAACCCGTCAGCCCTGGATTTTGAAATTTGAAAAAAAAAATTTGTTTGTTAATTATTATTGATGGGGAGCTTCTTAAGACCATAAATACAAATTTGAACTCATTTGATTAATTAGTATAGGAATTAATTAGTGAGACTTTGTTGAAGTGACATCTAGTGATAAAATGCAAAAATATGGATTGTCATAGTAAGTAGAGACATGTAAATGTTGCGGTGGCAATTGCCACCGCCAGGGCCGAAAGGGTTAAGGTACCTTTAACAACACTAGTGTTGATATACGTATCTTAACGCAACTCGTTGCTATGGAGATATTGGCAAACAAACATGATTTCGCTTGACGACGCTCGTGCTTTCAAACTTTTCTCTTGTAATGTAAAAACCTTTATAACGTAAATTACTATTACACCCGAATTCAAAAAATTCTGAGAGCTCAAAACAGCACTCTTTTTTTTTTAATTTGATAGTACTTCTAGATACTTCAAAGGGAATTGAGAACTCTATTCAGAATTTTTCTTTGGAGCCAACTTGATGCACTCAGGCAATGAGTAACAACTTTGTGCATGATCCTGGGAAAAAATACGCTAAATAAATTTGTTTAAAACAAAAATTACGTTTTGAAAATTGTCTACTGCGTGTGCACTTTGTGCCCAAGCTCCCTCTACTTTTTCCGGGACTAATAAATACGTTTAAAGCTAAGCGTACACTTGTCCGAATCGTCCGTCCGATTCCGACAAGTGTGCGCGTAGCTTTAGAAGCATACAAAAAATTAAATTATCGTTTCGAGTTTCAATCTCTCCGGCATTCCGATAAAACAAAAAGTGGCAATCAAAATACGATAAAGCTCGAAACGAGAGGAATTTATTGAAATTGAATTGTTTGCCTTTAAACGACTTTCACATCGATTTTAATAATAAATGGCGGTCGTGTCGAGATAACGACGACATTTCGCGGATCCGGAACGGTCGTCATCTGTATTTTATCGGCACTCGTCCATCCTTTTACGGGCGTAATTGTCAAATCGAATTTGGAACAACAGATCTAACGATAAAGAAAATTATCAAAATTTCATAAATTCTCTGTAATTTAATTAAGACCGTTGAAGTACATCTTCTTTTTCATCAGGCGAACGAGAGAAATTGACTGGCGTTAAAAAGTTCAGCTATCTTCAATAGCAAAAAAATTAGTCAGTCACCATGAGCATTTTAGAAAATTTAAAAAAATTATTAATTTTTCAGACTTTGATCGGCCGTAGCGGCTAAACGAAAACTCCAAATCGCACGCGGATTTCAAATCTGTGCTCCTCGTGTGTAAATTAATCGGATTCAGTTAAAATTAGAGATTTTTAATTTTTACGAAAACCTGAAAATCTACCCAAGGGTACCCCCTTCTTACTTTTGCTAAAAAAAGGGCTTTGAAATAATTTCCTGAAGAAACCACCGGTTCGATTCGGGGTTTCTACACATCACTGGAAAGATCCATTCAAGACGCTTCAGAAAATGTACTTTCGCAAGAACAAATTTAAACTTGAAGCCCGTGACGCGTCAGCAAAACTCGAAAATGGAAAAAATCGAAAAAATCAACTTTTTTAATAATCATCGCAGACCATTGAAGTATACCTTCTTTTTCATCACAAAAACGAGAGAAATTGATTGCCGTTAAAAAACTTCAGCTTTCTTCAATAGCAAAAAAAATAGTCAGTCACCGTGAGCATTTTAGAAAATAAAAAAAAAAATTAATTTTTCAGACTTTGATCAGCCGTAGCGGCTAAACGAAAACTCCAAATTGAACGCGGTTTGGAAATCTGTGCTTCTCGTGCTTCAATTAGTCGGATTCAATTAAAATTAGAGATTTTTAATTTTTGACGAAAACCTGAAAATCTACCCAAGGGTACCCTTCTTACTTTTTCTCAAAAATTGTCTTTGAAATAATTTCCTGAAGAAACCACCGGTTAGATTCCGGGTTTCTACACATCACTGGAAAGATCTCTTCAAGACGCTTCGGAAAATGTACTTTCGCAAGAACAAATGTCAACTTGAAGCCCGTGACGCGTCAGCAAAGAAAACTCGAAAATGAAAAAAATCAAAAAAATCAACTCTTTTAATAATCATCGTAGACCATTGAAGTACACCTTCTTTTCCATCGAAATAACGAGAGAAATTGATTGCCGTTAAAAAATTTCAGCCATCTTCAATAGCAAAAAAAATAGCTTGTCACCATGAACCATTTTTTTATAAATCTTGAGTAAGTGTAAAGTTTCCCCTATTATTTGAAACATGTATTCTAAGCCGATTTATTCAGTCATAGGACATCTTCCTCGTACACAATATTCGCATTATCGATTGAAGCGGTATAACACGGCTTATAAAGTCATTTTTAAAGGGAAGTTCTGTGAATTGAAGGGGCTGATGTATCCGAGTATGCACCCAATTAAACTTCAAGAATATTCCTCCGGCTCCCAAGGCGATACATATCCAATCAGACATCAGAAATATTTTGTTTATGTTTTATTGATGGAGAGTGGAGCATATGTAAGTGAATATCCTGCATAAATAAAATAATGTTATTCAATTTAAAATGAATATATTTTATCAGTACTTGTAAATTTGATTTACTATCGTAAATCATTCTTTAGTTGCAGAAACTTAATTCGTTAGAATAATTTATACAAACAAGGAGATTTCAATGGTTAATTGTACTATAAAAATAATACCATTTATGGTGAATGTAATAATTAAATAATCAACTTTTAACAACAATTACAAAACAATAAGATGTCAAAAAATGATACTAATTATAATAACACTTTTAAACATAGATGTGAAGTACGTAAACTATATTAAACTAAAAAGTGAAATTAAAATTTATTCAAAATGTATTCGAGATTAATTTTTTTTAAAGCTACAAGTTGTATGTCAATAGATTTCGGGATAATTTTATGTGAACAGGGAGTAAAATTGTAAAAAATTGTAATAATTTTAGTTGCTTGAAAAAAATATAAAAACAATTGCCATCGACTTGAAACTTTTTAAATTTACTCAAAATATGTTCGAGATTTATTTCTGGAAAAAATCACAAGTTTAATGCCACTAGATTTCAGAATAATTTTATGTGAACAGAGAGTAAAGTTGTGAAAAATTGTAATAATTTTAGTGGCTTGGAAAAAATATAAAAACAATTGCCATTGACTTGAAACTTTCTAAATATACTAAAAATATATTCGAGATTTATTTCTAGAAAAAATCACAAGTTTAATGCTACTAGATTGCAGGATAATTTTATGTGAACAGAGAGTAAAGTTGTGAAAAATTGTAATAATTTTAGTGGCTTGGAAAAAATATAAAAACAATTGCCATTGACTTGAAACTTTCTAAATATACTAAAAATATATTCGAGATTTATTTCTAGAAAAAATCACAAGTTTAATGCTACTAGATTTCAGGATAATTTTATGTGAACAGAGAGTAAAGTTGTGAAAAATTGTAATAATTTTAGTTGCTTGAAAAAAATATAAAAACAATTGCCATCGACTTGAAACTTTTTAAATTTACTCAAAATATGTTCGAGATTTATTTCTGGAAAAAATCACAAGTTTAATGCCACTAGATTTCAGAATAATTTTATGTGAACAGAGAGTAAAGTTGTGAAAATTTGTAATAATTTTAGTGTCTGGAAAAAAAAAATAAAAACAATTGCCATCGACTTGAAACTTTCTAAATTTACTCAAAATATGTTCGAGATTTATTTCTGGAAAAAATCACAAGTTTAATGCTACTATATTTCAGGATAATTTTATGTGAACAGGGAGTAAAGTTGTGAAAAATTGTAATAATTTTAGTGGCTGGAAAAAAATATAAAAACAATTGCCATTGACTTGAAACTTTCTGAATTTACTCAAAATATGTTCGAGATTTATTTCTGGAAAACATCACAAGTTTAGCGCCACTAGATTTCTGGAAAATTTTTTGTGAACAGAGAGTAAAGTTGTGAAAAATTGTAATAATTTTAGTGGCTTGAAAAAAATATAAAAACAATTGCCATCGACGTGAAACTTTTTAAATTTACTTAAAATATGTTCGAGATTTATTTCTGGAAAAAATCACAAGTTTAATGCTACTATATTTCAGGATAATTTTATGTGAACAGGGAGTAAAGTTGTGAAAAATTGTAATAATTTTAGTGGCTGGAAAAAAATATAAAAACAATTGGCATCGACGTGAAACTTTTTAAATTTACTTAAAATATGTTCGAGATTTATTTCTGGAAAAAATCACAAGTTTAATGCTACTATATTTCAGGATAATTTTATGTGAACAGGGAGTAAAGTTGTGAAAAATTGTAATAATTTTAGTGGCTGGAAAAAAATATAAAAACAATTGCCATCGACGTGAAACTTTTTAAATTTACTTAAAATATGTTCGAGATTTATTTCTGGAAAAAATCACAAGTTTAATGCTACTATATTTCAGGATAATTTTATGTGAACAGGGAGTAAAGTTGTGAAAAATTGTAATAATTTTAGTGGCTGGAAAAAAATATAAAAACAATTGGCATCGACTTGAAACTTTCTAAATTCACTCAAAATATGTTCGAGATTTATTTCTGTCAAAAATCAAAAGTTTAATGCCACTAGATTTCAGGATAATTTAGTGTGAACAGAGAGTAAAATTGTGAAAAATTTTAATCATTTTAGTAGCTTGAAAAAAAATATAAAAACAATTACCATCGACTTGAAACTTTCTAAATTTACTCAAAATTGGTTTGAGATTCATTTAATAAAAAGCTAGAAGTTGTATGCTCGTTGATTTCGGGATAAATTTATATGAACAGCGAGTAAAGTTTTGAAAAATTATTATTATTTTAGGAGCTTGAAAAAATATATAAAAACAATTGCCAACGACTTAAAATTTTCTAAATTTACTCAAAATGTTTTTATTTTTTGAAAAGCTTTATGTTATATGCCAGTAGATTTCAGTATAATTTTATCTGAGTAAAGTTGTGAAAAAGTGTAATAATGTTAGTAGCTTGAAAAAAAATATATAAAAACAATTGCCATCGATTTAGAACTTTAGAAATTTACTCAAGATACATTTCGTAAAAACCTACAAAATTCTACGCAACTAGATTTTGGAATCGTTTTATGTTTTAATGGTTTAAAAATAGTTTTACTTTTGGTGACTTTTAAAAATATATTCCACGCCTTGAAACTTTTCAAAATTGCTTATAACGCCTGCTAAATTTTCATATTGTAGAAATTACAGTGACTTTTGGAAAAAAAACATTTATGGGAAATTTTTTTTGATAATTTTTTGAATTTTCGAAAATTCCGTAAAACGCTGCATAAAGAATTTTAGGATAATATCATGTTAACTTGAGTTGATTTGTACAAAATTTCATTAGTTTTGTTGATATGTAGAAAATATTCACAAACAATTATTATCGCCACTTTGCAAATTCAATAACAATAATGATAATAATAATTCTATTCGTGTACATAGCAACAATTTTACGCAGTTTACTTAACCCCAAGTTGTGATCCTATAAAAATTAAAAACATTTTTCAAACTAAAAATTGTAATCATGCCAATTCGACAATAAATATACAGGAAGTAAATAATGTTATTCTAAACAGAAAAGTTCAAATATTCGATTTCTTACCGTTATCGAGATAAGTGATCTTAAAAATTTTTCAATTGTAAAAAAATTTAAATTAGATTGCGAGGGGCCGCGGTGGCCTAGCGAGTAGAGCTCCTGCTACGGGCATCGTGGTCGTGGGTTCGAATCCCATCCGTGCGGTCACTTTTTTTTTTATAAAACACTAACGATTTGTACGTTTTGTAAAATTAAACTTGAGAGTGGTGGGTGGGCCTATTCCATAATATAAATTGTAGTGATGGGTGGGACCCATTCCACAATATATACTATTGAATAGAACGATAAGGTTCTTACAAAATGTACAATTTTTCATCGGGTAGCGGAAAAAAATTATTTTAAACAAACACAAAAATGAATAGTCAGTTGTATTATTGTTATCTTGAATCGAGTATCTGCTTGAAATATCTTCCAAGAGCTAAATAAATTGATCCTGTTTTGTTTGTATATCTATGAGATGTGTCTGTACGTTTATTGAAACGGGGACCGATTTATCGTTGTAGAAAAAAAATATATAAATCGTAATAATTTATATAATGAATTTTGATTATTCACCTCATATTAATGGTGTCAAATTATTCAACTTCCTCATGATCTAATAATAATAATTTGACACTATTTTATTAATTTGTAATGCAAATTTTTGAAAATAAAGACTTAAATAAATAATAATGATAAGTTGAAAATTTTCGAATTCAAAATATCAACTTGCTCCTTAATAAATACATACAAATAATTGCCTGTAATTTGTGAATAATAATAATAATAATGTAACACTAGCTATTACTCTTTTGCAGGTTTTTGTCCGCCCTATAACGATGGATCTCTCTGCTGGAGTGCCACGCCACCTGGAAGTAACGTATCCCAGCATTGTCCACCTTCACGAGGAGTCGACACCACAAGTGAAAATAATTTTAAATTTTACTTAATATTATTCAACTCTGCATATTATTCATGAGGGTGAAATCATTAACCTAGTGAATAGTAGACAGTTTAGAGCAGGGGCGGCTCGTTATGTAGAGCCGAGGAGCCATGGCACTATCACTAATTTTAAGCTCAGCAAGGATTTTTAAATTATTCTAAATCCGAGGACTTTCCTTCGCTGAATTTCAAAATAATTGTACACGAACACAAATTGTTCTCATTATAAAGTTGTTCAATTGCCCAGAGCTTGAAAAAATATAACATTTGATTCCAGATTTACTCAAATTTAATTCTACTGTAAGATTCCTCAAAAATCCGAAGACTTCCCTTCACTGATTGTCAAAATAATTGCATGAGAAATCAAATTGTTAAAATTCTAAAATTGTTCAATTGCCTAAAACAAAAAAAAATATATAAAAACATTTGCTACAAACGTTAAAAATTACAAATTTACTCAAAATTAATTCTACTACAATATTCCTCAAAATTCTTTCTTTTTGAATTTTAAAATATTTACACTAGAACACAAATTGTTTAAATTTTGAAATAGTTCAATTGCCTAGAGCTCAAAAAAATATAATGCCACAAACATTAAACATTAAACAAACAGATTTGGCTGAGATCAATTCCGCTTTAAGTTCCCATTAAAATCCAAACACTTTCCTTCACGAGATTTCGATTTATTTTTGCGAGAACACAATTGGCAAAAATTCTCAAAAAATTTGCTTAAGATCAATTCTACTTTAAGATTCTATGAAAATAGAAAGACCGTAATTCGTGAGATTTTAAAATATTCAAAAATTTTGAAAATGTAAAAAATAAAAAATATAAAAACGTGAAACTTTTCAGATTTGCTTAAGATCAATTCTGCCTTAAGAATCCAAAAAAAACCAAAAACTTTCTCTCACGAGCTTTCGATTTATTTCCGTAAGAAAACAAGCGGCTGAAATTCGGAAGTTTTGCGTTTTATCAAGGCTCAAAAAAGATAAAAAAAAGTTGCAACAAACTTGAAATTTTCTGGTTTTGCTTAAGATCAATTTCACTTTAAAATTCCATAAAAATAAAAAGACTATCCTTCACGAGAAAAATAAAATATTTGCGCGATAACACAAATTGTTGAAATTTTGAAGTTGTTTCATTGTCTAGAGCATAAAAAAGTATAAAAACAATTGCCATAAACGTAAAGTTTTCCTGATTTATTCGGAAACAATTCTACTATAAGATTCCTAAAAAATTATAATACTTTCCTTCAGAGGATTTGAAAATAATTGTACCAGAATACAAATTGTCTAAATTCTGAATTTTGTTCGACTAAAAAATATATAAGAACGATTGCCACGAACGTGAAAATTTTCAAATTTATTCAAAATCAATTCTACTACAAGATTCCTCAAAAATCTGAAAACTTTCCTTGGCTGAATTTCAAAATTATTGCACGAGAAAATAAATTGTTGAAATTCTGAAGTTGTTTAAATTGCCTAGAGCTTTTCGTTTTTTTTTAAATTTATTTAATGCTTCTGTAAAGGTTTTCAATTTCAATTATCGTTCGTTTTTTCCTTAAAAACAAGGCATTATATTGTAGGCTAAGTGGCTCTACTATCAAAAAGTTCCACCAGCCGCCACTGGTTTAGAGCCTTTAAAATTCTAGACCAGTTTCGCCTTATTAGGGCGAAATTTTGAAATAAATTTATTTCATCTACGATCGCATTAAAAGTAGGCACATTTTGCATCAATTTTCGTTGCAAACGTAACTTTTTAGGAAAAGTGCTTTTTGGTTTTTAAGGCACAGAAATGTCAAATTTGACAGATGAAAATATCACAGTCACAGTTTTAATCAATTATTTTACTCTCTTGAATAATAGCCTTCATAATATGCTTGACATTCTGACTCTAAACTCGCGTTTATTTGATAGGATTAATATCTATTTCATATTACTATTCTTTATTGAAAAAATGAATACATTTCTGCAAAATATAATTATGATCTTACGATACCTGCACAATATTTTAGAACTTAAACAGAATTAAAAATAAATACAAGAAAACGAAATGTATCTAATGCTTTCTGCAACAAGTAAAGTTGTTTCTAATTTGTAGAATTAAAAATGTTTTAACAGTAAATATTTCTGGTTAATGCGTTAAATTCAGTTGAATTATGAATGACCACGTGGTAACGGTCGCAACTATCCTCTTCACACTAATTTAATTATATTTATGCAAATATTTGTAAAATTTGCTTACTGAATCCATTCGATAAAATTAACATTTAATTTCAGTATATTGAGTGCACGTACAAGTCGTGTAATTAAGAGAATTATTCATTGCCCGGATTAATAAATATTTTATGAGCCGCGTCAATTTTATGTTTGATGGATTCGTGCATGTAGTCACCAATCCCTAAAAAAAAATTGACGGTAAATATCGAAGTATTTTTTAAGGTTTACTTTCTCCGTTACGAAGTACGAGAAAGTATCGTGATCGTGAATTTTTTTTTTACTGAAATATCCGTTTTGGGGTCCCTAGATGCCAATTCAACAATTTCTGGAAAAAAAATTGTGTGTGATGGTGTGTCGGTGTGTGTGCATGTGTCTGAATGAAACTTTGAACATAAGTCTTATTTGATAATCTGAAGAACTGAAAAGCTTTTGGTAAAATTTCGTACACCGGAAGTGGGTGTTTACCTTAACTGTTTTTTGTTTTTTGCCAATATTTTCCTAAATATAAAAGATATCACAAAAATAATTAAACTAACATTGAACACAATAAAGAAATGAACATCTTTTGCTTGAAAACATTTTTCATAAAATCATTTTTATTCGAGAAAAAAATGTATATATTTTTTTAAATTTTTGGTTTATAATTATAAAACGATAATAGTTACAGCAAATTTATATTAATAATAATTGCAGATAATGTTAAAATGAACAACTTATAAAGAATACATTTTTTCCGAAATCCCTTTAGTTTTTGAGTAAACTGAGATTGTGAATTTGAAGTATAATTTTTCCATCTTTCATAATTTTGACGTTTTAAACGTCAGTTTCATCCTCTCGGTGTACATTTAAAGTATGATTTAAATTGAAAATAAATCATAAATAACTATGGTGCCAAGTAACATGATGGCCACATCACCATTTTTTTAAATTGACCCTTAACGTATGAGCGCATTTTTGTAAAACAATAACCAGTAGATCGACGGAATTTTAACAAATTAATAATTGCTTTATTACTAGAGCGGGAATAAATGCATTATTAACCCTTAGCTAACGAGCTAGTTTATATAAAAGTCACAACCGGAATCGGTTTACAGACAGCCAAAATGAACTTATTTGTGAATTCATCTTTTGGCGGATGCATCGGTAACTTAATTTGTAACGTCGCGAAAATGGCGGCATTCGTTCGCTAAGGGTTAAAACTACGCTACAGTAAAACCACTGAATATTGCAATTAAATCCGCTGCAGTGAATAATGAATAAAATTACGCTTGAGAAAACACAAATATTTTCCTATTTTAATTTAAATTTGAGCTTTATTTCGTTTTTATTGAATTCCTTTAAAACACCTGCAGCCAGTCAGAGTATTAAATTTTAATAATTATAAAACCCCTACAAGATGTTTAGTATAAATAGCTATAATTATTTTTAATTCTATTAGAGTTATTTACTTTTTTATACTTTTTTTTTGACTTTGGCAGGTGCCCTTCAGTCACATCAGTCACATCAGTTAACTTTTCTTTACGTTCATTGTAAATTACAGGGAAATTTTACTTTTTTATACGTTAATTGTAAAAATTCCTTGTAATTGGAATATGTTGGGAAATCAACCTATTATTATTATTATTATTATTATTATTGTAAAGTTGATATACTTAAAGTAATTCATCGGGAACGTAGGATATCTAAGTTACTATTTATTTTATTACATATGCGAAGTAAATACATGATAAAACAGACAAGTTTATTGAGAACGGACGAATCAAAGAAGGAAGGGAAGAGCAAACCTTTTCAGATAATAACATCAAGAATGACGAGTGGAATAAATGGATACAGAAAAGACAAATACAATTTACGTTTGCGAATATTCACCAGAGTACGATCAACATTTTATTATATTAAGGCGCAAAATATATAGATTATATCTGGGGCTATCGACCTATTGACCTTTTTCTACTTCATGTTATAGTGTTGATGTGCAGACATTAATAACTAACATTTCCAAAAATTCGTCCTCTTTTTTTGGCGATTTGAAAATTTCGTCGAAAACATCTTACTTTTGCATTTGAAATGATTTCCTGAAAAATCCACTGGTTGGATTTGCATTTGCAATTTCTATACGTCTCCGTATACGTTAGGATCCATCAGAAAATGTGCTTGCGCAAAACCAATGTCAAAACGTAGCCCGTGACGCGTTCGCAAAGAAAACTCGAGAATGAAAAAAAAAAATCGAAAATTGATAATTAGTAATATAAATTGAGGGGAAATAATTCCGCTAAAGTCCAGTAAGGGACGACACAAAGCTTCACGGAATATGGCAGCTGTTATGGCATCGGTGTGGCCTCATACTTATATATGTTAGACCCTTAAAATCCCTCGCTCTTGCCGTAACCATGGTTTTCCCTAATTGGGAATGGCTCTCTTCTGAAGGTAAATTTCTCAATTTCTCATTCACGTTTTAAACTCATGGTACATAATTAATTTGTAATTGATCTATTATTAACTAAGCGATATTTCAAATTTAATTTCTCGTGGTCCACTTTTAACAACTCTCGAATAAATATGTACAGTAATTAATTATTGTTTGTTTGATTGGTTGTTTATTTATGTATGGGTAATACATTTTATATTAACTGAAATCGGAAATCCTGGCTTGTCACAATTATTAGTAATGATGAACTGTGTAAATAAAATAAATTATTATTTTGTCTGTTGTTATAAAATATTTCGATTTTTTTTTACTTCTTCCGTTACGAATTACGAGTATTGTGATCGTGAATTTTTTTTTTGCTGAAGTATCCGTTTTGGGGTCCTTTTCAACAATTTCTGTAAAAATTTGTTTTGTGTCTGTACGCGCTGTATCTCAAAAACTAATAGAGCAATTGATATGAAACTTTAAACATAAGTCCTATTTAATAATCCGAAGAACTGAAAAGCTTTTGGTAAAATTTCGTTAACCGGATAATTTTTTAAATATGAAAAATATCACAAAAATATTCATACAAATATTAAAAACATCCCAGAAATCAACATCTTTTGCTTGAAAATATTTTTCATAAAATCATTATTATTCGAGAAAATAATTTATTAATTTTCTTTTTATTTTTGGTTTATAATTATGAAACGATAATAGTTACAGCAAATTTATGTTAATAATAATTGCAAAGAATACCAAAATAAACAACTTATAAAGAATAAGTTATTTTCAAAATCTCTTTAGTTTTTGAGTAAACCGAGTTTTTTTATTTGAAATATAATTTTTCCGTTTCATAATTTTGACGTTTTAAACGTCAGTTTCATCCCCTCGATGTACATTTAAAATATGATTTAAATTGAAAATAAACCATGAAAGCGTAAATATAAATGATACCTTCTAGTCAGAGAAAGTAACATGATTTTTCAAATTTTTGATTTTCACGATGTTAAACATTTGTGCATCAAAGAAAGAAAAATTAAGAAAAAATAGTAAACGTATCAGAGAAATTTCACAAAAATTTATCCTGATTATTAAAACTTCACTCTACTCAGATAACTTCGATTTTTGAAGATCCAATAATTTTCAAGCGAGTTACAGATTTTTGAAATTTTTGATTTTACGACGTCAAACATTTGTGCATCGAAGAAAGAAAAATTAAGAAAAAAATAGTAAAAGTATCGGAGAAATTTCACAAAAATGTATCCTAATTATTAAAACTTCACTCTACTCAGATAACTTCGATTTTTGAAAATCCAATAATTTTCAAGCGAGTTACGGATTTTTAAAATTTTTGATTTTCACGACGTCAAAAATTTGTGCATCGAAAAAAGAAAAATTAAGAAAAAAATAGTAACCGTATCGGAGAAATTTCACAAAAATTTATCCTAATTATTAAAACTTCACTTTACTCAGATCACTTCGATTTTTTAAAATTCAATCATTTTCAAGCGAGTTACGGATTTTTGAAATTTTTGATTTTCACGACGTTAAACATTTGTGCATCGAAGAAAGAAAAATTAAGAAAAAAATACTAAACGAATCGGAGGAATTTCACAAAAATTTATCCTGCTTATCAAAACATCACTCTACCCAGATAACTGCAATTTTTGAAAATCGAATAATTTTCAAGCGAGTTGCATGTTTTTAATTTTTTTTATTTTCACGACGTCAAACATTTGTGCATCAAAGAAAGAAAAATTAAGAAAAAAATAGTAAACGTATCGGAGAAATTTCACAAAAATGTATCCTAATTATTAAATCCTCACTCTACTCAGATAATTTCGATTTTTGAAAATCCAACAATTTTTAAGCGATTTACAAATTTTTGAAATTTTTTATTTTCACGACGTCAAAAATTTGTGCATCGAAGAAAGAAAAATTAAGAAAAAAATAGTAAACTTATCGCAGAAATTTCACAAAAATTTATCATAATTATTAAAACTTCACTCTACTCAGATAACTTTGATTTTTGAAAATCCAACTATTTTCAAGCGATTTACAAATTTTTGAAATTTTTTATTTTCACGACATCAAACATTTGTGCATCGAAAAAAGAAAAATTAAGAAAAAAATAGTAAAAGTATCGGAGAAATTTCACAAAAATGTATCCTAATTATTAAAACTTCACTCTACTCAGATAACTTCGATTTTTGAAAATCCAACTATTTTCAAGCGATTTACAAATTTTTGAAATTTTTTATTTTCACGACATCAAACATTTGTACACCAAAGAAAGAAAAATTAAGAAAAAAATTGTAAACGTATGGGAGAAATTTTACAAAATTTTATTTTAATTATCAAATCCTCACTCTACTCAGATAACTTCGATTTTTGAAAATCCAACAATTTTCAAGCGATTTACAAATTTTTTAAATTTTTGATTTTCACGACGTCAAACATTTGTGCATCGAAGAAAGAAAAATTAAGAAAAAAATAGTAAAAGTATCGGAGAAATTTCACAAAAATGTATCCTAATTATTAAAACTTCACTCTACTCAGATAACTTCGATTTTTGAAAATCCAATAATTTTCAAGCGAGTAACAGATTTTTGAAATTTTTGATTTTCACGACGTCAAATATTTGTGCATCAAAGAAAGAAAAATTAAGAAAAAAATAGTAAACGTATCGATGAAATTTCACAAAAATTTATGCTGATTATTAAAACTTCACTCTACTCAGATAACTTCGATTTTTGAAAATCCAATAATTTTCAAGTGAGTTACATGTTTTTAAATTTTTTAATTTTCACGACGTCGAAAACGGCGAATAAAGAGAAATTAAGAAAAAAATTGTAAACGCATCGGAAAAAATACAGAAAATTCAGTCTTAAATGAGAAAATTCCACTTAACTCACTACTTGAAATTAAATTTACACAAAATAACAAATTTCAATTAAATTTAAACACAAAATGTTACTTATGATACATCTGTAAACTCAGAATTTAGGGACGAATTAAATTGAGTAAAAATATACAGGGTGTTTCATTTGAAAAGGTCATTTTTAGTTAAACCGGAAGTAGAATGTTTATTAAAATTTCACTTTTATTCTCTAAAAACTGAATATCAAAAATATGTATGTAAAAATATCCGATATTCGGGATCTACCAGAAAGGTATACATGGAAATAATATTTTAAATAACATAGGCAATTAATTTTGTCCTTGCTGAGTTTTGGAAAGTTGTTTTTCAAACAGTCAAAAACTTCCTCATTATCTTTGACGGCCATTTAGATGAATTTCTTAGCAATTCCCAATTATATATGCACTGGCGGCAGCAATATATCATCGATATTTTTTATTAAAGTTTCATTAACCAGTTTTAACTGTTTTTCGTTTTCGGGAGTTCTTTTTCTCCAGTCGTTACGGTTCTACTTTTAAGTTGTAATGTGTTCTGTGTAATTAGGCATAATTCCTGTTGATATTGAATAAATAAATAATGATTACGTGTTCTAAATTTTAATTTTTTTAATTTCAGAATTCGCCTGGAGACTATGCCGAGAAGACGGCTCCTGGTTTCACAACAACATCACACAATTAGTTGGCAAAGGCTACACAGACTACAGCGACTGTTACACCCCGCACACACGAATTATCATTGAAATGTGCAAGAGGTTAGATTGCACGGGGGTAAGTAATTAAACGTTATAATTTTGGAATTGAAATCCATCTTCTTGTCAGGTTTAAATTGATTCAGAAAAAATAAATATGGTACTTTTTTTTGACGTCGGCAATTAGCATTTCCTTGTAGGTTTCTATACTGAAGGAAACAAAAATGAAACACTTTAAATTCGTGAAATTTCGACCATTTTCAAACCGCCATAACTCGGTGTATTTTCAATCGATTTTGATGAATCTTTAAGGGCAAGAAACTTTGAAGAGTCTTCTTTAATGCCTTTATGGTGGATTGAGTGAACAAATTTTTTCCAACTCCGTAGACATCGTCAAAGTTGGACATGGTTTCCTTTTTTTCCACAGGGGTGCTAGAGGAAGGCGGAAGGGGTTACCTTTAGTTTCGCATGCATGACTTTGAAGAAGACACTTCAAAGTTGTTTTCTCTCAAAGATTCATCAAAATCGATTGAAAATACGCCGAGTTATGGCGGTTTGAAAATGGTCGAAATTTTCACGAATTTCAAGTGTTCCATTTTTTTTCCTCCAGTGTATTTTTAACTTAATTCCTATCTTAATTCTAAAGCGGAAACTAAGGATTGAAGGGATGCTTATGCCAGGGCCATGGTACTTCCTAAAATTTTATGTATCAAGCTATTTTTTCTGAATTAATTAAACATTTTTTTTTTAATGGTAATTTTGATTTTTTTGATTTTCAGGTATTGAGGACGGTAAGAACGATGGAAATGGTCGGTCTGGGTCTTTCCTTCGTCACACTGGTCGCCTCCCTTATAATCTTCTACTACTATAGGTAATCTATATTATTATTACATAACGTAACCAAACTTGAAACGCTATTAGTTTTCGATTTTCAGGATACTGCGGAACAACAGGACGACGATACACAAGAATCTCTTCATCGCAATGCTGCTGCAGGTCACCGTCAGACTGATCACGTACGGGAACGAGAATGACGAAATACATTTGTTAGAAAAAGTGGTAAGGTTTTTTTTAATTAATAATAAAGTCATTTAAAGTAATAAATTAAATACAAATTATGAAGTACAGTTAGTTACATACAAGAAATGTTTAGTTGTGTAAACCTGCCTGAAATTTTATATGTTTTGATAGGGTTTAACGTGTTAATATAAATTTTTCACAAACGGGAGAGAAAATCGATTTCTCAGCCGTCGAAATCGTGAGGGAAATAACATTTCTCTCTATAGGGAGAGAAGCAGTCGTTGTATCGGTCAGATTTTCGCCCTCGGGATACAAATTTGCACCTCAGTAAAATCACGCATTTCTCTCCCTTCATAAACAGTGTGTTGAATTGCAAAACGGGCCATAGGGATTTACATATAAAATTTGAAATGTATTAATATTAGCTACCCTTATTATTTGACAGTATCGGTCTTCGTACATTCTTTTTAAAGCTTTGATTTGGTACCTTATTCAATAGCTTCTGCAGAGTATTTACCGAGATATTTGCAAAAAACTTCACAACTATTTTTAATTCAAAATAAAGGTTTGCCATGAAATCATAATGGCCGACCTTTAATTTTTCTCTAAAAAGTGACAGTCGCTGTCACATTACGATTTACAATCGGCCGTGTTTTCTACACAAGAAAAAGTATTTATAAGTTAATGGGTTTAATCAGGTGCTATTTAAGAATTGTAAGTGATTTGTTCAGTGTTGAAATTACGGAGAAGGAAATACCCAGCAAAAGTACTATTCAATGAGTATAAAAATAATGTAAGTAGATTGGTATTATAAAATAATTAAAGGAGTCAATTGTAACACATTTAAAATTTAGAGTAAAGTACTAATTATTCATTGAATTGTACTAGTTATTACCTTCCCTGGAAATTCTTTCTTGTATAGAACGTGTAAATAGTAGCGCGACAGCAAACGTCACTTGAAATATCCGCCATTATGATTTCATGGCAAACCTTTATTTTGAATTAAAAATAGTTGTGAAGTTTTTTGCAAATATCTCGGTAAATACTCTGCAGAAACTATTGAGTAAGGTACCAAATCATTCACCATAAAAAGCTTTAAAAATAATGTAAGAAGACCGATGCAGTCAAATAATTACGGGAGCCAATATTAACACATTTAAAATTTTACATGTAAATCCCTATGGCCCGCTTTGCAATTCAACTTCCTGTATAATCTATTATAATGCCAGAAGTATTTAAATGAAGAAAAAAAATAATAAAGAGAAACATTTTTGCTGGCTGAAGGACTCCGGTCGATGGCCATTGTATTTATTATGTATTTAGTAAGTACTATAAACGTTTATTATTATTATTATTATCATAGAAACATTTTAACATTTGATTGGCACTTATTTAAAACTCCAATCTACGCAGGATCATGTTATCCTCTTACTAGACTAAGAGAATACAATAAACTGAATCCAAACACATTTTTTTTTTATTTTCAATTACAAAAATACTATTTTAACATCAAAGCGGCCTTTTCAAACATAAAATCCTCCGCGCTTTTCGACTGTTTACACGTACCGTCCAAACATATTTTACTATTTGTTTACAGTTTGCGTTTTCATACCGTATGGAAATTTCATAAGAACCATTACGGACTATAAAAATTTCCCAACCGGTGCAGGTAATTAAATATTTATCGGCGCCGCCGACCCGATTCGCCTGATTAAATATTTACTCCATTTACTCTGCTACAAATGGCTCGATACAGTTCTGTTTCTTGATTGACTAATCGTTCTAATCGTTCTAATCGTTCTAATCGATTCGGCTGCTCGATGAATTTCAAACTGGGAGGCAGAAAGAATGCGTGGTAATCCTTTTCTGGTCCGATCCTAATGTCTTTAAACGGTTTCAGTATTTGTTGGGCAATCCATCAATCAAGGCGGACTAATTACTTCCTGGCCTTGAAATATTTTTTTATATGTTACCGTTAAAATGAATCAAAGCAAATAACGTATAATAATTAAAATTGTTACAAACAGGATGAGTATTCTTTTTCATTTTTTTATTTAATTCAAAACTCGAATGTTTCATTTACTTTTACTTTCTCCGTTACGAAGTGCGAGAAGGGTAAACTTTTTCTTGCGGGACCAATTACGAGCATTCCACATTCGTATAATAAATAACTATTATCCAAAATCGTATGTAATAAGCAAATTGCTTTGGTCATTTGAGGGAGGTAATATTATTCATTACCCACTACTGAATAATTACTTCCTTCGTAAGATTTTTGATATATTTCACATCGACACCATTTACCTCAAAATTATTTGTCAAAATTTTATAAACATGATTTCAATATTTAATGCAATTACAGACAACTTTGGATAAAATTTACTTGCGGGTCTAATTACGTACATTCCACATTCGTATAATAAATAGCTATTACTTACTATTTTGACTGTAGTTTCGAATGTTTCGAGTTTGAGTTGATCTACAAAATTACGATTTGCGGACAAAGTTGAATATTCATATATTCAGACAATATTTCGAGTGTATTAACTTTATTTAATGTACCTTCTAATTTCAATAATTTATTTAAGAGATCTTTAACATTCGCTGTGAAGTAAATTCAATTTTGTTTATTTTTGTTCGAAAATATGAAGAAAAAAAAGTGCTGCAAATGTACTATTTTTAAACTCGTGATGCAAGTTCACATTTACGCGATCCTTCGAGTTTATGTTCATAAGACAAACAGATTTGGCTTCGGTATGTTATAATTCCATCAACAAATTACGCATAAATACATCAACATTATCATAACATTAAAATACAGTAAACAGTAAACGTGTGTAGATAATACCAGATTTCTAAATATAGAGTTTTTTTTTGTGTAGACATAATAATATTATTTGCATAAATAAAAATGTGTTGAAAAGATGAGTTTTCATCGTGATCCATTAACAATGTTACATACACTCGCAGTATGACGTAGAAAACGGTGTTTTAAAAAAATTTCAAATTCCAAATTAATACGTAAATATTTATTTTAAGGTCTCCCAAGACGATTCCAACCTTTTTACATTTTCTGGTGCATCACCTATCATATTATGTATTAATGCTCAAGTAAGAAATCAATAAAACAGTTTAACTCTAACATTAATAGTTTCAACCGTTAGAAAAACAACATCTTAATCAAAGTTGATAAATACGAAAAATAGCATGAATTTATGAACGTTCAACCTGTTCGTGACTCTACTAAATTAAGTCTTATTATATTATAATTATATATTTTAATCAAAAATCGCAAATAAATTACAATTAACGCAAGAATTAAAATTAAAATCATCAGTCGCGACGTGTGTTTGTTAATTAGGTTTTGCAAAAATTCTCCTTCTTTTTTTTTAAATTTCTTTAGTGATAAAGTGCATTACAGGCTTCCTACAGGAATTGAACCTGCAGCCTCCAGGGAAGTGATAATAATTAATGCTTTTTTGTGTTTGTTTTTTTGCGTAGATATATATTCTAAGGGTTACTAACGCAATCTTTTTTTATGTATATATGATGGACAAACATAACACCCATGCACGAGGATTTGAATCAAAAATTCCTAGCAATTAATATTAATATTAATAACTCGAATAAAGAAGTTCACCTTTTCAATTTTTAGGATTTGAATTCCTCTAGGAATAAATTATTTTTAAAGTTTCAATGTTAGAAATATAAAAAAATACAAATTTTAATGAGTATTTAACATTCCAATCAATATGGTGAAAAAAATTGACTCACTTAAAAAATTTCATATTTTTAAGTTCAAATCTGATTAAAAACTGAAAAACACGTTTTATTAGTAGGTTTTAGTGAAAGCATATTTTACTGTCAAGCTTAAAGCTCGGAAAAGTTTCAACTGCTAAAGCTCAAATTTAGTTTAAATCCGATTCATATCTAAAAAAGATTATTTTTTAGTGGTTTTTAGTTTAGGCACATTTTTTCCAACTCGGTACACGTTGCCAAAGTTGGGCGTTTTTTGCCTAAAAACGTGTTTTTTTTGTTTGGGGGTTGAAGGGTTCGAAAGGGGATCATTCCAATCTGAGTTTACCGCCTTAAAGTAGAGCAAAAAACACAAAATTCGCTTTTTTCAACACTCATAATTTGGTGCCACTTCGTTCTTAGAGTCCTGAAATTGATCAAATTTTAATGCCTTTATGGTGGATTGAGTCGACAAAATTTTCCCAACTCCGTAGACATCGTCAAAGTTGGACATGGTTTCCAGAAAAATACTTTTTTTTCACAGGAGCGCTAGGGGGGTGGAAGGAGTTACGCTTAAGTTCGCATGCATGACTTTAAAGAAGACATTTCAAAGTTTCCGCCCTCAATGATTCATCAATGTCGATTGAAAATACGCCGAGTTATGGCGGTTTGAAAATGGTCGAAATTTCACGAATTTAAAGTGTTTCATTTTTTTTTCCTTCGGTATATTAAAATTTTTAAATTCAAATTCGAATTAAAGCTAAGAAAATGTATTTTATTTGTAGATTTTTTTTTTAAGTTTAAAATCCGGAAAAGTGTTAGTAACCATCTGTTAAAGCTCAAATTTTCCAAAACCGATTACTTAAGAAATCCATATTCTTAAGTTTAAATTCAAGCTACAGAAAAAAAAATCAATCGGATTTTTTAGTTTAAGCATATTCTAAAAGCATGCCCAATAAATGTTTTTAAACGTCTGATTTTTAAGTTCTAATTTTGTCAAATGGATTATTTGAAAAAAATCATTTTTTTAGTTTGAAATACGATTAAAAGCTAAGAAAATATGTTTTATTCGTCAACTTATTTGAAAAGCTTAAAGCTCCAAAAAGCGGTATTAACTATCTGCTAAAGCTCAGATTTTGTATAACCAATTACATAAGAAGTCTATATATTTTGAAGTTTCGATTAAAAGCTAAAAGAAATCATTCAGGGTTTTTAGTTTGAGTATATTTTAAAGGCATGTTTAAAGCTAAGAAAATTGTTGTTAAACGTCTTATTAAGTTCTAATTTTGTCAAACCGATTACTTGAAAAATTTAAATTTCTAAATTGAAATTCGAATAGAAGCTAAAAAATATATTTTATTCGTTGACTTTTTTTGAAACGTTCAAAGCTCTGAGCCATCTGCTAAAGCCCCAAATTTATGATACCGAATCTGTGGCGCTGCCAGTTGCATCACAGAAGCCCACAGTTTTGATCCCATATAATAATAATTACTTTATTACCCAACGGAAAAATTCAATACAGGGATGAAATAATAAAAATAATACAATGATATTTTTCCCGGATTGATGTGAAATGTAAGATTTTTCGGACTGATTTTAGGCCGTAAAATATCACTGTTGCGGACTAGGCTTTATTTATGCCTAGTCTGTAAAAGTAATGAGCCAATCAGGTGAGACTTCGCGGCCTACGTCATGTTATTTCGAAACGCCGCGTCGATCAAAAGAAGCCGCCTGGAAATTTGTTTGACATTACAATGTATTTTTCGCTTAATTGAGAGTTGCCTTCGAATTTCCCGTGCCAAAAAAGCCAAAAACAGGTTCCCCGAAGTTTTAATAACACCGCGTGTGTTTTCCCCGACCTCCATCGCAAGCTCGCTCGACGGTGAAACTCCAGCCGCGTCCGTTAATCTGTCACTTTATTGCCTTGTTATACAAATAACTATTAAACTAGAAATATTACAAAAAAATGCGTGTCCTATTGTTCCATATAGACATTATTTGTAGTATGCAACCGAGTACACAATTTTGATAATTAAATAAAACTAAGTATGCACGGTTGCCTACCTGTTAATGCGTTTATGTGATTATTTTATGATTGAACATAAGCATTAACAATCATAAGTTCAAAGTTAAAAAAAAATATACTCTGGTCGCTCTATGAAGGCGTATGAGGTGGTTAACGAAGGATCGTGAGGTCCGCCCTCATCAGAGTTCCAACTTTAAGACGACCCATGGCCAACACAAACGAACGGAACATAACGTCTTCGCAGAACACATCGCTTTACAACTGGAAGAGCTGCCAGAAGACCTGTCACTTCAGGTGAAGTCCGACATATACAAATTGATAAAGCAAGCACCTCTAAAACTTACGGATCAAGATGCATCTAATAGCGTGAAAATTAAAGATGAAATCATTGAAGGGGCTCCGAGTCAAATGATGGATGAACAAAGTTGCGAAACCCTTTAAGATATAATAATTATTGACATAAGCAATTATGATTTTTTTTAATATATATTAAAGTCTAAAGTCAGAAGTGATTGGATATTTTGTTACTTTACACGCACAGAAATTTACATTGTACTTGAAATCTATTGGTGCACTATCGGCTTCTATGTATAAATGAATGATTTTTAAAAGGTTACAGATAGCACCTCAGATGCCTTCATAGCGCGGCCAGACTTTACCTGTATATATTAAGTAAATCAATCTATTAACATTCATATTTACAAAATTTTACATTTCTTTTGACTATCACGATTGAACAGATTATAGCTTAATAAAATTACAATAAAAAATAATCATTTAGATTTAAATGATTGCTACAAAACCAGATACAAGTCTGACCCAACGCTATCCTATTTAATTCACTAAACTCTATACATCGCAACTTATCGTTAATAAGTGTGCTGTCGTCTGCAAACTGGATTAATCTGCAACCATCGACGTAATTAGTTAAGGCATTAATATAAACAAGGAAAATGAACGGTCCAAGAATTGAGCCTTGCGGAACACGCCGATAGTGGCTCTGAAAATGATCAATTTTCTGCAACCATCGACGTAATTAGGGATGAGTGTGCGACTCGTCGGCAATTTTAGCAAACGCCTACAAAAATTTATATCGAGGCCAAAGGTGGTAATTTTGAGCACTTGCAGTAAATTTGTCCATCTCATGTTATTATTGTTGATCTCTTAAATGTTATTATTTCTTTAGTTGTTTATCTGGTAGTAGTTTACTGTGGAAATTCTAAAGCAAATGATCAGAACTTTAATTCCACCCTGAAAAGTAACGGTCCAAGAGTAGAACCTTGCAGAATACCGCAGTCAATAAATAGTGTATCCATTTAAAAAAAATAACGATCACAATACCTTCGTATTGAGAATGAAAAAGTTTATAAAATTGTGGAATGAAAGAAATATTTCAGGATAAGTTTCGACATTTGCCTAAAAAAATTTGCGGAAACGAAAGTCTTAAACAACAATATTTTTTTGCAAAATCTTACTTATTTTGAAATGTGGCATTTGTTTGAAGAGGAGAGAGTTTATGCAAATGAAAATTGAAGGATTTGGAATAAAACGGGTTTAAGTGCATAAATGCTTGTTTTGAGATAATTGAATCTAAATTTAACGAATCGTATAAAATTCCAAAGCAATTATTTTATATGAAAAAGGATGGGGCTATGCTATTACTTGGCATTATGCACTAAACCCCAGTTTATTCTGAATTGTACTACACCTAACTATGATAATGTGCACTTAATTCAAATTTTAAAAAATACATTTATACCCGTTTTATTCCAAACTCTTCAATTGTAAACTTAAAAAGAATATTTTTTTAATATATTTTTTGAAAATATGAATAAATATTTAATATAACTAAAAGATCACTTTTATACCATCGAATTGCTGTTTTAAAAATCTTACCACTTTTTGAAAACATCAATAAGTACGCAAAATATTTAAACCGATCTCTTTTATACCATCAAATTGAAGAAAGTTGCATGTTGGTCACATTAATCTCATTATGTTTCTTATTGTTTCAGCCATACTTATGCGAGACGTGCGTGGTGATTTTAGAATTTACGAAGATCTCAACGATCGTTTGGATGTTCATCGAGGGCCTGTACTTGCACAACGCCATAACAGTGACAGTCTTTCAAGAACATTCGTACATAAAATTATATTGTTACATCGGATGGATCGCTCCGGTTCTGCTAACAATTGTTTGGGCCGTCACGATGGTCCTAGTCAAAACAGATGAGTAAGTAACATCTGTCACTACTGATTTTTAACAACGTATTTTCCTTAAGAACCAAATAATTAATTATGAATGGAGGTAGGAATATTTTTAGATGAGGGTCGTCAGTTGCTAATGTTTTTGTCCAAATTTCACTATGCAAAATCTTCCAGTCAACGCTTTATTAATTGTGAACAAAAAAACAAACAGAAACCTTGCCAAAAATGCCATGAAGCATAAACCGAAAATTTTGACATTTACTTAAAACGTATCAGTTTCAAATGTAAAGAAAAACCTGAATAAACGTTTGTTTTAAAATCACGGCTTACTTTTTAATGGTTAATTCGATTGTTTATTAACCTTTGATTAACGAGCCAGTTTGTAATGTTCGCAACCATGGCTTTAAAGACAACCAAAACAAGGTCATATATGAACTGAACTGGTGAATGCGCCAGGACATTAAATTTAAAGTCGCGCGATACGATATTTTTTGTTGTCACGATAGGTAAGGGTTAAATTGCACTACACTACTAAATTCGGCTACAGTTTGCATCAAATTGCATTTCATCTGTTCGTCCATGGCTTTTAGAGTTTACGAGTTTATTAACAAGCGCATAAAATATATCCGGATAATTTTGAACGAATTATTTTTTAATCTAATAAACTGGAATGCGAGTGCATTTCGCTGTGATGAATAAACTCTGAAGCGGAGCTGGTGCAGTTGGCTCTCGAATCTGCCTAACGCTGAATCGATACGAAATATTTCATACATCAGTTTATTTCAAGTAGCTCTTCTCCTTATTATTGCGATAAACTTGGAAAAAATATTAAAATCGTATCATTTATAATTTTTTTTTTGTGAAAGAGATTTCTTACCTTCCAATCCGTTTTATTCTATTCCATTCCGACTCACCCGCCGAAGAATACTATTATTCACTGAGTCCCGTGTAAACACTTCCGCAAAGAGAGGCACTGTTGCCACTACACCCATTATAAGGAAAAACCACTCCCTGGGGCTTATTCTGAAAATTAGAAGGGATGTTTCTCTATAACCCGAGTTTGCTTATGATAATTATATTCAGCGTCCTAATGAGCATTACTGTATTTTTAAAACGCGAGTTTTATAAGGAAGCTGAAAATTGTGCATTTATAATTTTTGCAAATTTATTTTAGCTAGAAAATTAAATCTTACGAAGACTAAAATACCAGATTTTGGTTTATTTCGTCTATATTAAATGTAAACTGTATTAACAAATTCACAACTAATTATTGTGTTTAATACAATTAGTTTAAACTACGTAGAGTCCCAAGAATTATATTTTGTCATGGAAAAAATAATTCTTGAGTATAAAGAGCTTAAGTTACCAATGCTTCAAACTTTTACATTACTAAAGTCAAAATAGTCTCTTGTCGCCTTGTTAAATTTTAATGTCAATAAATTGTTTTTCAAAGCCACCTTCGATTTTTATTTAGTAAAATGGCTGTTGAAACGGTTGATAAAACGAGTTTTCTGCAAATAACTTTTAATGCGTTAGGAATTGGGACAGGGTTGTTATGAGGAAAAATGTTTGTTTTTTACTTCCGCATGGAATAAAAATATACAGGAGCTCCAATTTAAAATAAGAAAAATAAAGTGCTTTAAAGTTTGAAATGTTTGACACTAAATTTTGGACACCCTGTATAATTCATATCGATCAAACTCGGTTAACGGGACTATCAGACCTTATTTAATAAGTACCTTGTATTATTTTATTAACGAGGCACTATTTTTATTTTTTATTATTTTTTTAAAACAATAGTGCAAAACTGATTTTTTTTAGTTTTAATTTTTTTTTGCTGATATCCCCGAATCGATTCCAATAAAATTATAGGAGTATTTAGGCAACCATAAAAGGTACCCAAATAAGCAATAAAATACATGGCATGTATTTAAAAAAAAATACATCATCATGACGTCGCGCTTTTTTGGAACATCCTGTATAATCAAAAACATTTTCCTGAAGTGCATTCAAGGATGCAAATTTATTCGGCAAAATATCAAAATTTCAACTTAATTTGTAACTAAGCTATAGAATAAATTCAATAAAACAAAATGTAGCCTGAATATATGAATATTCAACCTGTTCGTTGAATTTATTTAATGTTTTCTGCAACAAGTAAGGTTGTTTCTAATTTATTTAAGCTATAGAAGACGGGAGGTGAAATGCAGGACCCTGTATATTCTGTGACAGAAAAAATGAGAAGTAGTTCATTAAATCCATCACGAATTTGGTTGTTACTGTGATTATGTAATAATCCATAATTACTAAACTTTTTTTTGTGTCGAATACGAGGTCATCCGCCACCACCGCTGTAATTAAATTAAATTGAAAATTATAAACAAGTTTTTTGTTTTATAAATATAGATGCACGCTGTTTATCTGTAATTATCCAATTTGGTATTTAAAAGTGTCATTTGACCGCTGCGAAAAATAAAAATCACAAATCGGTTTGGTTGAGTTAAATTTGAACCGTCGACGGGTCAATCCCTCGCAAACGCGAATTATTTAATTCCGGGCGTAATTCTAGGAGTTAATTAATGATTGATGATTGATGATTGTAAATCGCTCAGTACTCGATACACGAATATATATTTTTTTTCTAAATTAGATCGACCAGTATATATCGTATTGCATGGTAAACAATTTGATGAAATTAATTAAATAAATGGAGTACACACGATATTCCTTATTATTATTATTATTATTAGAGAGTTGGGATGTTGCGAGCTTCGGTAATCCTTTTAATACATACATAATAAGTATTATTTATAAACTTAACAAACCAGGTATTTTTAGAAAGACAAGAAAAAATATTTAAAAACTTGAGTGTTCTATTAAAAAAATTTTGTTTTACATTTATCGAAGGACTTCTTACTTCATGAAAATAACATTCAAATACTTAAACAAACAAATTCCAAATAATTCTGCACGTTATTGTGGTAATCTTACCAAATTATATTTACTATTTATTTATTCAGAGAAGAGAAAAAAACAACTATTTACTATTTATTTATTCAGAGATGAGTGAAAAAACACCTTTATTCCGACTAATAAATATTTACATTATATACAATTTAAAAGTTATAAGGGTTCATCTATCTTATTCATTCATTGTAATACGTTCGAATTATCCGTATTCATTGATATTTTCCACTCGGGTGGACTGTACACGTCGTTTCGGCGTGCTTGACGCCGGTAATTATTCCATTTATCATTGGCATTTCGCTTCGGCGGAATTATTACGCCTCGTTAAATCAGAATGTGTGAATGACGGATATCGTAAACATTCGCAGCAATGAAATTGATCGTTTGCGAGCAGCAAGCAGCAAGCAGCATAACTCGTATTTCTCCGTTTCCCGAAATAAAACATTTGTTCGACGGGAAAACGAAGCGTTCGATTCGGATATAGGCGAGTAATTACTAGAGTGCTGACGATTGGGTACCATGAGCGATTTTAAGTAAATCGGAACAATATTAGTGTTGGCTATTTCGCGCGTTTCGCTGTAGGTATGCGCACGCACCATGCGTACCGTTTGACGCTGCGGCGCGCGCGTTTTGCTGTGACGCGAGAGCGTATTTAATTACTGAATCAGATACATTCGTTACGTACTTTTAATTGATTTGAGTTTTTCTCTTTCTTTTAACCCCTTAATATACACGCTCGAGTTAATTCGTAAAAGTATTATCGAAAAATGTTGAAAATGTATATTTTTCTGTGTCTCAATCAACGATTCGATAAAAATAGACAATATTTTTTACTGAATTGAGACGTTTACACCCTGAAATATGTATAAAAAAGAAAAATAAATCGTGTGATATTAACAAAGAAAATGTCTTTTTTTTGCAGATGCTGGTTTTTGTATAATTTCCTTCCCAATTACTGGATTATCGAAGGACCCAGTACAGCACTGATGGTGGTACGTTTAATTTAATTTATCTAATTTAATTTAATATATTTTTTTTAATTTTAATTTAATTTTTATGCTCTAATATTACACACATGGTAATATCTGATTAAACAATTGTACGTATTATTTTGATTATAATAATTGTCGTCATTATTCTCTAGAGTATAATCTTCAGTTTTTCATTACTTAACAAGCGTAACAGATTGTTTAATTGCAAGAATACATTTCTTTGAAAATCTCATTAATTAATAACTCTATGTAAATGTATTTTTTTTAAAGGAGATGCCGTAAATAAATTCAAAAAACTCTTATAGATTTAATGTGCCGTAACAAATTCTACAATCTTGTTAAAGTTAAAATCAATAAGAATCCGTATGGATAGAAACACAAACAAGCATCGTACCAATTGCACTTTTTATTCAATAGATGTCACCCTATTCGTTTTTTTATTCTAATGATTCTTTGGTACTTTATAACTCCATAGTTTCCGTTAACGACGGCACTGTACTGATACGATCAAAATAGTTCGAAACCGTTCCTCAGTTGTCGATGACGAAGAAACATTCCTTAATGTGAACCCATGTTTTCAATTAAAAAAATTGTATTAACTAAAACGTTGTAACTGCCAAAATTCACTTCGACATACCACAGCTGGAAACAAAATGGCGACACTCAAAACCATCGTTGCCAACTGATCACAAAATATATCCGTCAGATAGCCAACCTGATTCCACTCAAATTCCGCCAAAAAAATAAATTTTTGATAATTAATATTTTCAGTTTTGAAAGACATGAACAAACAAAATCTAAAAAATAAAAATACTTATATGATTAAATTGCTCAAAATGTTTAATATATTCACAAGATATCTACCTTCAAAATTAAATTAAATTTTTGAAAATGTGTCAATTTTTCCGTGAGTTATGAATTTTTGAAAATTAACGTTTTAATTCGTGGAACACTTTGGTATGAAAAAATCGAAAAAATATAAATACTTTTATGATTCCATTGCTTAAAATATTTAATATATTCACAAGATGTTTACCTTCGAAATTAATTAAAATTTTTGATAATGTGTCAATTTTTCAGTGAATTATGAATTTTTTAAAATTAACGTTTTAATTCGTGGAACACTTCAATAAAAGAAAATCGAAAAAAAATAAATACTTTTATGATTCCATTGCTTAAAATGTTTAATAAATTCACAAGATGTCTACCTTCAGAAACAATTAAAATTTTTGAAAATGTGTCAATTTTTCCGTGAGTTATGAATTTTTGAAAATTAACGTTTTAATTCGTGGAACACTTCAATATATAAAAATCGAAAAAAAATTAATACTTATATAAATAGATTGCTTAAAATATTTAATATATTCACAAGATGTCTACCTTCAAAATTAATTAAAATTTTTGATAATGTGTCAATTTTTCCGTGAGTTATGAATTTTTGAAAATTAACGTTTTAATTCGTGGAACACTTCAACATAAAAAAATTAAAAAAAAAATGAATACTTATATGATTAAATTGTTCAACATGTTTAATATATTCACAAGATGTCTACCTTCAAAATTAATTAAAATTTTTGAAAATGTGTCAATTTTTTTGTGAGTTATGAATTTTTGAAAATTAATGTTTTAATTTGTCGAACAAAAAAAAACACTTATGTTCTCAAAATGTTTAATATATTTACAAGACCTTTAAAATGAATGAAAATTTTTGAAAATGTGTCAATTTTTCCGTGAGTTATTAGTTTTCTAAAATCAACATTTTAATTTGTCAAACACTTCAATAAGAAAAAAATCGAAAAAAAAACACTTAGTATTTGATTAAATTGCTCAAATTGATAAATATATTCACAAGACATCTACCTTTACCTTTCATTAAAATTTTTGAAAATGTGACAATTTTTCCGTGAGTTACGAATTTTTGAAAATTAACGTTTTAAATTGTCGAACACTTCAATAGAAAAAATCTAAAAAAAAGTTCTAAATTTGGCTCCAAAATTTCCAAATCACCTCAGAAATAACAGATTCTTGATTTACTGTAAAGCAATTGTCATACCACAGCTGCAAACAAAATGGCGACACTCAAAATCCGAACCTGAGGAAACGAAGTTTGCATCTTGTAATTGGAAAAATTCTAAAAAAATTATTACAAACTGAATCGGCCTTAAAATTTCTAAATCACCTCAGTAATAATGTATTTATTTATTTATTTTATTGATTTACTGCAAAACAATTAATATACTACGGAAACAAAATGGCGATAGTCAAAATCTAAATTTGAAGACTCCAAGTTTACATCTTGCGATTGGAAAATTTCTAAAAAAAATATTACCAACGGAATAGGCTTCAAAATTTCCAAATCACCTCAGTAATAATATATTCTTGATTTACTGCAAAACAATTGATATGCCACAGTTGAAAACAAAAATGGCGACACACAAAACCCGAATCTGAGAAAATGAAGTTTGCATCTTGCGATTAGAAAAATTCTAAAAACATTATTACAAACGGAATTGGCTTCAAAATTTCCAAATCACCTCAGAAATAATGAATTCTTAATATACTGCAACATAATTGACATACCACAACTGGAAACAAAATGGCGACACTAAAAACCTGAACCTGAGGAAACAAAGCTGCATCTTGCGATTGAAAAAATTCTAAAAAAAATATCCTGCTTTAAAACTGCCAAATTCACTCAGAAATAATGTATTTTTAATATTCTCTAAAACAATCGACACACCACAGCCAAAAACAAAATGGCGATGCGCAAAAATAGAATCCTAAAAACGAAGTTTGTTTCGAAAAAATCTAAAAAAAAATGATGACAAATGAAATCAGCTTCGAAATTTCCAAATTACCTCAGATATAATGGATTCTTGATTTACTGCGAAACAATTGATATACTACAGCTGGAAACAAAATGGCGACACTTAAAACCTGAACCTGAGATAACGAAGTTTGCATCTTGCGATTCAAAAAATTTAACAAAAATGATCTAGCTTTAAAACTGCCAAATTCCCTTAGAAATAATGTATTTTTGATATTCTCCAAAACAATCGACACACCACAGCCAGAAACAAAATGGCGACGCGCAAAACTAGAATCTGAAGAAAACAAAGTTTGCTTAGAAAAATTCTAAAAAACTTATGACAGACGGAATCGGCTTTAAAAATAATGGATTTTTGATTTACTGCTAAAATAATTGATATACCACAGCTGGAAACAAAATGGCAACACTCAAAACCCGAACCTGAGGAAACGAAGTTTGCATCTTGCGATTGAAAAAATTCTGAAAAAATTATCTTGTTTTAAAAGTGCCAAATTCACTCGAAAATAATGTGTTTTTGATATTCTCTAAAAACAATCGACACACCACAACCAGAAACAAAATGGCGATGCGCAAAACTAGAATCTAAATTTGTTAAAAAAATGATCACAGACGAAATCGGCTTCGAAGTTTCTAAATCACCTCAGAAATAATGGATTCTCGATTTACTGCAAAACGATGCACATACCACAGCTGGAAACAAAATGGCGACACTCAAAATCTGAATTTGAAAAAACAAAGTTTGCATCTTGCGATTCGAAAAATTCTAAAAAGTTTATTACAAACAGAATCGGCTTCAAAATTTTCAAATCACCTCAGAAATAATGAATTCTTAATTTACTGCAAAACAATTAACATACCACAGCTGGAAACAAAATGGCGACACTCGAAATCTCAATTTGAAAAAACAAAGTTTGCATCTTGCGATTGTAAAAATTCTAAAAAATTTATTACAAACGAAATCGGCTTCAAAACTTCCAAATCACCTTAGAAATAATGGATTCTTAATTCACTGCTAAAACAATTAACATACCACAGCTGGAAACAAAATGGCGACACTCAAAATCTGAATTTGAAAAAACAAAGTTTGCATCTTGCGATTCGAAAAATTCTAAAAAGTTTATTACAAACAGAATCGGCTTCAAAATTTTCAAATCACCTCAGAAATAATGAATTCTTAATTTACTGCAAAACAATTAACATACCACAGCTGGAAACAAAATGGCGACACTCGAAATCTCAATTTGAAAAAACAAAGTTTGCATCTTGCGATTGTAAAAATTCTAAAAAATTTATTACAAACGAAATCGGCTTCAAAACTTCCAAATCACCTTAGAAATAATGGATTCTTAATTCACTGCTAAAACAATTAACATACCACAGCTGGAAACAAAATGGCGACACTCAAAATCTGAATTTGAAAAAACAAAGTTTGCATCTTGCGATTGGAAAAATTCTAAAAAAATTATTACAAACGGAATCGGCTTCAAAACTTCCAAATCACCTTAGAAATAATGGATTTTTGATTTACTGCTAAAACAATTGATACACCACAGCTGGAAACAAAATGGCGACACTTAAAATCTAAATCTGAGAAAACGAAGTTTGCATCTTGCGATTGGAAAAATTCTAAAAAAATTATTACAAACGGAATCGGCTTCAAAATTTCCAAATTACCTCAGAAATAATAGATTTTTAATTTACTGTGCTTAATGTCAATGGATTTAGTTATTTGGAGAGTTTCATAAAAAAATTTTTTAAATAATGATTTGGCTTGAATATTAACAAATTTCACCATTCCATATTATAATCAATCGCTTTGAGCTTAAAATATTTGAACGGCTGCATTTATTTACAGGTCAACATGCTGTTTCTGCTCAACATCATCCGAATATTGGTGATGAAATTACGCGAGAGCAGTATTGGAGAAATTCAACAGATAAGGTAATTCGATACGTACACGTGTACATGTGCACTTATCCCGTGTATACAGTTTTGCCTAGCTTAAAGTGTTTACGATCGCTTGCATCGTTTTTAAATTACCCAGTGACCCATTTTCCATGTTTTCGCAGATTATCTCGTTAATGTCAACAGTTTTGATGGAGGGGCAATTAAATCGTTGCCATCTCGATTAATTTAATGATTTTTTTTAACGTTAAATTTTTTTTTAAACACTGTATATACAAAAAAAGTTAAATTATTAGTTTCGTAATTTAGTCTCTAAAAACGAGTTATTAGTTATTTGATTTAATGGCAAAAGATTTATTCCTTTCTTGTGATGTTATGTAGACTATACATTTTAATAAATTGCCACGCGAATGTAATATCTTTTGTGACTTAAATTTAATTTTTACACACCTTAAGCAACAATTATAAGATATTTGGTAGATTATGTTAATCTCAGTATTGTATTTATATTTGTAATTGTATTGTATTATTGTATGTTGTCTTGTAATTGGGCAATAAACGTCTATTATTATTATTTAGTTGGCCTTAAAAGTTATGAATCAATTGGCATTTGTAGTTCAACAGAAATTATTTTTGCGACTTAAAATTGTGCACCGTGTAAAGAATACATTTCACTTTTTCAGTCACGCCGTCACACAAACTTCAACTTCAAAGCTAATAAGTCTAAAAAGTATCCTATTGCTTAATACAAATCAATAAAAAAAGGCACGAGCTGCGAAAGGAACATTCTGAATAAGTTATACGTTACAGCTGTATTCATCGGCGTGTGTTGAGAAACACTTTGATTCCTTAGGATAACTTCAGCAACGTTTGCAAGTAGAATTCGCCATTTGATGTTCGACCCCGAAAAAGAAATTACAATTCGCTAACTCTGTAAATAGAATAAATTAACGGGACATTTTATGCTTTCAGGAAGGCGGTGAGAGCTGCAGCGTTTTTGGTGCCTTTGATGGGAACGGCAAACGTCCTCTTCATGATCGATTACCGATGGTTCGAGCACAACTGGAAGTTCGAAGTCTGGTCGTACACCACATATTTCCTCATATCTTTTCAAGGATTCTTCGTCGCGATTTTATATTGCTTCCTCAACGGAGAGGTAATATTTTATATTAGATGTATTCAATACATCTGCTGCAAGTGAAAAGTTTCCAGTTTTTTTTTTAGCTGAATTTTTGTCCCACCGAAACCGCACATTAAAAGTATATGTGCGGTTTCGGTGGGACACCCGGTATACAAGTTGCTAAAATTAACATTTTTATACAAATGAGTGAGTTCATATAAAACAGATATAATTGCAAAAGTTTTTAATGATGTCTGGCCACGCGTTTACCTTTTGATGGCCATTAAAATGCGAATAGTTTAACGTGTGTTGGGAAAACATTATTTTTAATTATTCCGCCAAGCTCAAGAAAAAACAAAGCTGGTGCGCTTTAATTGTGTTATTGTTTGATATTGTACGGAACGAAAATACCAAAATGGCCGTTAAATTGCGGACGGAGAACGCCCCGAGAACTGAAACTATTCCAAGGGAAATATAAACAGTAATCAGATTGAAATAAAATGTAATAAAGCGCGAACATCGTAAGTTCAAGTCATATTAACAATTTTAATGAACGTTTAGTTTATTAATCTTTATTAGCATTGCTTACAAAATAAGTATAAAATAATTTGCAAATACGTAAATTCATATCCATACAATTTAAATCGCAAGCCTAACGGGCTTAAAAATTGAAATTTTTGATTTGATAAATTTATTATTATTATTATTAATTAATTAACCAACTCCTACATAGATTGAATATACAAAAAAATAGTTGTATCAAAATTTCTGGCTTAGATATTCAAGAATAATAAGGGCGGTGGGTGCCCCCAACCTGCAAACCAATCAGTTAAACATAAGTCGTAATTTCTACAAAGAAAATATTTTACAAACAAAAAAAATTGAATTGCCCCACTTGATTATTTACATTTGTAACACCCTTGTTTCTTACCCAAATGATTGTATTTTAGAACAGGGACCACCCACCACCCCAGGTTTTTTTTTTAAATTCTTAAACTAAAAAATATTGTTTATAATAAACGGACTTTTTTTGTTCGTTAACACTTTGACTAATATAAATTACCAGAAACGGTATCTGCAGTTTGAAATGAAATTACAATCAAGGATGGTGGGTGGGTCCTCTCTCACAATTCAAACAGCTACACACAAGTTAAAAAGGGTATAGCCGAAAAAGATGGTCAAAAGTGCCCCCAAAGCAGATCAATAATCGCCATGACTGGATGAAAGATAATTAAAAATGCCGCTGATTGCTCGAAATTTCAGCCTCCTGAAGCAATTTGTTGTCGAGATATGACCGAAAACGTGAATTTTACGTTTAATTTTTTTTCTCCTTTTCTATGGCACGAATCAAGCTGAAACCAATTCTACCCAAAACAAAAACAAAAATTACATCTCGTAGTATTTTTTTTCAATTTTTTCGGCGCCAAATTCAAATAGAAAAATGAAGTTAAAGTTTTCAAAATTTACTTTTGCACTGAAGGTATTCGAGGACGGTCTCAGTTTATTTTCTGTAAATGTGTTTTACTAAATTCTATAACATTAATTTTTTTCAGAATTTTAAAAAGTGTGGAAGATAGTTAAAATAATTAAAAACCACTTTTACCACCTTAAAAAATTGAATTTCTAGCCGAAATTGTGATAAAAAAAGTTATTTTTGTGAAGTGTATCTCTCTAATTTAAAAAAAAGAAGATAATAATTTCACAAAAATAACTTTTTTATCACAATTTTGGCGCGAAATTCAAATTTTTAAGGTGGTAAAAGTTTTGTTTGTTTTATTACATTCATACAAACCTTGTTTATTATTCCCACTTTAGATTGCAAGATAGGACCTCGGCTTAAAATTATTGTTTATAATAAATGGACTTTTTTGTACGTTAACACTTTGACTAACAGAAATAGTCTGTGCAGTTTGAAATTAAATGAAAATCGACGGTGGGTGGGCTCTATCTCACAATTCAAACAGCGACACACAAGTTAAGATTTCTGCAAAGAAATTAGTTTAAAACAGAAACTCAAGGTTTACATTTCCTTATATTGGAATGTAACTGAAGGGTGGTGGGTGGGTCCTATCCTGCAATCTAAACTGAGAACAAGAAACAAGGGTTACACGAATGTAATGTGATAAACTTAACCTTATTGCATTACATTCGTGCAACCCTTGTTTCTTGTTCTCAGTTTAGATTGCAGGATAGGACCCACCCACCATCCTTCAATTACATTCCAATATAAACTATATACACTGCTTTTACTTAGTTGTCAATGTTTCCAAGAAACGAAGAAAATTAATTTGATATAAACAGTGATTTCTAGTATTTAGTAAAACATCGCAGAAAAAATATAAAATGTGCAGGAAAAATTCCATAAAAAATTATAATCAATGGGCGAAGTATCGCTTATCCGAAATCAATTTGATTTTTGTAAATTCAACAATTTTCAATATGGATGTGGATTTTTGAAAACTTTAGTTTTAATTTTTTGAGTACCTGAATCAAAACATCGCAGAAAAAAATATAAAACGCGCAGACAAAATTCCATAAGAAATTATCTGGAATGGCCAAAGTATCGCTTATTCAAGATAAATTTGTTTTTTTCAAAATTCAACAATTTTCAATAGAGATGTGAATTTTTGAAAATGTTTGTTTTAATTTTTGGGGCACTTGAACAAAAACATCGCGGAAAAAATATAAAACGTGCAGGCAAAATTCCATAAAAAATTATTATCAATAGGCGAAGTATCGCTTATTCAAAATCAATTTGGTTTTTCAAAATTTAATAATTTTCAATAGAGATATGGATTTTTGAAAATGTTTGTTAAAATTTTTGGGGCATTTGATCAAAAACATCGCAGAAAGAATATAAAACGTGCAGGAAAAATTCCATAAAAATTATAATCCATGGGCGAAGTATCGCTTATTCGAAATCAATTTGTTTTTTCAAAATTCAACAATTTTCGATAGAGATATGGATTTTTGAAAATGTTTGTTTTAATTTTTAGGGCATTTGAACAAAAACAACGCAGAAAAAATATAAAACGTGCAGGCAAAATTCCATAAAAAATTATAATTAATGGGAGAAATATCGCTTATTTAAAATCAATTTAATTTTTCAAAATTCAACAATTTTCAATTGAGATATGGATTTTTGAAAATGTTTGTTTTAATTTTTGGTACATTTGAACAAAAACATCGTGGGAAAAATATAAAACGTGCAGGAAAAATTCTTTAAAAATTATAATCAATGGGCGAAGTATCGCTTATTCAAAATAAATTTAGTTTTTCAAAATTCAACAATTTTCAATAGAGATATAGATTTTTGAAAATGTTTGTTTTAATTTTTAGGGCATTCGAACAAAAACATCACAGGAAAAATATAAAACGTGCAGGAAAAATTCCATAAAAAATTATAATTAATGGGCGAAATATCGCTTATTCAAAATCAATTTGGTTTTTCAAAATTCAACAATTTTCAATTGAGATATGAATTTTTGAAAATGTTTGTTTTAATTTTTGGGGAATTTGAACAAAAACATCGCGGGAAAATATAAAACGTGCAGGAAAAATTCCATAAGAAATTATAATCAATGGGCGAAATATCGCTTATTCAAAATCAATTTGGTTTTTTAAAATTCAACAATTTTCAATAGAGATATGAATTTTTGAAAATGTTTGTTTTAATTTTTGGGGGCATTTGATCAAAAACATCGCAGGAAAAATATAAAACGTGCAGGAAAAATTCAATAAAAAATTATAATCAATGGGAAAAGTATCGCTTACTTAAAATCAATTTAATTTTTCAAAATTCAACAATTTTCAATTGAGATATGAATTTTTGAAAATGTTTGTTTTAATTTTTAGGGCATTTGAACAAAAACATCACGGGAAAAATATAAAACGTGCAGGCAAAATTCTATTAAAAATTATAATCAATGGGCGAAGTATCGCTTATTCAAAATAAATTTGGTTTTTCAAAATTCAACAATTTTCCATAGAGATATGGATTTTTGAAAAATTTTGTTTTCATTTTTTGAGTACCTGAATAAAAACATCGCAGAAAAAAATATAAAACGCGTAGACAAAATTCCATAAGAAATTATATCGAATGGCCAAAGTATCGCTTATTCAATATCAATTAGGTTTTTCAAAATTCAACAATTTTCAATAGAGATATGGATTTTTGAAAATGTTTGTTTTAATTTTTTGGGCATTTTAACAAAAACATCGCGGGAAAAATATAAAACGTGCAGGAAAAATTCCATAAGAAATTATAATCAATGGGCGAAGTATCGCTTATTCAAAATCAATTTGGTTTTTTTAAAATTCAACAATTTTCAATAGAGATATGAATTTTTGAAAATGTTTGTTTTATTTTTGGGGGCATTTGATCAAAAACATCGCAGGAAAAATATAAAACGTGCAGGAAAAATTCCATAAAAAATTATAATTAATGGGCGAAATATCGCTTATTCAAAATCAATTTGGTTTTTCAAAATTCAACAATTTTCAATAGAGATATGGATTTTTGAAAATGTTTGTTTTAATTTTTTGGGCATTTGAACATAAACATTGCGGAAAAAATATAAAACGTGCAGGAAAAATTCCATAAAAAATTATAATCAATGGGAAAAGTATCGCTTATTCAAAATCAATTTGGTTTTTCAAAATTGAACAATTTTCAATAGAGATATCGATTTTTGAAAATGTTTGTTTTATTTTTGGGGGCATTTGATCAAAAACATCGCAGGAAAAATATAAAACGTGCAGGAAAAATTCCATAAAAAATTATAATTAATGGGCGAAATATCGCTTATTCAAAATCAATTTGGTTTTTCAAAATTCAACAATTTTCAATAGAGATATGGATTTTTGAAAATGTTTGTTTTAATTTTTTGGGCATTTGAACATAAACATTGCGGAAAAAATATAAAACGTGCAGGAAAAATTCCATAAAAAATTATAATCAATGGGCAAAGTATCGCTTATTCAAAATCAATTTGGTTTTTTAAAATTGAACAATTTTCAATAGAGATATCGATTTTTGAAAATGTTTGTTCTAATTTTTTGAGCACCTGAATAAAAACGGCGCACAAAAAAATATAAAACACGCAGACAAAATTCCATAAAAAATTATCCTCAATGGCTGAAGTATCGCTTATTCAAGATAAATTTGGTTTTTCAAAATTCAACAATTTTCAATAAAAATATGGATTTTTGAAAATGTTTGTTTCAATTTTTTGAGCACTTGAAAAAAGACATTGCAGAAAAAATATAAAATACGCAGGCAATTTGTTATAATACCTGAACAATATTTCTAAATAAGATACAAAATGGTATAAACTTACAAAAAAAAAATTAATTTAGTCCTTGTACGAACTTAAACCAATGTTATTTCTATGGTAGTGCTATTATTAACATACAAATTTATTTTGCACTTATATTGACGTTTCAAAATGTTTTTATAATAGTGGTTTCATAATGTAGATAATTTAATTATACAGATGTATATAACTGATTCAATTTAGATTCAGTTAATGAATTGTTGCTACAGATCGATTTTTAATGATTAATTCTAGGTGAAGGAGGCACTGAAGAACAGTTTCTCCCTGTACATGTCCTTACGTCAAGACCACGTGGCGCACAGAAGAAATTCTATAGAAGACACCAGACTGACGGTGGAGGCGGAACCTTGACCAAAGTGAGTATCTTCACTTAATAATAAATTATTTTTTTCATTCTGCGCACTAACTAAATGCAGAATAGCTGTTATTAAAGATACATCGTTATTCTTGTCGCAGTATTTCGACATTAAAAATTTGTGAAAATTCTCAACACACGTGTTTTACTTACCACATATATTATGGAATTTCACCAAGTAACAGCCTCATCAATTCAATAATTATTAAAAGGGAAAGTTTTTATATTGTAGAACATAACGTTTTAATAATCAAATTGGATCTCTCGATGCTCAAATCTGAAGTTAGCACAATGGAAATCCAAAAATTGAAATCGGAAAATCTGAATTTTGGATTAAAAGCTCAAATGTGAAGATTGACATCGAATACATGAATCCTAAAATTCAAAATTTGAGCTCTAAAATCCAGATAATTTGACCAAAAATTCTAAATTTGAGTCCAACAGGAAATTTAGCCTAATTGTTAAAATTTGAGCCCTTAAACCAAAATAATTTAATCTGTAATCCAAAATTTGATCCAAAAAAAAACAGAAAATTTTACCTAATATTAAAAGTTTGAGCCCTAAAACCGAAGTAATTTTACCTAAAATCCTAAATTTGAGTCTAAAAACAGGAAATTTGACCTATTATTGAAAAATTAGAGTCGAAATAGTTTGACCTATAATCCGAAATTTGAACCTAAAAACAAATTTATTTATTTATTTATTTCATTCCCAACAGATAACACATCCAATTACAGGGAAAACTTAATACTAATTTACAAGTGTACTTAACATAACATATTAACAAAACTAACTTTACTTATAATCAATTTTAATTTTGATTTTAACCCTTTATATTTCACCTAGTGATAAATGAAAAAAAGTATATAATTAATAATAATAAGAAATTTGACCTAATATACAAAATTTGAGCCCTACTACCGAACTAATTTGACCTGAAATCCTAAATTCGAGCCTAAAAATAGAAAATTTGAGATAATAATCAAAATTTGAGCCCCAAAACTGAAATGAGTTGATCAAAAATCCTAAATTTGAGCCTAAAACAGGAAATTTGATCTAATATTCAAAATTTGAGTCTTCAATCCGAAATAATTTGATCTATAATCCGAAATTTGATCGGTAAAATCGCAAATTTGATCTAAAATTGAATACTTAGATCCTACGATCCAAAAATTGGACCTATATTACAAAATTTCAGCCTTAAAATAAAAATACAAAATAATTCCATCTTTTGGATTATAAAATTAGAAGATATTTACTGGCGTTTCTGTCTTTAACGGTGTTTAGAATATTTATTTATATTCCAATAGAAATTTCCGTTGCTCTTTCAGATTCTAACTGCGCTGATAAATTCCAAAATTTGGACCTTAAAATCCACTAGCTGGACCCTAAAATCCGAGCCTTGAAATCATAAATTGTTACTCTATTGACTTTTAAATACGAAAAAATGCAAAATTTGAACAAAAATCCGAAATTTTAGCCCCAAAAAACTTGGAATCCTACATTTTAGACTTTTAACAGGAAATTTGATCCGAATCTAATATTTACGTCCTAAAACCTAAAAAAAATTGAACCCATTCTAAAAGATTATATACGGTGTGTTTCAAAAGGAAATTATTCGCAGACGCCTATAAATTTAAATGAGCATCATTTTTTATTTGTTTTTTAAAGCCACCTTCGATTTTTATTCGTCGCAATGGTTGTTGACACAAGTTTCCTGCAAATAATTTTTAATGTGTTTGGAATTACGATATTTTGGATTTTTTTAAATTTAGAAGTGTCTACTTTAGGTAAAATATTTGTTTTTTTTTTAATTCCGCATTGAATGGCATAAAAATATACAGGGACTCCCATTAAAAATTAATTTGAAACTTATAACGTCTAACATTTAGGGTCTGATTTTTCGGACTAATTGGGTCTAATTGTTGAATCATTATAGATTGTAGTTCATTTCTTCTGAAAATATTTTCCAATTTTTTTTTTATTGAATAGGATGGGTGTTTGATGGAATTGCAGGTTAAGGAGAGTGAATGACTATAAGGGAATGGGTGTAAGCGAATAGCCGTTCGGCTACTAACATTTATTTTAATATTTGTACAATTCATTTTTATAATGAATGGGACAAACACTAACTTTTCGTTAATAAAGCTACCGCCCGAGCGCGGGACTCGAACTCAAGACGCCTCGCACCGAAAGCGGGAGCCAAACCGTTCCGCCACGGAGTGCCCTCCAAAATTTAAACCCCAAATTCTGGAATTTATACTCAAAAATTGAAAACTGCATAATTTAATAAAATTGAAAAATCTTTTAACCACAACTAATAGATATAACAAATATTATAAAACCTGAGAAGGATTTATAAAATCTCTCTTCTCACGTTATATAATATTTTTTTACAATAATTCATTTGTGTGTGAAATAATTTAATTCAGTTTATAATTGAAATAAATCTAAATTCTAAAATTACACTCTAAAATTAAATCCTAGGGGGTAATCCATAATTTAATAAGATTGAAAAATCTTTTAAACACAACTGATGGATGTGAAAAATATTATAGTGCGCGCCTAAAGTGTGGAATATATTCAGTAAAACCGAAATAATATATTTTTGGAAAAAATTGTCGAACAGGTCGAATTTCTTTTATAAAAATACAAATTTTTGCATGAAAGTCGATTTCCAGTCGTCATTTGTTTTTAAGTGACAGCCCCCTATTTTTATTATTGATTTTGAGAGATCTTTTCATTGTCGAACTGGAACTGTAAAAACTATTTTCCAAAAATATTTTATTTCGGTTTTACTCGATATATTCCATACTTTAGGCGCGCACTATATAACATACGAATTATTTACAAAATTTCTCTTTTCACGTTGTATAATAATTTTTACAATAATTAATTGTGTGTGAATTAATTTAATGCAGTCTACATTTTAAATGAATAGAAATGGTAAAAAAATCAACGGAATTTATAAGATCTGTTTTATTACGTTGTTTCATATTTTTAATAATAATTAATTGTGTGTGAATTAATTCAATTCAGTCCATATTTAAATCAATAAAATTGGTTAAAAAAACCAATAAAATTATAAATTAATAAAACGTACAGAAAAATGTATATCAACACTCAAAATAAATATTACAAACTTAAAAATGGTCGGAACATTAAGCCAAATTATTATCAAGGATGATAAGGCAAATAAATTGTACCTGAACATCATTGTCGCAATTTTTATTTATTTCAAATAATCTATACGGTTTGTAAGAAATTCTTAATGATAAAAAAATATTTTTCCTTCAGTAAATATTAGAATAAATTAAGCCTATTATTTACAATACGATTCGGAAAATAAATATCCACAAGAATAACTGAGAAAATATATTTATATGTAAATTTGGAGATGAAAACATGTAAATCAGAGCCTCTTGTATTATTTGCGGAGAAGTATTTAATTCGATTGTTAGTTTATTCAAATGGTGTTATTGCTTGCGAAGAAGTTTTTGTTAGTGGTAAATGTGCGGTTTATTTAAATAGGACTATAAATAGCAAAGTCGTGGGTGGCGGCGTACAATTAACGATCGGAGCTTTTATTTTTTAAGTTGAATTAAAAAAATTCACGATGTTTCAACCACAACTTATTTTACAGAGATATTTGCAAGAAACTTTTTTCAATTAAAAAGAAAGGTTTGCCATGAAATCATAATGGCGGATATTTTATTTTGTTGTAAAAAGTGACGGTAGATGTCACATTACGATTTACAACCGACGGTGTATTCTACGCAAGAAAAAGTATTTATAAGTAAATGGTTTTACTCAGGTACTGTTTAAGAAGTGTACGTGATTTGTTCAGTGTTGAAATTACGGAGAAGGAAATACCAGGAAAAGTACAATTCAATGAGTATACAAATTATGTAAGTAGATCGATATTATAAAATAATTTAAGGAGCCAATTGCAGCACATTTCAAATTTAGAGTAAAGTAGTAATTATTCATTGAATAATAATAATTGCCTTCTCCGGAAATTCTTTCTTCTGTAGAAAGTGTGAATCGTAAAGCGACAGCAAACGTCACTTTTTAGAACAAAATGAATTATCGGCCATTATGATTTCATGGCAAACCTTTGTTTTTAATTCAAAATAGTTGTAAAGTTTTTTACAAACATCTCGGTAAATACTCTGCAGAAATCATTGAGTAAGGTACCGAATCATTCAGCTTAAAAAGCTTTAAAAAGACCGATACTGTCAAATAATTAGGGGAGCCAATATTAACACATTTAAAATTTTACATGTAAATCCCCATTCACTCATTATCAAGTGATTAACAAATTGATGAGTAATTATTATTTTTTAATTAGCTAAAATTTCATGCATAAAATTGAAAACCGTTACTTCTTTTTTTACTCCTTTTAAGAACTTCCAGAGTTGCGAACACAATGAATATTTATATATTCGGGCAGCGTTCAAAATTTCATACATTTTTCATCGTGAATTTTAAGGGATAAATAGACGTAAATTTCGCTCGAGATGAAAATAAAAAACAAAAAGAAAGTTTCGATCTATTTATATGAAATTTTCCCCGGACCGAAATATACGTTTATTGCCCCGCAGTGAAATATTGCGTACTCCTTGTTTGTCTTTTCTTTTCTAGAGCGGGCAAGCGATTGTGGCTTATGATTTGCATTGGAGAAACTAATACTAGCATTCCCTTGCAAGAAAAGTTACCAGAGTAAGTTGCAACTTTCTTTTTTTTTTATTAGCCCGAATAGTTTAGTTTCTAGTTTTATTTTTTTATTTGTAATAAAAAAAAAACTCCCAACGCCATAACTCTGTTATTTATAGACCGATTTGATTGAACTAAAAAATAAAGTTAATGGCTGTTTAAATACTGTAAAATGGCGGTAATTATTAAGTTTTTCAAAATCAACTTCATTGCCAAATGATGGTCAACTTTAAATTTTTAAATGGCTGCATACACTTTTCTAATTTTATAATATTAGGCATTGTTTTTCTGAATCCGATTATGCCCGTTGTGTTGGTTTTAAGTTAATATTTATGCCAGAAAAAGATAATAATAAATCTTGTTCGCGTGATTTTTTTGGTAATAAATGTAGTGTGCCTTGAAAAAAATTCGAATCGACAAATGTCATTTATTGTGTAAGTAATGTCAACCGTTTGTTATTAGTGTGTGTTTCGGACATAATCATGAACAATAGCGAATTAACGGACGTGTTACGAATTTATTTTCTGTGCAATTGAAGAGCTGCAGCACGGATTTATCATCTACGGTTTCCAGAGCGGTGAATACCAGAACCTAAATTTAGAAGATTAGAAGAGAATGTGAAGCCGAAGAGAGTGGATCGACAATTTCGTGGACTTGCAGAGTTAGACGTTCCACTCAGTGTTTACAATAATCACAGAACATCTAAATCGCAAGTGAATTAATACTTGCACTGCTTATTTATTCTATTCTACATTGAGTTGTAACGTAGGTACTTATTTATTGGTTTCTTATTATTCATGGTTGACATAACCTTACAACAAATGACATTTGTTACCTTTTTCCAAGGCACGCTATTTATAATTTTTGAAAAATATAATTTTAAATGGAAGATTGATTTTAATCATGATGATCGTTGCGACCATTACTACGTGGTAATTCATTATAGAAACACTGAATAAAACACTTACTATGTTTTTTACCAACAATTTAAAATTGTGGTAAAAAACATAGATTTATTTAAATATTTTTTTAAAAACAACATATTGGGCGTTATTGGCTTTTTATTTATATTTTCCATATTTAATTAAATTCGTTTATTGATTTTAGCCACATTTTAAAATGTGAATTAAAATACTTTGTAAAACCCATTCATTTCACTCCAGCAGAATATATTTTTTGACGTGTACTCTTACTAATGCTATTAAAAGTTTGTGAACGGAATTAAATTCTTGACGTTTTCCGTAGAACTTTCATGCGAAGTTTAATTATGTGCGATTAATACTAAAGCTTTATTTTTCTTCAATTTTTTTTACAGTAAATCAATTTTGCGCTGTCGACTCTCAGTATAATTTTCTGAGAGAAATCCAAGGTCGAAATCGCGAGAGCAATAACATTTCCCGCCCTAGGGAGGGAAGTAATCTTTTCTCTGCCTATGGTTTTCGATTATTTACTTTAACTATCACGGCTTGAATTTTTTTCCAGGTTAGGTTTAAAAAACGAACGAAATGCTTTACTCTTAAAATATAAAAAAAATTGATTTATCGACCTGTTGTGAATAAATATTAATATTATTATAAGTAAAAACTTTTCTTTTTTCTTTGCATAGTATTGACCATTCAGTCACTAACGATGATAAGTAAAAACTTTTCAACAATTTTTTCAACGCAACTCTCAAAGTAAATCTGTTTGAAATAAGTGGTTAAACGAATTGCATTTATCACCTAAACTATTCAAACGATTTGCATCTAGTTTTAAAGCTTTAGAACTGGGTCGTAATTATTTCTCACTGTCTCTCTTTCTCCCTCTTGCTTATTAGTTACTGGAAGTGCCAATCTATATAAAGTAGATTCCCCGGCAAGGCTGGTATTCGATTAGTTTAACTCGATGCAACTGGTAAAGTTCCGTCCTAGTTTTTACTCCACCGCACCCAACGAAGAAGAATCCGAGCAATTCCATTGAGTGCTAAATTAAGGATGATCGTTTAAAATTGGCATATTAAATCCTGCTAGATCGAAATATTCACAATCGAATTAACTTGCGCGATCGAGCTTTAAATTCGTTATAAAATAGCAGCAAATTACGCACAAGATAAAGTAACGTAATTTCACGAGCGCGTAATTGCGTTACAACTCGCGTTATGTACTATACTTTACCTTCGACCTTACATTTATTCGCTTAAACAAGTGGTCGGAAAACTTATTAGCCAAAGAGCCAAATATGAACATTACAACAATTTAAACAAAAATGGGAGCCAAATCTGCTTGTTTAGTAAACTTTTATTACACTAAATAAGTAGTACACTAAATAAAACTAAATTTCATACTTAATAAATATTTACAATGTGCTTGCATCTCCTTGGAAAGTTTGAGTAAGTCAGGTTTGTATGTTGTTGTTTTTAATTTTAGGCATGATTCCAAGTTCTCATCAATAAGACGACTTCTCAGTTTACTCTTGATAATGTTCATGCTTGAAAAAGATTGTAGAACCGAAAAGGGAAAGAACAGTAAACGCGAGCTTTTTCAAGCTGATGGTAAGAGCAGGGGCGGCTCGTTATATAGAGCCAAGGAGCCATGGCACTACCTGTAGTAGTTTCAAGCTCAGCAAGAATTTTTAATTAATTCTCAAAATTATTTTTGTTTTCCATGTGTATTGCTTGATGTCGAAGAATGGTGTTACAGTCTGGGGCAAAATGTAAACGCGCGATAAGTACTCATAAATCACATTTTTAGCTTGTTTGAAATTATGAACCTTTACTTTAGAACTCAAAATAATCTTCGACTATGAAGATTAATCGTTCTTTCTTTCTTTAAAAAAATAGGCGAGGGCCTGCCCATATTGTAAAGGTACCATCAACATTTTCCACGAGCCGCTACTGAGAGTCATACTAACCAAGTGAATTGTTTTATTTGAATTATTCAAAATGTATCTACTAAATCTAAAGTTTCGAAACTGCCGACACAAAAGGTGAAACAATAAAGTTAATGGTTTTATTTGAATTCTTTTTCAAATTAGTTTCACTTTTTTGGACAATTAAAGCAAAAATTAAAGCAAAATATTTTCCTATTAAAAAAAAAATTGGGAAATGATTTTGAACAATAGAGTAATTTTTAGGATTAATTTAAACCATTTTCTTACTACAATATTCTGCATATTTTATTATTAAACCTGTATTTTCTGTTTGTTTTTTTGACTAAATTTTGGATCATTTGGCCTAAATATTCTTTATTTTAACTTAAATTTCCGATTTCATTGTCAAACCTTTCGACTATTTAGTCCGCATTTTTTATTTCTGGTTTTTTTAGATGTTGACCCGTATTTTCGATATTTTTGGTCTTTTAGCCTAAATATCCTTTATTTTGACCTTTTGCGATTTAATTGTTTAAATTTTCGACCTTTTGATTTTCCCGCCGAATTTTTAATTTTTAGATTTTTGACCTGTTTTTTCAATTTTTGATCTGTCGACCTAAATATTCTTTATTATGGCATAAATTTTCGGTTTAATTATTAAAATTTTTGATTTTTTGGTCCGCATTTTTTATTTTTCGGGCCGAATTTTTAATTCTAGTTCCAAATTTTTGATTTGATTTTTGTTAAAATATCTATAACCTGAATTATTAATTTATATGCGAATTTATTTTAATTTTTTTCCGGTATTTTCGAGTTTTGTTTGTTGAAATTTTCGATTTTTTAGTCTGCATTTATTATCTTCTGGCCCGAGTTTTGGATATACTGTCTAAATGTACGACTTTATGGCCAACATTGTAGATATTTATCATTTTTTAAAATCTTTCGACCTAAATTTTTCTTTACTTTGACCTAACTTTTCGATTTTATTGTTAAAATTTTCGATTTTTTTGGCCCCCATTTTTGATTTTTCGTTTAGTCTGCATTTATTATCTTTAGGTCCGAGTTTTCCACGTTTTGTCTAAATTTTCGATGTTTTGATCAACATTGTAGATTTTTTTAAATCTTTTGCCTTAAATTTTTCTTTATTTGTCTGTTGAAATTTTTCTTTCCTTGGTCCACTATTTTTATTTTTAGGCCTGAATTTTAGATATTTGGTCAGAATTTTTTAACGTAGGTATATATTTTTTTTATTTTTGGTATATTGTGTATAAAAACACCGATTAACTGCTTCAGAAAATTGTTTAAGTTATAACGGCATTTTGTTATTTAATAAATTACCTGATTCTCTTAAGTGTATCAAAACTATCAAGAAGTTTAAAACTAATTTGTTTAAGTTCTTATGTGAAAAAGAATTGTATAGTTTAGAAGAATACTTTGATTAGTGATGTATGCTTATGTTTTTCTTATTATGACGCACTTTCTTTCTTATTGTATATCTTATTATAATTTAAGAGAGAAATAAAGACTTATTAAAGACTTATTATTATCCTATATTTTACATTTTTTAACTTGGATTATCGATTTTTTTCGTGGATTTTTTTATTTTTTACTATTATTTTCGAATTTCTGATCAGAAACTTATTTTTTGCGGCTGAAAGTGGCAAATTATTTTGCTTCTGCCTAAGTTTTCGATTTTTGTCTGCTTTTTTTTTATTTTTAGATCAGGATTCTTGATTCTTTGGATCATATTTTACATTTCTGTATTTCCGTTTTTTTTAATTTATTTATTCATTTATTATTAAACGGGTAATCCCAATAATACAAAATTAGAAACAAAAACTAACATACAAAATAAATTAAATTTAAATCGCAAGAAAACAAATTAGCCATAAATTTAATCTTATTTTATTTTATTTTTTTTCTTTATTTTGACCAAAATATTCGATTGGTTTGTAGAAATTTTTGATTTTTTTGTCTGCAATTTTTATCTTCACTCGTTTTCTATGTTTTGTCTAAATTTTCACCGTTTTATGCTATATTGTAGATTTTTTATTTTTTAGTCTAAATATTTATTATTTTGACTGTAAAATTCGATTGGTTTGTGGAAATTTTGCATTTTTTATCTTTACGCCCGAGTTTTCGATGTTTTTTCAAAATTTTCACCTTTTTATGCCCTATTGAAGGTTTTTACTTTTTTGGCCTATGTTTTGTATTTTTGTTTATTTTGGAATATTTGGTCTTTTGGCTGAAATTTTCTTTATTTCGACTTTAATTTTCGTTTCGTTTGTTAAAAATTTTGATTTTTTGGTCTACCGCTTTGATTTTTGGGTACAAATTTTAGATTTTTGGTTTTAATTTTTTATTTTTTGTCTCACATTTTAGATTTTCTTGCGATTTTTTTTTATTTTTACATATACAAACATCTTTATTCACAGAAATGACATTTAAATACATTATGTTAAAAACTTGAAATCCGCTTTCCGTTGGCTGTGAAAAGGCTGTCGATTTTTATTTTTGCTATTATTTTCGAATTTCTCGTTGGAGCTCATTTTAAGCTAAAAAGAGTTATTTTTTGGGGTTGAAAATGGCAAATTATTTTTCTTTTGCTTATATTTTAATTTTTTTGGTCTGCATTTTTATTTTTAAACCAGGTTTTTTTAAATTTTTTGGCCGATATTTTAGATCTTCTTCCAAATTTTTGGCCAAAATATTTGATAAATGGTTCTTTGTTTCTTCAAAAAGGAGGGGGGATATTGTATAAGTGGCTCTACCATCAACATGTTCTACGAGCCGCCACTGCGTAAGAGTCAGGAATACTATTCCAAGCGTTGAAAATGATCATGTCTTTCTTCTATAGGTCAGTCAAAGCAGACCACTTGTGTAGTATAAGATGTAATTTTTTTCTTACCAAGTTTTTTTTTAATGAAAATATTATTGCGCCTTCCGTGGATATTTGTGCCAGAGCCGCACTTAAGGAGCGAAAGAGCCACATGTGGCTCTGGAGCCGCACTTTGTCGACCACTGGCTTAAACTAAAGACATATTGCAACTGAATCTTCTCATGGTGACGTTTAAATTTGTATTAAATTAGCCGGTAATGGCAATGTAGGACGACCAGCAACTATACAAACGAATTACCGTTCGAACAATTTTCCGTCGAATAATATATCGTCCAATATATTGATTGAACAAATTTAAGGATACGGATCGTTGTATTCACTCTGAAGTGTTAATCTACTAAGATACCGTTGCGATGGAATTACCAGTAAGGCATGGCGTGAAGTTTATTGTTTTAACCAATAAGTTGTAATCTGACGTTTAAATGTCACTGTCACTTTTGATATTCAAAGACGAACAGACGAATGCAGAGGGACTCGGCGGGCGTTAATTGTAATTGGCTAATAAGTATATAACATAGCGAGGTACATAAGTGGTAATAGTACATGTTACATATTTATGTACAACATTTAACATTTATATACGCTCTATATATTCGTAATGGGTCGCTTACGATTGGTGAAAACAGTTCGGTAATTCATCAATTACAAAGTGGGAGTAGGTAATAGTAATATAAATTATAAATTAAATTACTCACCTTATCCTAAAGTAATCTCTTCTTTTGCAAACACCACAATTTTAAGTATTAAAATATTATAATTATGTAACTTCAAGTCCGCGCGTATTCTCTAAATAATTCATGTCTTTGTTATTACTGAAGGGTTTAAAAAAAATTAATACTTTGAAACTATAATTTTGCTTTTTTTTTTTTTAGTTGTGCCGTAAATTTCGGCGATGATCCTTTGCCGAAAGCTCGGGGTCGACTGCGGTGTGTGTGTGTGTGGATTTATAAAATATTTATAAAAGCCTAAATCGGGAAATTGTATCTTTCAAAAAGTTTTCTTTTCATGCGCGTTTTATAAATAATACATGCTTTACGGTGGTGGAGTTTTCCACATTTTATTTTGTTTCTGAAGGGAGAGTATTAATATTTATTATAATCATGAAGGGAATATAAAAACAATTGCTATTCACTCGAAGCTTCCCAAAACCATTCAATATTAATTCAAGGATGATTTGATAGAAAAATTACAAAACATTCCGTCAATAGCTTTTACACTGTAAACGTATGAAAAATTGTAACAAATTTTGCTGATGCGAAAAATATTTAAAAACAATTGCTATCCACTTGAAACTTCTCAAAATTATTCAATAATAGTTTAAGATTGATATTATGAAAAACTACAACAAATCCTATCAATTGCTTTTGCAATATTTCATGCAAACTTACTGTAAATATACAAAAGATTGTAATAATTTTGTTGACGTGAAAAAAATATAAAAACAATTACTATCCACTTGAAACTTCCCAAAATCACTCAAAATTAATTCAAGATTGATATTATGAAAGAATACAATACATTCCATCAGTAGATTTTGCGACATTTGATGCAAACGCTCTGTAAATGTACAAAAAATTGTAATATTTTTGTTGACGCAAAAAAAAATATAAAAAGAATTGCTATATACTTGAAACTTCTCAAAATCACTCAAAACTAATTCAAGAATGATATTATGAAAGATTGCAATACATTCCATCAGTAGATTTTGCGATATTTCATGCAAACACTCTGTAAATGTACAAAAAATTGTAATAATTTTTGTTGACGCGAAAGAAAAATATAAAAACAATTGCCATCGACTTGAAACTTCTCAAAATCACTCAAAATTAATTTAAGATTGATATTATGAAAGATTGCAATACATTCCATCAGTAGATTTTGCGATATTTCATGCAAACACTCTGTAAATGTACAAAAAATTGTAATAATTTTTGTTGACGCGAAAGAAAAATATAAAAACAATTGCCATCGACTTGAAACTTCTCAAAATCACTCAAAATGAATTCAAGATTGATATTATGGAAGATTACAATACATTCCATCAGTAGATTTTGCGATATTTCATGCAAACACTCTGTAAATATACAAAAAATTGTAATAATTTTCGTTGACGCGAAAGAAAAATATAAAAACAATTTCTATCTACTTGAAACTTCTCAAAATCACTCAAAATTAATTCAAGATTGATATTATGGAAGATTACAATACATTCCATCAGTAGATTTTGCGATATTTCATGCAAACGCTCTGTAAATTCTACAAAAAATTGTAATAATTTTTGTTGACGCGAAAAAAAAAATAAAAACAAATGCTATCTATTTGAAACTTTTCAAAATCACTCAATATTATTATATATTAATAAAAGATTTTTATTATGAAAAATAGGAATACATTTTTACAGTGCATTTTGCGATATTTCATGAAAATTTATGAAAAATTGTAATAATATAAACAAAATTGCGATTCACTTGAGACTTCCCAAAATCACTCAATATTAATTCAACATTAATTTGATTAAAAAATACAATAAATTTCGTCATTGGCTTCTGCAATATTTCACACCAACCCGCTGTAAATGTCAAAAAAAAAAAAAAAATTTGCTACGCGACAAAAATGTAACAACAGTTGCTGTTCATTTGACACTTTCCAAAATCACTCAATATTAATGCAAGATGGATACTATGAAAAATTACAATAAATTATATCAATGGCTTTTGCGATATTTCATACAAACACGCTGTAAATGTATGAAAAGTTATAATAATTTTTGTTGACGCGAAAAAAAAATATAGAAACATTTGCTATTCATTTGAAACTTCTCAAAATCACTCAATATTAATTCAACATTGATATTATTCAAAAAATACAATAAATTTCGTCATTGGCTTCTGCAATATTTCATGCAGACACGCTGTAAATGTATAAAAAATTGTAATAATTTTTGTTGATACGAAAAAAATATAAAAACAATTGCTATTCACTTGAAACTTCCCAAAATCACTCAATATTAATCTTGACTTGAAGTTACAAAACATTCCGTCAATAGCTTTTGCGATATTTATGAAAATTTATCAAAAATTGTAATCATTGTGCTGACGCGAAAAAAAAAATATCAAAACAATTGCTGTTCACTTGAAACTTCTCAAAATCACTCAATATTAATTCAAGAATGATTTTGTGAAAAAAATACAATAAATTTCGTGATTGGCTTCTGCAATATTTCATGGAAACGCGCTGTAAATGTACAAAAAAAAATAATAATTTTGCTGACGCGAAAAAAATATAAAAACAGTTGCTGTTCACTTGACACTTTCCAAAATCACTCAATATTAATGCAAGATGGATACTATGAAAAATGACAATAAATTACATCAATGGCTTTTGCGATATTTCTTTTGCGATATTTGCGATATTTCAGCAAACATGCTGTAAATGTATGAAAAGTTGTTGACGCGAAAAAAAAAACAATTGCTATCCACTTGAAACTTCATAAAATCACTCAATATTAATTCAAGATTGTTATTATGAAACATAAGAATACATTCCGTCAGTGAATTTTGCAATATTTCATGAAAATTTATGAAAAATTGTAATAATTTTGCTGACGCGAAAAAAATATAAAAACAATTGCTGTTCACTTGAAACTTCTCAAAATCATTCAATGTTAATTTAATATTGATATTATAAAGAATTACAATAAACTTCATCATTAGCTTCTGCAATATTTAATGCAAACATGGTGTAAATGTACAAAAACTTTGAATAATTTTGCTGACGCAAAAACAATATGAAAACAATTGCTATCCACTAGAAACTACTCTGAATCACTCATTATGAATTCAAGATTAATATTATGAAAAATTACAATAAATTCCGTCATTAGCTTTTGAGATATTTCATGTACATGTACAAAAAATTGTAATAATTTTTGTTGGCACGAAAAAAATATAAAAAACAATTGCTATTTATTTGAAACTTTTAAAAATCATTTAATATTATTTCAAGGTAGATATTATAAAAAAATTACAATAAATTCCGTCAATAGATTTTACGCCGTAAATGTATGAAAAATTGTAAAAAAAAATAGCTGGTGCGAAAAAAATAAAAACAATTGTTATCTATTTGAAACTTCTCAAAAACACTCAATATTAATTTAAGATTGATATTGTGAAAAACTACAATAAATTCCGTCAATGGCTTTTACGCTGTAAATAAATAAAAAATTGTAACAAATTTGCTAACGCGAAAAAAATGTAAAAAAAAATAATTTTCTATCTATTTGAAACTTTTCAAAATTACCCAATATCAATTTAAGATTGTTATTATAAAAAACTACAATAAATCCCATCAATTGCTTTGCTGTATTTTATGCAAACAGGCTGTAAATGTACAAAAAATTGTAACATTTTTTGTTGATGCGAAAAAAATATAAAAACAATTACTGTTCACTTGAAACTTTTAAAAATCACTCAATATTATTTCAAGATTAATGTTATGAAAAATTGCAATAAATTCCGTCAATGGCTTTTGTGATATTTCATGGAAATGTACAAACAATTGTAATTGACGCGAAACAAATTTAAAAACAATTGCTGTTCACTTGAAACTTCTTAAAATCACTCAATATTAATTTAAGATTGATATTATGAAAAATTACATTAAATTCGGTTATTATTTTTTACGATGATAAACGAATGAAAAATTGTAGTAATTTTGCTGACGCGAAAAAAATATAAAAACAATTGATATTCACTTGAAACTTCCCAAAATCACTTAATATTCATCCAAGATTGATATTGTGAAAAATAACAATAAATTCCGCTATTAGCTTTTGAGATATTTCATGTAAATGTACAAAAAATTGTGATAATTTTGTTGACGCGAAAAAAATATAAAAACAATTGATATTCACTTGAAACTTCCCAAAATCACTTAATATTCATCCAAGATTGATATTGTGAAAAATAACAATAAATTCCGCTATTAGCTTTTGAGATATTTCATGTAAATGTACAAAAAATTGTGATAATTTTGTTGACGCGAAAAAAATATAAAAACAATTGATATTCACTTGAAACTTCCCAAAATCACTTAATATTCATCCAAGATTGATATTGTGAAAAATAACAATAAATTCCGCTATTAGCTCTTGAGATATTTCATGTAAATGTACAAAAAATTGTGATAATTTTGTTGACGCGAAAAAAATATAAAAACAATTGCTATTCACTTGAAACTTCTCAAAATCTCTCATGATGAATTCAAAATTGATATTATGAAAAATTACAATACATTCCATCAATAGTTTCTGCGATGTTTCATGCAAATGTACTGTAAATACACAGAAAAATGTAATTATTTTGTTGACGCCAAAAAAAAATATAAAAACAACTGCTGTTTACTTGAAATTTCTCAAAATCACTCAATATTAATTCAAGAATGATTTTGTGAAAACCAGAAAAATTGATCAGAAAAATAGTTGTACTAGATAATTTATCTTATAGTTCCTTACTCAGACTTTACATAAATTTTGATTATTAAATTTATTTTATTTTGAAAACTTAGCAGTAATTTTGACCAACCCTGTATATTTCGAAGTTATCAATGAAGCAGTGAACGATTTTTTAAGTGAATGTGGAATTGAAATTTAAAAAAAATTCTGCTAAAATTATAAATTTTTACGATTCAAATCCGTTCGTGACATCGCCATCATGAACCGTACGTTGTTTGTACAACGTAATGTGTGTGCGTAGTGTCAAGTTTCAGGAAATTTAATTTAAAACCGTATCCAATATTTGGTCTTGTGTGAATAGTTTTACGTTTCAGTGATTTTAACAAAAGTGCACTTTTTTGAATAAACTGAACTTTTTTCTGCGTTCAAAGGAAAGTCTACAAATAAAAGTTTACATTTCACTTCTGAAAAGAATATATTTTTGAATAACATTATTTAAAACTTTATTCAATTGCTCGACAAACGCACGCAGCCAATTAAGAAAAACTTATTACAGGGCACATTTGATGCTCGAAAAAATTTATTATAAAAAAGTTTCTCAGTTATTTGTTACGCAGTAAATAATGAGAGAGAGAGAGAGATAGAGAGAGAGATAATACATTTATTGAGATACTTTTACAAATTACAATTGACCAGATGAACAATAATTATTTTACTTTACAATTTTTACTTAAATATTAAATGTGTTAGTGATGGTAGAAACGCATTAAATATAAACCGAAATTATTATTATTAATAATAATAATAGTTTTATTAACGGGTAACCCCTTTTTACAGCATTTACAATTTGTGAATAATGTGAAGATAAAAATAAGGTGTTATAAATTTAATTCAAATAAAACGAATAATTAAAAAAAAATTATAATTGAATTGCGGTCGCTACTAATATTAATTTTCTCATAATAATTTACTGTCAACAAAGAGTGACATATTTTAACATATCGCGATTTTCGAACGCTTTAAAAAAATAATTAGTCGGCATTGAGAATTTTTTTTAACCCAAACGTTTGTTCGTTAAATTGTTTTATTTCCTACAAAACGTGCACGTATTCAGTCTATCGTTGGGTAACGGATGGAAACGTGTTTGTAGACTTTAGCGTGTGACACACGTGAGAGTGTATCGTGAAATATATTATATTTCAAATCTTCTAAAGAGCAATCCATTTACTGAATTCATCGAAATACTGAGAATACATTCACAAATTGAATAACTACATTCAGTTGAAATTCAATACACTTAAATAGATTAGCAGAATTTAACAGAAATAATATCCGAATTCAGGTATTAGTAAATTAAAAATGTTCGGTGATTATTAATAATAATTGTTACGTCGATAGCTATTTTAGTAAATAAATAAAAATTGAGACTTGAGCACTTGTTACTTTTTCATGAAATCAACGCAAAATGCCAAAATCGCACGTTTTCAAACTTAGAAAATAGAAAATCGAATATTGATTTTTAAAAACACAACTGCGCAATGCATTGATAGATTTTGACAATTCAAACGTCAAAATACGGAAAATTTTGTGTACAACGGATTACGAAATGCTTCCGCGAAATTAACACAAAATGCAAAAATTTCGGATATTGTAAAATCGTGATTTTTATTATTGAAATTGCACAACTGCCGAATTGTTTGATTTTGATGATTCAAACGTTAAAATATGGCAAATTTTGTACAATTTTAAAACGAAAATTTTCTCTCGAAATTAACACAAAATGCAAAAATAGCAATCCAAAATTTTGATTTTTATTATTGAAATTGCACAACTGCCGAATTGTTTGATGTTGATGATTCAAACGTCAAAATATGGCAAATTTTGTACAATTTTGAAACGAAAATTTTCTCCTGAAATTAACACAAAATGCAAAAATTGCAATCCAAAATTTTAAAATCGCGACTTTGATTTTTGAAATTGTACCGAATGATTTGTCCGATTTTGCCGATTTAAATGTCAATGTATGTCGAATTTAGTAATCTCTTTCTTGAGTCTGGGTTTCTTGTCGGTCGTCGTGAACTTTTTGAAAATGTCAAAAATTAACGCAAAACGCCAAAATTACGAAGAAGACTTGCAATTTTGATTTTTAAATTGCTCAATGCGTTGACCGATTTTGATGATACAAATGTCAAAATGTGGTGAATTTAATGTCATTTTAAAACGGATTTCCAAATTTTCTCTTGAAATTAATGCGAAAATAGCAGTTTTTAAATTTCCAAGATTTTCGCGACTTTGATTTTTGAAATTGCACAACTGCCGCATGCGTTTTTCGATTTTGATGATTTATAATAATAATAATAATAGTTTATTCGTGGTAATACCAGGAGCTTACACAAGTCAGAAAACGGCTTTTATGGATTTAAATGTCAAAATTTGAAAAATTTTCTTGTAATTTTAAAACGGATTACATTTTCTCATGAAATCACTGGCCTATTTTGTGTTTGTCAATTTTACATCAAATTCTTTTCAATATTTAAATTCAAGAAAAAATGTTAAAACATGTAAGGTTGTTTCTAATTTATTTTCAATATTTGTTCGAGTTTTTTTTTTAGACGTGATTCGTTATTGAATCGATTCCTGTTACGTTATTGAATCGGTTATAAGAGTTACTGTTACTAAGAAGTGATTCGTTATTTAATCGAGTTCCTTTCATTAAATAACTTTTGAGAAAATCACCGTTAGTGGGATTTTTCAATAACGGGTACCGTTATTATTTCTTAGTAACGGTTGCAAAGTAGCAGTTAGTGAAAATAACGCTTATTTATTTATTTATTTATTTCCCAACAGAAAAAACATCCAGTTACAGGGAAAAATCAAATTAAAACTAATTAAACAGTAAAAAGAAAAATTATGAAATTATGTCGAAATAAGGAACATAATAACTAAACACTAAAATTAAAATAAACTTTATACAATACTCGAAATTAAATTATCACTAATTTAAGAGATGCAGATAAAATCAACGAATAATTTGGCGTTTTTTAACTAAAAATAAGTTTCAAATTTCAAGTATTGCACTTATTAAGGAGATGTTGATAAGGTCACAGAATACAATTCGTCGTTTAATTGATTTCCGCGGGCGAAGAACGGTATTACAGATTTAATGGAGGCTATTTTTTGTGTTTATTTAATTTTTTAAACGTTTTTAATGAAATTTTTCTTTCTTTAAAAAGGAGGATTGTGTATGCTAAGTGGATCTACCATTAAAATTTTCCACGAGCCGCCACTGCAAAGGGTTAACATTCACCAAATAATTTTTGCTGTGGAAACATTGCAAATGAAAAAAATCCATCCATTCTTTCTTGAAAACACTTTAACATTCACTAAATAATTTCTGCAGTGGAAATGAAAATATCCATCAGTCCCTTTTAAGTTTCCTGCATTGGATCTCCCCTATACAGTGGGATTATTGTGTTCATCGCGTCTCACCTTCGTCTTAAGAAAAATGCAATAATTTTCTCCCTCTGCGAGTGTTTGCAGACTTTTCACTGTCACTGACATCTCGATTGTTGTTGTTCGTTTTCCCTTTTCTATTTATTATACTGGGAACTGACAGACTCGAAGTGTTACGAACAGAGATTTTATTCTTTTTAATTTTGATCATTATTTTGTATTATTTACAGCTACTGCAATCGCTAGTTTTTCCGGAATTTCCGCTCAAACAATTTTCAAGCTGTAAAAACAAGCAGTCGCGCGGATTTTGTTAAATTCAAGGCAAACCCTTTGTTGGATTTTCTTCAAACTTCCGCAACATCTTCTAAACGTTTGTGGTTGTAAAACAAGTGAATAAACTGTAAACACGTTATCGCTAGTTTTTGCGGAATTTCCGCTCAAACAATTTTCAAGCTCTAAAAACAAACACTCGCGCGGATTTTGTTAAATTCTGGGCAAACCCTTTGGTGGATTTTCTTCAAACTTCTGCACTATCTTCCAAACGTATGTGGTTGTAAAACAAGTGAATAAACCGGAAACACGTTATCGCTAGTTTTTCCGGAATTTCCGCTCAAACAATTTTCAAGCTGTAAAAACAAACACTCGCGCGGATTTTGTTAAATTCTGGGCAAACCCTTGGGCGGATTTTCTTCAAACTTCTGCACCATCTTCCAAACGTATGTGGTTGTAAAACAAGTGAATAAACCGAAAACACGTTATCGCTAGTTTTTCCGAAATTTCCGCTCAAACAATTTTCAAGCTCTAAAAACAAACACTCGCGCGGATTTTGTTAAATTCTGGGCAAACCCTTTGGTGGATTTTCTTCAAACTTCTGCACTATCTTCCAAACGTATGTGGTTGTAAAACAAGTGAATAAACCGGAAACACGTTATCGCTAGTTTTTCCGGAATTTCCGCTCAAACAATTTTCAAGCTGTAAAAACAAACACTCGCGCGGATTTTGTTAAATTCTGGGCAAACCCTTTGGTGGATTTTCTTCAAACTTCTGCACCATCTTCCAAACGTATGTGGTTGTAAAACAAGTGAATAAACCGAAAACACGTTATCGCTAGTTTTTCCGAAATTTCCGCTCAAACAATTTTCAAGCTCTAAAAACAAACACTCGCGCGGATTTTGTTAAATTCTGGGCAAACCCTTTGGTGGATTTTCTTCAAACTTCTGCACTATCTTCCAAACGTATGTGGTTGTAAAACAAGTGAATAAACCGGAAACACGTTATCGCTAGTTTTTCCGGAATTTCCGCTCAAACAATTTTCAAGCTCTAAAAACAAACACTCGCGCGGATTTTGTTAAATTCTGGGCAAACCCTTTGGTGGATTTTCTTCAAACTTCTGCACTATCTTCCAAACGTATGTGGTTGTAAAACAAGTGAATAAACCGGAAACACGTTATCGCTAGTTTTTCCGGAATTTCCGCTCAAACAATTTTCAAGCTGTAAAAACAAACACTCGCGCGGATTTTGTTAAATTCTGGGCAAACCCTTGGGCGGATTTTCTTCAAACTTCTGCACCATCTTCCAAACGTATGTGGTTGTAAAACAAGTGAATAAACCGAAAACACGTTATCGCTAGTTTTTCCGAAATTTCCGCTCAAACAATTTTCAAGCTGTAAAAACAAACACTCGCGCGGATTTTGTTAAATTCTGGGCAAACCCTTTGGTGGATTTTCTTCAAACTTCTGCACTATCTTCCAAACGTATGTGGTTGTAAAACAAGTGAATAAACCGGAAACACGTTATCGCTAGTTTTTCCGGAATTTCCGCTCAAACAATTTTCAAGCTGTAAAAACAAACACTCGCGCGGATTTTGTTAAATTCTAGGCAAACCCTTGGGCGGATTTTCTTCAAACTTCTGCACCATCTTCCAAACGTATGTGGTTGTAAAACAAGTGAATAAACCGAAAACACGTTATCGCTAGTTTTTCCGAAATTTCCGCTCAAACAATTTTCAAGCTCTAAAAACAAACACTCGCGCGGATTTTGTTAAATTCTGGGCAAACCCTTTGGTGGATTTTCTTCAAACTTCTGCAACATCTTCCAAACGTTTGTGGTTGTAAAACAAGTGAATAAACCGTAAACACGTTATCGCTAGTTTTTCCGGAATTTCCGCTCAAACAATTTTCAAGCTGTAAAAAAAACATTCGCGCGGATTTTGTTAAATTCTAGGCAAACCCTTTGGTGGATTTTCTTCAAACTTCTGCACCATCTTCCAAACGTATGCAGTTGTAAAACAAGTGAATAAACCGAAAACACGTTATCGCTAGTTTTTCCGAAATTTCCGCTCAAACAATTTTCAAGCTCTAAAAACAAACACTCGCGCGGATTTTGTTAAATTCTGGGCAAACCCTTTGGTGGATTTTCTTCAAACTTCTGCAACATCTTCCAAACGTATGCGGTTGTAAAACAAGTGAATAAACCGCAAACACGTTATCGCTAGTTTTTCCGGAATTTCCGCTCAAACAATTTTCAAGCTCTAAAAACAAACACTCGCGCGGATTTTGTTAAATTCTAGGCAAACCCTTAGGTGAATTTTCTTCAAACTTCTTCACCATCTTCCAAACGTTTGTAGTTGTAAAACAAGTGAATAAACCGTAAACACGTTATCGCTAGTTTTTCCGGAATTTCCGCGCAAACAATTTTCAAGCTCTAAAAACAAACACTCGCGCGGATTTTGTTAAATTCTGGGCAAACCCTTTGGTGGATTTTCTTCAAACTTCTGCAACATCTTCCAAACGTTTGTGGTTGTAAAACAAGTGAATAAACCGAAAACACGTTATCGCTAGTTTTTCCGGAATTTCCGCTCAAACAATTTTCAAGCTCTAAAAACAAGCATTCGCGCGGATTTTGTTAAATTCTGGGCAAACCCTTTGGTGGATTTTCTTCAAACTTCTGCACCATCTTCCAAACGTATGTGGTTGTAAAACAAGTGAATAAACCGAAAACACGTTATCGCTAGTTTTTCCGGAATTTCCGCTCAAACAATTTTCAAGCTCTAAAAACAAACACTCGCGCGGATTTTGTTAAATTCTGGGCAAACCCTTTGGTGGATTTTCTTCAAACTTCTACAACATCTTCCAAACATGTGTGGTTGTAAAACAAGTGAATAAACCGAAAACACGTTATCGCTAGTTTTTCCGGAATTTCCGCTCAAACAATTTTCAAGCTCTAAAAACAAACACTCGCGCGGATTTTGTTAAATTCTAGGCAAACCCTTTGGTGGATTTTCTTCAAACTTCTGCACCATCTTCCAAACGTATGTGGTTGTAAAACAAGTGAATAAACCGAAAACACGTTATCGCTAGTTTTTCCGGAATTTCCGCTCAAACAATTTTCAAGCTCTAAAAACAAACACTCGCGCGGATTTTGTTAAATTCTAGGCAAACCCTTTGGTGGATTTTCTTCAAACTACTGCAACATCTTCCAAACGTTTGTGGTTGTAAAACAAGTGAATAAACCGCAAACACGTTATCGCTAGTTTTTCCGGAATTTCCCCTCAAACAATTTTCAAGCTCTAAAAACAAGCATTCGCGCGGATTTTGTTAAATTCTGGGCAAACCCTTTGTTGGATTTTCTTCAAACTTCCGCAACATCTTCCAAACGTTTGTGGTTGTAAAACAAGTGAATAAACCGAAAACATGTTATCGCTAGTTTTTCCGGAATTTCCCCTCAAACAATTTTCAAGCTCTAAAAACAAGCATTCGCGCGGATTTTGTTAAATTCTGGGCAAACCCTTTGGTGGATTTTCTTCAAACTTCCGCAACATCTTCCAAACGTTTGTGGTTGTAAAACAAGTGAATAAACCGAAAACATGTTATCGCTAGTTTTTCCGGAATTTCCCCTCAAACAATTTTCAAGCTCTAAAAACAAGCATTCGCGCGGATTTTGTTAAATTCTGGGCAAACCCTTTGGTGGATTTTCTTCAAACTTCTGCACCATCTTCCAAACGTATGTGGTTGTAAAACAAGTGAATAAACCGTAAACACGTTATCGCTAGTTTTTCCGGAATTTCCGCTCAAACAATTTTCAAGCTCTAAAAACAAACACTCGCGCGGATTTTGTTAAATTCTGGGCAAACCCTTTGGTGGATTTTCTTCAAACTTCTGCACCATTTTCCTAACGTATGTGGTTGTAAAACAAGTGAATAAACCGTAAACACGTTATCGCTAGTTTTTCCGGAATTTCCGCTCAAACAATTTTCAAGCTGTAAAAACGAGCAGTCGCGCGGATTTTGTTAAATTCTAGGCAAACCCTTTGGTGGATTTTCTTCAAACTACTGCAACATCTTCCAAACGTTTGTGGTTGTAAAACAAGTGAATAAACCGCAAACACGTTATCGCTAGTTTTTCCGGAATTTCCCCTCAAACAATTTTCAAGCTCTAAAAACAAGCATTCGCGCGGATTTTGTTAAATTCTGGGCAAACCCTTTGTTGGATTTTCTTCAAACTTCCGCAACATCTTCTAAACGTTTGTGGTTGTAAAACAAGTGAATAAACCGTAAACACGTTATCGCTAGTTTTTCCGGAATTTCCGCTCAAACAATTTTCAAGCTCTAAAAACAAACACTCGCGCGGATTTTGTTAAATTCTGGGCAAACCCTTTGGTGGATTTTCTTCAAACTTCTGCAACATCTTCCAAACGTTTGTGGTTGTAAAACAAGTGAATAAACCGCAAACACGTTATCGCTAGTTTTTCCGGAATTTCCGCTCAAACAATTTTCAAGCTCTAAAAACAAACACTCGCGCGGATTTTGTTAAATTCTGGGCAAACCCTTAGGTGGATTTTCTTCAAACTTCTGCACCATTTTCCTAACGTATGTGGTTGTAAAACAAGTGAATAAACCGAAAACACGTTATCGCTAGTTTTTCCGGAATTTCCCCTCAAACAATTTTCAAGCTCTAAAAACAAGCATTCGCGCGGATTTTGTTAAATTCTGGGCAAACCCTTTGTTGGATTTTCTTCAAACTTCCGCAACATCTTCTAAACGTTTGTGGTTGTAAAACAAGTGAATAAACCGTAAACACGTTATCGCTAGTTTTTCCGGAATTTCCGCTCAAACAATTTTCAAGCTCTAAAAACAAACACTCGCGCGGATTTTGTTAAATTCTGGGCAAACCCTTTGGTGGATTTTCTTCAAACTTCTGCACCATTTTCCTAACGTATGTGGTTGTAAAACAAGTGAATAAACCGTAAACACGTTATCGCTAGTTTTTCCGGAATTTCCGCTCAAACAATTTTCAAGCTGTAAAAACGAGCAGTCGCGCGGATTTTGTTAAATTCTAGGCAAACCCTTTGGTGGATTTTCTTCAAACTACTGCAACATCTTCCAAACGTTTGTGGTTGTAAAACAAGTGAATAAACCGCAAACACGTTATCGCTAGTTTTTCCGGAATTTCCCCTCAAACAATTTTCAAGCTCTAAAAACAAGCATTCGCGCGGATTTTGTTAAATTCTGGGCAAACCCTTTGGTGGATTTTCTTCAAACTTCTGCACCATTTTCCTAACGTATGTGGTTGTAAAACAAGTGAATAAACCGAAAACACGTTATCGCTAGTTTTTCCGGAATTTCCCCTCAAACAATTTTCAAGCTCTAAAAACAAGCATTCGCGCGGATTTTGTTAAATTCTGGGCAAACCCTTTGGTGGATTTTCTTCAAACTTCTGCACCATTTTCCTAACGTATGTGGTTGTAAAACAAGTGAATAAACCGAAAACACGTTATCGCTAGTTTTTCCGGAATTTCCCCTCAAACAATTTTCAAGCTCTAAAAACAAGCATTCGCGCGGATTTTGTTAAATTCTGGGCAAACCCTTTGTTGGATTTTCTTCAAACTTCCGCACCATCTTCCAAACGTATGTGGTTGTAAAACAAGTGAATAAACCGTAAACACGTTATCGCTAGTTTTTCCGGAATTTCCGCTCAAACAATTTTCAAGCTCTAAAAACAAACACTCGCGCGGATTTTGTTAAATTCTGGGCAAACCCTTTGGTGGATTTTCTTCAAACTTCTGCACCATTTTCCTAACGTATGTGGTTGTAAAACAAGTGAATAAACCGTAAACACGTTATCGCTAGTTTTTCCGGAATTTCCCCTCAAACAATTTTCAAGCTCTAAAAACAAACACTCGCGCGGATTTTGTTAAATTCTGGGCAAACCCTTAGGTGGATTTTCTTCAAACTTCTGCACCATTTTCCTAACGTATGTGGTTGTAAAACAAGTGAATAAACCGAAAACACGTTATCGCTAGTTTTTCCGGAATTTCCCCTCAAACAATTTTCAAGCTCTAAAAACAAGCATTCGCGCGGATTTTGTTAAATTCTGGGCAAACCCTTTGGTGGATTTTCTTCAAACTTCTGCACCATCTTCCAAACGTATGTGGTTGTAAAACAAGTGAATAAACCGTAAACACGTTATCGCTAGTTTTTCCGGAATTTCCGCCCAAACAATTTTCAAGCTGTAAAAACAAGCACTCGCGCGGATTTTGTTAAATTCTGGGCAAACCCTTTGGTGGATTTTCTTCAAACTTCTGCACCATTTTCCTAACGTATGTGGTTGTAAAACAAGTGAATAAACCGTAAACACGTTATCGCTAGTTTTTCCGGAATTTCCGCTCAAACAATTTTCAAGCTGTAAAAACGAGCAGTCGCGCGGATTTTGTTAAATTCTAGGCAAACCCTTTGGTGGATTTTCTTCAAACTTTTGTGACTGTAAAACAAGTTTGTTTTATTTTGTTTTTTGCGCGGGAAATTTAAACGTCGAACGATTATTATTATATAAAAATAATTAATTACAAATTTTCTTTTTCAGGACGAGTGTATGACACACGAACTGGATTTGTATGGCCGAGTACAAACGCACTTCGAACTAGTCTTCGCGACGAGACGAGTTCGTGTATAAAAAATTTTTGTATACATGTACACAGAAGAGGGAAGGCACCATTGAATCAAAAAAAAAAAAAAAATATGTTTAAGTAAAACGACTTGTGACACTTACAAATAAATGTTTTGTAATCTTAGACTGCAGAGAATTGTAATAACAATAATATTTTGTTATATATTTGTACCAAATAAATATGTATTCTGTGTTATTTATTTTGTGACTCATCGTATCAAATTGAAATCGTACAAAAGAGTGAAATATCTTGATAACAATTTAGCACGTAATTGCAACATTGCTCATAGAAACAATTAAAGTTGACTGTTTATTATTTTAATGTCGAATATTGCAATTCTGCAGACGGAATACAAACAAGTACATCTGTTTGAAGTATCTTGTGATCGATTGCCAATTATGAGGAACTTAATTAGTGCAATTAGTACAGCGTAAAGATAAGATGGAATGCAAAACAATGCAATTGCTTTGATAATTATTTTTCTTTATTCAAGATTTATAGAAAAAGCTAGTAAACATGGATTTATCATTATGATGAGTTGCATTTTACTCGTAACACTTGTGTTAAGTTGCGATAATGATGTTTGAAGCATTTATTACTAGAAAACTGATAAATTATACTCTTAAAAATATTTATTTTTATTGGGATACAGTTAAATAAAAATGACTAATATAGTGTTAGGACTTAAATGTTTGCATCTTCACAATTTAAGTCCTAAGACATTATTTTAGTATTTTTTTATCTACTATTTTTTTAACATTACTTGTAGACTGTCTGAATTGGCAGTACACATTCTACTCCTGTAAGTAGCATTAGATCCCATCAGACAAGCTCTAACCGGAGGAATGGTTGACACCAGAACGGATCATGACATACCCTTCCAGGAAATTAATTGACTTCACCAAGGAAGTTGAATTTCTGGGAAACTGCTAGCAGTAGGATATTGGTACGTAAAACCTAAACTGGTACAGTAAGACTGTTTGTAGTCAATAGACCCGTCTAATCTAATCTACTCCAATTTAGCTGTTAGTACGCACCCAAAAATTTGGTTTACTAGCTTTACTTGGACGATGGCGTAGCGTAGCGGAGCTTAGTTTTTTTACTGCGGCTTTAATAATTAAGAAACTTTGGTACTCTCATATAACGATACCGCCCAAAATGTTTATAAAAATATAAACAATTATGTAACTTTGTTTTAAACAATTCAAACCAAATAAGTAATCTGGCCATTTATATATATGAAACATTTATTGACAGACATAATTTTTCTACAATAATTTTTTTTTAATACCTTTTTCATTTATGATGGACCGTGAAGGGGTGATTTATATTTTCTCCGAGAAGTTGATTTACGGGTTCTCCTTGGACGATGGCGTAGTATAGCGGAGTTTGTCTTTTTACTGCGGATTAATTAATTGAGACATTTTAGTATCCACATCTAACAACATACCTTTAAATGATTATAAAAATGTAAGCAACAATTACGCAACTTTGTTTTAAACGATTCAAACAATATGATTTATATTTTCTCGTTATATTGACACTGACATTTTATTTTAGTAACAATGGCTCGTAATATACGATTGGGAAATTTTATAAACATAGCCTACAGATGTTTGTAAATGCGGATTAACTGCACGACACGGTGACTAAGGAAATAAATTGAAATTAGTTAATGTCCATGTGTGTGTTCTTTTTTTTGTTATTTGTCTACACGCGACATTTACGTTTCAAAAAGGTGCAATTAAAATATACAAGTATATATAGCAAAACCGAATTTGTTGTTAATTCAGTCTTGTTGTGGTAGTGGTTAGTGATTAGTGCACTTTTCTACTACTGAAAGGTACACACTTAAAATTTTAGCGCATTTTTTCTAGCGATTAAAAAAATATAAAAAGAATTTCTACAAACTTCAAATTTACCAAATTGACTCAAAATTGATTCCTCTTTACGACTGTTAAAATCCAAAATCACCACTTTACCAGATTCCGAAATAATTGCACGAGAATAGTTCAGTGCTATTCTGAAGTTGCGTATTTTTCAAGCGATTAAAAAAAATATAAAAACAATTGATACAAACTTCAAATTTACCAAATTGACTCGAAATTGATTCCCCTTTACGACTGTTAAAATCCAAAATCACCACTTTACCAGATTCCGAAATAATTGCACGAGAATAGTTCAGTGCTATTCTGAAGTTGCGTATTTTTCAAGCGATTAAAAAAATATAAAAACAATTGATACAAACTTCAAATTTACCAAATTGACTCAAAATTGATTCCCCTTTACGACTGTTAAAATCCAAAATCACCACTTTACCAGATTCCGAAATAATTGCACGAGAATAGTTCAGTGCTATTCTGAAGTTGCGTATTTTTCAAGCGATTAAAAAAAATATAAAAACAATTGATACAAACTTCAAATTTACCAAATTGACTCGAAATTGATTCCCCTTTACGACTGTTAAAATCCAAAATCACCACTTTACCAGATTCCAAAATAATTGCACGAGAATTGAGTTCAGTGCCATTGCAAAGTTGCGTATTTTTCAAGCGATTAAAAAAAATATAAAAACAATTGATACAAACTTCAAATTTACCAAATTGACTCGAAATTGATTCCCCTTTACGACTGTTCAAATCCAAAATTACCACTTTACCAGATTCCGAAATAATTGCACGAGAATAGTTCAGTGCGATTCCGAAGTTGCGTATTTTTTCAAGCGATTAAAAAAATTTAAAAACAATTAATACAAACTTCAAATTTACCAAATTGATTCAAAATTGATACCCCTTTATGACTGTTAAAATCCAAAATCACCACTTTACCAGATTCCGAAATAATTGCACGAGAATAGTTCAGTGCGATTCCGAAGTTGCGTATTTTTTCAAGCGATTAAAAAAATATAAAAACAATCGATACAAACTTCAAATTTACCAAATTGACTCAAAATTGATTCCCCTTTACGACTGTTAAAATCCAAATTCACCACTTTACCAGATTCCGAAATAATTGCACGAGAATAGTTCAGTGTGATTCCGAAGTTGCGTATTTTTTCAAGCGATTAAAAAAATATAAAAACAATTGATACAAACTTCAAATTTACCAAATTGACTCAAAATTGATTTCCCTTTATGACTGTTAAAATCCAAAATCATCACTTTACCAGATTCCGAAATAATTGCACGAGAATAGTTCAGTGCTATTCTGAAGTTGCGTATTTTTCAAGCGATTAAAAAAAATATAAAAACAATTGATACAAACTTCAAATTTACCAAATTGACTCGAAATTGATTCCCCTTTACGACTGTTAAAATCCAAAATCACCACTTTACCAGATTCCCAAATAATTCTACGAGAATCGAGTTCAGTGCAATTCTGAAGTTGCGTATTTTTCAAGCGATTAAAAATATATAAAAACAATTGATACAAACTTCAAATTCACCAAATTGACTCAAAATTGATTCCTCTTTACGACTGTTAAAATCCAAAATCACCACTTTACCAGATTCCGAAATAATTCCACGAGAATAGTTCAGTGCGATTCCGAAGTTGTGTATTTTTTCAAGCGTTTAAAAAAATATAAAAACAATTGTTACAAACTTCAAATTTACTAAATTGACTCAAAATTGATTCCCCTTTACGACTGTTAAAATCCAAAATCACCTCTTCACCAGATTTCAAAATAATTGCACGAGAATAGTTCAGTGCGATTCCGAAATTACGAATTTTTTCAAGCGATTAAAAAAATATAAAAACAATTGATACAAACTTCAAATTTACCAAATTGACTCAAAATTGATTCCCCTTTATGACTGTTAAAATCCAAAAACACCACTTTACCAGATTCCGAAATAATTGCACGAGAATGAAGTTTAGTGCGATACCGAAGTTGCGAATTTTTTCAAGCGATTAAAAAAATATAAAAACAAATGATACAAACTTCAAATTCTCCAAATTGACTCAAAATTGATTCCCCTTTACGACTGTTAAAATCCAAAATCACCACTTTACCAGATTCCGAAATAATTTCACGAGAATCTCATTCTGTGCGATTCCGAAGTTGCGTATTTTTTCAAGCGATTAAAAAAATATAAAAACAATTGATACAAACTTCAAATTTACCAAATTGACTCAAAATTGATTTCCCTTTATGACTGTTAAAATCCAAAATCATCACTTTACCAGATTCCGAAATAATTGCACGAGAATAGTTCAGTGCTATTCTGAAGTTGTGTATTTTTCAAGCGATTAAAAAAAATATAAAAACAATTGATACAAACTTCAAATTTACCAAATTGACTCAAAATTGATTTCCCTTTATGACTGTTAAAATCCAAAATTATTCACTTTACCAGATTCCGAAATAATTGCATGAGAATAGTTCAGTGCTATTCTGAAGTTGCGTATTTTTCAAGCGATTAAAAAAAATATAAAAACAATTGATACAAACTTCAAATTTACCAAATTGACTCGAAATTGATTCCCCTTTACGACTGTTAAAATCCAAAATCACCACTTTACCAGATTCCCAAATAATTCCACGAGAATCGAGTTCAGTGCAATTCCGAAGTTGCGTATTTTTTCAAGCGATTAAAAAAATATAAAAACAATTGATACAAACTTCAAATTCACCAAATTGACTCAAAATTGATGCCCCTTTACGACTGTTAAAATCCAAAATCACCACTTTACCAGATTCCAAAATAATTGCACGAGAATTGAGTTCAGTGCCATTGCGAAGTTGCGTATTTTTCAAGCGATTAAAAAAAATATAAAAATAATTGATACAAACTTCAAATTCACCAAATTGACTCGAAATTGATTCCCCTTTACGACTGTTAAAATCCAAAATCACCACTTTACCAGATTCCAAAATAATTGCACGAGAATTGAGTTCAGTGCCATTGCGAAGTTGCGTATTTTTCAAGCGATTAAAAAAAATATAAAAACAATTGATACAAACTTCAAATTTACCAAATTGACTCAAAATTGATTTCCTTCTATGACTGTTAAAATCTAAAATCACCTCTTCACCAGATTCCGAAATAATTGCACGAGAATAGTTCAGTATGTTTGCGAAGTTGCGTATTTTTTCAAGCGATTAAAAAAACATATAAACAATTGATACAAACTTCAAATTTACCAAATTGACTCAAAATTGATTCCTCTTTATGGTTGTTAAAATCCAAAATCACCACTGTATCAGATTCCAAAATAATTGCACGAGAATCGAGTTCAGTGCGATTCCGAAGTTGCGTATTTTTTCAAGCGATTAAAGAAATATAAAAACAATTGATACAAACTTCAAATTTACTAAATTGACTCAAAATTGATTCCTCCTTATGACTGTTAAAATCTTAAATCACCTCTTCACCAGACTCAGAAATAATTGCACGAGAATGAAGTATTTTTTCCAACGATTAATTTTCTATCATCAATAAATATTTCAACAGATGGCGCTCATCACCGGCAGCATCCTCCTCGACATCGCCATAGCAATCGCCGCCTTCGCCTACTTCATCTACAAATACTTCACCAGCAGCTTTGACTACTGGCAAAAACGCGGCATCGAATATGTAAAACCGACACCGTTCTTCGGCAACTTTAAAGACGTGGCCCTGCTTAAGATCCCAATCGGACATTTCTTGGCCGACCTCTATAACCAAACGAAAAGCGACTATTTCGGAATTTGGGTCTTCGGAACGCCGCACATGGTCGTCAGAAGCCCCGAACTCATCAAAAAAATCCTCGTCAAAGATTTCAACTACTTCAACGACCGAAACATCGTCGAGGACGAGAAAGCCGACCCCGTCGCCTCTAAAGTGCTGTTCATCATGAAGAATCCCGTATGGAAAGTGATGAGGACCAAACTCAGTCCGATCTTCACGTCGGGAAAGATCAAGATGATGATCCCGTTGATGAACGATGCCGCCGAGGAGATGAAGAGTTATTTGAATAAAATTGTTTTGCAGGAGAATTCGATTGAGGCGAAGGAGGTTTGCGCTAAACTAACCACGGATATAATTACGTCGTGCGCTTTCGGTGTTAACGCGGAATCTTTCAGGCACGATAACGCCGTGTTTAGGGAGATTGGCAGGAAGATGTTTGATTTTAGTCTGTCGAACGGGTTCAGGCAGACTTCGTACTTCTTCGCGCCTGTGCTGGTGAAGTATCTGCGTCTGTCGTTCTTTCCTCCGGAGGTCAACGAGTTTTGCAAGACGGCGATTCTGGAGACCATCAAGGAGAGGGAGAGGAGCGGTGCTAAGAGGAACGATCTGATTGATACGATTGTTGATTTGAAGAAGGCGGGTGCTTTCGATGGACTTGATAAAAGTAAGGTATTTTTTTGTAACCGATGAAATCTGTTATGATTTTTGTTTGCAGATGAGGAATCGATCGTGGCGCAAGGTGTTCAATTTTTCGCCGCCGGTTTTGAAACGACCAGTTCTGCAATTGCCTTCACACTATACGAGATGTGCATGAATCCAACAATTCAGACCAAACTGAGGAAGGAAATTAATGCTGCATTACACGAAAAAGAAACGATCACGTATGAAACTATACAATCAATTAAGTATTTGGATTTAGTATTAAAAGGTACGTCTTGAATGTGATTAATTCTAGAAGCCGTAAACTGTGTGAAGTGAATTTTATTTTTTTTAAATCTCAATAATTTTGTAGAGACCTTGAGGAAGTATCCAGTGCTTCCTTTCTTGGATCGTCGCTGCTTCAAGGACTACCAGATCCCTGGCACCGACACGATTATAGAAAAGGGCACTCCGGTGTACATTCCAATGTGGGGTCTCCACTACGATCCACAATATTTTCCAGAACCGGAAAAGTACGACCCCGAACGATTTTCCGAAGCCAACGAGAAAACCAGGCCGGCGTACTCGTACTTACCATTTGGGGAAGGACCACATAATTGCATAGGTAAGTAAAATATATACAAGATGTTGATGCAAATATGATATCGTACATGTACGTCAGGCAACTTCATTTACATAATAAATGTATAACAAAAACTCTACGTATGTCAGGCAACTTCATTTGCAAAATAAATGTATAACAAAAACTCTACGTATGTTAGGCAACTTAATTTACATAATAAATGTATAACAAAAATTCTACGTATGTCAGACAATTTTATTTACATAATAAATGTATAACAAAAACTCTACGTATGTTAGGCAACTTCATTTGCAAAATAAATGTATAACAAAAACTCTACGTATGTTAGGCAACTTAATTTACATAATAAATGTATAACAAAAATTCTACGTATGTCAGACAATTTTATTTACATAATAAATGTATAACAAAAACTCTACGTATGTCAGGCAATTTCATTTGCAAAATAAATGTGTAACAAAAACTCTACGTATGTTAGGCAACTTAGTTTACATAATAAATGTATAACAAAAATTCTACGTATGTCAGGAAATTTCATTTACATAATAAATTTATAACAAAATTCTACGTATATTAGGCAACTTAATTTACATAATAAATCAAACAAAAACTCTACGTATGTCAGGCAATTTCATTTATATAATAAATGTATAACAAAAACTCTACGAATGTTAGGCAACTTAATTTACATAATAAATGTATAACAAAAATTCTACGTATGTCAGGAAATTTCATTTACATAATAAATTTATAACAAAATTCTACGTATGTTAGGCAACTTATTTTACATAATAAATCTTTAAGAAAGACCCCGAAATTTACATAATAAATGTATAACAAAAATTCTACGTATGTCAGGAAATTCATTTACACAATAAATTTATAACAAAATTCTACGTATGTTAGGCAACTTAATTTACATAATAAATCTTTAACAAAAACTCTACAGTACTAACAAACGCAACAGGGAAAATCTTGCTCGCATTCATTTTATTTATTATTTTTAAAGCGGAAATTCATGTTCTATTGCATTATAATTATATATTTTCAGGTGAAAGATTTGGTCTGATTGTTTCAAAACTGGGAATCATCCACATCATTTCGAATTACCACGTCGAACAAAGTGAAGACACTCCGGTGCCCATCATCTTCGAAGCCAAGAGTTTCGTTCTTCAATCGACTGTTGGTTTACCGATGCGGTTTACCCATTACAACAGAAGGATGTCCGCTGCTGGATGAGACATTGTAATTCATTTTTTTATACGAAAACTAATGTACTCAAACCAAATTTTATCTAAATCTCATGCAAATGTAGCAAATATTTTTTAATTATTAAAAGAATATGTGTTGTTATATTAGTATATTTTTAAACAGTAAAGTATACATTTATTCATCAGAAAAACAAGCTGAATTGATTGACGTTAAAAATTTAAACTATCTTAAATAGTAAAAAAAAATTGGCAGAAAATTTAGAAAAAAAGTCGATTTCTTCAGACTTTGAACGGCCGTAACGGCTAAACGAAGAATCCAAATCGAACGCGAACTTCAAATCTGTGCTCCTCGGGTGCAAGTAGTCGGATTCAATTAAAATTGGCGGTTTTTAATTTTTGTCAAGAACGTGAAATTCGAGAGAAGGGTCCCCCCTTCTTACTTTTGCTCAAAAATTGACTTTGAAATGATTTCCTGAAGAAACCACTGGTTCGATTCGAGGTTTCTACACATCACTGGAAAGATCCCTTCAAGACGCTTCAGAATATGTACTTTTCCAAGAACAAATATCAATTTGAAGCCTGTGACGCGTCAGCAAAGAAAACTTGAAAATGCAGAAAATCTAAAAAATCAACTCTTTTAATAATCAGACCCTTAATGTAATACCTTTTTCTTCATCGAAAGAACGAGGTTAATTGATTGGCGTTGAACAATTTCATCTAGGAACAAATGCAAAAAAATTGGCAAGTCAAATTTTTTTCTTTTTTGAAAAAAGTCGATTTTTCATACTTTAAACGGCCGTAGCGGCTAAACGTAAAGTCCAAATCGAAAGCGGATTTCAAATATGTGCTCCTCGGATGTAAATTAGTCGGATTCAATTAAAATTGGCGATTTTTAATTTTTGTTGAAAATGTGAAATTCGATAGAAAGGTCCCCCCTTCTTACTTTTGCTAAAAAATTGGCTTTGAAATGATTTCCTGAAGAAAATTCTGGTGCGATTCGCGATTTCTATACATCACTGGAAAGATCTCTTCAACATGTTTCAAAAAATGTACTTTCGCAAAAACAAATGTTGATTTGAAGCCCGTGACGCGTCAGCAACGAAAACTTGAAAATGTAAAAAATCTAAAAAATCAACTCTTTTAATAATGATCTTAGACCCTTATGTAATACCTTTTTCTTCATCGGAAGAGCGAGGTAAATCGATTGGCGTTAAAAAAATTTATCTAGGAAAAAATGCAAAAAAATTGGCAAGTCAAAATTTTTTTTTTGAAAAAAGTCGATTTTTTCAGACGTTAAACGGCCGTAGCGTCTAAACGAAAACTCAAAATCGAACGCGGATTTCAAATCTGTGCTCCTCGGGTGCAAATTAGTCGGATTTAATTACAATTGGCGGTTTTTAATTTTTGTCGAAAACGTGAAATTCGACAGAAGGGTCCCCCCTTCTTACTTTTGCACAAAAATTGGCTTTGAAATGATTTCCTGAAAAAACCACTGGTTCTATTCGGGGTTTCTACACATCACTCGAAAGATCCTTTCAAGACGCTTCAGAAAATGCCCTTTCGCAAGAACAAATGTCCATTTGAAGCCCGTGACGCGTCAACAAAGAAAACTCGAGAATGGAAAAAATAGAAAAAATCAACTTTTTTAATAATCATCGTAAACCGTTATGTAATACCTTGTTCTTCATCAGAAGAACTAGACAAATCAATTGGCGTTATCAAATTTTAGCTAGTTAAAATAGTAAAAAGTAAAAATTTCGAAAAACTTCTTTCTAGAAGGCAATTACGCGGTAAAGTAATTAAAGTAAATTTGAAACACTGAAAAATTGATGGGGAACGATAATTAATACTTATTTAATTTTTGTTTACAGCCATTTACTCTCCGAGAACAAGCAACTCGAATCATTCAAAAGAAGCACCCATCGCAATACAACGAGGAGCTGGAGTCGAAGCTGCTGCAGAAAAAGGAGGTCCTCACACATACGCTGTATAAATAAATTTATTATATACACATACATATATTGTACAATCTAATAAAATACAATTTATCAGATTAAAAAAAAATTAATATCAACGTGTTTTATTTAAAATCTCAACTGCCTGCAGTGTAACAATGAAAACTGATTAAATCGCTCTCCCGGCGCCTTCACCAAAGCGTTCAATTAAATTCAATTCAATTCGTTTTATTCAGTTTGCCACCTTATACATATTAAAACAGTATACATTAGTAGTGGATATAAACGTCAATAATAAAAATCTAGATTCAAAGCACAACACAGATTTACATTAACTTATGAACAGAAATATTGTTTTGTTGACAATAAATTCAGAAAACGTGTAATTAGTCAAAAAAATTCATAACACTTTTTTTTTAAATTTCACAGTTTTTACTCGTATCCGGCGGTTAATTGAACACCCCGTTATACATGAATGGAGAGCTGATTTTTCATACAGTGTGCTAACGTGTTGTGGAGTTGGATGTCCGTTCAGTGACGCTACCAGTGTTGTGTTTTCTTGTGAAGTGTACCAGGGATCAGAGGTGAAAACACGTTGGAATTGGTAATTATCTGCATTTCCTATTATTTACACTCTAAATCTATAACTCGAGACCAGGTACGAAAAGAGGTATTTTACTATTAATATTTCTCTTCAAAAATTCGATCGAAAATTTACGGTTCAGAATGTGTACCCTAATTTAATTTCGAAAATTTTTCAAGATTTGTATCAGGAGACCAGGAACGCAAAGAGGTATTTTACTAATAATTTTTCTCTTCAAAAATTCGATCGAAAATTTTCAAGATTTGTATCAGGAGACCAGAAACGAAAAGAGGTATTTTACTATTAATTTTTCTCTTCAAAAATTCGATCGAAAATTTACGGTTCAGAATGTGTACCCTAATTTAATTTCGAAAATTTTTCAAGATTTGTATCAGGAGACCAGGAACGCAAAGAGGTATTTTACTAATAATTTTTCTCTTCAAAAATTCGATCAAAAATTTTCAAGATTTGTATCAGGAGACCAGAAACGAAAAGAGGTATTTTACTATTAATTTTTCTCTTCAAAAATTCGATCGAAAATTTACGGTTCAGAATGTGTACCCTAATTTAATTTCGAAAAATTTTCAAGATTTGTATCAGGAGACCAGGAACGCAAAGAGGTATTTTACTATTAATTTTTCTGTTCAAAAATTCGATCGAAAATTTTCAAGATTTGTATCAGGAGACCAGGAACGCAAAGAGGTATTTTACTATTAATTTTTCTCTTCAAAAATTCGATCGAAAATTTTCAAGATTTGTATCAGGAGACCAGGAACGCAAAGAGGTATTTTACTATTAATTTTTCTGTACAAAAATTCGATCGAAAATTTTCAAGATTTGTATCAGGAGACCAGGAACGCAAAGAGGTATTTTACTATTAATTTTTCTGTTCAAAAATTCGATCGAAAATTTTCAAGATTTGTATCAGGAGACCAGGAACGCAAAGAGGTATTTTACTATTAATTTTTCTGTTCAAAAATTCGATCGAAAATTTTCAAGATTTGTATCAGGAGACCAGGAACGCAAAGAGGTATTTTACTATTAATTTTTCTGTTCAAAAATTCGATCGAAAATTTTCAAGATTTGTATCAGGAGACCAGGAACGCAAAGAGGTATTTTACTATTAATTTTTCTGTTCAAAAATTCGATCGAAAATTTTCAAGATTTGGATCAGGAGACCAGGAACGAAAAGAGGTATTTTACTATTAATTTTTCTGTTCAAAAATTCGATCGAAAATTTTCAAGATTTGGATCAGGAGACCAGGAACGCAAAGAGGTATTTTACTATTAATTTTTCTCTTCAAAAATTCGATCGAAAATTTTCAAGATTTGTATCAGGAGACCAGGAACGCAAAGAGGTATTTTACTATTAATTTTTCTGTTCAAAAATTCGATCGAAAATTTTCAAGATTTGGATCAGGAGACCAGGAACGCAAAGAGGTATTTTACTATTAATTTTTCTGTTCAAAAATTCGATCGAAAATTTTCAAGATTTGGATCAGGAGACCAGGAACGCAAAGAGGTATTTTACTATTAATTTTTCTCTTCAAAAATTCGATCGAAAATTTACGGTTCAGAATGTGTACCCTAATTTAATTTCGAAAAATTTTCAAGATTTGTATCAGGAGACTAGGAACGCAAAGAGGTATTTTACTATTAATATTTCTCTTCAAAAATTCGATCGAAAATTTTCAAGATTTGTATCAGGAGACCAGAAACGAAAAGAGGTATTTTACTATTAATTTTTCTCTTCAAAAATTCGATAGAAAATTTTCAAGATTTGTATCAGGAGACCAGGAACGCAAAGAGGTATTTTACTATTAATTTTTCTGTTCAAAAATTCGATCGAAAATTTTCAAGATTTGGATCAGGAGACCAGGAACGCAAAGAGGTATTTTACTATTAATTTTTCTGTTCAAAAATTCGATCGAAAATTTTCAAGATTTGTATCAGGAGACCAGGAACGCAAAGAGGTATTTTACTATTAATTTTTCTGTTCAAAAATTCGATCGAAAATTTACGGTTCAGAATGTGTACCCTAATTTAATTTCGAAAAATTTTCAAGATTTGGATCAGGAGACCAGGAACGCAAAGAGGTATTTTACTATTAATTTTTCTGTTCAAAAATTCGATCGAAAATTTTCAAGATTTGGATCAGGAGACCAGGAACGCAAAGAGGTATTTTACTATTAATTTTTCTGTTCAAAAATTCGATCGAAAATTTACGGTTCAGAATGTGTACCCTAATTTAATTTCGAAAAATTTTCAAGATTTGGATCAGGAGACCAGGAACGCAAAGAGGTATTTTACTATTAATTTTTCTGTTCAAAAATTCGATCGAAAATTTTCAAGATTTGTATCAGGAGACCAGGAACGAAAAGAGGTATTTTAGGGTCTGAAATAAGTTTGAAATAAAACGCTGGTACTTTAAAAAAAAATTTATTTGTGCCAATACTACAACTTTTACACAATAAATAAGAACATCAATAAAAAATCTTAGTTATCATATTTAAAAACTATGTAGACAAAAGAGAATATGAGAAAATAAAACAAAAACAAAGATACAATTTCTAACAACCAAAGGAAAATTTGTGAGTGGCGGAAAAACTGTACATCACATTGCGTAAATCTAATCTTACACTTATTTAAAAAAAAGTAACCAATATGAGAGCACAAGTGACGGTGGTGATCGTTTTCGTCACTGCTTTGGTCGCGTTGTCCATGACCAGGTTGCCTTCGCCGTCTTTGCTGTTGTGTTCGTTGTTGACCTCACGATGGACTTAAATGCACACGCCTGAAACAGAATTGTTGATTTTAGAGCTAATAACGTAATTAATGTGTTGTTAATGAGTAATTATTTTTCCTAGAATTTTTTTTTCATGAATTCAACGTTTCACGATTTTCGTAACTCCTTGGATATTGCAAATATTGCTCCAAACAATGATTTTCTATAAAGTAGATGAATGCCATAACTAACACATGTACCAAAAATTGTACTGTTTTCATTATTTACCTGAAAAAATCGACCCGAAAGTGAAAATTTATTTTTCGTGATCGTCGATTTTATCATGCACATGTCGCGTTTTTGGCTCGTAACTCCTTGTATATTGTAAATATTGCAACAAACAATGGCTGTTTATAAAGTAGATGAATGCCTTAATCAGCTCATGTGCAAAGAATTGCACCCTTTTGATTATTTACCTGAATAAATCGACCCGAAAGTGAAAATTGATTTTTCGTGATCGTGGATTTTATCATGCACATGTCGCGTTATTGGCTCGTAACTCCTTGTATATTACAAATATTGCAACAAACAATGGCTGTTTATAAAGTAGATGAATGCCTTAACCAGACCATGTGCCAACAATTGCACCCTTTTGATTATTTACCTGAATAAATCGACCCGAAAGTGAAAATTTATTTTTCGTCATCGTCGATTTTATCATGCACATGTCGCGTTTTTGGCTCGTAACTCCTTGTATATTGTAAATATTGCAACAAGCAATGGCTGTCTATAAAGTAGATGAATGCCTTAACCAGCTCATGTGCAAAGAATTATACCCTTTTGATTATTTACCTGAATAAATCGACCCAAAAGTGAAAATTTATTTTTCGCGATCGTCGATTTTATCATGCACATGTCGCGTTTTTGGCTCGTAACTCCTTGTTTATTGTAAATATTGCAACAAACAATGGCTTTCTATAAAGTAAATGAATGCCTTAATCAGCCCATGTGCCAAGAATTGCACCGTTTTGATTATTTACCTGAATAAATCGACCCCAAACTGAAAATTTATTGTTCGTGATCGTGGATTTTATCATGCACATGTCGCGTTTTTGGCTCGTAACTCCTTGTATATTGCAAATATTGCAACAAACAATGGCTGCTTATAAAGTAGATGAATGCCTTAACCAGCTTATGTACAAAGAATTGCACCCTTTTGATTATTTACCTGAATAAATCGATCCGAAAGTGAAAATTTACTTTTTGTGATCGTGGGTTTTATCATGCACATGTCGCGTTTTTGGCTCGTAACTCCTTGCATATTGTAAATATTGCAACAAACAATGGCTGTTTATAAAGTAGATGAATGCCTTAACTAGCCCATGTACCAAGAATTGTACTGTTTTCATTATTTACCTAAATAAATCGACCCGAAATTGAAAATTTATTTTTCGTGATCGTCGATTTTATCATGCACATGTCGCGTTTTTGGCTCGTAACTCCTTGTATATTGCAAATATTGCAACAAACAATGGCTGTTTATAAAGTAGATGAATGCCTTAACTAGCTCATGTGCCAAGAATTGCACCCTTTTGATTATTTACCTGAATAAATCGACCCGAAATTGAAAATTTATTTTTCGTGATCGTCGATTTTATCATGCACATGTCGCGTTTTTGGCTCATAACTCCTTGTATATTGCAAATATTGCAACAAACAATGGCTGCTTATAAAGTAGATGAATTCCTTAACCAGCTTATGTACAAAGAATTGCACCCTTTTGATTATTTACCTGAATAAATCGATCCGAAAGTGAAAATTTATTTTTCGTGATCATCGATTTTATCATGCACATGTCGCGTTTTTGGCTCGTAACTCCTTGTATATTGTAAATATTGCATCAAACAATGACTGTTTATAAAGTAGATGAATGCCTTAACCAGCTTATGTACAAAGAATTGTAGCCTTTTGATTATTTACCTGAAAAAATCGACCCGAAAGTGAAAATTTTTTTTTCGTGATCGTGGGTTTTATCATGCACATGTCGCGTTTTTGGCTCGTAACTCCTTGTATATTGTAAATATTGCAACAAACAATGGCTGTTTATAAAGTAGATGAATGCCTTAACTAGCTCATGTGCCAAGAATTGCACCCTTTTGATTATTTACCTGAATAAATCGACCCGAAAGTGAAAATTTATTTTTTGTGATCGTGGGTTTTATCATGCACATGTCGCGTTTTTGGCTCGTAACTCCTTGCATATTGTAAATATTGCAACAAACAATGGCTGTTTATAAAGTACATGAATGCCTTAACTAGCCCATGTGCCAAGAATTGTACTGTTTTCATTATTTACCTAAATAAATCGACCCGAAAGTGAAAATTTATTTTTCGTGATCGTCGATTTTATCATGCACATGTCGCGTTTTTGGCTTGTAACTCCTTGCATATTGTAAATATTGCAACAAACAATGGCTATTTATAAAGTAGATGAATGCCTTAACCAGCCCATGTACCAAGAATTGCACCCTTTTGATTATTTACCTGAATAAATCGATCCGAAAGTGAAAATTTATTTTTCGTGATCGTCGATTTTATCATGCACATGTCGCGTTTTTGGCTCGTAACTGCTTGTATATTGTAAATATTGCAACAAACAATGACTGTTTATAAAGTAGATGAATGCCTTAACCAGCTTATGTACAAAGGATTGTAGCCTTTTGATTATTTACCTGAAAAAATCGACCCGAAAGTGAAAATTTATTTTTCGTGATCGTGGGTTTTATCATGCACATGTCGCGTTTTTGGCTCGTAACTCCTTGCATATTGTAAATATTGCAACAAACAATGGCTGTTTATAAAGTAGATGAATGCCTTAACTAGCTCATGTGCCAAGAATTGCACCGTTTTGATTATTTACCTGAATAAATCGACCCCAATCTGAAAATGTATTTTTCGTGATCGTTGATTTTATCATGCACATGTGGCGTTTTTGGCTCGTAACTCCTTGTATATTGCAAATATTGCAACAAACAATGGCTGCTTATAAAGTAGATGAATGCCTTAACCAGCTCATGTACAAAGAATTGCACCCTTTTGATTATTTACCTGAATAAATCGACCCGAAATTGAAAATGTATTTTTCGTGATCGTTGATTTTATCATGCAAACGTCGTGTTTTTGGCTCGTAACTCCTCGGATTTTACAAGAATTGCAACAAACAATGGTTTTCTATAAAGTAGATGAATGCCTTAACGAACTCATGTACCAAGAATTGCACCCTTTTGATTATTTACCTGAAAAAATTGACCCGAAAATGAAAATTTATTTTTCGTGATCGTTGATTTTATCATGCACATGTCGTGTTTTTGGCTCGTAACTCCTTGGATATTTCAACAATTGCAACAAATAATGGTTGTTTATGAAGTAGATGAATGCCTTAACCAACAGATGTACCAAAAATTGTACCGTTTTGATTATTTACCTGAAAAAATCGACCCAAAAGTGGAAAGTTATTTTTCATAATCGTTGATTTTATCATGCACATGTCGTGTTTTTGGGTCGTAACTCCTTGAATATTGCAACAATTGCAACAATCAATGATTGCTTATAAAGTAGATGAATGCCTTAATCATCTCATGTGCCAAGAATTGTACCCTTTTGATTATTTACCTGAAAAAATCGACCCGAAAGTGTAAATTTATTTTTCGTGATCGTTAATTTTATCATGCACACGTCGTGTTTTTGGCTCATAACTCCTTGGATATTGCAACAATTGCAATAATTAATGGTTGTTTATAAAGTAGATAAATGCCTTAACGAACGTATGTAGCAAGAATTGTACTGTATTTATTATTTGCCTGAAAAAATCGACCGGAAAGTAGAAATTTATTTTTCGTGATCGTTGATTGTATCATGCACACGTCGTGTTTTTGGCTCGTAACTCCTTGAATATTGCAAATATTTCAACAAACAATGATTGTTTATAAAGTATATGAATGCCTTAACGAACACATGTACCAATAATTGTACTGTTTTTTTTTATTTGCCTGAAAAAATTGACCCGAAAGTGGAAATTTATTTTTCGTGATCGCTGATTTTATCATGCACACGTCGTGTTTTTGGCTCGTAACTCCTTAGATATTGCAATAATTGCAACAATCAATGGTTGTTTATAAAGTAGATGAATGCCTTAACGAACGCATGTGCCAAGAATTGTAGCCGTTTGATTATTTATCTGAAAAAATCGACCCGAAAATGGAAATTTATTTCTCGTGGTCATTGATTCTATCATGCAGATATCGCGTTTTTGGTTCGTAACTCTTTGGATATTGCAAAAATTGCAACAAACAATGATTGTTTATAAAGTAGATGAATGCCTTATCTAACACGTGTACCAAAAATGTACTGTTTTGATTACTTACCTGAAAAAATCGTCCCGAAAGTAGAATTTATTTTTCGTGATCGTTGATTTTAGATTAACTTTATTATTGTTAAAATTACATTAAAGGTATAAATCGGATTGGTAAATCATGTATCGGCTGTAGAAGGATAGTAAAAGGGTTAAAAATAGCTTTCTCCGGTGTTTCTTTGGTCTTCACGAGTTGAAAATTCAGGAGGATGTGAGCCAGACATAGTTTTGCAGTCATCATTCCGAATCGTTCACCTTAAAATTAAGAATAAATATTTTAAAATTATTCATTTTGGTAATATGTAACAATAATAATAATAATAAAGCACTTGCTTTGTTTCACAGCTATTTCGCAAACGTGAAAATACATTTACCTATGCAATTTCGAGGCCCATGACCGAATGGTATGTAGGCATGCGTTGGTCTTTTGGCGACGTTTTCCTCCGAAAACTTTTCAGGATCGAAAACTTCCGGATCCGGAAAGTATTCGGGATCGTAATGTAAGCCCAGCATTGACATAAACACGGGAGTCCCCTTTTCGATAACAACGTCCGTATCGGGAATTTTGTAATTTACGATGCACTTTCTGTCCAAAAATGGAAAAGGTGGAAACATCCTCAATGTTTCTAAAAGAAGAAAGCAGTATTAATAACAGAAAGTGATTTATAGAAATTACAGACCGGAAATGACTTTTGCCATGTACTCCAGATGCATCAGAGCGTCGTAACTTAAATCTCCGGATTTTTTCTTCTCTTGGATGAGTTCTTCTCGTAATTTTTCTTGGATTTCCGGATGTAAACAAAGCTGATACAGAACCATGGATATCGTAGAGCTTGTCGTTTCGAATCCGGCTACGTAAAATTGTAAAGCTTGGGCCACAACAGTTTCACCCTCTAAAATTGAAATAAATATATATATATCAACATCTTTATTGCAAACAATTTTACAATATAATACAAAATAATTATAATTACTTAATAAGAACTGACAGAAAAATTTTAAGGTTTCCATACAAAGGTAATTTTACTCATTTAACTTATGTACGAACTTCTGTTGATACTCACCAAACAAAAATTCTTCCCCGAAACGCTCATCATTCTTCATTTGTATAATAATATCAATCAAATCGTTCCTTTTGCTCTTCGCGTCCTCTCTTTCCTCGATGGCCTTCAAGAAAACCTCTTTCAAAAAATCCGTGCAAGTTTTTTCGTAGATGGGCAGCCTGAAAATCTTCACAAAACTCGGCATCAGCGTGTAAGAAAGGAACCGAAATCCGTTCATAAAACTAACACCGAACATCCTCCTTCCGACGGTGCGAAACGGCGCGCGATCATTCTCGAAACAAAACGATTTAACGCCGAAGGCGCAGTTTGAAATCACGTCGGTCGTGTATTTCGCGCAAATTTCTTTGCAATCGAAAATACCATCCCCGCCCCTTAAATACTGCACCAACTCCTCGCCAGAGGTCTCGATCAACTTCAGCATGTTCTTCATTTTGCTGGTGGTGAAGAACGGCGTGATCTTCGTTCTGGTCACCTTCCATTCTGGATTCGGCAGGAAGAACAGGCCCTTCGTTCCGATGGGATCGATCGCGTGATCGGCGAAGAAGTTTCGGTCGTAGAACTGGTTGAAATCTTTGACCAGGATGTTTTTGATTACTTCCGGCGAGCGGAGGAGGAGGTGCGGGTTTCCGAAGACCCAAAAACCGGCGACGTCGCTTTTGTGGGAGTTGTAGATTGTTTTCAAAAAGACGCCCACGCTTGCGCGTCCGAGGAATACGTCTTTGAAATTGCCGAAAGGGAAACTCGGTTTTGTGTAGGGGACGTTTTTGTTTTTCCAGTAATCGTAGTTTCTTGTTACGTACTTGTAAATTAGGTAAAATAGAGTTAGCACTAAGATGATTGATATTATTGGTGCCGACATCTAAAAAATAAGAATCAATAATTTTTTTTTGGAGTAAAAAATTCCATTTTCTTAAAAATATGATAACTGTCTTCATATTGAAGATATTTTAATGAAATAAGCGTGTGTGTTTGGATAAATAATGTGGGATTAAAGTTAGAGTAAGATAAAATATTTATCCAAGTTATAAATATTTAAAATTTAATTTTTTTCAGATTAGTGCGTAAAAAATTCCAATTTTCCTAAAGATACGATAACTGTCTTTAAATTAAAGATATTTTAATAAAATAAGCGTGTGTGTTTGGATAAATAATGTGGGATTAAAGTTAGAGTAAGATAAAATATCCATCCAAGTTATAAATATTTAAAATTTAATTTTTTTCAGATTAGTGCGTAAAAAATTCCAATTTTCCTAAAGATACGATAACTGTCTTTAAATTAAAGATATTTTAATGAAATAAGCGTGTGTGTTTGGATAAATAATGTAGGATTAAAGTTAGAGTAAGATAAAATATCTATCCAAGTTATAAATTTTTAAAATTTAATTTTTTTCAGATTGTCGCGTAAAAAATTCCAATTTTCTTAAAAATATGATAACTGTCTTCATATTGAAGATATTTTAATGAAATAAGCGTGTGTGTTTGGATAAATAATGTGGGATTATAGTTAGACTAAGATAAAATATCCATCCAAGTTAAAAATATTTAAAATTTAATTTTTTTCAGATTGGGGCGTAAAAAATCCCAATTTTCTTAAAAATATGATAACTGATAGCCAATAAAGAATCTTTACACATTTAATTATTATAGTTAAGCAAGATTTGTTTATATCATATACTAAATGTATGAATTCTTTAATAAAGATGATTTATATATATATGATAACTGTCTTCATATTAAAGATATTTTAATGAAATAAGCGTGCGTGTTTGGATAAATAATGTGGGATTAAAGTTAGAGTAAGATAAAATATCCATCCAACTTATAAATATTTAAAATTTAATTTTTTTCAGATTAGTGCGTAAAAAATTCCAATTTTCTTAAAAATATGATTACTGTCTTCATATTGAAGATATTTTAATGAAATAAGCGTGTGTGTTTGGATAAATAATGTGGGATTAAAGTTAGAGTAAGATAAAATATTTATCCAAGTTATAAATATTTAAAATTTAATTTTTTTCAGATTAGTGCGTAAAAAATTCCAATTTTCCTAAAGATACGATAACTGTCTTTAAATTAAAGATATTTTAATGAAATAAGCGTGTGTGTTTGGATAAATAATGTGGGATTAAAGTTAGAGTAAGATAAAATATCCATCCAAGTTATAAATATTTAATTTTTAATTTTTTTCAGATTGTCGCGTAAAAAATGCACATTTTCTTAAAAATATGATAACTGTCTTGATATTAAAGATATTTTAATGAAATAAGCGTGTGTGTTTAGATAAATAATGTGGGATTAAAGTTAGAGTAAGGAAAAATATCTATCCAAGTTATAAATATTTAAAATTTAATTTTGTTCAGATTGTTGCGTAAAAAATTTCAATTTTCTTAAAAATTTGATAACTGTCTTCATATTTAAGATATTTTAATGAAATAAGCGTGTGTGTTTGGATAAATTATGTGGGATTAAAGTTAGAGTAAGATAAAATATCTATCCAAGTTAGAAATATTTGAAATTTAATTTTTTTCAGATTGTCGCGTAAAAAATTCCAATTTTCTTAAAAATTTGATAACTGTCTTCATATTTAAGATATTTTAATGAAATAAGCGTTTGTGTTTGGATAAATAATGTGGGATTAAAGTTAGGGTGAGATAAAATATTTATCCAAGTTATAAATATTTGAAATTTAATTTTTTTCAGACTGGCGCGTACAAAATTCCAATTTTCTTAAAAATATGATAACTGTCTTCATATTGAAGATATTTTAATGAAATAAGCGTGTGTGTTTGGATAAATAATGTGGGATTAAAGTTAGAGTAAGGAAAAATATCTATCCAAGTTATAAATATTTAAAATTTAATTTTGTTCAGATTGTTGCGTAAAAAATTTCAATTTTCTTAAAAATTTGATAACTGTCTTCATATTTAAGATATTTTAATGAAATAAGCGTGTGTGTTTGGATAAATTATGTGGGATTAAAGTTAGAGTAAGATAAAATATCTATCCAAGTTAGAAATATTTGAAATTTAATTTTTTTCAGATTGTCGCGTAAAAAATTCCAATTTTCTTAAAAATTTGATAACTGTCTTCATATTTAAGATATTTTAATGAAATAAGCGTTTGTGTTTGGATAAATAATGTGGGATTAAAGTTAGGGTGAGATAAAATATTTATCCAAGTTATAAATATTTGAAATTTAATTTTTTTCAGACTGGCGCGTACAAAATTCCAATTTTCTTAAAAATATGATAACTGTCTTCATATTGAAGATATTTTAATGAAATAAGCGTGTGTGTTTGGATAAATAATGTGGGATTAAAGTTAGAGTAAGATAAAATATCGATCCAAGTTATAAATATTTAAAATTTAATTTTTTTCAGATTGTTGTTTAAAAAATTCCAATTTTTTTTAAAATATGATAACTGTCTTCACTTTAAAGATATTTTAATGAAATAGGCGTGTGTGTTTGGATAAATAATGTGGGATTAAAGTTAGAGTAAGGTAAAATATCTATCCAAGTTATAAATATTTAAAATTTAATTTTTTTCAGATTGTTGTTTAAAAAATTCCAATTTTTTTAAAAATATGATAACTGTCTTCACTTTAAAGATATTTTAATGAAATAGGCGTGTGTGTTTGGATAAATAATGTGGGATTAAAGTTAGAGTAAGGTAAAATATCTATCCAAGTTATAAATATTTAAAATTTAATTTTTTTCAAATTGTTGCGTAAAAAAATCCAATTTTCTTAAAAATTTGATAACTGTCTTCATATCTAAGATATTTTAATGAAATAAGCGTATGTGTTCGGATAAATAATGTGGGATTGAAGTTAGAGTAAGATAAAATATCTATCCAAGTTATCAATATTTAAAATTTAATTTTTTTCAGATTGGTGCGTAAAAAATTCCAATTTTCTTAAAAATATGATAACTGTCTTCATATTAAAGATATTTTAATAAAATAAGCGTGTGTGTTTGGATAAATAATGTGGGATTAAAGTTAGAGTAAGGTAAAATATCTATCCAAGTTATAAATATTTAAAATTTAATTTTTTTCAGATTGGTGCGTAAAAAATGCCAATTTTCTTAAAAGTATGATAACTGTCTTGATATTAAAGATATTTTAATGAAATAAGCGTGTGTGTTTGGATAAATAATGTGGGATTAAAGTTAGAGTAAGGTAAAATATCTATCCAAGTTATAAATATTTAAAATTTAATTTTTTTCAGATTGGTGCGTAAAAAATGCCAATTTTCTTAAAAATATGATAACTGTCTTCATATTAAAGATATTTTAATTAAATAAGCGTGTGTGTTTGGATAAATAATATGGGATTAAAGTTAGAGTACGATAGAATATCGATCCAAGTTGTAAATATTTAAAATTTAATTTTTTTCAGATTGGTGCGTAAAAAAATCCAATTTTCTTAAAAATATGATAACTGTCTTCATATTGAAGATATTTTAATAAAATAAGCGTGTGTGTTTGGATAAATAATGTGGGTTTAAAGTTAGAGTAAGATAAAATATCGATCCAAGTTATAAATATTTAAAATTTAATTTTTTTCAGATTGTCGCGTAAAAAATTCCAATTTTCTTAAAAATTTGATAACTGTCTTCATATTAAAGATATTTTTATGAAATAAGCGTGTGTGTTTGGACAAATAATGTGGGATTAAAGTTAGAGTAAGGTAAAATATCTATCCAAGTTATAAATATTTAAAATTTAATTTTTTTCAGATTGGTGCCTAAAAAAATTCCAATTTTCTTAAAAATATGATAACTGTCTTTACATTAAAGATATTTTAATGAAATAAGCGTGTGTGTTTAGATAAGTAATGTGGGATTAAAATTAGACTCGTAAAAAATCATTATTTTTTACTAAGCAAAAGTCAAAATCTTACCTTAATAATTTCACTAGCAACTCCAAAATTTCTTACCATTTACGAATAGTTGTTTCTTGCAATAGAATTAAATGATAATAATATTTGAGTGTTGAGTCAAACATGCGGATCAGAGGTCGAAAAGATAGCAGCCGATTACAATATTTGTTTCTTAAACATTCAAACGGAATTAATGTTGTAAAACCCAATGCGGATGGACGTTGGGTAATAAAACTACAACCATAAAAATAAATTACATTTATTTATACACATTTAAAATGCCTTCATTATATTTAAAACTTGATATCTCCACTTGACACAAATTTCGAAATTTAAAAAAAAAAGAAAAACAAGTATAATACACCGACGCGACTGACAAAAAACCTATCCAATAAAATATCTCAATATCAACTAGTCGTATCTACAGATATATCATCACTTAACGCTACTCAAGTAGGAAGAATATAGATTTGTGATAGCTAAAAAGTCATTTTGTAATTGTATAACAATATATATTTTTACTATACACGTTTTTTTTGTGTGTGTGTTTTTTGATCATCGTAAATAGGCATAAGAATGTTTTCTGGTCCATTTTGTTATAAAGGAGATACAATTAATTTCGAATCTAGCACCTGATAAAAGTTGTGTTTGTTTTTTTTTGTTCTTTCTTCTATTTTTCTTTTTTAAGATTTAGGGCCCTGTAGTTTTAGATTTTTTTTTAGTTGTACGTAGATTTGTGCTAGAAAAAAGTCGACACATTTATATATTTATATACACATACGTACATACAGTGGAGTAATAAATAATTGCAAATTAAATTGACACGTTTGCGTGGTAAACACTTTGATACGAGAAAATTACGATTAAGGGTGGTTTATTTAAATTTTCAGATTCCTTGAAGATGACGCAATACAATCGAAACTAGTAGGTATAAATTTAAATTTTCTAAAACAAAGTGCTTTTGTAATATTTTCATTGCATAAATTTAATAAAGACAAAAATTAAGTCTTAGAAATTTCAAAAATAACAGCCGTGTGTGACTGAATGGCTCAGCCCAAGTCAAAAAAAAATTAAGCCTGAATATATGAATATTAAAACTGTTCGTAACTTGCAAAAATTTTTATTCATCTTTTATTATTTTCAAAATGCTTCACCAAGTGATAAGTGAGAAAGTTATTTAAGAAAAAAATAACCAAAAAAAACTTATTGAGACAAGTATTTTCCTAGTTGATATTATTTTGTTAGTGATAAAATAAAACTTAGCACTTGATTACCCAAAAGATATTTTTGTTTGCAAGAAGTTATCAAAATGAACCTTTAAATTCCCAATTTATTCCGTAGGCAACAAACTCTGTAATGAATTTTTGTTGTATTATTCAGCATTAATGTAATAAATTAATTGCATCTTTACAATTATTTATTACCATCCTTTAATTATTCATATCTACAGAACGGTCCAAATTGGCACACTTTTGGACAATTAATCAATTACAATTATCAACTAACAATTATACTATACTTTCGTTCACTCATTGGAATACGAGCGAATAAAAAATATTTGTATACAGACTAGAATCATATGATCATTTGACAAAGTTCTAAGACATTTACACTTTTACACAAAATTAATTTTCAATTTTGCATTTTAACACGAAACGATTATAAATTAATAGGAACTATATTGATGTAGACATTGTGCACTTAAAATCATAAATGGGGATGATGAGAGTAGAACTAAATTATTCAATTTACACCGACATAATCCACCCTGATTCACTGTTGACAATTAATATCAAGCAAGCGCCGAAAACCGTGTCGTAATAACTCATTGTTATTACGATACAAGTGCTATAATAAATTTTTGTGCAATTTTTTGTGCATTTAAAAATTGAACGATCATAAACATAATATGATGTAATATAAAAACAACTGTCAAAAACTTGAAAATTTACAAATTCACTTGAAATTGATTCTGCTTCAATATTTACCAACAATCGTGAAACATCCCTTAACTGAATTACGAAATAATCGCCCGTAATGGTAATTTTAAATTTGCAAAATTCTAGGAGCTCAAAAAAAAAATATAAAAACGATTGCCACAAACTTGAAAATTTACAAATTCACTTGAAATTGATTCTGCTTCAATATTTACCAACAATCAGAAAACATCCCTCAACTGAATTTCGAAATAATCGCCCGTAATGGTAATTTTAAATTTGCAAATTTCTAGGAGCTCAAAAAAAAATATAAAAACGATTGCCACAAACTTGAAAATTTACAAATTTACTTGAAATTGATTCTGCTTCAATATTTACCAACAATCATAAAACGTCCCTCAACTGAATTACGAAATAATCGCCCGTAATGGTAATTTTAAATTTGCAAATATTTGGGAGCTCAAAAAAATATATAAAAACAATTGCCACAAACTTGAAAATTTACAAATTCACTTGAAATTGATTCTGCTTCAATATTCACCAACAATCGCAAAACATCCCTTAACTGAGTTACGAAATAATCGCTCGTAATGGTAATTTTAAATTTGCAAATTTCTGTGAGCTCAAAAAAAATATATAAAAACAATAGCCACAAACTTGAAAATTTACAAATTCACTTGAAATTGATTCTGCTTCAATATTTACCAACAATCATAAAACATCCCTCAACTGAATTACGAAATAATCGCCCGTTACGGTAATTTTAAATTTGCAAATTTCTGGGAGCTCAAAAAAAATATATAAAAACAATAGCCACAAACTTGAAAATTTACAAATTCACTTGAAATTGATTCTGCTTCAATATTTACCAACAATCATAAAACATCCCTCAACTGAATTACGAAATAATCGCCTGTAATGGTAATTTTAAATTTGCAAATTTTTGCGAGCTCAAAAAAAAATATAAAAACAATTGCCACAAACTTGAAAATTTCCAAAATTACTTGAAATTGATTCTGCTTCAATATTCACCAACAATCGCAAAACATCCCTTAACTGAGTTACGAAATAATCGCTCGTAATGGTAATTTTTAATTTGCAAATCTTTGGTAGCTCAAAAAAAATATAAAAACAATTGCAATAAACTTGAAAATTTACAAATTTACTTGAAATTGATTCTGCTTCAATATTTACCAACAATCATAAAACATCCCTCAACTGAATTACGAAATAATCGCCCGTAATGGTAATTTTAAATTTGCAAATCTTTGGTAGCTCAAAAAAAAAACAATTGCAACAAACTTGAAAATTTACAAATTTACTTGAAATTGATTCTGCTTCAATATTCACCAACAATCGCAAAACATCCCTTAACTGAGTTACGAAATAATCGCTCGTAATGGTAATTTTAAATTTGCAAATTTTTGCGAGCTCAAAAAAAATATAAAAACAATTGTCACAAACTTGAAAATTTACAAATTTACTTGAAATTGATTCTGCTTCAATATTTACCAACAATCATAAAACATCCCTTAACTGAATTTAGAAATAATCGCCCGTAATGGTAATTTTAAATTTGCAAATTTTTGGGAGCTCAAAAAAAATATAAAAACAATTGTCACAAACTTGAAAATTTACAAATTCACTTGAAATTGATTCTGCTTCAATATTTACCAACAATCATAAAACATCCCTCAACTGAATTACGAAATAATTATCCGTAATGGTAATTTTAAATTTGCAAATTTCTAGGAGCTCAAAAAAAATATATAAACGATTGCCACAAACTTGAAAATTTACAAATTCACTTGAAATTGATTCTGCTTCAATATTTACCAACAATCATAAAACATCCCTCAACTGAATTACGAAATAATTATCCGTAATGGTAATTTTAAATTTGCAAATTTCTAGGAGCTCAAAAAAAATATATAAACGATTGCCACAAACTTGAAAATTTACAAATTCACTTGAAATTGATTCTGCTTCAATATTTACCAACAATCATAAAACATCCCTTAACTGAATTTCGAAATAATCGCCCGTAATGGTAATTTTAAATTTGCAAATTTTTGGGAGCTCAAAAAAAATATAAAAACAATTGTCACAAACTTGAAAATTTACAAATTCACTTGAAATTGATTCTGCTTCAATATTTACCAACAATCATAAAACATCCCTCAACTGAATTACGAAATAATTATCCGTAATGGTAATTTTAAATTTGCAAATTTCTAGGAGCTCAAAAAAAATATATAAACGATTGCCACAAACTTGAAAATTTACAAATTCACTTGAAATTGATTCTGCTTCAATATTTACCAACAATTATAAAACATCCCTTAACTGAATTACGAAACAATCGTCCGTAATGGTAATTTTAAATTTGCAAATTTCTAGGAGCTCAAAAAAATATATATATAAACGATTGCCACAAACTTGAAAATTTACAAATTCACTTGAAATTGATTCTGCTTCAATATTTACCAACAATTATAAAACATCCCTTAACTGAATTTCGAAATAATCGCCCGTAATGGTAATTTTAAATTTGCAAATTTTTGGGAGCTCAAAAAAAATATAAAAACAATTGTCACAAACTTGAAAATTTACAAATTCACTTGAAATTGATTCTGCTTCAATATTTACCAACAATCATAAAACATCCCTCAACTGAATTACGAAATAATCGTCCGTAATGGTAATTTTAAATTTGCAAATTTCTAGGAGCTCAAAAAAAATATATAAACGATTGCCACAAACTTGAAAATTTACAAATTCACTTGAAATTGATTCTGCTGCAATATTCACCAACAATTACTAAACATCTTCAACTGTAATTAGAGCTGATGGTAATTTGAGGTTTTGAAAATCTACAAATTCTGATTTGCAAATTTATTATTATTCAAATACTGAAGTTTAGTTCTACCCTCAGCAAAAAAAATACAAACTGTCGCGCAAATTATGGCACAAAACGTCATTCTTCCTCACGCATACGCTCGCACAAGAAGCCTCCTGTTAACCGGAAGGCCATCACGTAGAAAAAATAAAAATAAATATATAAATAAATAAAACGTAGAATTTTTATTTACAACAGTCTAAACGTTTTCCCTAAAGTTGGCTCTTTTATATTTACAACACCGACAGAAAATGTATCTGGCGAAACCTTCGCGTTCCGGGGGACTAATCTCCTGTCAAATTATATCACTGGCTTCATTGGCCGTCGCTAACTGGTTACCTTTCTGTATCGTCGTCGTCGTCGGCAGTTTCAAATTACATTCTAGAGGCTTGGCGACCGTCTCGAGTTTCTTGGCGAAGTTGCTCGGCCGCCTGCAGCACATCTCGGCCGGAGGATGCTCCGATTTCTTAACCTCGATCGGCGCGTACGCCCTCATCCCCTCCTCCGGCAAGTCCTCGGTCTTGATATTGCAGTTGCTTTGCGATTGCGACGTCGACGGAATCGATTGGGAGTCGACGTTGGCCTTGTTCACGTCAGCGTCCGAACTCCAGCCCTCCAGGCTGCTCGACGCCTTCTCCTTGCCGAGGATCAGAAACTTCCAGCCGCGCTTGTTGAAGCCCAACTTCTTGATCTTCGGCAGGGTGCTGGCCTTGCGGTTTTCCTCGATATCCGCGTTCGATCCGCAACACGGGGAATCGCCGGTTTTCAACTTCCCCCGCGTCGGCAGCTTCATGCGGGCACTGTTGTTGTTAGTCTTTGCACTCTTTATCTTACCGTCTTTTTCCATCGTCATTCCGAATTTGTCGGTGAATTGTCGGAAACGCGATAATAAGGAGCGCGTGCCCTTAACACCTTCCGTTGCGGTTTCCGGCTGATCCAGCGCGGAAATGTTGTTGATATCGCCGACCTTCGTGGAATTCGGCTGCTTCATAATGTTCTTCAGAGTGAAATTCTTCCTGAGATCCGATCGATCCTCGATCTTGGGGGATTCCCCGCTGCATTCGATATTGTTCACCTCCACCCTGTTCTCGGTGTGCTTCAGGATGCTGCGCTTCTCCTCCAGAATCGGCGGCTTGACCGAATGCTCGGAGTTCCTCTTGTTCAAATTCAGCGTCTCCTTGGAAACGATACAGTCGGGCACCTCGGCGTTACCTGGGGAACAATCGTACTTGTATTTGAAGTGTATCGCGAACTCGTCGAGGAACTCGGGTGGATCGCACGACAGCCTTTTGTTGTTGGTGAGCGAGTTCTGGTCGAAGCTGAGCGCGCCCGAGCGCAGCTTGCCCTTCTGCATCATCTTGGCGAGCTCGAAGTGCTGGACGCGCTCGCGGCTGCCCTTCCTAGAACCCGGATAACTTTTGCGGCCCGTACTCACGTTACCTTCGGTCGATATTTTGAACTTGAGGGCTTTCTCGGAAACCTCCACCTCCGTCGCCGTTTCCGAGTCGCCGCTCTCCGGGTCCTCGGCCACGTCCTCCAGGCTCTGGTCGTCGTTGTTCACTATTGTGGCGTCATCGCCGTCCATATCCTCATCGGTTGAACGCGATCTGAAAATATTACAGCACGAATGTAACGAATTGTTAAAAAAGTGGAGACGTCAAAGTAGCTGATTGTAGTACCAAACCCAACCTGTTAAATGCAGAGAAGGGAAAGTGGCGGAATCTATTGTTTGATCGTTGTACTAAACCCAATATACGTGGCATAACTACCGACAGATTAGAAATTCCAACGTAACAAAGATAATCAATTGATTAGTAATTGACTCTGTTCGGTCCTTAGATTAACGTTCGCATCCACAACATGTAAATACTAGTGTTTTTCTTGAGTACAGCATGTATATTGTGGAAAAGTGAATAAAGGTTTTATTATTTTTATTATTATTATTAATACCGTGAGGTCGAAAGAAAAATTAAATCGGGCCTGCGTCAAACTCACATTTTTGTCTGAGTAGGCGCGAATACACGTAAATATTGGTTATTGCGACGGCGCCTTTAATGACAGAACTAAATGTACTAACCTCGATCTGTTCTGCTGGAAACTAAGGCTCTTCCTCAGTCGGACGCTCGATGCCGACGTCGACTTGGACACGCCGGACGAATTCACGCTGGCGCTGTCGGAATTCTGCGGCGAGGGCAGCTGTCCGTGCTCCGCCAATTCGGCAACTATACTCTTCCTCTGAAGACGCTCCTCCTTGGTGGCCTCGTTCAGCCTCCTGTAGTAGTCGAGCGCGTCCCTAACGGGCTGCACGATCAGGTCCTAAAAATTTCACTTTACTCCTGTATTCTACGCAAAAAGATGTTTTGAAAGGCTTCAAAGCTTTTTGTTTGTAATTTCCACGACCTACTCAAAAAAATGTTCACATGATACAATTTAACTGTTTAACCTACAGTGAATACGTCTCGTGAGCCTCTCAGGCCCAACGTATTCTCTGTAGGGTTAAGAATAATTTCTTTCCAAAAGTCGATTACTTCTAAATTCATGTGATAAATTAGCAGTAATAAAGTAATTTCAATCGCTTACTTGAAGCTCCGTGAATAATTCCCCCAGCGTCTCGAACAGCGGCAACAGCACGAAACCAATAAACGAGCATTGCGACGACGGCTTCGTGATCTTCTCCCTGTCCATGAAAGGCGTGACCGGCAGACCTTCCAATTTCTCGGCGTCGCTCTGCTTGAAGAACTCCTGCAGCAGCCTGTCCAGCCAAGGCTCGGCGACGTCCATCGGTCTGGCCTCGTTGGAAATATCCGATACTTTTATTAGCACCATCGTCAACTGGAATTTTTAATAGAAACAGTCATTTTTAAGGTCGAAACACCATAGATAAAAAAATCATCAATTGAAATTTTTAATAGTAATAGTAATTTTAATTCATGTTTTTCTCTGTGAAGCTCTTTCTTTCTTATGTATTAATTTTTGTTAATTTAAGAGAGGAATAAAGAATAAAGTATTTGACAGACGAGATTTTAAGATAAAAAAAAATCATCAACTGAATTTTTTAATAGTAATAGTAATTTTAATTCATGTTTTTGACAGACGAGATTTTAAGATAAAAAAAATCATCAAATAAATTTTTTAATAGTAATAGTAATTTTAATTCATGTTTTTGACAGACGAGATTTTAAGATAAAAGAATCAGCAACTGAATTTTTTAATAGTAATAGTAATTTTAATTTATGCTTTTGACAGACAAAAATTTAAGATGTAACACCATCGATAAAAAAAATCATCAATTGACATTTTTAATAGTAATAGTAATTTTAATTCATGTTTTTGACAGACGAGATTTTAAGATAAAAAAAAAGTAATTTTAATTCATGTTTTTGACAGACGAGACTTTAAGATAAAAAAAAATCATCAACTGAATTTTTTAATAGTAATAGTAATTTTAATTCATGTTTTTGACAGACGAGATTTTAAGATAAAAGAATCAGCAACTGAATTTTTTAATAGTAATAGTAATTTTAATTTATGCTTTTGACAGACAAAAATTTAAGATGTAACACCATCGATAAAAAAAATCATCAATTGACATTTTTAATAGTAATAGTAATTTTAATTCATGTTTTTGACAGACGAGATTTTAAGATAAAAAAAAAGTAATTTTAATTCATGTTTTTGACAGACCAGATTTTAAGATAAAAAAAAATCATCAACTGAATTTTTTAATAATAATAGTAATTTTAATTCATGTTTTTGACAGACGAGATTTTAAGATAAAAAAAAGTAATTTTAATTCATGTTTTTGACAGACGAGACTTTAAGATAAAAAAAAATCATCAACTGAATTTTTTAATAGTAATAGTAATTTTAATTCATGTTTTTGACAGACGAGATTTTAAGATAAAAGAATCAGCAACTTAATTTTTTAATAGTAATAGTAATTTTAATTTATGTTTTTGACAGACAAAAATTTAAAATGTAACACCATCGATAAAAAAAATCATCAATTGACATTTTTAATAGTAATAGTAATTTTAATTCATGTTTTTGACAGACGAGAATTTAAGATAAAAAAAAAGTAATTTTAATTCATGTTTTTGACAGACCGGATTTTAAGATAAAAAAAAATCATCAACTGAATTTTTTAATAGTAATAGTAATTTTAATTCATGTTTTTGACAGACGAGATTTTAAGATAAAAAAATCATCAACTGAATTTTTTAATAGTAATAGTAATTTTAATTCATGTTTTTGACAGACGAGATTTTAAGATAAAAGAATCAGCAACTGAATTTTTTAATAGTAATAGTAATTTTAATTTATGCTTTTGACAGACAAAAATTTAAAATGTAACACCATCGATAAAAAAAATCATCAATTGACATTTTTAATAGTAATAGTAATTTTAATTCATGTTTTTGACAGACGAGATTTTAAGATAAAAAAATCATCAACTGAATTTTTTAATAATAATAGTAATTTTAATTCATGTTTTTGACAGACGAGATTTTAAGATAAAAAAAAGTAATTTTAATTCATGTTTTTGACAGACGAGACTTTAAGATAAAAAAAAATCATCAACTGAATTTTTTAATAGTAATAGTAATTTTAATTCATGTTTTTGACAGACGAGATTTTAAGATAAAAGAATCAGCAACTTAATTTTTTAATAGTAATAGTAATTTTAATTTATGTTTTTGACAGACAAAAATTTAAAATGTAACACCATCGATAAAAAAAATCATCAATTGACATTTTTAATAGTAATAGTAATTTTAATTCATGTTTTTGACAGACGAGATTTTAAGATAAAAAAAAAGTAATTTTAATTCATGTTTTTGACAGACCAGATTTTAAGATAAAAAAAAATCATCAACTGAATTTTTTAATAGTAATAGTAATTTTAATTCATGTTTTTGACAGACGAGATTTTAAGATAAAAAAATCATCAACTGAATTTTTTAATAGTAATAGTAATTTTAATTCATGTTTTTGACAGATTTTGAGACGGGATTTTAAGATAAAAAAATCAACTGAATTTTTTAATAGTATTAGTAATTTTAATTTATGTTTTTGACAGACAAAAATTTAAGATGTAACACCATCGATAAAAAAAATCATCAATTGACATTTTTAATAGTAATAGTAATTTTACTTCATGTTTTTGACAGACGAGATTTTAAGATAAAAAAAATCAACTGAATTTTTTAATAGTAATAGTAATTTTAATTCATGTTTTTGACAGATTTTAAGACGGGATTTTAAGATAAAAAAATCAACTGAATTTTTTAATAGTAATAGTAATTTTAATTCATGTTTTTGACAGACGAGATTTTAAGATAAAAAAAATCAACTGAATTTTTTAATAGTAATAGTAATTTTAATTCATGTTTTTGACAGATTTTAAGACGAGATTTTAAGATAAATAAAATCAACTGAATTTTTTAATAGTAATAGTAATTTTAATTCATGTTTTTGACAGACGCGATTTTAAGATAAAAAAAATCAACTGAATTTTTTAATAGTAATAGTAATTTTAATTCATGTTTTTGACAGATTTTAAGACGAGATTTTAAGATAAATAAAATCAACTGAATTTTTTAATAGTAATAGTAATTTTAATTCATGTTTTTGACAGACGAGATTTTAAGATAAAAAAAATCAACTGAATTTTTTAATAGTAATAGTAATTTTAATTCATGTTTTTGACAGATTTTAAGACGGGATTTTAAGATAAAAAAATCAACTGAATTTTTTAATAGTAATAGTAATTTTAATTCATGTTTTTGACAGATTTTAAGACGAGATTTTAAGATAAAAAAAATCAACTGAATTTTTTAATAGTAATAGTAATTTTAATTCATGTTTTTGACAGATTTTAAGACGGGATTTTAAGATAAAAAAAATCAACTGAATTTTTTAATAGTAATAGTAATTTTAATTCATGTTTTTGACAGATTTTAAGACGGGATTTTAAGATAAAAAAATCAACTGAATTTTTTAATAGTAATAGTAATTTTAATTTATGTTTTTGACAGACAAAAATTTAAAATGTAACACCATCGAAAAAAAAAATCATCAATTGACATTTTTAATAGTAATAGTAATTTTAATTCATTTTTTTGACAGACAAGAATTTAAGATTTAACACCATCGATAAAAAAAATCATCAATTGACATTTTTAATAGTAATAGTAATTTTAATTCATTTTTTTGACAGACGAGATTTTAAGATAAAAAAATCATCAATTGAGTTTTTGTAATAGTAATAGTAATTTTAATTCATGTTTTTGACAGACAAGAATTTAAGATTTAACACCATCGATAAAAAAAATCATCAATTGACATTTTTAATAGTAATAGTAATTTTAATTCATTTTTTTGACAGACGAGATTTTAAGATAAAAAAATCATCAATTGAGTTTTTGTAATAGTAATAGTAATTTTAATTCATGTCTTTGACAGACAAGAATTTAAGATTTAACACCATCGATAAAAGAAATCATCAATTGACATTTTTAATAGTAATAGTAATTTTAATTCATGTTTTTGACAGACGAGATTTTAAGATAAAAAAATCAACTGAATTTTTTAATAGTAATAGTAATTTTAATTCATGTTTTTGACAGATTTTAAGACGGGATTTTAAGATAAAAAAATCAACTGAATTTTTTAATAGTAATAGTAATTTTAATTTATGTTTTTGACAGACAAAAATTTAAAATGTAACACCATCGATAAAAAAAATCATCAATTGACATTTTTAATAGTAATAGTAATTTTAATTCATTTTTTTGACAGACGAGATTTTAAGATAAAAAAATCATCAATTGAGTTTTTGTAATAGTAATAGTAATTTTAATTCATGTCTTTGACAGACAAGAATTTAAGATTTAACACCATCGATAAAAGAAATCATCAATTGACATTTTTAATAGTAATAGTAATTTTAATTCATGTTTTTGACAGACGAGATTTTAAGATAAAAAAAAATCATCAACTGAATTTTTGTAATAGTAATAGTAATTTTAATTCATGTTTTTGACAGACAAGAATTTAAGATTTAACACCATCGATAAAAAAAATCATCAATTGACATTTTTAATAGTAATAGTAATTTTAATTCATTTTTTTGACAGACAAAATTTAAGATTTAACACCATCGATAAAAAAAATCATCAATTGACATTTTTAATAGTAATAGTAATTTTAATTCATTTTTTTGACAGACAAGAATTTAAGATTTAACACCATCGATAAAAAAAATCATCAATTGACATTTTTAATAGTAATAGTAATTTTAATTCATTTTTTTGACAGACGAGATTTTAAGATAAAAAAATCATCAATTGAGTTTTTGTAATAGTAATAGTAATTTTAATTCATGTTTTTGACAGACAAGAATTTAAGATTTAACACCATCGATAAAAAAAATCATCAATTGACATTTTTAATAGTAATAGTAATTTTAATTCATTTTTTTGACAGACGAGATTTTAAGATAAAAAAATCATCAATTGAGTTTTTGTAATAGTAATAGTAATTTTAATTCATGTCTTTGACAGACAAGAATTTAAGATTTAACACCATCGATAAAAGAAATCATCAATTGACATTTTTAATAGTAATAGTAATTTTAATTCATTTTTTTGACAGACAAAATTTAAGATTTAACACCATCGATAAAAAAAATCATCAACTGACATTTTTAATAGTAATAGTAATTTTAATTCATTTTTTTGACAGACGAGATTTTAAGATAAAAAAAATCATCAACTGAATTTTTGTAATAGTAATAGTAATTTTAATTCATGTTTTTGACAGACAAGAATTTAAGATTTAACACCATCGATAAAAAAAATCATCAATTGACATTTTTAATAGTAATAGTAATTTTAATTCATTTTTTTGACAGACAAAATTTAAGATTTAACACCATCGATAAAAAAAATCATCAATTGACATTTTTAATAGTAATAGTAATTTTAATTCATTTTTTTGACAGACAAAATTTAAGATTTAACACCATCGATAAAAAAAATCATCAATTGACATTTTTAATAGTAATAGTAATTTTAATTCATTTTTTTGACAGACGAGATTTTAAGATAAAAAAAATCATCAACTGAATTTTTGTAATAGTAATAGTAATTTTAATTCATGTTTTTGACAGACAAGAATTTAAGATTTAACACCATCGATAAAAGAAATCATCAATTGACATTTTTAATAGTAATAGTAATTTTAATTCATGTTTTTGACAGACGAGATTTTAAGATAAAAAAAAATCATCAACTGAATTTTTGTAATAGTAATAGTAATTTTAATTCATGTTTTTGACAGACAAGAATTTAAGATTTAACACCATCGATAAAAAAAATCATCAATTGACATTTTTAATAGTAATAGTAATTTTAATTCATTTTTTTGACAGACAAAATTTAAGATTTAACACCATCGATAAAAAAAATCATCAATTGACATTTTTAATGGTAATAGTAATTTTAATTCATTTTTTTGACAGACGAGATTTTAAGATAAAAAAAATCATCAACTGAATTTTTTAATAGTAATAGTAATTTTAATTCATGTTTTTGACAGACAAGAATTTAAGATTTAACACCATCGATAAAAAAAATCATCAATTGACATTTTTAATAGTAATAGTAATTTTAATTCATTTTTTTGACAGACGAGATTTTAAGATAAAAAAAATCATCAACTGAATTTTTGTAATAGTAATAGTAATTTTAATTCATGTTTTTGACAGACAAGAATTTAAGATTTAACACCATCGATAAAAGAAATCATCAATTGACATTTTTAATAGTAATAGTAATTTTAATTCATGTTTTTGACAGACGAGATTTTAAGATAAAAAAAAATCATCAACTGAATTTTTGTAATAGTAATAGTAATTTTAATTCATGTTTTTGACAGACAAGAATTTAAGATTTAACACCATCGATAAAAAAAATCATCAATTGACATTTTTAATAGTAATAGTAATTTTAATTCATTTTTTTGACAGACAAAATTTAAGATTTAACACCATCGATAAAAAAAATCATCAATTGACATTTTTAATGGTAATAGTAATTTTAATTCATTTTTTTGACAGACGAGATTTTAAGATAAAAAAATCATCAACTGAATTTTTTAATAGTAATAGTAATTTTAATTCATGTTTTTGACAGACAAAAATTTAAGATTTAACACCATCGATAAAAAAACTCACCAAATTAACATGAGTCTTATTACTGTAATCAAACTCCGGTATGGCCTCCTTGAACTGCTGAAGGATCTCATTGTGCCTGGCCATATCTGTTGCGAGTATACAGCGGATCATGCCCTCGCGGATCTGCTTGAAAGTTTCGCTGTTGAACGACTTGAAGATGTTGCAGTCGTCATTCTCGAACAATCTGAACGCTATGCTGCAGTGGTGATTTTCCAATGGCGAGATGTCATTGTATCTTAGGGCGAGTTCCGTTTTGGCGTTGATCTGGTAGATGTTGTTGTAGCCGGGATGGTCGAGATCGTGGCAGATGCACGAGGTCAAGAGGATGAGGACCTCCAGGTCGCCGATTTTTCCCGGCAGGTCCACCCACCAGGAGATTGCGTACATCTGAAATTTATATCAAAGAAACACTTGAAGATGAAAAACTGAATGTATTTAAGGGCCAAATTGCAGAAGCATTAACCAACTAAGATTTTCATTAACTACTACAAGTCAAATAAAGACAGACTTGTAGATAAACACTTGAAACTGCCCTTTTGAAATAGCAATAAATAATAATAAAACAAATAAATAAATAAATTACTCATAGCAATATCAACAATTCGGCTAGATCGTTGAGGACTATAATCTACAAAAACTTATTAATAAATTAAAAAGTAATTACCATTTGTGCTACACAGAAGCAGTGCCGGAAATTGTGAAACGGCACGTCGTTATAGTTCTTGTAGGCTTCGTATAAAAAATTCCTAAGCGTGTTGATGTTGATGGCGAATTTTGTACAGAGATCGTGGTCCAGATACATCTGCTGGAGGAGGAGGAGGAGTTCCTCGTCTTCCCATTGCCTGCTGTCGAAGGTGGGCATCCGCAGCCCCTGCCTTACCGTGTCCGAAAGTTGTGCGTCGCTGCCATAAGAAAGAAAGAAACAAAAATTGAATGTTTGATTCGGTATTTTCATTAAAGGCTTACCAAATGTTTTGGAAATTTTGCTTCACCCTCTGCTTGACGGAATCACTCTGCCGCCTGTACTGCAAGCGCCTGCATTCTTCCGTGGACAGAGGTTCCGGCAGTTGTTTGTAAAAGCCTGAAAATGCAATAAAAAAATTAGTGTTTGCACTTGCGCAATTTTAGAAATTTATTTCTGCACGTGAAACCTAAAAATCTCAAGTCTTAAGTTCTATATTCTTTATATCAACTGATTTTAGCAATTTAAAAATCTGGAGCTAACTTCAGTCCATGACTAAAATGCACAATCACGGTTTGTCAAGGTGTATTTAAAGAATCACTTGGAAACTGGAAAGAAAAATCCTCTGGGAATCTCACTACATATTTACTAAATAAATAAATAAACATATGCGATAAATGGCGATATATAAAGGCGGTAGTAGAAAAAAATCATAATAGGATTGCGGTAGGTGTGAACGTGAAGACGCCCTCTACTGTCTAAAACGTTACACTAATTTCTGTAATTAATTGGGGTTAAGGGCTTACAGGGAACGCCCTCCCTTCGCAGATTGGGAATAATTATATCGAGGTACAAAATTGTGTGACGAGAAATGAGTCTTTAACGGGAATTGCTTTTTGAGTTTCACATTTATTACAACAGACGCTTAAAAATGTTGACAGATTCATCTTGAATAACCGGATTATGTAATTCTCCAAACACTTCTAATACATTTAGATGGAGGGAGAGAAAAAAGTTAAAATTACTTTTGCAATTGCAAGGATAAATCACTCCTACGATTATTAAAAACAAAGTTAAATAACAATGCTTATCAAATTTGATCGAAAGGAAACATTAAAACAAATGCCGCACCCTTGAAACTTTCAAAATTTATTCAAAATTGATTGTATTTTAAGTTCCAGACAAAATCTAAAAACACCCCTTTGCAAGACACCCAAATATTCACCCGAGAACAGAACTAATTGTAATCCTGAAGTTGCGCCTTTCCTTAATCGGCGAGAAAAAATACAAAAACAAATGCCACACCTTTGAAATTTTCAAAATTTACTCAAAATTGATTGTACTTTAAGTTCCAGGCAAAATCTAAAAACACCCCTTTGCTAGACACCCAAATATTCACCCGAGAACAGAACTAATTGTAATCCTGAAGTTGCGCCTATCTTTAATCGACGAGAAAAAAATACAAAAACAAATGCCGCAACTTTGAAACTTTCAAAATTTACTCAAAATTGATTGTATTTTAAGTTCCAGACAAAATCTAAAAACACCCCTTTGCTAGACACCCAAATATTCACCCGAGAACAGAACTAATTGTAATCCTGAAGTTGCGCCTATCTTTAATCGGCGAGAAAAAATACAAAAACAAATGCCGCAACTTTGAAACTTTCAAAATTTACTCAAAATTGATTGTATTTTAAGTTCCAGACAAAATCTAAAAACACCCCTTTGCTAGACACCCAAATATTCACCCGAGAACAGAACTAATTGTAATCCTGAAGTTGCGCCTATCTTTAATCGGCGAGAAAAAATACAAAAACAAATGCCGCAACTTTGAAACTTTCAAAATTTACTCAAAATTGATTGTATTTTAAGTTCCAGACAAAATCTAAAAACACCCCTTTGCAAGACACCCAAATATTCACCCGAGAACAGAACTAATTGTAATCCTGAAGTTGCGCCTTTCCTTAATCGGCGAGAAAAAATACAAAAACAAATGCCGCAACTTTGAAACTTTCAAAATTTACTCAAAATTGATTATATTTTAAGTTCCAGGCAAAATCTAAAAACACTCCTTTGCTGGACTCCTGAATTTTCACCCGAGAACAGAACTTATTGTAATCCTGAAGTTGCGCCTTTCCTTAATCGGCGAGAAAAAATACAAAAACAAATGCCACACCTTTGAAATTTTCAAAATTTACTCAAAATTGATTGTACTTTAAGTTCCAGGCAAAATCTAAAAACACCCTTTTGCTAGACACCGAAATATTCACCCGAGAATAGAACTAATTGTAATCCTGAAGTTGCGCCTATCTTTAATCGACGAGAAAAAAATACAAAAACAAATGCCGCAACTTTGAAACTTTCAAAATTTACTCAAAATTTATTGTATTTTAAATTCCAGGCAAAATTTAGAAACATCCCTTTGTTAGAACCACAAATATTCACCCGAGAACAGAACTAATTGTAATCCTGAAGTTGCGCCTATCTTTAATCGACGAGAAAAAAATACAAAAACAAATGCCGCAACTTTGAAACTTTCAAAATTTACTCAAAATTTATTGTATTTTAAATTCCAGGCAAAATCTAAAAACACCCTTTTGCTAGACACCGAAATATTCACCCGAGAATAGAACTAATTGTAATCCTGAAGTTGTGCCTTTCCTTAATCGGCGAGAAAAAAATACAAAAACAAATGCCGCAACTTTGAAACTTTCAAAATTTACTCAAAATTTATTGTATTTTAAATTCCAGGCAAAATTTAGAAACATCCCTTTGTTAGAACCACAAATATTCACCCGAGAACAGAACTAATTGTAATCCTGAAGTTGCGCCTATCTTTAATCGGCGAGAAAAAATACAAAAACAAATGCCGCAACTTTGAAACTTTCAAAATTTACTCAAAATTGATTATATTTTAAGTTCCAGGCAAAATCTAAAAACACTCCTTTGCTGGACTCCTGAATTTTCACCCGAGAACAGAACTTATTGTAATCCTGAAGTTGCGCCTTTCCTTAATCGGCGAGAAAAAATACAAAAACAAATGCCACACCTTTGAAATTTTCAAAATTTACTCAAAATTGATTGTACTTTAAGTTCCAGGCAAAATCTAAAAACACCCTTTTGCAAGACACCCAAATATTCACCCGAGAACAGAACTAATTGTAATCCTGAAGTTGCGCCTATCTTTAATCGACGAGAAAAAAATACAAAAACAAATGCCGCAACTTTGAAACTTTCAAAATTTACTCAAAATTTATTGTATTTTAAATTCCAGGCAAAATTTAGAAACATCCCTTTGTTAGAACCACAAATATTCACCCGAGAACAGAACTAATTGTAATCCTGAAGTTGCGCCTATCTTTAATCGACGAGAAAAAAATACAAAAACAAATGCCGCAACTTTGAAACTTTCAAAATTTACTCAAAATTGATTGTACTTTAAGTTCCAGGCAAAATCTAAAAACACCCTTTTGCTAGACACCGAAATATTCACCCGAGAATAGAACTAATTGTAATCCTGAAGTTGTGCCTTTCCTTAATCGGCGAGAAAAAAATACAAAAACAAATGCCGCAACTTTGAAACTTTCAAAATTTACTCAAAATTTATTGTATTTTAAATTCCAGGCAAAATTTAGAAACATCCCTTTGTTAGAACCACAAATATTCACCCGAGAACAGAACTAATTGTAATCCTGAAGTTGCGCCTATCTTTAATCGGCGAGAAAAAAATACAAAAACAAATGCCGCAACTTCGAAACTTTCAAAATTTACTCAAAATTGATTGTACTTTAAGTTCCACGCAAAATCCAAAAATACCGCTTCGCTAAATTCTTAAATAATTACATGAAAACACAGTTAATTGTAATCCTGAAGTTGGGTCATTTCTAAATCGGCAAAAAAAATACAAAAACAAATGCCACACCTTTGAAACTTTCAAAATTTACTCAAAATTGATTGTACTTTAAGTTCCAGGCAAAATTCAAAAACACCGCTTCGCTACATTCCTAAAAAAATATATGAGAACACAGCTAATTGTAATTCTTAGACTGCGCCATTCCTTGATCGGCAAAAAAATACAAAAACAATTGCTGCATCTTTGAAATTTCCAAAATGTACTCAAAATCGATTGTACTTCGTGGATTAAACAACATCTAAAACACCCCTTCACTAGATTCCCCAATAATCACGTGAGAACAGAGCGACTTGTAATTCTTAAATTGCGTCATTCCTCGATCGGCAAAAAAAAATACAAAAACAATTGCAGCATTCTTTAAACTGTTAAGATTTACTTAAAATTAGTTATATTTCATGTTTGAAACAAAATCTAAAACACCCCTTCCCTAGATTCCCAGAAAATCACGCGAGAACAAAGTTAATTGCAGTCCTGAAGCTGCAACTTTCAAGAATCGGCAAAAAAAAATTCAAAAACAAATGCCGCATGTTGAAAGCTTTCCAAATATACTCAAAATCGATTTTATTTTATGATCCATGCAAAATCTAAAAACACACCTCTATTAGATTTTCGAATAATCACGTGAGAACAGAGCGAATTGAAATTCTTAAATTGCGCCTTTCTTTAATCGACAAAAAAATTCAAAATTTAATAAAAATCGATTGTATTTTTTTTGGAAGCAAAATATAACAACGCCCCTTTGATAAATTTCCAAATAATCACATGATAACACATCTAATTAAAGTCACGAAATTGAGCCTTTTCTTAATCGATGAAAAAAAATACAAAAACAATTGCCGTATCGTTGAAACTTTCAAATTTTATTCAAAATATATTTTACTTCATGTTTTAAGCAAAATACAAAACATCCCTTCGCTGTATTCAAAAAATAATCAAGCTAGAACAGAGCTAATTGTAACTAACTGAAATTGCGCTTTTCCTTAATCGGCAAAAAAAAAATACAAAAACAAATGCCGCATCCTTGAAACTTTAAAAATGTACTCAAAATCGATTATACTTCATGTTTCAGGCAAAACCTAAAACACCCCTTCGCCAGATTCCTAAATAATCACCTGAGAACACATTTAATTATAATCCCGAACTTGCGCTTTTCTTGAACGATAAAAAAAATACAAAAACAATTGCCACACTTTAAGAATTTACTTAAAACCAATTATACTTGATGTTCCTGGCAAAATCTAAATCCCCAGGTAATCGCAGGAGAATAGAGCGAATTATTGTTTATTAAATATTTGCATAGTTTTGGGCATGCTAAAACAAAAACAAGCACAAAACATAAGCCTAAGATAAGTAATTATATTTCGCGTGAGCCACAAAATTTTGTTTCAGAGTTGGCTGTGAGATAAATGAGGTATGTCGCATATTATTATATAGATAGTTTGAAAATGACAAGCTGAAATTGTCGAAACTATAGTAACTACTCCAAGTTAATAAAGTCGTTTTATTTGAAGCATAATATTACGTCATGAGACTTTAAAAAAATGAATTAATCTCAGACATGACTTTTATGTTTCTCTCTCTGAGGCATGGCTAATAAAATTCTGTGACTCACACCATATTTTCTTTTAAATTTTAAAGGCAGAAATTAGATACCACAGTATTTTTTTTTATAAATGAAAAAAAAAGTTTGAAAATGATTACCGTGTAATTGAAACTAGTCACGTAAAGTAAATAAAAGTAAGTGTTTTTTTTATATCGAAATTGAAAATGTACCGCGAAGTGAACGCTTCCAAGATTCAAGAATTAAAAAAATAAATTACAAAATATTAATATTTTCAAAAAAGCTTAAATGTATTTTTCCGGCGTTGATCATGAAATATGAGCGCTGTGAATAATTTGCTTTATTTTCACAAGAAATTGTCTGAATAAGTTTTTGAATTTCTCAAAAGCGGCCTCGTTTTAAAGTCCGAATCGTCAAATCCAAAAAACTTGTTCTGGCAGCTGTGTAATTTCCAAAAATCAACGTTGCCATTCTATAAATTTTGGGCTTGGAAAATATACAATTTTAGCATTTCTCGCTGATTCAACAAAGAATTTGTTGAACTTTTTTTGAGCAATACTGACAGCTACATTTTGATTTTAAAATAAAAGTCTCTTTGGCAGATATACTTTTTGAAAAAAATTCAAAACGCAATTTTGTTGACTTTCAATGTTAACCCAGATATGCCCATAGTTCTATAGTAGGACGAAAATTTCCTTCTAAAATTATATCTGGAATTGTGTCAGCGCCATCTATCATTTTTTATTCGAATCACATCACATTCGGTGATCATTTGACATTTGACAGAAAAACGAAAAATGTTGTCTATGTTTTTAGATTTTAATTGTTTGATCTAGAGAAACATATCATTCTAACTAACTTCAGGGAAATGTGGGTTAATTCTATAAAACTTTTTAAAACACTAAATTGGCTACTTTTTAACATTTGAATCAACATTTGGCTTTATTGATTTCTCGTTGCACGCTTGGTAAAAAAATTAAGTAATGAAATTTCATTGTGTAATTTTCCAAAATTAAAAAAAAATCTGCATTACTTGGTCAACTTGAGCGGGGGCATGAAATTTTCGGAAGTAAAAACTTTTCCTTATTCTTTTTGCTTAAATTTTTTCACTTTTCTCCAGCCCTTCTTTTCAATTTCTACTTAAAGAATCGAATCTTTTCAGAATCACGAATTTATATCAAACATGAATTTATCCCCGGCGTTGCCTTTCTCCTAAATTTTGTATAAGTTCTTACAATCCAACGATCAGTAATAATAGTCCACCGCATATCTATAAATAATTAGTCCTGCGAATAATAAAAAAAAAAACCAATCGGTTTTACGTCAGCCGGTCCGCCTCTATAAATATGAGGGTAAATATTTGTTTTATGGTTGAAGCCACTTCCTCCGGCTACCTCCCCCCGCCCGCATTAACTCCAAGCTAAATATCGTCTGTGTTTACTTAAATAAGGAGCTCTGTGCGACACGGCGAACTTTCGCAGATCAAAAGGAAAACTTCGTTAATTACTCAACACCTCCCAGAAAAATTATGCGTAGCGGGCTTTGAAATTCCCCCAAAGATACGAAGAGAGGATGCTGTGTTCTGTTGATCTTGGCACGACTATCAGATGATATGGCGAACTTGCCGGGTGTAATTGCAGTTGGTTTTCAATAGATGGAGGAAAGTTATAAAGTTATTGCGCAAGCAGGAAAATTTAGAAAATCTTGAAAATCTTTTAAGCCATTAGTTCACACATTCATTTTTTGGAAAATAGTTGTTTATTATTTAGAACATTTCTAGGCAACAATTGTACATAGTTTTTGTAATGGAATTATTCGTAATTCAAAAATAATTTGTTCTCATATGAATAAATTAATTGAAGAATATCAGGGACAGTATTTTCTGCCATGAACTAAAATGAGTACACAGGGACAAAATGGATTATTGGTGGACTTTTAATTCGCTAATACAATTCTTATTTCACATTACCATTATTTACTTGTCTATTACCCTTTTGCAGAGTTAAAATCATCGACGATGACTTAGACAGCCAAATATTTAACGAAGCCGTACAAGAAGACCTAAATGCTGCAGTGAGAAAGTCCGCATGAACAATAAGAAATGGGCATTCAACAATTATTGTGATCCTGGATAGCTGTGGAATTAAATTTGAATGCCGATTCCTACTTCACACAAAATGATTTTAAATCAAAATCAATCTATTTTGTACACTACATTTTTATAGTACATATTTGATTAATGATTCCAGAAACACCCTGCATAATATTTTCCTACCATACATTTTTATGGTTATGATTTCATGATTGATTCTCACCTAACCAACTTTTTTTTTACAGTACATTTTTATAGTATTTGATTAATGGTTCCAGAAACACCCTGTATAATATATTCCTACCGTACATTTTTATGGTTATAATTTCATGATTGATTCTCACCTAACCAACTTTTTTTTTACAGTACATTCTTATAGTATTTGATGAATGTTTCCAGAACCACCCTGTATAATATTTTCCTACCGTACATTTTTATGCTTACAATTTCACGATTGATTTCTCACCTAGCCAACTTAAGCTCTCCGTCGTTTCGAGCTTGTGTCGAAAGTCGTCGACCTGCTTCTCGAGGTGGTGTACCGCGGGGGGCAGCGGTATGTCCGCTTTCAGCTGGCGCTCTATCTCGGAGATCCTCGCCTCCAGGGACTGGAGGTGAATTCCCGTGTCCTCCTGGAGCATTGCACATCCGTGGGCGGCGACCACTTGCAGCGAGTGCGGCTCCTCGGGACAGTTGGAGGGTAAATCCTGATTAATGTTCAGGAGCTGGCCGCTCCTGTTGTACAGTTTCAGGATGTCGCGCGGGCCCGCCTCCGCCGCAGACCGAAACAAATCTGGAATGGAATAAAGTTGATATTTCAAAATGATTAACGATAATGTCAGATTCTTACAATACAATAAACAAAGACGGACTGAAAGATTTATGGTCGATAGCCATGATCATAAATATTTTATGAAATGACGAATAATTATATATGTGAGTCTGTCAATAAAGATGTTTTCAATTGTATTCGTTTTTTTTTCTGGTGTAACTCTTAAATGAATAATCAAATTCTTTAAGAAATGTGTTGTACGCATCTAGTACATTTAGCTAACGAGGAATATGAAAGTCGGCATTCAATTGTTTTTCGGATTGCCAGTTAAAAATCACTATTTTGACAGTTAAAAAATAATTATTTCTGGCAGTTAAAAATCTACATTTCTGTCATTTGAAAATCCTCAATTTTGATATTAAATATCATTATTTTTGACAGTTGAAAATCACCATTTTTGACAGTTGAAAATCACTACTATGTATAGTTGAAAGTCGACATCTCTGGCAGTTGAAAATCTTTATTTTTGATAGTCAAATATCATTATTTTCAAAGTTGAAAACCATTATTTCTGACAGTTAAAAATAATTATTTTTGACTGTTTAAAATCACTATTTCTCGCAGTTAAAATCAATGTTTTCGACAGCTTGATATCGCTATTTCTACTAGTTGAAAAACACTTTTTTAACAGTTGAAAATCACTATTTCTGGCAGTTAAAAATCACTATTTCTGGCAGTTAAAATCACCGTTTTAGACAGCTTACAATCACAATTTTCTGCCAGTTACAAATCACTATTTTTTGACAGTTGAAAATCATTATATCTGACAGTTAAAAATCCTCATTTCTTATATTCAATATCATGATTTTGGAAGTTGAAACCTATTATTTCTGACCATTTTTGACAATTTAAAATCACCATTTCTGGCAGTTAAAATCAATGTTTTTGACAACTTGAAATCACTATATTTTTGCCAGTTAAAAATCAATATTTTTTACAGTCGAAAGATCACTATTTCCGGCTGTTTAAATCACTGTTTTTGACAGCTGAAAATCATCATTGTTTCTGACAGCCTAAAATCACCATTTCTGCCAGTGAAAAATCACTTATTTTGAAGGTTGAAAATCCCTTTTTCTTACTATTGAAAATCGACATTTCTGACAGTTGAAAATCCGCATTTTTGATATTACATTTCATATTTTTTGACAGTTGATAACCGTGATTTCTGACATTTAAAAATAAAAATTTTTATAAGGTGAAAATCACCAGTATTGGCAATTAAAAATCACTATTTCTGACAGAGGAAAATCTTCATTTTTGATATTGAATTTCATATTCTTTAACAGTTGAAAACCATTATTTCTGACAGTTAAAATTTTTTTGACAGTTAAAAAATCACTATTTCTGGCACTTAAAATCACCGTTTTAGACAGCTTACAATCAAAATTTTCTGCCAGTTATAAATCACTATTTTTTAACAGTTGAAAATCATTATATTTAACAGTAAAAAATCCTCATTTTTTATATTAAATATCATGATTTTGGCAGTTGAAATCCATTATTTCTGACAGTTAAAAATCACTATTTTTGACAATTTAAAATCATCATTGCAGTTAAAATCAATGTTTTTGACAACTTGAAATCACTATTTCTGCCAGTTAAAAATCAATATATTTTACAGTTGAAAGATCACTATTTCTGGCTGTTTAAATCACTATTTTTGACTGCTAAAAATCATCACTGTTTTTGACAGCCTAAAATCACCATTTCTACTAGTGAAAAATCACTTATTTTAAAAGTTGAAAAACACTTTTTCTTACTGTTGAAAATCGACGTTTCTGACAGTTGAAAATCCTCATTTTTGATATTAAATTTCATATTTTTTGACAGTTGAAAACCGTGAGTTCTGACATTTAAAAATAAACATTTTTAACAGGTGAAAATCACCAGTATTGACAATTGAAAATCACTATTTCTGACAGAGGAAAATCCTCATTTTTGATATTAAATTTCATATTCTCTAACAGTTGAAAAACATTATTTCTGACAGGTGAAAATCACTAGTATTGGCAATTGAAAATCACTATTTCTGACTGTTGAAATATGACATTTCTGACTGAGGAAAATCCACATTTTTTATATAAAATTTCATATTTTTTGGCAGTTGAAAGTTATTATTTCTGACAGTTAACAATCACCATTTTGACAGGTGAAAATCACTACTATTGACTGTCGAAAATCACCATTTTGACAGGTGAAAATCACTAGTATTGGCAATTAAAAATCACTGTTTCTGACTATTGAAAATCGACATTTCTGACAGGATAATGCACATTTTTTATAATAAATTTCATATTTTTTGACAGTTCAAAGTTGTTATTTCTGACAGTTAAAAATCACCATTTTGACAGGTGAAAATCACTACTATTGACTGTTAAAAATCACCATTTTGACAGGTGAAAATCACTACTATTGACTGTTAAAAATCACCATTTTGACAGATGAAAATCATTACTATTGAGTGTTGAAAATCACTATTTTTCAATAATGAAAATCGACATTTCTGGCATTCTCATTTTAGATATTAAATTTCATATTTTTGACAATTGAAAAACATTATTTCTGACAGTGAAAAATCACTATTTTTTAGTTTAAAATCACCACTTTTGGCAGTTGAAATCAATGTTCTTGACAGCATGAAATTCATTATAGTTGACAATTAAAAATCACTATTTTTGACAGTTGAAAAATCACTATTTCTGTCAGTTTAAATCACTGTTTTTGATAGCTTAAAATCACCATTTCTCTCAGTTAAAAATCACTTATTGTAAAAGTTGAAAATTACTTTTTCTGACTTTTGGAAATCGACATTTCTGACAGTTAAAATTCCTAATTTTTGATAATAAATTTCATATTTTTAAACAGTTAAATAGCATTATTTCTGACAGGTAAAAATCACCATTTTTGACAGTTGAAAATCACTACTATTTACAGTTGAAAATCACTACTATTGACAGTTGAAAATAACTATTTCTGACTGTTGAAAATAGATATTTTTAACAATTGAAAATCCTCTTTTTTTATATTAAATATCATTATTTTTGGCAGTTGAAAACCATTATTTCTGACAGTTATAAATTACCATTTTTGACAGTTTAAAATCACCATTTCTGGCAGTTTAAAATCACCATTTCTGGCAGTTGAAATCAATATTTTTGACAGCGTGAAATCACTATATCTGTCAGTTAAAATTTTTGACAGTTGAAAAATCACTATTTCTGGCAGATGAAACCACTGTTTTGGCAGCTTAAAATCACCATTTCTGCCTGTTAAAAATCACTGATTTTGAAAGCGAAAATCACTATTTCTGTTAAAATTGATATTTCTGACAGTTGAAAATCCTTATTTTTGATAATAAATTAAATTAAATAGAAAACCATTATTTCTGACAGTTAAAAATCACCATTTTTAAAAGTTGAAAATCACTATTTCTGACTGTTTAAAATTGACATTTCTGACAGTTGAAAATCCTCATTTTTTGTATTAAATTGCATTCTTATTAAAGTTGAAAATCACTATTTCTGTTAAAAATCTATATTTTTTACAGTTGAAAATCCACATTTTTGATATGAAATTTCCTATTTTTTTTAAGTTGAAACACTTTATTTCGGACAGCTAAAAATAACCATTTTTGACAGTTGAAAATCACTAGTATTCACAGTTGTAAATCACTAATTCTGACTGATGAAAATCGACATTTCTGACAGTCGAAAACCTTTATTTCTGACATTTAAAATCACCATTTTTGACAGTTGAAAATCACTAGTATTAACAGTTGAAAATCACTATTTACGACTGTTGAAAATCGACATTTCTAACAGTTCAAAATCACCATTTTTGACAGTTAAAAATCACCATTTTTGACAGTTAAAAATCATCATTTTTGACAGTTAAAAATCACCATTTTTGACAGTTAAAAATCACCATTTTTGACAGTTAAAATCACCATTTTTGACAGTTCAAAATCACCATTTTCGACAGTTCAAAATCACCATTTTGACAGTTCAAAATCACAATTTTTAATAATTGAGAATCACCATTTTTGACAATTGAAAATCACTACTATTGACAGTTGAAAATCACTATTTCTAACTGTTAAAAATCGACATTTCTGACAGTTGAGCTTAGTATATAATTTATGCATGCTTGGTGCAATTCATTTAGTATGTAAAATTTGATTTAAAAAATCGAAGTGGGGTGCTATAGTCACACACCCTCCATTTTCAAAACACTATAATTATTTCCAGGATAAGGTGCTAGCTATAATTTTTGTGGTGCTAGCTGGTGCTAAGTAACGCCTTTCTGGTGTAACACTTTTTCTTATAAAATAAATAAGTTGACCAACCCCTACCCCTATTCGATCCTATTTTTGACGCCAAGATTCATGGGTAGCAATCGAGTGCCTAGAATAGTTAACCAGTAAAGTTTCAAACAGGAAGAGCGACGTAAAATTGCACGTTACAAATTTGTCGGGGCCGGTTAAGATTGAAGGGAGGCAATTGTATGTGAAATTTAAGATGGACGGTAAGTTATTTATCGGCCGTCCAATAAAGCCCCGGTTATAAATATATTTAATATTTCACCTGTCAATTTCATAGATAATAGATCATCGTATCCAATACCTCTTTGCATCCACTTTCCAATCTCTCGTTTCCTTTATTTTTTTTTCCTTTTCGAAAATAACCTGCAGAGGGTGACGTTTATTTTCGCGAAGAAATAAATCATCCCTTTTATACTAGGAGTATCGATAGAGAGAGAGAGAGAGAGAGAGAGAGAACGCATATTGATTCCCGAGATGAACAAGCTGCTCTTGTGTATATTCGTGAAAATACAGTTTTCGCCCCCTTTCTCCGCCTCATTCGCGATATTATTTATATGCATGGGGAGCACCCAAGGGGGACAATCCCGAGTGAAATGTCGCCCGGTGATGGATTGGGGGGCAAACGGCCGGTTTCTTATACACGAATTTACACCGCACGCATTATTTAAATTGTTTTCTTCTTCACCGTAATAAGCATTTATCGTTATGATCAACAGTGATGTATCTATGGCGGTTTTATTATCGATTAATAAATTTGTGCAGTTTTTCATCGCGAGTGTAATTATTGGCCGAGACCGCAGGCCGAGGTCAATGATTTTAAAGGCAACAAATGTCACTTAAAAATTATATAATTATTATTATCCCTTTTGAAAAAAGCATGTTATTATAACCTATATATTTTTTGACGAGTATACATATTTCTTTGTAAATATTCTAGCACAATAAACACTATTATTATTATAAATGTGCGAATTTGACGTTTGTTTTATTTATTTTATATAAATAAAGATAAACATATTTGCAGCGTAATTATTGACCGAGACCGTAGGCCGAGGTTAATAATTGTAATCACCTTTGGAAATGAATTCAAGAACAATTGTGCGAATTTATTAGACACTTCGACGTTTGTTTTATTTATTCCATCTGAATAAAATTGTGGAAATTATTTGATGAGCTCGCTGTTAAGTGCATGCATATCATTCGAGTTAATCACGTCGGCGAATGTCAAATGCAGAGGGTCAAAAAATCGGACGCGAATAAATGGTCTATCCGGGGCACACTTTTCCACGCTATTGTGCAGATTTTGAAGAGGGATTTCCGTGAAAGCCGCTCACCATCCAGCGCTAAACTCCCCGGCACGTTTGAGTTAAATATTGACTCTATTCCGACATGCTAATATATTTAGGACTCAAACCAATTATTTCGTTCCGGTAACATAATATTAAGAATAATACAGTAATCTGTTCGTTCTTTGCTATTTCATTCCATCCGGCAGTTTCTTGAGGTTTCACTTCAGTGAAATGCACTTCTTCGTTAAGTGCACTTTTCTTTTTAAAAAATAAATTGCAACATTCATAGTGTTTTCTTTTCTACTTTTTGCGATTTAGCTTATCAAATCATTTTACTTTTTAACAAAGCTTTTTGTAATTTAGGTTATTATTTTTCTTTTCTAACAGATAAATTGTGACATTTATAAAGTGTTTGCATCCGAAAGAAAATATTTGCACACGATTGACCTGAAAATGTTCGAATTTAAAATGCATGCACACAGACGCAGCACACGAAACGATTACATTTTCTTCAGAATTTAGAATGACAACATAACCATTGTTGTCGCTTATTTACGACACACTCCATATCTCGCGGGGCTCATAAATTATTTACAAAAGACGCAAACTAGGTGTTAAATAATAACGAATCTTATATTCGGACACAATGGGGAGAGACACCTTATATAATAAAAGGGATGCCGGTGTATTTTATTGTAAGTTATTTGCGCAAACTGAATTCACTTCTTTATCATAAAATGTAGATTTTGTTTAGTAATCCATATCCGTCGGTTCTGCAATGTTGATTTAATTTTGTAAAGTTATTTTTTTACTTTTAACTGAAAAATTCGATTTTTCCGCTGTAATCAAGAGAGCTTGAAGAGTGGAGTAAAATGGCGGATTTTGCATTTTTAATTCCGCTTTTGTTTCGTTTACACGAGCGAAACTTCTGCTCCGTACATTATGAAAACATCGCCTCTGACAATTTAAGCCTTAATTAAATTGTTGAAATCTATATAATTCCATAATAGTATAATGGAATACGTGAGTGGTCGTTATCTCTCCGTCCTCATCGCGCCCATTGAAACCGTGCCCTCTCTCCTCTGCGTCGTCCTGCCGCGGAGAGGACTTCCATAGAAACGTCAATAACCGAATATGTGTGTATAACTAAGTGGGAAATGTCGACTACAGATACTTACGGTATTATTTGTAGGTGAATATTATATAGAACACGTTTTAATCGCAAGAAACCGTCATGAAAATAAATCAGCATTTAATGCCACAAAAAAAAACGTTTGCTTAGAAATGATTTCCTAAAGAAACCACTGGTTCGATTCAGGGTTTCTACACATCACTCGAAAGATCGCTTCAAGACGCTTCGGAAAATGTACTTTCGCAAGAACAAATGTCAACTTGAAGCCCGTGACGCGTCAGCAAAGAAAACTCGAAAATGGAAAAAATCGAAAAAATCAACTTTTTTAATAATCATCGCAGACCATTGAAGTATACCTTCTTTTTCATCAGAAAACCGAGAGAAATTGATTGCCGTTGAATAATTTCAGCTTTCTTCAATAGCAAAAAAATTAGTTAGTCGCCGTGAGCATTTTACAAAATAAAAAAAAACTATTTGGTTTTTCAGACTTTGGTCGGCCGTAGCGGCTAAACGAAAACTCCAAATTGAATGCGGTTTGCAAATCTGTTCTCCTCATACGTCAATTAGTCGGATAAGAGATTTTCAATTTTTGACGAAAACATGAAAAAATGCACAAGTACATCCCTTAGAAATTTTGTTAAAAAATGCAACTTTTGTAATAATCATCGTAGACCTTTGAAGTATACCATTTTGTTCATCAGAAAAACGAGAGAAATTGATTGCCGTTAAAAAATTTCAGCTATCTTCAATAGCAAAAAAATTAGTCAGTCACCGTGAGCATTTTAGAAAATAAAAAAAAAATTGGATATTTTAGATTTTGATCGGCCGTAGCGGCTAAACGAAAACTCCAAATTGAACGCGGTTTGCAAATCTGTGCTCCTCGTACGTCAATTAGTCGGATTCAATTAAAATTAGAGATTTTTTAATTTTTGACGAAAACCTGAAAATCTACCCAAGGGTACCCCCTTGTTACTTTTTCCCAAAAATTGGCTTTGAAATAATTTTCTGAAGAAACCACTGGTTCGATTCCGGATTTCTACACATGACAAGAAAGATCGCTTCAAGATGCTTCGAAAAATGTACTTTCGCAAGAACAAATGTCAACTTGAAGCCCGTGACGCGTCAGCAAAGAAAACTCGAAAATGGAAAAAATCGAAAAAATCAACTTTTTTCATAATCATCGCAGACCATTGAAGTATACCATTTTTTTCATCAGAAAAACGAGAGAAATTGATTGCCGTTAAAAAATTTCAGCTATCTTCAATAGCAAAAAAATTAGTCAGTCACCGTGAGCATTTTAGAAAATAAAAAAAAAATTGGATTTTTTAGATTTTGATCGGCCGTAGCGGCTAAACGAAAACTCCAAATTGAACGCGGTTTGCAAATCTGTGCTCCTCGTACGTCAATTAGTCGGATTCAATTAAAATTAGAGATTTTTAATTTTTGACGAAAACCTGAAAATCTACCCAAGGGTACCCCCTTGTTACTTTTTCCCAAAAATTGGCTTTGAAATAATTTTCTGAAGAAACCACTTGTTGGATTCCGGGTTTCTACACATCACTGGAAAGATCGCTTCAAGACGCTTCGGAAAATGTACTTTCGCAAGAACAAATGTCAACTTGAAGCCCGTGACGCGTCAGCAAAGAAAACTCGAAAATGGAAAAAATCGAAAAAATCAACTTTTTTCATAATCATCGCAGACCATTGAAGTATACCATTTTTTTCATCAGAAAAACGAGAGAAATTGATTGCCGTTAAAAAATTTCAGCTTTCTTCAATAGCAAAAAAATTAGTCAGTCACCATGAGCATTTAAGAAAATAAAAAAAAATTGATTTTTCAGACTTTGATCGGCCGTAGCGGCTAAACGAAAACTCCAAATTGAACGCGGTTTGCAAATCTGTGCTCCTCGTACGTCAATTAGTCGGATTCAATTAAAATTAGAGATTTTTAATTTTTGACGAAAACCTGAAAATCTACCCAAGGGTACCCCCTTGTAACTTTTTCTCAAAAATTGGTTTTGAAATAATTTTCTGAAGAAACCACTGGTTGGATTCCGGGTTTCTACACATCACTGGAAAGATCGCTTCAAGACGCTTCGGAAAATATACTTTCGCAAGAACAAATGTCAACTTGAAGCCCGTGACGCGTCAGCAAAGAAAACTCGAAAATGGAAAAAATCGAAAAAATCAACTTTTTTAATAATCATCGCAGACTATTGAAGTATACCATTTTTTTCATCAGAAAAACTGGTTGAGAAATTGGTTGGCGTAAGAAAAATTCAGCTATCTTTAATAGCAAAAAAAATGGCATGTCACCTTGAACATGGTGAAAAATTTTCGATTTTTTTCAAATGCAAATTAGTCGGTGATTTGAGAATATTGACGAAAAATATTAAAAACGAGCCAAGGGTGAGTAGGATGCGCCCCTATCGTTTCACCTTCCCCAAATCCCCAAATTACAATTCGATGAATAATAATTTCTTTCATATTTAAAATTCAAATATGACTCTCCCATGCATATTTATAAAGCGAACGGTGAAATTACTAATTAATTAATTAATTAATTCCTGCTTATTATATCACGTACTTGTATACAAAGCAATTACTTTACAATCATTGGCGAATTGATGAATTACTCAAGGATATAATGATGGATTGATGAAAAACGTTAATTAGAGCGAGAGGGGGAAAATACTTGTGACTTATTGGATCAATAAGCTTCATTAGTTTTTATATATAACAAATCTTTATTTACAGAAATGGGTTTTACATGTCATATACTTGTTTCTCATTGATCACTTGGTGAAACATTATGTTAATATCTGTTTAAAAATTAAAATTCACTTGGTTTGTTTTACGATTAAATTGCTTTATTTTCTACTAGTTTCGGCTTAGTGCCAGGGTTTTACACATTACAATACAACATATTAATGACCACATGGAAGACAAAGAAATCATTTCTGTAAATGGGCTATAGACCATAAGTCCATCTGCCGTATTAATTTCTATTTTTATGAACATTTAAATGGACACTTAAACTTCTTCTTATAAAAACAATTTACTAAAGAAAGACAAAAATTACTAAAGCGGACCCAATCGAGGAATGTCCCAGGAAATCTAATATATGCAACCCAATTATCACCATTTTTTTTAAATGCGAATATAACGCAGAGCTTATCCCATCCCTCCCGACATCAAATAAATGTGAGATTTTTTTCATCAAAAACTTCTTTTCCTCTTTATATGTACATAACATCCGACTTCATTGTTTTTATGTAAATCCCGTCGCGGAGGCGTGCGTAATGTCAAAATTAATTTTTACCCTCCGAACCGTCGGTCGTGTGGGGGCGGCGCGGCGGTGCGGCCTTTGAGGTGCACTGTAAATATTGGAGGGCAGGAGACGCAGATGAAAAAGCGATTGATGTTACAGAAGTGTGGTAATTCCATTGAATCGAACCGTGAACGAGAATGAGCAGCCCATTTATCCTCGGCCCCTCGCAGCGCCCTCTCCCCGAAACGGATCGGCGAATCGTTCACTTTTATACAAAAGGCGAAAATATATAAATGCGACTGTCGGACTGCAATCGATACCGTCCATCCCTGACGGTTTTCACACACACACACGTGACATGAGGACACACCTGAAAATTTCACTTTCATACCCCATTCGGTCATATTTGGCGTGAATTGAAATGGATGATGACAATGGTTTTATTTGTAGTAATTTTTTATTTTAATTATCTAAATCCGCAATGCGTGATCCAGATCATGTTACAAACACTAATGAACATTACAGTTTTGAACAATTTTTCAAAACGCAAAAATTTGTACTTTATTTGGATTTTGAAAAATCAATCAATTTTCGATATTCGAGCGTTGAAAATGGCCATTTTTGGGTTTGTGGATAATTATTTTGAAAATTAGGTAATCAACGTGCTTGGATTTTTTTAAATACGATAGCACAATCAGTTTTGAACAATTTTTCAAAACGCAAAAATTTGTACTTGATTTGGATTTAAAAAATATAAATCAATTCTCGATTTTTGAGCGTTGAAAATCACCATTTTTTGGTTTGTGGATGATTATTTTAAAAATTAGGTAATCAACGCGCTTGAATTTTTTTTAAATATAATAGCACAATCAGTTTTGAACAATTTTTAAAAACGCAAAAGTTTGTACTTGATTTGTATTTTTAAAAATCAATCAATTTTCGATATTCGAGCGTTGAAAATGGCATTTTTTTTGGTTTGTGGATGATTATTTTTAAAATTAGGTAATCAACGTGCTTGGATTTTTTTTTAAATATGATAGCACAATCAGTTTTGAACAATTTTTCAAAACGCAAAAGTTTGTACTTGATTTGTATTTTAAAAAATCAATAAATTTTCGATATTCGAGCGTTGAAAATGGCCATATTTTGGGTTTGTGGATGATTATTTTTAAAATTAGGTAATCAACGTGCTTGGATTTTTTTAAATACGATAGCACAATTAGTTTCGAACAATTTTTCAAAACGCAAAAGTTTGTACTTGATTTGCATTTTGAAAAATCAATCAATTTTCGATTTTTGAGCGTTGAAAATCACCATTTTTTAGTTTGTGGATGATTATTTAAAAAATTAGGTAATCAACGTGCTTAGATTTTTTTTTAATACAATAGCACAACCAGTTTTGAACAATTTTTCAAAACGCAAAAGTTTGTACTTGATTTGTATTTTGAAAAATCAATCAATTTTCGATATTCGAGCGTTGAAAATCACCATTTTTGGGTTTGTGGATGATTATTTTTAAAATTAGGTAATCAACGTGCTTGAATTTTTTTTAAATACGATAGCACAATCAGTTTTGAACAATTTTTCAAAACGCAAAAGTTTGTACTTGATTTGGATTTAAAAAAATAAATCAATTTTCGATTTTTGAGCGTTGAAAATCACCATTTTTTGGTTTGTGGGTGATTATTTTTAAAATTAGGTAATCAACGTGCTTGGATTTTTTTTAAATACGATAGCACAATCAGTTTTGAACATTTTTTCAAAACGCAAAAGTTTGTACTTGATTTGTATTTTGAAAAATCAATCAATTTTCGATATTCGAGCGTTGAAAATCACCATTTTTGGGTTTGTGGATAATTATTTTTAAAATTAGGTAATCAACGTGCTTGAATTTTTTTTAAATACGATAGCACAATCAGTTTTGAACATTTTTTCAAAACGCAAAAATTTGTACTTGATTTGGATTTTGAAAAATCTATCAATTTTCGATTTTTGAGCGTTGAAAATGGCCATTTTTGGGTTTGTGGATGATTATTTTTAAAATTAGGTAATCAATGTGCTTGGATTTTTTTTAAATATGATAGCACAATCAGTTTTGAACATTTTTTTTCAAAACGCAAAAGTTTGTACTTGATTTGGATTTTGAAAAATCAATCAATTTTCGATTTTTGAGCGTTAAAAATGGCCATTTTTGGGTTTGTGGATGATTATTTTTAAAATTAGGTAATCAACGTGCTTGAATTTTTTTTAAATACGATAGCACAATCAGTTTTGAACAATTTTTCAAAACGCAAAAGTTTGTACTTGATTTGGATTTAAAAAAATAAATCAATTTTCGATTTTTGAGCGTTGAAAATCACCATTTTTTGGTTTGTGGGTGATTATTTTTAAAATTAGGTAATCAACGTGCTTGGATTTTTTTTAAATACGATAGCACAATCAGTTTTGAACATTTTTTCAAAACGCAAAAATTTGTACTTGATTTGGATTTTGAAAAATCTATCAATTTTCGATTTTTGAGCGTTGAAAATCACCATTTTTTGGTTTGTGGGTGATTATTTTTAAAATTAGGTAATCAACGTGCTTGGGTTTTTTTTAAATACGATAGCACAATCAGTTTTGAATAATTTTTCAAAACGTAAAAGTTTGTACTTGATTTGCATTTTGAAAAATCAATCCATTTTCGATTTTTGAGCGTTGAAAATGGCCATTTTTGGGTTTGTGGATGATTATTTTTAAAATTAGGTAATCAACGTGCTTAGATTTTTTTTAAATACAATAGCACAATCAGTTTTGAACAATTTTTTAAAACGCAAAAGTTTGTACTTGATTTGTATTTTGAAAAATCAATCAATTTTCGATATTCGAGCGTTGAAAATCACCATTTTTGCGTTTGTGGATGATTATTTTTAAAATTAGGTAATCAACGTGTTGGATTTTTTTTTAAATATGATAGCACGATCAGTTTTGAACATATTTTCAAAATGCAAAAGTTTGTACTTGATTTGTATTTTGAAAAATCAATCAATTTTCGATATTCGAGCGTTGAAAATCACCATTTTTGCGTTTGTGGATGATTATTTTTAAAATTAGGTAATCAACGTGTTGGATTTTTTTTTTAAATATGATAGCACGATCAGTTTTGAACATTTTTTCAAAATGCAAAAGTTTGTACTTGATTTGTATTTTGAAAAATCAATTAATTTACGATATTCGAGCGTTGAAAATGGTCATTTTTGGGTTTGTGGATGATTATTTTAAAAATTTGGTAATCAACGTACTTGGATTTTTTAAAAATATGATAGCATAATCAGTTTTGAACAATTTTTCAAAACGCAAAAGTTTGTACTTGATTAGGATTTTGAAAAATCAATCAATTTTCGATATTCGAGCGTTAAAAATGGCCATTTTTTGGTTTGTGGATGATTATTTTTAAAATTAGGTAATCAACGTGCTTGGATTTTTTTTTAAATATGATAGCACAATCAGTTTTGAACAATTTTTCAAAACGCAAAAGTTTGTACTTGATTTGCATTTTAAAAAATCAATCAATTTTCGAAATTCGAGCGTTGAAAATTGCCATTTTTGGGTTTGTGGATGATTATTTTAAAAATTAGGTAATCAACGCGCTTGTTTTTTTAAATACGATAGCACAATCAGTTTTGAATAATTTTTCAAAACGCAAAAGTTTGTACTTGATTTGTATTTTTAAAAATCAATCAATTTTCGAAATTCCAGCGTTGAAAATTGTCATTTTTAGGTTTGTGGATGATTATTTTAAAAATTAGGTAATCAACGTGCTTGGATTTTTTTTAAATACGATAGCACAATCAGTCTTGAACAATTTTTCAAAACGCAAAAGTTTGTACTTGATTTGGATTTTGAAAAATCAATCAATTTTCGATATTTGAGCGTTGAAATGGCCATTTTTGGGATTCATGGTAATTTTAGAAAAAAACTAGATGAATGACTTGCTTTGGTTTTTATGTAATATCAAGATTTTTGAGCGAGTTTTCAGAAGTTGGAAGTTAGTTTTTCTAAAATAAACAAATTTTCAATATTTGAGCGCTGAAAATGGCCATTATTGAGTATGAGAATAATTATCGGGTAATTAACGTATAGGATTTTTCTGAAATATAGTAACGCAATCTGTTCTAAATAATTTTTTAGAAGGTAATATTTTTAAGTCTTTAAAAATTCTTTGATATTTGCACTAAAAAAAATGTATAGACAATTGACACAAATGAGATTATTTTTTAAACCACTCAAAATTGATCGTACTTTACAATTCTAAAGCAATCTCAAACCATCCCTTCACCAGATTTCGAGTTACTCTCGCGACAACTGAACTTTTTTCCTCGGACGGTTAAAAAAATATAAAAATAATTTCCACAAAATGGAAACTTTTCAAGAGCATCCAATATCGACCAATCTTTATAATTTAGAAAAAAAATCAAGACATCCCTCTACCAGATTTTGGGATAATCACACTGGAACTGAACTTGTGCAATTCTGAAGTTGCACATTTCCCCAAGCTGTTAAAAAAATATAAAAACAATTGTCACAAATTCAAAAGGATAAAAGGCTATAAACGCCTTATAACTATAGCTGTGAAGCTCTGGTGGTAGACAGCCAGTCTAGCAAACTGAAGGTCGCGGATTCAAATCTTCTTCTCGCATTAAAAACATTTTCAATCAAAAGATTCACCGACGTGTATAAATATCCATATGTATTTCAGGAGTAAATATTTATAAATGTCATTCCGTCGAAATCAATTTAATTGCCTTTGATGTCGCGATCTCCCTCTCTCTCCCTTGCTCTCCCCATTTAGACCACAAAGGTATTTTTTTGCGTATTCCAAGAAAAACGTAATCCCCAAAAGAAAACGGAAAATAACTTTTTCGCTCTAAAGGAACGCCGACAAATTCCGACAACGTAGAAATGTACCGTATGGAAAAGGCAACAAACTCGAGAACTCAATTAGTATATATATTTTTTCTTATTGCTCGGTAATTGGAATCGTACTTTTAATCTTTATCACAAGCACCAGAAAAAAAAATTATATTGCTGTTATTGTGGATACTTTTATTCCATGTATGAATTATATTTTTCATGCTAAACTGTGAAATAGATTTAATACTATTTATTCTAAGGATCCAAAAAATTTTTTTTTTCTCAAACAGTAAAATAGATTTAATACTGTTTATTCTAGGGATAAAAAAATTGTTCATGTATGCATTGTTTTTTTTTCTCGTGGTAAACCGTGAAATAGATTTAAGCCTGTTTATCCTAAGGATAAAACAATGTATTGTTCGTGTATGAATTTTTTTCTCGTGGTAAAATGTGAAACAGATTTAACCCTTTCGGCCCTGGTGCTGGCAATTTCCACCGCAACATTTACATGTCTCTACTTACTATGACAATCCATATTTTTCCTGTTTATCACAAGATGTCACTTCAACAAAGCCTCACTAATTAATTCCTATACTAATTATTAAAATCAGTTCAAATTTGGTATTTATGGTCTGAAGAAGCTCCCCATCAATAATAATTAACAAAAACATTTTTTTTTCAAATTTAAAAATCCAGGGCTGAAAGGGTTAAGCCTGTTTATCCTCATTAAAAAAGTATATCGTTCATGTACAATTTTCTTTTCTCATTGTAAACTGTGAAATAGTTATAATACTGCTTGTTCTAAGCATAAAAAAATATATTTTTTTTTTCATGTTAAACTGCGAAATAGATTTAAGCGTCAAGGCTATTGATTTACTGGAGGACCCTCGATTTGGCATTTTTCACTTTTAATTCCGGGGTGATAATGGAAGGGCTCCTCGATTAGGGATACGTGATAATGTCAAACGACATTGCGAGGGCGTGACGTCAATTAGATCGATTAAAAATATTGGAAAAGTGTCGAGAGCGCCGCTGACCGTGCGTTGTTGGCGTTTTTGCATCGGCGCGTCCTTAATCCGCACATTGCCTAATGGACCGTGAGGGTTTTAAACGGTTTTAAAGACCTTTAACATTAATATTAACCCCTGTGATGACATACCGACATAACTTTACGTTTTCGCTTTTATTGCATGGAATGAAACGATTAACAAGTGTCAACTCTTCAGACGCAGTTGCAAAATTGCAAAAATTACAGAGCTAACATAAAATCGCATGAAGTCATAACTTTGTGTTGCAACTGAAATAAAAAAAAACTACACTTTATTCATACGGCATTGTGTGCAATATAAAATCTATTAATTTTGTTGTTGATGTATTGTATGCAACCACATGTACGCAACTACGTATATGTGATTAGATACAATAAATATAAGAATATGTTTATTTCCCGACTTACACATACATAACATGTAAATGTATTAATTTAGTATTAGGAAAACCTAATGTAAACTTTAGTTATAGAATATCATCTGACTATGTAATATTCTTAATGAATCAAACTACTTATAATAATAATAAATAAAATAAATAAATAAATACAATCAAATATAACATAGCTAACGTAAAATTGCTTTAATTCATACCTTTGTGTTGCAACTAGAATCATAAATAGCACATTATTCACATCACATTGTGTGCGATATACAACCTATTCAGTTGGTTGTTGATGTATCGTATGCAACCATATGTACGCATGCACGTATATGTGATTGCATACAATAATTATAATAATATGTTTATTACCCGGCTTACAATTATAAAAAAATTATATTAAAAAAAAAACGTGATAAGTAGGAAGTTTTAATCCATGTTGCGTTGTCCGTTATGTTTCTGTGTTGAAAATCACGTAATTAAATATATTTTAAAAGCTGCTTACATGATGTGCAGAGCATGTAAACACAAATTATTACTGTTAAGATCGAAATTACGTTGTATGGATTTATGCTGATTATATTATAATGGGTCGGATTAGGAGGCACAATTATGTCTAAAATGCTCAGTGTTGTAATTATGTGGCGCTGACGTATTCGAAGCATCCGTCGTGTAATCAACAATGTAAGTCACCGTCAAGTGTATTTTGCAAATTGGAAAATGCATGAAGATTGCAATCAAATTGTAAAAAATTCATCTCTGCAGGAATTAGCTTGAAAATTTCAAAATCCATTTAAAATAAACATATTTTTGACATACCGCTAAAACAATTGCCATATCACAGCTGGAAACAAATTGACAACACTCGAAACGTAAATTACAGAAAAGAAAATTACACTCGGCGATTAGAAAAATTGCAAAAAATTAATCTCTGCAGGAATTCGCTCGAAAATTTTAAAATCCATTCAAAATAAACCTATTTTTGACATATCACTAAAACAATTGCCATATCACAGCTGGAAACAAATTGACAACACTCGAAACTTAAATTAGAGAAAAGAAAATTACATTCGGCGATTAGAAAAATTGCAAAAAATTAATCTCTGCAGCAATTCGCTTAATAATTTTAAAATCCATTCAAAATAAACATATTTTTGACATACCGCTAAAACAATTGCCATATCACAGCTGGAACCAAATTGGCAACACTCGAAACGTAAATTAGAGAAAAGAAAATTACACTCGGCGATTAGAAAAATTGCAAAAAATTAATCTCTGCAGGAATTCGCTCGAAAATTTTAAAATCCATTCAAAATAAACATATTTTTGACATACCGCTAAAACAATTGCCATATCACAGCTGGAACCAAATTGGCAACACTCGAAACGTAAATTAGAGAAAAGAAAATTACACTCGGCGATTAGAAAAATTGCAAAAAATTAATCTCTGCAGGAATTCGCTTGAAAATTTCAAAATCCATTTAAAATAAACATATTTTTGACATACCGTTAAAACAATTGCCATATCACAGCTGGAAACAAATTGACAACACTCGAAACGTAAATTAGAGAAAAAAAAATTACATTCGGCGATTAGAAAAATTGCAAAAAATTAATCTCTGCAGGAATTAGCTTGAAAATTTCAAAATCCATTTAAAATAAACATATTTTTGACATACCGTTAAAACAATTGACATATCACAGCTGGAAACAAATTGACAACACTCGAAACGTAAATTACAGAAAAGAAAATTACATTCAGGGATTAGAAAAATTGCAAAAAATTAATCTCTGCAGGAATTCGCTTGAAAATTTCAAAATCCATTTAAAATAAACATATTTTTGACATACCGTTAAAACAATTGCCATATCACAGCTGGAAACAAATTGACAACACTCGAAACGTAAATTACAGAAAAGAAAATTACATTCAGGGATTAGAAAAATTGCAAAAAATTAATCTCTGCAGGAATTCGCTTGAAAATTTCAAAATCCATTTAAAATAAACATATTTTTGACATACCGTTAAAACAATTGCCATATCACAGCTGGAAACAAATTGACAACACTCGAAACGTAAATTAGAGAAAAAAAAATTAATTGATTGATGGTTGAGGCGTTAACTTCGTGATACATTTTGGAACTTTAAATAAAACAGTTTCTTTGTTAATATCACACTTTATTGTTCAGTGACTCGAGTTTCGATCATAAGCTGATCATTTTCAAACTTAAAGTAAATTAAATTACAATAAACACACGTATTTATGCGGAATGGAATAAGGAGGAGAATACTAGGTCGACCTGGTCGTTAATTATGGGGAAGTCCGGATTACGCTTCGCTTTGTGGATTTCTAGGGATTCGAGTAGGTCCATTTTCGGGCCTTTTTCTGCGAAGTGGATTATTTCAAGTACATCATCTTCAAAAGTATGTCGGTTCTCAATTAGGTGGTTCGCGAATGTTGAATTATTTTGGTGTAATCGGAAGGATCTTAAATGTTCTTTTAATCTGATTTTAAAGTTACGACCAGATTGCCCTATGTACACTCCTTTACATTAACATTTTTTGGTGAAGTTAGCCAAAAAATACGCAATATTCTAAAAAAACATGATATCAATGTAGCATTTAAAACAACGAACCAAATTTGTAACTCTATTTTTAATTCCAAAACTCCGATAGATAAATTAGAAAGATCAGGCATTTATAAACTAACATGCAAAGATTGTAAAGGAGTGTACATAGGGCAATCTGGTCGTAACTTTAAAATCAGATTAAAAGAACATTTAAGATCCTTCCGATTACACCAAAATAATTCAACATTCGCGAACCACCTAATTGAGAACCGACATACTTTTGAAGATGATGTACTTGAAATAATCCACTTCGCAGAAAAAGGCCCGAAAATGGACCTACTCGAATCCCTAGAAATCCACAAAGCGAAGCGTAATCCGGACTTCCCCATAATTAACGACCAGGTCGACCTAGTATTCTCCTCCTTATTCCATTCCGCATAAATACGTGTGTTTATTGTAATTTAATTTACTTTAAGTTTGAAAATGATCAGCTTATGATCGAAACTCGAGTCACTGAACAATAAAGTGTGATATTAACAAAGAAACTGTTTTATTTAAAGTTTTAAAAAAAAATTACATTCGGCGATTAGAAAAATTGCAAAAAATTAATCTCTGCAGGAATTAGCTTGAAAATTTCAAAATCCATTTAAAATAAACATATTTTTGACATACCGTTAAAACAATTGACATATCACAGCTGGAAACAAATTGACAACACTCGAAACGTAAATTACAGAAAAGAAAATTACACTCAGCGATTAGAAAAATTGCAAAAAATTAATCTCTGCAGGAATTAGCTTGAAAATTTCAAAATCCATTTAAAAGAAACATATTTTTGACATCTTGTTAAAACAATTGACATATCACAGCTAGAAACAAATTGACAACACTCGAAACGTAAATTACAGAAAAGAAAATTACACTCGGCGATTAGAAAAATTGCAAAAAATTAATCTCTGCAGGAATTCGCTTGAAAATTTTAAAATCCATTTAAAATAAACATATTTTTGACATACCGTTAAAACAATTGCCATATCTCAACTGAAAACAAATTGACAACACTCGAAACGTAAATTAGAGAAAAGAAAATTACACTCGGCGATTAAAAAAATTGCAAAAAATTAATCTCTGCAGGAATTCGCTTGAAAATTTCAAAATCCATTTAAAATAAACCTATTTTTGACATACCGTTAAAACAATTGCCATATCACAGCTGGAAACAAATTGACAACACTCGAAACGTAAATTAGAGAAAAAAAAATTACATTCGGCGATTAGAAAAATTGCAAAAAATTAATCTCTGCAGGAATTAGCTTGAAAATTTCAAAATCCATTTAAAATAAACCTATTTTTGACATACCGTTAAAACAATTGCCATATCACAGCTGGAAACAAATTGACAACACTCGAAACGTAAATTAGAGAAAAGAAAATTACATTCGGCGATTAAAAAAATTGCAAAAAAATAATCTCTGCAGGAATTAGCTTGAAAATTTCAAAATCCATTTAAAATAAACATATTTTTGACATACCGCTAAAACAATTGCCATATCACAGCTGGAAACAAAATGGCAACACTAAAAACTTCTAAAAATTCAGTTGTAAATAATTAATGTTTTTGGTTTAAGTTTACGAATTTATGTTTAGTTACCTTTAATTTGATCTGTGGGGGTGTCGGATCTAAAAAGCGCGGTTTCGTGGCGCGACCCCACGCTGAAAAAGATCTGAACCGTCGTGGGGAGGTCCATGGGCAGACGACTGCAAGGAGCGAACTCATCGCTCAAGACCCCCCGTCTTCTTCTGCCTCCTTGCACTCAGCATCCCTCTTCTCATCACTACTCCAACTATTCTCCTGGAAAAAAAAGAAACAAATAAATAATCCATTTTTTTGCGTCCGCGCCCACGGACTTAAAATTGGCATTTGTTGTTGCGCAAGTACATTTTCTGAAGGGTCTTGAAGGGATCTTTACGGTGATGTATAGAAACCCCGAATCGAACCAGTGGTTTTTTCAGAAAATCATTTTTGAACAACAGTAAAACGGTTTTTCGGGTTTTCGTCAAAAATGAAAAATCACCAATTTTAATTGAATCCTACTAATTTGCACACAAAAAGCACAGATTTGAAAACCGCGTTCGATTAGAATTCTTCGTTTAGCCGCTAAGGCTGTTAAAAAAAATGAAAAATCGACTTTTGTTTAGCCAATTTTTTTGTTAGTTTAGTTTGGAACACATTTTTCTCAGGCTAATACAACCAAACATTTTGTATTGTATAAACAAATATTTACGTAAAACAAACACACAGCCATCAAAATAATGCCAAATCGAATTTTATGACGTAAACAAACGCAAATGGATTGAATGCAGAAATTAAAAATCTGGCCTAAAATTGTAATCCTCTGAATACCATCCATCCATTACGATTAATGAGTGAAAAGTGTATTATGCACATACTCAAACATTTTTTGTATATGATTTTTTTTTCACCGGAATAAATACATTTTATGGTTTATTTTCAGTCGAACCAACAAAATCCATACATGGAATATTAATGTTTTGTAACAAGTGCAATTAAAAATGTATGTGGAAAACACGTACGGAGGGGAAAAAGTAAAGAGCTGCATGCATGCGATTCTCTCTGCTGACGTACATTGAATAATTTTTTTTTGTAATTATTTATAGCATACTGTTCTACATAATTTATTTAGGTCATATATTAACGTAACTAAAATACAAATAAGTGTTACTATACAGGGTGTCCCACGAGGTGTAGACAGCCGATATCTCGAAAACGGTTAGCCGTGTATAAGGAATCTTGATTTTTTGTTTTTGGAGTTGACCACGATGTCATTTGCTTTGTTACTTTCTCCGTTACGAAGTACGAGAAAGTATTGTGATCGTGATTTTTTTTTCAAAAATTTTTTTTACGGAAATATCCGTTTTGGGGTCCCTAGATGCCATTTCAACAATTTCTGGAAAAAAAAATTTTGTGTCTGTGTGTGTGTGTGTGTGTCTGTGTGTGTGTGTGTGTGTGTGTGTGTGTGTGTGTCTGTGTGTGTGTCTGTCTGTGTGCGCTGTATCTCAAAAACTAATGGAGCAATTGATATGAAACTTTGAACATACATCTTATTTGATAATCTGAAGAACTGAAAAGCTTTTGGTAAAATTTCGTACACCGGAAGTGGGTGTTTACCTTAAATGTTTTTTGTTTTTTGTCAATATTTTCTTAAATATGAAAAATATCACAAAAATATGTAAACAAACATTGAAGACAACACAGAAATGCAGATCTTTTGCTTGAAAATATTTTTCATAAAATCATTGCTATTCGAGAAAAAAATTATTATTAATTTTTCAATTTTTGGTTTATAATTATGAAACAGTAATAGTTACAGCAAATTTATGTGAATAATAATTGTAGAGAATGCTAAAATGAATAGCTTATAAAGAATAAGTTTTTTTCGAAATCCATTTAGTTTTTGAATAAACTGAGTTTTTGAATTTGATGTATAATTTTTCCATGTTTCATAATTTTGACGTTTTAAACGTCAGTTTCATCCGAGTTTACGCAACGCTCGATGTACATTGAAAATATGATTTTAATTGAAAATAAACCATGAAAGCGTAAATATAAATGATACCCACAAGTCGGAGAAAGTAACATGATGGCCACATCACCATTTTGTTAATATATCGTCGACAAAGCGGCAATACCGCCTAACCGCCATTTGGACCAAAATTGAGATTTCATATTTTTTCGAAAATAATTTTTTTGGTTATTTAATAATAATAGTAATAATATATTTACGGGATTCACCCTGTACATTTAAGTATTAATTAGAATATAAAATATGAAACAAAATATAAAATAAAATATAAATATAAAATATAAAAATACAAAAATTATTTTTCATATTCAGGAAAAACATACGTGCAAAAAGTGTTAGATCTCGGAAAAATTTGAAAAAATTTATGACAGTTCTTAATGATGGGGAAAAGCGTGTAAAGTAATAATTTTTCAAAAAAAAAAATTTTTTTGATCATTTGATGATTTTCGACATTTTTTTCATGGGAAAAAAATGTATGCAAAAAATGTTGGATCTCAGAAAAATTTGAAAAAATTCATGACAGTTCCTAATGACGGGAAAAACGTGTAGAGTAGTTATTTTTCCGAAAAAAAAATTTTGGTCATTTTATGATTTTCGACTTTTTTCAATAGGAAAAAAATGCATGGAAAAAATGTTGGGTCTCGGAAAAATTTGAAAAAAATCATGACAGTTCTTAATGACGGGAAAAACGTGTAGAGTAATTATTTTTCCGAAAAAAAAAAATTTATGATTTTCGACTTTTTTTCTATAGGAAAAAAATGCATGCAAAAAATGGGTCTCGGAAAAATTTAAAAAAATTCATGACGGTCCTTAATGATGGGGAAATACGTGTAGAGTAATTATTTTTTTGAAAATAATTGTTTTGGTCATTTGATGATTTTCGCCATTTTTTCCATAGGAAAAAAATGTTGGGTCTCGGAAAAATTTGAAAAAATTCATGACGGTTCTTAATGATGGGAAAAAGCGTGCAAAGTAATTATTTTTCCGAAAAAAAAATGTTGGTAATTTTATGATTTTCGACATTTTTCCCAAAGGAAAAAAATGCATGCAATAAATGTTGGGTCTCGGAAAAATTAAAAAAAAATCATGACGGTTCTTAATGATGGGGAAAAGCGTGAAAAGTAATTATTTTTCCGAAAAAAAAATTTTGGTCATTTTACGATTTTCGACATTTTTTTCATAAGAAAAAAATACATGCAAAAAATGTTGGGTCTCAGAAAAATTTGAAAAAAATTCATGAAGGTACCTAGTGACGGGAAAAACGTGTGGAGTAATTATTTTTTTGAAAATAAATTTTTTGGTTATTTTCCATATTCAGGAAAAAAAATGCATGCAAAAAATGTTGGGTCTCGAAAAAATTTGAAAAAATTCATGACGGTTCTTAATGATGTAAATGGTGTAAAGTAATTATTTTTCAGAAAAAAAAAATTTTGTAATTTTATGATTTTCGACATTTTTCCAAAGGAAAAAAATACATGCAAAAAATGTTGGGTCTCGGAATAATTTGAAAAAATTCATGACGGTTCTTAATGATAGGGTAAAGCGTGTAAAGTAATAATTTTTCCGAAAAAAAAATTTTTTGGGCATTTGATGATTTTCGCCATTTTTCTATAGAAAAAAAAGTTGGGTCTTGAAAAAATTTGAAAAAATTTATGACGGTTCTTAATGATGGGGAAAAGCGTGTAAAGTAAATATTTTTCTAAAAAAAAATGTTTCGGTCATTTTATGATTTTCGACATTTTTTCCATGGGAAAAAAATGTATGCAAAAAATGTTGGGTCTCGGAAAAATTTGAAAAAATTCATGACGGTTCTTAATGATGGGGAAAAGCGTGTAAAGTAATTATTTGTACATCAATATTTTCCCAGAAAGCGATAAATGAGTTTTTGTGCCTCTTTTCTCAAATTTGGTAAAAGTGAGATAGGCGGTATTGCCGCTTCACCGACGATATTTTTTTTTTTTTACGTCGACTACGTCATCTGCCACTACCGTATTTTTGTTTTGTTTATTTCTTATAAATAAATACAAAACTCAAATTTTATCATTAATTGTCATCATTAAGTAAATTATGTTCATAAAAAAAAAAACCTCAAGCGTGCCATGATTTTTTATTTTTTTAAATTTAAGTTGGTAACACACATTGAGGTTATGTTACTTGTGGCATGTTCCTACCGATAAATTCATTTGATGTGACAAATGACGCAGAGAAGTCGCAGGAAATTAAGAAAAAATAACTTTCAACTAGAAACATTTTTTGCTGATTGTTGTATACCATTGTGACCATGGAATAATTGTGACTTTTAGAAAGATATGACGTTTTGTATGTCAATTCCAACTAAAATTTAAAAAAATAAAAAATCATGGCACACTTGAGGTTTCTTTTTAATGAACGTACGATATATCTGATCAAAATGTTTAAATTGTTCTTTTCCGAATTAAAAATCAATTGACATTTATTTTGTTTACTGAAAAAATTGTTTGCGCGAATGATATTGAATATATTTTAATTTATGCGTAAGAATAATAAGGAGCATCATCGGTGTATAAAATTAGACCAGGAGCAGCTGGTCTGGGACGAGAGAAAGAGAGAGGGATATATAAAGGGGAGAGGGTCAATCGATATAGTTACAACAGTTTGTTTAATTAAAACTTCTGTAAATGGAATTTAACTCCTCATTTCTAGCAATCCAGGGTTTTCACTCGCAAGCCTCTTATATTCTTTTTAAATTCTACACATGTAAAATATAAATGTTAAATTTGGGCGTTCGTGTTTTGCCTAACGTTTGTTCTAGAAAATTAAAATACACTCATGGTCAAAAAAAAGCGCCACTCGAAAAATCGCGAAAAAACTCGATTTTTCAAACCGTTGTAACTTGGTTCAATTTGGTCGAAAATCGGTGAATCTTTCAGTTTGGGAAAGATTCCAGTTTTTAAGAATGTGTAGTTGATTTTGACCCCAAGTCCAACCCACCCCCCGTAACAACGCGATGAAAAAAAAAATGTTTTTTTTATGTAAAAAATTGTCCAACTTTGACAAGCTGTACCGTGCGCAAAAAAAAATCGGCGGGAAATTTCACCACAATGGCAGAAAAAATTAATCAATTTTCTTCAAATGCCTTAAAAATTCGAGTCGTTTCGATGATTTGGAGCAATGTTATGAATTTTTGAAAAAAAATATGACATTTTTCACTTTTTTGGCCATAACTTTTTTTTCTTCGGTGCTGTAATACATTTTTAATAACACAATTTTGACAATTAAATAAAACTGAGTAAGTGAGGTTGCCCACATTCTAATGCCTTGATGTGATTATTTTACGATTGAACATAGGCACTAACAATCATATGTTTTTCTTCATTTTAAAAGACTATCGACGAGCAGTCTCTCTGCCATCATAACACAAAAAACATTATAAAAGAATAAAAATCAGTTTTTAGTTAGCTCATAAAATTGACCACCTTTTGCCATTTTATTGCATGCGATTTCGGGTCACGTTTGCATAGAAGAGAATAATAACAGTGCATCGACTACAATTACGCGTATTCAACAGTTGGGCAATTATCTAAAGTAGATGGAGGTATATTAGGCTCGGTTTTGTTGGCAGCAGGTGTCCGCGTGTATGTGTTTATTGAAGCGTCTGCGGAGAATGGTAATTACGATTGCAATTAGAATGTGCTGGAGGTACCGATATAAACATCAACATCAACAGCACTCGCCGCACCATCATATTACGAACACACATGACCAAAGCGTGTCCTCGCATATTCGACTACTATTTAACATCATCCACCCACAACAACACACCGATAATCTTTATTGATTCACAATTAAAGGATCTAAATAATAAAATTTGAGGTAAACTTTTCTAACAATTTTTTTCTTACGTCCACCCGAACTAGCGTTATAAAATGATCAGATTGAAAAGTCTAAAAACGCATTTTAAATTTAATTCTTTAACATGAACGAGTAAATCAGAGTTTACATGAGCGATTTAAATAATAAAATTTTGGGAAACATTGTTTATACCTTTTTTGTGCTTTCCACTCAATTACGCTTAGACAACAGATGTCGTCCTCGAAGTGTATCTATCTTACTTTATTGAATTTTATTTTGATATTCACTGCAACTATTTGAAGCTTATCCAAAAAAAAAAACAAAGAAAACGTTAGTCTGACATAACTTTAAATATTACACTGTTTAAAGTGTTCTTTTGCCTTTTTGATTTGTTTATCATTGAAATTTAAAAATTCCTTTGTGCAAACTAAATTGAGTTTGAGTTCTCGACAAAACTATAACTAAGTGCTACACTGCAAACTTGAGCCGGATGTGACGTTGAACTTTTCACTCCGGGGCTTTCCCTTCAACGCAAAACCTGCACCTCCATTATTTACTTTCGGTCCTTTCAAAGTTACACAAAGTACACAAGGCCGGAAATGCTGTAAATTGTACACACAAATTATTATCAGCAAATTTTCTCCGCTCCATTAATAACTATAAAAAAACTACGACCGATGGTGATTAAAGAAATATTCTTAAAAAAAAACAAAAATGTAATTTTGCCCACTCCTTTAAAAACTAAGCTAGATAGCAATTAAATAAATATTTTAATGTAATAAAGGGGGGCCGCGGTGGCCTAGTGAGTAGAGCTCCTGCTCACGGGCCTCGTGGTCGTGGGTTCGAATACCATCCGTCACACCCGAAAATAAAACTTTCGGTATGATTTATTAAATCGACCACTTTACATAAATCGTACCGAAAGTAGTTATTTTCGCAACGATTTTGTTTCACTTTCGGAACGATTTCTATACTTTCGGGAGGGTTTTTGTTACTTTCGGGACGATGTAGGCGGCCTTGATAAAAACATCAACTTCGTATTTAATCATGACAGCGCTTGTCACATAACATTCGTGTGTGTTTTTGCTTTTTTGATATAAAAAACGGCTGCAGAAAAAATATTGTACGTAACTCGGCGCTCGCAGGAATCCAGGACTCGCCTACGGCTCGTCCTACTCATCTCGTAAAATATCAATTTCGGATTTTGTTACGTAAATTACTACATCATTGATTAATAAGCTACTGAAATGACCAGTGAAAAAAAAGAATACGTGAATTTGAATTGGGACATGAATACACCTACAATTTGCAATCAGCGTGTATTATCCAGTTTTAATTAGCGCAGTGCCATTGTTAATTTTACACCGGGCCAGAATGGAATTGCGTGGGTGGATGAATAATTTTGCGGGAGATAATCGGATGGACGAGGGTTCGGCCCAATCCTCTCGAGCGCCCTTAAAACGTCTAATTTATTTATATTCGCATGAATTTTTCAAAATATTGCATTCTGGATGGAATTGCTGACCGTTACAAGGATACCGACACGTTCACGTGGTGAATTACGTTTTATCAAGATGAAAATTCAAAATGTTTGCCTCATTTATTATTTCATATTATTCAGGGACGGTAATAAATTTAAACTATGCGATCAATTTGTGCCGCTTGGGATGTGAAATAGAAACATAAATTGAATAAACTGAATTGAAAATTCATGTAATTTTAAAACTTTAATTGAAGAAAACGAAATTTGCACCTCGCGGTTATTAAAATTCTAAAAAAATAATCACTCGCGGAATTGCCTTCAAAACTTCCAAAACTACTCGGAAATATCATATTTTTGACTTACTGCAAAACAGTTGATATCCCCAAACTGGAAACAAAATGGCGACGTTGTAAACTTGAATTTGAAGGAAATGAAATTTTCATCTCGCGATTATTAAAATTCTAAAAAAATAATCACTCGCGGAATTGCTTTCAAAACTTCCAAATCTACTTAAACAATTAACATCCCCAAACTGGAAACAAAATGGCGACGTATTAAACTTGAATTTGAAGGAAAAAAATTTGCATCTCGCGATTATTAAAATTCTAAAAAAATAATCACTCGCGGAATTGCCTTCAGAACTTCCTAAACTACTCAGAAATATCATATTTTTGACTTACTGCAAAACAATTGATATCCCCAAACTGGAAACAAAATGGCGACGTTCTAAACTTGAATATGAAGAAAATGAAATTTTCATCTCGCGATTATTACAATTCTAAAAAAATAATCACTCGCGGAATTGCCTTCAAAACTTCCAAAACTACTCAGAAATAACATATTTTTGACTTACTGCAAAACAGTTGATATCCCCCAACTGGAAACAAAATGGCGACGTATTAAACTTGAATTTGAAGGAAAGAAATGTGCATCTCGCGATTATTAAAATTCTAAAAAAATAATCATTCGCGGAATTGCCTTCAAAACTTCCAAAACTACTCAGAAATATCATATTTTTGACTTACTGCAAAACAATTGATATCCCCAAACTGGAAACAAAATGGCGACGTTGTAAACTTTAATTCAAGGAAATTAAATTTTCATCTCGCGATTATTAAAATTCTAAAAAAATAATCACTCCCGGAATTGCCTTCAAAACTTCCAAAACTGCTCAGAAATATCATATTTTTGACTTACTGCAAAACAATTGACATCCCCAAACTGGAAACAAAATGGCGACGTTTGAAACTTGAATTTGAAGGAAAGAAATGTGCATCTCGCGATTATTAAAATTCTAAAAAAATAGTCACTCGCGGAATTGCCTTCAAAACTTCCAAAACTGCTCAGAAATATCATATTTTTGACTTACTGCAAAACAATTGACATCCCCAAACTGGAAACAAAATGGCGACGTTTGAAACTTGAATTTGAAGGAAAGAAATGTGCATCTCGCGATTATTAAAATTCTAAAAAAATAATCACTCGCGGAATTGCCTTCAAAACTTCCAAAACTGCTCAGAAATATCATATTTTTGACTTACTGCAAAACAATTGACATCCCCAAACTGGAAACAAAATGGCGACGTTTGAAACTTGAATTTGAAGGAAAGAAATGTGCATCTCGCGATTATTAAAATTCTAAAAAAATAGTCACTCGCGGAATTGCCTTCAAAACTTCCAAAACTGCTCAGAAATATCATATTTTTGACTTACTGCAAAACAATTGACATCCCCAAACTGGAAACAAAATGGCGACGTTTGAAACTTGAATTTGAAGGAAAGAAATTTGCATCTCGCGATTATTAAAATTCTAAAAAAATAATCACTCGCGGAATTGCCTTCAAAACTTCCAAAACTGCTCAGAAATATCATATTTTTGACTTACTGCAAAACAATTGACATCCCCAAACTGGAAACAAAATGGCGTCGTTTGACACTTGAATTTGAAGGAAAGAAATTTGCATCTCGCGATTATTAAAATTCTAAAAAAATAATCACTCCCGGAATTGCCTTCAAAACTTCCAAAACTACTCAGAAATAACATATTTTTGACTTACTGCAAAACAGTTGATATCCCCCAACTGGAAACAAAATGGCGACGTATTAAACTTGAATTTGAAGGAAAGAAATGTGCATCTCGCGATTATTAAAATTCTAAAAAAATAATCATTCGCGGAATTGCCTTCAAAACTTCCAAAACTACTCAGAAATATCATATTTTTGACTTACTGCAAAACAATTGACATCCCCAAACTGGAAACAAAATGGCGACGTTTGACACTTGAATTTGAAGGAAAGAAATTTGCATCTCGCGATTATTAAAATTCTAAAAAAATAATCACTCGCGGAATTGCCTTCAAAACTTCCAAAACTGCTCAGAAATATTATATTTTTGACATACTGCAAAACAATTGACATCCCCAAACTGGAAACAAAATGGCGACGTTTGAAACTTGAATTTGAAGGAAAGAAATTTGCATCTCGCGATTATTAAAATTCTAAAAAAATAATCACTCGCGGAATTGCCTTCAAAACTTCCAAAACTGCTCAGAAATATCATATTTTTGACTTACTGCAAAACAATTGACATCCCCAAACTGGAAACAAAATGGCGACGTTTGACACTTGAATTTGAAGGAAAGAAATTTGCATCTCGCGATTATTAAAATTCTAAAAAAATAATCACTCCCGGAATTGCCTTCAAAACTTCCAAAACTACTCAGAAATAACATATTTTTGACTTACTGCAAAACAGTTGATATCCCCCAACTGGAAACAAAATGGCGATGTATTAAACTTGAATTTGAAGGAAAGAAATGTGCATCTCGCGGTTATTAAAATTCTAAAAAATAATCACTCGCGGAATTGCCTGCAAAACTTTCAAAACTACTCAGAAATATGATATTTTTAACATACTACAAAACAGTTGATATCCCCAAACTGGAAACAAAATGGCGACGTTTTAAACTCGAATTAAAGGAAACGAAATTTTCATCAATCAACAAATACTATGTTAATCCAGTGGCGGCTCGTTATATAGAGCCACGGAGCCATGGCACTACCTGTAGTTTCAAACTCAAAAATGGTTTGCAATTTAAAAAATTGGAAAATTGAGCAATTAACGATTTTTGAGACTAATTTACAATTTTCTTACTAAAATATTCTGCATTTTTTATTATTAAGCCTGTATTTTCCGATTTTTTGGATGTAAATTTTTGATCATTTGGCCTAAATATTCTTTATTTTGACCTCAATTTTACAATTTTCGACGTTTTGGTCCGCATTTTTGATGTTTCCCGCCAAATTTTTAATTATTAGATTTTTGACCTGTATTTTTAATTTCATGATCTTTTGCCCTAACTATTCTTTATTTTGTCCTAAATTTTCGCATGTTTGATTTTGCGGGCCGAATTTTTAATTATAGTTCCAATTTTTTTTTTATTGATTTTAGTTAAAATATCTATAACCTGAATATTTGATTTACGTGCGAGATTTTTTTATTTTTTTTCGGTATTTTCGAGTTTTGTTTGTTGAAATTTTCGATTTTTTCGTCTACATTTATTATCTTTAGGCCCGAGTTTCGATGTTTTCAAATTTTTAGCCAACATTGCAGATTTTAATTTTTTGTATCTTTTGCCCTAAATTTTTATTGATTTTCTTTTATTTGTCCGTTAAAATTTTTCTTTTAGTTTAGTTTAGTTTAGTTTATTTAATAAATAACAATTTGTGGATGTATACGTCAATTACAAATAAAATACTAATTTAATGTTGGTCCATCGTTTTTATTTTTAGGCCAAATTTTAGATTTTTGGTCTAAATTTTTTATCGTATATTTTAGATTTTTGGTCTATTTTTTAATCCTGTATTTTAGATTTTTTAATTTGGATTATTCATTTCATTTCGTATTTTTATTTTTATTTTTGGCTTATAATAATAATAATAATCTTTATTTCCGTTAGACTAAAAAATAGCATGGGATATGTCAAAATTAAAAAATAAATAAAATATAATGCAAATACAAATTAAGAGCAAAATACACTAGGTATATAAGTCACATAGTAATAACAAATACTAATACACATATTTTAAAAATCGCAGGCGAGAAACTCAGTGATTGAATAAAATGAATATTGTAATAAGAGGGATTTCACTTTCTTATTGAACAATTTATATTTTCGAACTCGGTGAGAAAATTATTTTTGGCAGCTAAAAGTGGTAAATTATTTTTTTTACTTGTATTTTCAATTTTGCGGTCTGCATTTTTATTTTTAGATCAGGTTATTTTTTATTTTTCTGCAGATTTTTTAGATTTGTTCCAAATTTTTGATTATTCGATTTGTTTGTTGAAATTTTGGATTTCTGGGTCTGCATTTTTTTATTTTTGACCTTTTGTCCTAAATTTAGGCGAAATATCGAAAACTCGGGCCTAAAGATGAAAAATGCAGCCAAAATAAATCGAAAATTTCAACAAACAAAACTCGAAAATACCGGAAATAAAATCTCGCATATAAAATCGATAATTCTTTATTTTGGTCTACATTTTTTATAGGTTTTCGATATTTCCGCATTTTCGATTTTCCTTTTTGGTCATTTTTTTTAAATTTTTGTCCTTCATTTTAGTTTATTTAAACCTGAATTATTTATTTTTACGCGAAAATTTTTGATTTTTTTACGAATTTTTTTTCGGGGGGGTGGTCAAAGTTTTTTATTTTTGTCCTTTAATTTAGATTTTGCCACCTAAATTTTTGAATTTTTTGACCTGTATTATAATAATAATAATATAATAATAATATATTTACGGGATTCACCCTGTACATTAAAGTATTAATTAGAATATAAAACAAAATATAAAATAAAATATAAATATAAAATATGAAAATACAAAAATTAAAATTACAATTTAAAATTTAAAAATTTAAAATTTAAAATTGCGACAACTTTGTATTCATTTGAGGTTATTTATTTTTTCATTTTATATTTTTTGTTATCGTGGGGTTCAATTTAAAAATGGGGTTTATTTTTAGATAAAATTAATTTACTTTGATATTTATCTGGAAAATATAGTCTCCGGGATTTATGTTAAGGAATTATTTAATTTTAAAATATTTGTAGGAATTTTGGATTTGTTTCATCAAACAATTTAGGTTTTTATCTGATCTAAACTTATTTGCTAAGTACAATGCTAGACTTAATTCATCATACGTTCAAAGCAGCGGCGGCTCGTGGATCTTTATAGAGGAGGCTACAATAGAGATGTCGCTGGTGCTGCACCACTCACTCGTATAGAGGAAGAAAATATTACGCTGATGTTTTGGTCAAATTTTCTTCCGTAGCCTTCTCGCTGAACATCCACGAGCCGCCGCTGGTTCAAAGGTTGTCCGAGAAAAACAAACAACTGAAAAACAACTGAAGGGCGAATTTCATTTCTTTATCTTATCCACACCAAACCTGAAATTTTTTCGAGATCTAGTCATCCATTCAATAATAATGATAATAATAATGGGCTTTATTATCCAACAGACATCAAGATGTCCAATAACAGGATAACATGACAAAATACAGCTAAAAACAAATTTTACATTAATGTAAGTATTTAAAATAAACAATAAAAATAGAAATAAAATAGAATAAAACTAAAATAAAAAGACACATCATCTACAAAACACATATTAGTATTGGTTACAAGAATTATCCTCTAAAAAAACAATTGATGGGAGTCAATTGTAAGCAATGCAGGAGATTTATTATTATTGATTAGTTTATACAATGTGTTTCAAATAGAAAGTAATCGCAGTCAGAGGCGGCTCGTTATATATAGAGCCAAGGAGCCATGGCACTACCTGTAGTTTCAAGGTCAGCAAGAATTTTTAATTCATTCTTAAAACACTCACTTTGGTCTAGGAAGATAAATCGTTCTTTGTTTCTTCAAAAAAGGAAGGGGCGTATTGAGGAAGTGGTTCTACCATCAACATATTCCACGAGCCGCCACTGTGTTAATCCCAAGAAATACCGTAACGCCGGAAATTATTTTATGCAGATTACTGGGGATCAACGTACCGGAAGGAAATTGTCAAGTGATGGACAAAAGGGGGGAAACGAACTATTTATTATTCCGGGCGGAGAGTGCGCGTGTAATGAATTTGCATATCCGTCGTAAAACCTACAGTTTAGTAAATGGATTGTTAATCCGGCGGCAGGAAAACCCGTTTTCTTTAAAGGGACTAATCCACCGCCCGTTTTCTTTTTTTATTTACTTACATCCACCGGAAATTTCCCCGCAGCATCAACAAGTAGACCACATGCCGATGGGCCAAAAAGAAATTCGCAGATGACCAAGTTATTTACATCCGGTTAGACGAGAAAACGGATGGATGTAATAAAAAAAAAACGATGTCAAAAAATGGACTTGTTTCGCGTAAAAAAATTGTGATGTGGCCATCATGTTACTTTCTCCGACTTGATGGTATTATAGCCATTTATATTTACGTTTTCATGGTTTATTTTCAGTTAAAATCATATTTTAAATGAGCGTTGTGTAAACTCGGATGAAACAGACGTTTAAAACGTCAAAATTATGAAAGACGGAAAAATTATACTTCAAATTCAAAAACTCAGTTTACTCAAAAACTAAAGGGATTTCGAAAAAAGCTTATTCTTTATAAGTTGTTCATTTTAGTATTCTCTACAATTATTACTTACATAAATTTTCTGTAATTATTATCGTTTTATAATTATAAACTAAAAATTAAAAAATATAAATAAATATTTTTTTCGAATAAAAATGATTTTATGAAAAATGTTTTCAAGCAAAAGATATTTATTTCTTTGTTGTCTTCAAAGTTTATTTAAATGTTTTTGCGATATTTTTCATATTCAAGAAAATATTGACAAAAAACAAAAAAGAGTTAAGGTAAACACCAACTTCCGGTGTACGAAATTTTACCAAAAGCTTTTCAGTTCTTCAGATTATCAAATAAGGCTTATTTTAAAAGTTTCATATCAATTGGTCTATTAGTTTTTAAGATACAGCGCGCACAGACAGACACACACAGACACACGCACAGACACAATTTATTTTTTTTCCAGAAATTGTTGAAATGGCATCTAGGGACCCCAAAACGGATATTTCCGCAAAAAAAATTTTTTTTTTAAATCACGATCACAATACTTTCTGGTACTTCGTAGCGGAGAAAGTAAAAAAATCGAAGTGAAAGAAGTAGACTTATTTCGCGTAATCATTTTTACCAATAAGAAAAAACGAACTCAAAGAAGTACTTATTTCGCGTAATCATTATTATCCAGGGGCGGCTCGTTATGTAGAGCCGAGGAGCCATGGCACTATCACTAATTTTAAGCTCAGCAAGGATTTTTAAATTATTCTAAATCCGAGGACTTTCCTTCGCTGAATTTCAAAATAATTGTACACAAACACAAATTGTTCGCATTATAAAGTTGTTCAATTGCCCAGAGCTTGAAAAAATATAACATTTGATTCCAGATTTACTCAAATTTAATTCTACTGTAAGATTCCTCAAAAATCCGAAGACTTCCCTTCACTGATTGTCAAAATAATTGCATGAGAAATCAAATTGTTAAAATTCTAAAATTGTTCAAATGTCTAAAACAAAAAAAATATATAAAAACAATTGCTACAAACGTGAAAAATTACAAATTTACTCAAAATTAATTCTACTACAAGATTCCTCAAAAATCTGAAAACTTTCCTTGGCTGAATTTCAAAATAATTGCACGAGAAAATAAATTGTTGAAATTCTGAAGTTGTTCAAATTCCTCAAAATTCTTTCGCTGAATTTCAAAATATTTACACTAGAACAAAAATTGTTTAAATTTTGAAATAGTTCAATTGCCTAGAGCTGAAAAAAATATAAAAACAATTGCCACAAACATTAAACTTTACAGATTTGGCTGAGATCAATTCCGCTTTAAGTTCCCATTAAAATCCAAACACTTTCCTTCACGAGATTTCTACAATTCTACTTTAAGATTCTATGAAAATAAGAAGACTGTAATTCGTGAGATTTTAAAATATTCAAAAATTTTGAAAATGTAAAAAATAAAAAATATAAAAACGTGAAACTTTCCAGATTTGCTTAAGATCAATTCTGCTTTAAGAATCCATAAAAAAACCAAAAACTTTCTCTCGCGAGCTTTCGATTTATTTCCGTAAGAAAACAAGCGGCTGAAATTCTGAAGTTTTGCGTTTTATCAAGGCTCAAAAAATATAAAAAAAAAATTGCAACAAACTTGAAATTTTCTAGATTTGCTTAAATTTTAAAAGTTTCCAGTGTGTTACAATTGTTTTTTAATTTTTTTTCACTCCGAAGAAGTGCAACTTAAAAAAATCTTAAGCGCTGTTCTCGGTCGGTTATCTTGAAAACCTGTGATGGGGTATTTTGAATTTTTCAGAGGATTATTAAGATTAATGTATTTTGAGTAAATTTGAAAAGTTTCAAATTGTGTTACAGTTGTTTTTGTATTTTTTTCTTCACTCCCAAGAAGTGCAACTTTAAAAAAATCTTAAGCGCTGTTCTCGGTCGGTTATCTTGAAAACCTGTGATGGGGTATTTTGAATTTTTCAGAGGATTATTAAGATTAATGTATTTTGAGTAAATTTGAAAAGTTTCAAGTTGTATTACAGTCAATTTTACTTTAAAATCCCATAAAAATAAAAAGACTATCCTTCACGAGAAAAATAAAATATTTGCGCGAGAACACAAATTGTTGAAATTCTTAAGTTGTTCATTTGCTTAGAGTTAAAAAAATATAGAAACAATTACCACAAACGTTAAACTTTCCATATGTGATTAAGATCAATTCTGCGTCAAGATTCCATAGAGATCCAAACACTTTCCTTCGCGAGATTTCGATTTATTTCCGCGAAAACACAACCGGCTAAAATTTTGAATTTGAGGGTTTTACCAAAGCTCAAAAAAATATTTACAAAATCGCAACAAACTTGAAGTTTTTTTGATTTGCTTAAGATCAATTCTACTTCAAATATTCATAAGAAACAAAAAAGACTGTCTTTCGCGAGATTTCGAAATATTTGCGTGAGAACGCAAATTCTTGAAATTCTGAAGTTGTTTTTGTCTAGAGCTCAAAAATATAAACACAATTGCCACAAACGTAAACATTTCCAGATTTACTCAAAATCTATTAAAATCCAAACACTTTCCTTGGCTACATTTCAAAATAATTGCACGAGTACATAAAACTGTTGAAATTCTGAAGTTGTTCAATTGCCGAGAGTTCAAAAAAATATAAAAACAATTGCCACAAACGAGAAACTTTCAGATTTGCTTAAGATCGGTTCTGTTGTAAGATTCCATAAAAATCGAAAGACTCCTTCGCGAGATTTCGATTGATTTTCGCGAGAACACAACTGGCTGAAAATTTTTGCATTTTATCAGAGCTTAAAATATATTTTAAAAAATTGCAACAAACTTGAAATTTTCTGGATTTGCTTAAAATTAATTTTACTTCGAGATTCCATAAAAATCAAAAGACTGTCGTTTGCGAGATTTCGAAATATTTGCGCGAGAACACAAATTGTTGAAATTCTGCAGTTATTCAACTGCCTAGAGCCCAAAAAAAACTTAAAAACAATTGCCGCAAGCGTGAAAATTTCGAGAGTTACTCGAAAATAATTCTACTACAAGATTCCTCAAAAATCTGAAAACTTTCCTTGGCTGAATTTCAAAATAATTGCACGAGAAAATAAATTGTTAAAATTCTGAAGTTGTTCAAATTGCCTAGAGCTTTTCGTTTTTATTTGATTTTTTTAATGCTTCTGTAAAGGTTTTCAATTTCAATTATCGTTAGTTTTTTTTTTTTTCTTAAAAAGAAGGCATTAAATTGTAGGCTAAGTGGCTCTACCATCAAAATGTTCCACCAGCCGCCACTGTTATTATCAATTAAAAAAAAATCGAAGTGAAAGAAGTAGACTTATTTCGCCTAATTATTATTATCAGTAGGAAAAAAATCAAATCCAAAGAAAAAAAAATCGAAGTGAAAGAAGTAAACTTATTTCGCCTAATTATTATTATCAGTAGGAAAAAAATCAAATCCAAAGAAAAAAGATCGAAGTGAAAGAAGTAGACTTATTTCGCCTAATTATTATTATCAGTAGGAAAAAAATCAAATCCAAAGAAAAAAGATCGAAGTGAAAGAAGTAGACTTATTTCGCCTAATTATTATTATCAGTAGGAAAAAAATCAAATGCAAAGAAAAAAAATCGAAGTGAAAGAAGTAGACTTATTTCGCCTAATTATTATTATCAGTAGGAAAACAATCAAATGCAAAGAAAAAAAATCGAAGTGAAAGAAGTAGACTTATTTCGCCTAATTATTATTATCAGTAGGAAAAAAATCAAATGCAAAGAAAAAAAATCGAAGTGAAAGAAGTAGACTTATTTCGCCTAATTATTATTATTATTATCAGTAAAAAAATCGAAGCCAAAGAAATAGATGAATTTCGCGTAATCATTATGTTAATGAATATTGCGAGCAGAAAAATTGTTGAAGTTTAATCACGACGCGTTTCCCGGCGCATCCACCATTTGTGCGAGTTGATTAAATCCCGTCGGAATTGCATCAGATAAAACTCGACGGAAGATTGAATTTAATTAATCGAAACGTGTGTTCATTGTGAAATCCACAACATTCATTTGCACGGTATTAATTAACACTAAACCCCCGAAATCGACACGAATAACTGTTAACGCATTTGCGCGATGTTCTCGGGTAATTTCGTAAAAATAAAACGGTTTACTGAATCCAATTATAACGAAATGTTTAAAAATCTGTACGTGCTTTACAGACCGCACGTCCTATTAAATATTAAAGTTTTAATCCTTACGGTTTGATCCAGTAACGAAATTAATGATAATTTTTTTAATTTAATTATTTATTACGGAAACGCCATTTTTATATCGTGTGAGCCACAAAATTTTGTTTCAGAGTAGACTGCGAGATAAATGAGGTGTGTCGCATATTATTACGTCATGAGACTAGAATTGGATTAAAAAAAAAATCTCAGACATGACTGCTATGTTTCTCTCTCTCTCAGGCCAACTCAGTAACAAAATTATGTGGCTCTTGCGTTATATTACAAAACAATACATTGCATGCATACGTGATTAAATACAGACATGAACTGTAAGAAATTTTAATGTCTTAATATTTAGGATTGTTTCGCAACTTCAAAGAATCACTTTTTTCGATAATTTTTTATATGAAAGTACAACATCTCAGGAATATCCTGTGAAAATTTCGAGTCGATCGGAGTGAAACTCGCCGAGTTATCGGTTATTTCATAATCGTGTTCGGAGGCCGTCGAAAGCGCTCGACGCAGCGTTTTTCTCAAAACTACTTTTTCGAAGTCGGTGTGTAACATAACTCAAAAAATAATGCAGCGATCTTGATGAACTTTTGCAGACATTTTTTATATGATAAATACTGGCGGATGAACGAACGTTTTTATAAAAAAAAAAATACTATTTTTTACGGGCTGATTTTTTATGTGAAAATGGTACCTCTAAATTCAAAACTGCGCCAAAAATCGAAAATCGCATATTTTTCAATATAATTTCGTTCATTTGCCCAAAAAACTAATATATTAAATAAATCACTTCGATTTTTTTTATTTCAAGTAACTCAACGAGGCCAGGAATTACGCACCGCACGACGCCTTTTTTTTGCAGCGCCTCCGACGAACCGCCACCATGGGAAAAATAATGAATATTTTTTTACAAAAAAATTCTAATATACTGTTCAAAGTATGTACAAAAAGAATTAAATCATTATAATCACTCAGAACTGAGAAAAAAAATCGCAAAAATCTGCCTTTTTTCGGCCTCTTAAACCATCCTGCCCCCTTAAGCCAGATTCAACAAATATTATTAACTCGAACTTCTGGTTAAAACGAGAAAATAATTTGTCCTTAACGTGAAATTGATAAGAGATTTTAATGATTTAAACTTGTACGGAAAATTGCCCCGAACGAGAAAATAATATATTTTTTGCGTTAACGTGAAATTGATAAAGAACTCGAATATTGGATGAAACATCCTTTAAAGCGACTTTAAAGGTCTGATTTGATCGAATTTCAGGCGATCCATCCGGCCGCGCTTATTTTCGTGATCCGATTTCCCGATATTAACTTTTAATGATGTTTGCCGAATGAAGAAGAAAATACGTCAAGTGTCCCCGGGCAACGTGCGCGAATCGAAGAGAAATAATTCGACGAACGGATCCGCGATTTCAATCGTTTGCGTGCGAACGTCTCAAATATTTACAATAAAACACTTTACTCACTTTTGCCGGGCCTCAATATCCAATTAATTCAATTGTTTCGGGGTTTATTGCGCCTTTGGAGGACAATCATGAAAGACGTTATCAGAGAGAGAGAGAAAGAGAGAGAGAGATAATATATTTGTTGACGTATCACATCTGTATTTAGCAGCAACGTGAATAAAACTGTATTATTATTATTATTATTATTATTATTGACACACTTTTACAAATTGACCATACATTATTAGTAATAGTAATACAATTTGTTAAAACTCAATTTACCATAGAGCTACAAATGGTCATTGACCTAAGTCTTTCAACCATTTTGGTATCAATGCGTCCAACAACTAAACGAATCTTAAATTTAATTTGGATATGGAATAAAACAGTTTCTACTTTGTTTGTAACACTTTGATTTATTCGTTTGATTGCAGTTCCGGCATCTCAGCTAGCCATGATTAAAACTAAAGCCTTTATACTAAATCAAAGTGTTATATAAAATTTATAACGAAGTAGAAACAAATATTATTGCGCCTGTAGTTTGCCTCTTCGAATTTTGTCTTTAAGGATAATCATAAAAGACGATATCAGAGAGAGAGAGAGAGAGACATTTATTGAGAGAGTAAAAAGTGTTTTATTCTATATAAAAGCATATATATAGAAGTAGAAACAAACATTAAATTTAATTAATGAAAAGCTTTTAAATTTAAAAATCAATGTAAAAATAAATTCATACGTTATTACTACCAAAAATTTTCTTCTTTGTTAAGTTCATTTATAAATACTTAATACGATTTTAAAGTGTGTATTCAACAATAAAAACTGCCCCCATCAATCAATCAATCATTCGCATAAATAATATAACCAACAGCAACGTTTCCAATCGATTAAGTCGTTTAGTCCACAATCCCAAACCGAGTAATCTGAAGTATATACAGTGTTGACGATAAATATTGATCATAAATTTTCATGCAATCAGTCTTTCCCATCTAATTTATTGATGAACTTACCTGCTCGATTTAGACCTACCCCCCCAACCCACCCCCCCGCACACCCTCTCTCGCCGTCCTGAAATAAATTTATATTACGTGCCCACAAATTGGACCGACTCCGAAGTAAGCTATCGCCTCTGCAAATTTTAATTATAACTTATGTTTACCGTCGCAATTTCCTTTTGCGAGCGTGTAAAACCAAAAACTGTATACAGGGTATACGTTCGAACGCAACCCTTTTAACACGGTCCACGTAGGGGAAACTGTGCGACGTGAATAATATGATTTAGAATCGTACGATATTGTAAACGATAATATTAAGGACGATCTGCAACTTTAACACAAGCCACTGAGACCAATGGAAATGGTTGGCCAAAAACATCGTAGAAAAAAATCGTTAAAAATTATCCTCAATGGCCGAAGTATAGCTAATTCAAAATCAATTTGGTTTTTGTAAATTTAACAATTTTCAATAAAGATATGAATTTTTGAAAATTTTAGTTTTATATTTTTGAGCAATTAAATGAAAACATCGCAAAAAATATATAAAACGCGCAGACAAAATTTAATAAAAAATCATCCTCAGTGGCCGAAGTATAGCTAATTCAAAATCAGTTTGGTTTTTGTAAATTTAGCCATTTTTAATAAAGATATGAATTTTTGAAAATTTTAGTTTTATTTTTTTGAGCAGTTGAATGAAAACATCGCAAAAAATATATAAAACGCGCAGACAAAATTTAATAAAAAATCATCCCTAGTGGCCGAAGTATAGCTAATTCAAAATCAATTTGGTTTTTGTAAATTTAACCATTTTTAATAAAGATATGAATTTTTGAAAATTTTAGTTTTATTTTTTTGAGCAGTTGAATGAAAACATCGCAGAAAAAATATGAAACGCGCAGACAAAATTCCATAAAAAATCATCCTCAATGGCCGCAGTGTAACTAATTCAAAATAATTTTGGTTTTTGTAAATCCAACAATTTTCAATAGAGATATGAATTTTTGAAAATTTTAGTTTTATTTTTTTGAGCATTTAAATGAAAACATCGCAAAAAATATATAAAACGCGCAGACAAAATTTAATAAAAAATCATCCCCTGTGGCCGAAGTATAGCTAATTCAAAATCAATTTGGTTTTTGTAAATTTAACCATTTTTAATAAAGATATGAATTTTTGAAAATTTTAGTTTTATTTTTTTGAGCACTTGAATGAAAACATCGCAGAAAAAATTTAAACGCGCAGACAAAATTCCATAAAAAATCTTCCTCAATGGCCGCAGTATAACTAATTCAAAATAATTTTGGTTTTTGTAAATCCAACAATTTTCAATAGAGATATGAATTTTTGAAAATTTTAGTTTTATTTTTTTGAGCATTTAAATGAAAACATCGCAAAAAATATATAAAACGCGCAGACAAAATTTAATAAAAAATCATCCCCTGTGGCCGAAGTATAGCTAATTCAAAATCAATTTGGTTTTTGTAAATTTAACCATTTTTAATAAAGATATGAATTTTTGAAAATTTTAGTTTTATTTTTTTGAGCACTTGAATGAAAACATCGCAGAAAAAATATAAAACGCGCAGACAAAATTCCATAAAAAATCTTCCTCAATGGCCGAAGTATAGCTAATTTAAAATCAATTTGGTTTTTGTAAATTTAACAATTTTTAATGGAGATATGAATTTTTGAAAATTTTAGTTTTATTTTTTTGAGCATTTAAATGAAAACATCGTAGAAAAAAATATAAAACGCGCAGACAAAATTCCATAAAAATCATCCTCAGTGGCCGAAGTATAGCTAATTCAAAATCAATTTGGTTTTTGCAAATTTAGCCATTTTTAAAGGAAATATGAATTTTTGAAAATTTTTGTTTTATTTTTTTGAACTTGAATGAAAACATCGCAGAAAAAATTTAAACGAGCAGACAAAATTACATAAAAAATCATCCTCAATGGCTGAAGTACAGCTAATTCAAAATCAATTTGGTTTTTGTAAATTTAACAATTTTTAATGGATATATGAATTTTTGAAAATTTAAGTTTAATTTTTTTGAGCACTTGAATAAAAAAGCCGCAGAAAAAAATATAAAACGTGCAGACAAAATTACATAAAAAAACATCCTCAATGGCTGAAGTACAGCTAATTTAAAATCAATTTGGTTTTTGTAAATTTAACAATTTTTAATGGATATATGAATTTTTGAAAATTTTAGTTTTATTTTTTTGAGCACTTGAATAAAAACGCCGCAGAAAAAAATATAAAACGCGCAGACAAAATTCAAAAAAAAATCTTCCCAATAGCCGAAGTATAGCTATTACAAAATCAATTTGATTTTTGTAAATTTAACAATTTTTAATGGATTTTTTAAAAATTTTAGGTTTATTAAAAAAAAACGCATGTAGTGCTGAAACCATATTATATTATTTGGAAGGCCAAGATCATTGTTTGTAAAAATTTTTGCTACAAGCGCTGGAACAAGGTCATTTTGCAAAAACTCTAAATATCGGGTTCTCACCTTCAATTGTCCTTTACTCGAAAAATTTCAATATTTTGGCAATGGCAATATTTTTATACTGCCAGTTCAACAATGAAAAGATCTCTCACAATCAAGAACAAAAATAGGGGGTTGCCATTTAAAAACAAATTGGATGACGTCATTACTCAAAAACAAATGACGACTGAAAATGCGTATTTTTATCAAATAAAATCGACCTATTGGAGGATTTTTTCCAAAAAATATTTTATTTCGGTTTTACTGAATATATACCATACTTTAGGCGCGCACTGTATACGAAAAATTTATATGCGAAAATATTTTTACGAAATTTTTCGAAACAACCGTTTTTATAAATAAGAAATTAAAGCATTTATCAACTGGTCATTATTGATGCAACAAAATGTATAAATAAATAATTTTTTTAATACCACCGATCGACCATTTTCAACGTAATAAATAAATTTTGATGTAATAAATGATTGATGGAACAAATTTTACGAATTGGAATTATTTCATGCAGGGATTTATATGTGATAGTCTTTATTTATTTAAATATAGTTATTTTCGTTACAAAGAATTTTATAAATAAAAAATGTTGATGGAATGAAATGTATAATTAAAATTTTCGGCATAAAGAAATAATTAAATTGAGAACATTTTAATTAGTAAACAAATAAGAATAAATGGCTGAAGGACTCCGGTCGATGGCCATTGTATTTATTATTTATTATGTATTTAGTAAGTACAATAAACGTTTATTATTATTATTTATTATTATTAAGAATAAATTATATTCGATAAAATGAATTTAAAAAATACATTTTTTTCGATGCATTGAATTTTATAATTACGAAATTTTCGATGTAAACAAACAATTAAATGTAGTGTTGGTATTTAGTACTTGTATTAAAAAAAATCTATGAATCAAAATTTCTAAATGAGTTATTTTCGGTACAACCAATTTTATAAATGAAAAATATTTGATGGAATGAATTGTATAATTAGACAATTTTCGGTGTAGAGAAATGATTAAATAGAGAATTTTTAAACTGATATTTCGTACATGGATTAAAAAAATTCTAGTTGAATTATATTTGATAAAACGAATTTTATAAATGAAAAATATTTTATGGAATGTTATGCAATGAATTTTATAATTACAAAATTTTCTAAACTGATGAATTTAAAAATTCCGTACATCTAAATTTGAGACAACGAAATTTATAAATGAAAAAGTTTTATGGATTCGATTTCACAACTACGAAATTTTCGGTGTGATGAATTAAATACATTGAGTGGAATAGCAAACGGTGTTGACGAAACTGCAGTCAAACGGATAAATCAAAATGTTTTTTTTACTCCATATAATAATGATCAGTTAAAAAATTAGAAAAATTATTTTCTTTTAATTTATTTATTTATTTATTATTAAACAGGTAATCCCAATAATACAAAATTAGAAACAAAAACTAACATACAAATTAAATTAAATTTAAATCGCGAGAAAACAAATTAAAATCTAAAACTCGAACGAAAAGTAATAAAATTATTTCTAAACAAATCTAAATTATACCTAACACAAAGTACATTAGCCATATGCATTAATCTATTTTTGATACATTTAAATATCATAAATTTGATTGCATTTGTTGCAAGATATTCATCCTTTGGTGCTTTTGAAAGGAATTTATTTATATATTTTTTCTCGAGTGCTTAAAAAATATAAAAACAATTTCCAAACACTTAAAATTTTCTAAGGCTGATTAAACAAAACTTTACTCCATTTTCGGTGAAAATGCAAGAAAATTTAAACTTACAAAACGGCATCTTGGCGGTTAGGATGTAACTTGGATGATGTTTCTTTGCTTCCCTTGGATTGATGGAGGCGGAATGGAGTGGAAAAACACAAACACCAACACACACTAAATTTTGAAGATGTATCGCAACACGACGGGCACTAAAACTTTCGAAAAATAACTATTCCGAACCGGAACGTACACGTTTCTTCGCGAGGGCGACCTCAGACTGAATTGATATCAACAGGTGCGCCGCGGACTAGTGATAAGAATTTAATCTCGTTCCGGGCGAGAGCAAAAAAAAAACGAATATTTTGATTATCTTGAATCGCCCGGGGCAAATTAAAAACTGGTCGAATTTTAAAACGGGTGTCGTTGTAAGATGTGGAAAATTAGAAACACTGCTAATTATAAATATACTTCACGATGTTGATATTTGTTTTAATAAAAAAACAAATTTATGATTTAAGATAATGTAAAACCCTAGAAACATTATCACCGTAAGATACATACAACAACAACGAGTTTCAATAATCTTGCATAATACAATTTTCCCAAACAACTAACGAAATATAACTTCAGGCGCTAAGTCGAAACAATTAAAACATGTCTTCGCCGAGGCGGGAGACGCGGATGTAATATAAGTTGCGGGCGGAGGTGGCGGCGGGGATGAAAATTAATGAAAGACACCACCCCTTTGATGCGTACGTACGATAATTAAAGGAAACCCCATCGCTGTTCCAATGTAATTGTGCATGTGTTTCTTCTTGTTTTGCAGCAGGAAATTAGATTGAGCACCAAACGTGCGTGACAATGTACGCGGAGGGAATTTATTGATCACCGCATTCGCAAATGAGGTCAATGTAGAAAAATTATCTGTCTTTATAAATATATTATTTTAAATGGATGACAAAACTACAATACAAAAATGATTGTAGAAACGCCATCATCAACTCCAACTACCCTGATGAGACCTAGAAGGTCGAAACCGGTCTGTAGGTATTCTGATGGGGAAACAATATATTTCTATTTTGCGTCTAAAACGGAGTCATTAACGCACTCATTTGGGTTCGTTAAAGGCTCGCTCAGTGCGGTAATATCAATTTTTCAAGGTTGGCACCGTTGAAATTCAGAGCCGTCAACCTGTGCTAAATTTTTGGGCGAGTTGAAATGTCAATTATCAGTGTTACCAACAACCATACAATTTTTTTTAATATGTGTGGGCAATTCTTTTTATTTCGAAATGGAATAAAAGGGGCAAAATAGAAAAAAATACTGTAAAAAACTCGTTCATAAGACCTATTTTGCACTTGTCCATTAGAAAACTCCTCGCTACGCCCGTCGTTTTTTAAACTTAAAAAATGTGCTTATTGAAATCGTTTTTTTAATATACTATTAATGTTTAAAAATGATTGTATTGAGAGAATCCGAAACTGTGCAACTAGCAGCGCCCCAATCTAGCAAGATGGAGCTTGCAGTTTCGATCCCAGGCGGAAACATGTTCACACTTTTGATCCAATTATATACGAATAGTATTTGCTATTGCGAATGACTATTACGTCCACAGAAAACTTCTCGATTAAATCGAACTGAACTTTAATTACAATTGAATCATTAAATCTGCGGGTCGCCGAATTCTAGTTTCAATTATTTACAACGGGCGTAGGCGAACGTAATCGTATTTCAGGGCATTAAATGCCCTTTTTGCGCCCCTCCTCAAATTGGGTATTTTACTCCGAACGGTTGTTCCAATTTAAACTTTTCGGAAAGGATTCCTCGCCGGACATCCGCGCAAACAAAAGCTAATTCAAAAGTTATTATTACCGAATATTATGTACAATGGTCACGTCTGGAGGGATATAAGCAATAACAGTATATTATTATACAAGTTTTATCGCGCGAGATTAAGTTTAGAACACGACTCACTCATAGCAATCTTGAAAAAAAAAACAGTTGAAGGTAATTTTGAAAATAGAATCGCTACTAGCAGTTTGCTTACTTATTGGTGGATAGCTCTACTCACAACTCAACAAAAAAAATATCCTTTATTACAATCTTTAGACAGAACTCTACAATTGATATATTCATGCATAATAATCACCATTTTCCCATCAGACTATACCAGTGGCGGCTCGTGGAACATTTTAATGGTAGAGCCACTTAGCATACAATATATCCCACCGTCTCCTTTTTGAAGTCATTGAAAACCTTTACTTGTTGCAGAAGCTTTAAAAAAATGTGTAAACAAAGATGCAAAGTACCCTGCATTAAATATGTAATACCGTTCCTCGTCCACGTTAAAAAAAAATGGTAATGTTGCCATCATGTTACTTTCTCCGACTTGATGGTATCACTTATATTTACGCTTTCATGGTTTATTTTAAAGTTAAATCATATTTTAAATGCACATCGAGCGTTTTGTAGACTTACATGAAACTGACGTTTAAAACGTCAAAATTATGAAAGATGGAAAAATTCTACTTCAAATTCAAAAACTCAGTTTACTCAAAAACTAAATAGATTTCTAAAAAAACTTATTCATTTTGACATTCTCTACAATTATTATTGACATAAATTTGCTTTAACTATTATCGTTTCATAATTATAAACTAAAAATTAAGAAAAATTTAATAATTTTATGAAAAATATTTTCAAATAAAAGATATTCATTTCTCATCACTGTCTTTAATATTTGTTTAAATGTTTTTGTGAAATTTTTCATATTTGAAGAAATATTGGAGAAAAACAAAAAAAAACAGTTAAGGTAAACACCCACTTCCGGTATACGAAATTTTACCAAAAGCTTCTTAGTTCTTCGGATTATCAAATAAGACTTATGTTCAAAGTTTCATATCAATTTCTTCATCAGTTTTTGAGATGTGCTGTCTGTGCACAGACGCAGACACAAAAAAACATTTTCCAGAAATTGTTGAAATGGCATCTAGGAACCCAAAAACGGATAATTACGTAAAAAAAAATTTTGAAAAAATTTTCACGATCACAATACTTCGTAACGGAGAAAAAAAATATTTAAAGAAATGGTTGAAATGGCATCTAGGTACCCCAAAACGGATATTACCGTAAAAAAAATTTTGAAAAAATTTTCACGATCACAATACTTTCTCGTACTTCATAACGGAGAATGTAAAAATTTCCAGATATTGTTGAAATGGCATCTAGGAACCCAAAAACGGATATTTCCGTAACAAAATATTTTTAAAAAATTTTCACGATTACAATACTTCGTAACGGAGAAAGAAAATATTTCCAGAAATTGTTGAAATAATAATAATAATAATAATAATAATAATTTATTCATGCCAGAAACTTAAAAGTTTTACATAAGTCAAAAAAGAGAAACACTGACAATTGTATAAATGTATAAATAAATACAAGGCAGGCTAGTATTTGAATGAAAAGAAAAACATTGCATAGACACATTAAAATTATGGCATCTAGGGACCCCAAAACGGATATTTCCGTAAAAAAAAATTTGGAAAAAATTTTCACGATCACAATACTTCGTAACGGAGAAAGAAAATATTTCCAGAAATTGTTGAAATGGCATCTAGGGACCCCAAAACGGAAACTACCGTAAAAAAAATTTTTGAAAAATTTTTCACGATCACTACTTTGTAACGGAGAAAGAAAATATTTCCAGAAATTGTTGAAATGGCATCTAGGGACCCCAAAACGGATATTTCCGTACAAAAAAATTTTTGAAAAATTTTTCACGATCACAATACTTTCTCGTACTTCGTAACGGAGAAAGTAAAAATTTCCAGATATTGTTGAAATGGCATCTAGGGACCCCAAAACGCATATTTCCGTAAAAAAAAAATTGAAAAAATTTTCACGATCACAATACCTTCTCGTACTTCGTAACGGAGAAAGTAAAAATTTCCAGATATTGTTGAAATGGCATCTAGGGACCCCAAAACGCATATTTCCGTAAAAAAAAAATTGAAAAAATTTTCACGATCACAATACCTTCTCGTACTTCGTAACGGAGAAAGTGAAAATTTCCAGAAATTGTTGAAATGGCATCTAGGGACCCCAAAACGCATATTTCCGTAAAAAAAAAATTGAAAAAATTTTCACGATCACAATACCTTCTCGTACTTCGTAACGGAGAAAGTGAAAATTTCCAGAAATTGTTGAAATGGCATCTAGGGACCCCAAAACGGATATTTCCGTAAAAAAAAAATTGAAAAAATTTTCACGATCACAATACCTTCTCGTACTTCGTAACGGAGAAAGTGAAAATTTCCAGATATTGTTGAAATGGCATCTAGGGACCCCAAAACGCATATTTCCGTAAAAAAAAAATTGAAAAAATTTTCACGATCACAATACCTTCTCGTACTTCGTAACGGAGAAAGTGAAAATTTCCAGAAATTGTTGAAATGGCATCTAGGGACCCCAAAACGGATATTTCCGTAAAAAAAAAATTGAAAAAATTTTCACGATCACAATACCTTCTCGTACTTCGTAACGGAGAAAGTGAAAATTTCCAGATATTGTTGAAATGGCATCTAGGGACCCCAAAACGCATATTTCCGTAAAAAAAAAATTGAAAAAATTTTCACGATCACAATACCTTCTCGTACTTCGTAACGGAGAAAGTGAAAATTTCCAGAAATTGTTGAAATGGCATCTAGGGACCCCAAAACGGATATTTCCGTAAAAAAAAATTTTCAAAAAATTTTCACGATCACAATACCTTGTCATTTAAAAAAAAAAAAAAAAAACAGAAAACAATTAAACAAATTTGTAGTTCAATTTTCTGTGTCTTACCTGCTTAGCCATACGGCGAGTACAACACTTATTTATTTATTTATTTATTTATTTTATTTTATTTATTAAAAATAAAATAAATAAATAAACACTTTGCTGAAAGAATTTGCCAAATTTGGTCATCCGTTCAAGTTATTCTCAAAAAAACAATGGAAGACGCACGCACATTTTTTGTCCTATCTACATTTATTCAATGAGTACAACATATTTCCGAGCGACTTTTTAAAAACAGCTGTTTTGTTCAATTGTCTTCTTAAAACCACAAAACAATTAAACAATGAATTTAATTGATTTTTTTTTATAAATCTAAACGGTGAGTGCAATACTTTCCTGGAAGAATTTTCAATATCTGTTTATCCGTTCAAGAGTTATCCTCAAAGACCAGAAAACAATTGAATAATAAATTTATTTGTTCGTTCTTATCTGCATCTATTAGACGAATACCTTCTGTACACTTGACTGTGTGTGCCCTTGAAGCGAATTCCTGAAGAGAATAAATTTTTAGAATTTTTCAAATCGTTGCATTTTTTTGTTTTGTTATCCACGCACGGCCGACGGCGCAGCGCAGCGGAGCCGTCGTTTGTCACCGGTTACGTTGGTCAATTTTAATGGGATACGCTCAGACGACGAGGCCGTCTTTCGTCACCAGTAACTTTATTAAATTTGAAAGAGTCAAAAATTAAAAATTAATAAAATAAATTTTTCCAAATTTTTTTTTTACAAGACAATTTTAACTTTAGCCTAGGAAAACTAGATTTTAGCTAAAATCTGAAATGCACCGTCGTTTTATGTATTTTCGGCTTTTAAACGAAATTCGTCAAGTGATAAATTTTTTAGATTCTTTTAAATATGATGAAAATATTTTTCGTTTTCCCAGTTGAAGTTTGGATTGTTGCCGTTTTGTTTCCAGCTAGGATGTGGCAATTGTTTTGATGGAAGATCAAAAATGTATTGTAGTTTTATTGATTTCGAGCTTTTAACACAAATTCTTTGGTTGATAATTAATTTTGAATTTTTTAAACCGTTGAATGCATTTTTCGTTTTTCCTAGTTCAAGTTTTGATTGTTGCCGTTTTGTTTCGTCCCAGAAAATGGCAATTGTTTTCATCGGAAATCAGAGACGCATTGCTGTTTTATGGATTTTAAGCTTTTGAAAAAAATGTATCGATTTTTTTAGAATTTTTTAAACCGTTGAACGCATTTTTCGTTTTCTCAAGTTAAGTTGGTTGCCATTTTGTTTTGATCTAGAATACTGTAATTATTTTAATAGTAAATCAGAAATGAATTATTTTTCAATGGATTTTGAGCTTTTGGGGCGAATTCCTCGATTGATTAATTTTTTTTAGAATTTTACAAATTATTGAATGCATTTTTCGTATTCCTAGTTCAAGTCAAAATAGCTGCCATTTTGTTTTGACCTTGGATGTGGTAATTGTTTTTATGGTAAATTAAAAATGTATTCTTTTCAATGGATTTTGAGGATTTGGCGCAAATTCCTTGACTGATTAATTTGTTTAAATTTTTCAAAATGTTGAATGCATATTTACAGACGATTTTACCGTTCTGTTTGATTTTCTCAACAGAATGAAGAATTGAAAAGTTTTTGGTTTCGTTCTTTCTGATGTATTTTTTTTAATATTAAAATTATTACAAAAACTCTATACAACTTTTTTTTGGTTTCTCTAGTATGAATTTTTTGCGGTAAAGTTTTTTGGATTACTTTTTTACATCATTTTTTTTAATATTAAAATTATTACAAAAATTGTATACAATATTTTTTTTGTTAGTTTCTCTAGTACGATAATTTTGCGACAAAGATATAAACACACATTGCACTTCGTGCGCATTTTCCAGTTGGACAGCGGCGATGTGCAACTTAATCGGATGGAATTAATTAAATTACGTTTCGTGCACAATTCTGAAACTCGTTATTGTGCCCGATTTAGTTCCAAGCTTTACGTTATATCGGCTTAACAATATTCATCTCCGGCGTCGCTTTAAAGCCCCCCAAAGTCTGCTGAATATTTTAAACATACTGTCGACTTCAGAGGCATTTAATTGATTCTCGTGATTAGTAATTGGGCACTTGTTTTGACCTCATTATTTAATGTTGTAACAATATCCGAATTTAATCATCAATATTTTGGATACTTGAAAGACGTAAGGTCGATAAGCCCAGACAGGTATGTACATACTAACACCTTATTGTAAATTAATTGTAAGGTGTGAGCCACAAAATTTTGTTTCAGAGTTGGCCATGCCCGAGAGAGAGAGAGAGAGAGAGAAGCATAGCAGTCACGTCTGAGATTAATTCATTTTTCTAAATCTAGATTAATTCATTTTTTTAAATCTAATTCCAATGAAGATACCCGAGAGAGAGAGAGAGAGAGAGAGAGAGAGAGAGAGAGAGATTAATTCATTTTTTTAAATCTAATTCCAATGAATCAATGACGTAATAATATACGACATACCTCATTTATTTCACAGCCAACTCTGAAACAAAATTTTATGCTCACACGATATTGTTCCGTATCAAAATTGTATCTGTAATAAAGATGTTGTACGTATGGACACTTGACTAAATGTACAGATAAAACAATCAACGAATGATTATAAAAAATCCGCGATAAAAGGCAATTTAAAATTCAAGAGTCTGATTTTTTTTTGTTCAGCCAAAACGCGAGGGAATGTCAACTTGCGTCCACTCAGGGGGACATATTAAATTCGTTCGATATCAGGTATCGTTATTTTATTAGAAAACTTTGGAGAATATACGAGAAAATAAAAGTTCACTTTTACTAGGACCAAGGAAACGTTTGCGGTCTAAAGTTACATCAACTTCAAAGACGATTTAAAAATTGCAATTATAGTCTGGCCGCGCTGTGATGGCATCTGAGGTAATTAACTTGAATGCCTGGGGTTCTTAATTAGCGAACGTGAGATACTGGGTTGGATGCATATTTATTTCCAAAGTTATCTGTAATCTTTTAAGAAGCACCGATTTATAAATAGAGGCCGATATTGCATCATCACCTCAGATGCCATCGTAGCGCGGCCAGATTATACATTAAAATTTAGAGTAGGGATGTTTTCTGATTTTTACTATTTTTATCTTTATTCCTGTACGATTACCTCAGTTAAGGGATGTTTTTGATTTTTACTGGATTATAAAATGCACTCAATTTTGAGTCAATTTTATAAATTTCAGCTCGATGGCATTTGTTTTTATATTTTTTTAAACGATTGGAGAGAAGTGCGGCTTTAAAACTGCAATTATCGTTCTTCTCGTGCGATTATCTCAAAATTCAGTTAAGGGATGTTTCTGGATTTTAACTGGATTATAAAGTACACTCAGTTTTGAGTTTATTTTAGAAATTTCAGCTCGATGGCATTTGTTTTTATATTTTTATAAACGATTGGAGAGAAGTGCGACTTGAAAATTGCAATTATCTTTCTTCTCGTGCGATTATTTCAACATTTAATTAAGGGATGTTTTTGGATTTTTGCTGGATTATAAAGTACACTCAATTTTGAGTCAATTTTAGAAATTTCAGCTCGATGGCATTTGTTTTTATATTTTTATAAACGATTGGAGAGGAGTGCAGCTGTAAAATTCAGTTAAGGGATGTTTTTTGATTTTTGCAGGATTATAAATTACACTCAATTTTGAGTTAATTTTAGAAAATTTCAGCCCGATGGCATTTGTTCTTATATTTTTTATAAACGATTGGAGAGGAGTGCGGTTTTAGAATTGCAATTATCTTTCTTCTCGTGCGATTATCTCAAAATTCAGTTAAGGGATGTTTTTCGATTTTTGCTGGATTATAAAGTACACTCAATTTTGAGTCAATTTTAGAAATTTCAGCTCGATGGCATTTGTTTTTATATTTTTATAAACGATTGGAGAGAAGTGCGACTTGAAAATTGCAATTATCTTTCTTCTCGTGCGATTATTTCAACATTTAATTAAGGGATGTTTTTGGATTTTTGCTGGATTATAAAGTACACTCAATTTTGAGTCAATTTTATGAATTTCACCTCCACGGCATTTGTTTTTATATTTTTTTTATAAACGATTGGAGAGAAGTGCGACTTTAAAATTGCAATTATCTTTCTTCTCGTGCGATTATCTCAAAATTCAGTTAAGGAATGTTTTTTGATTTTTACTGGATTATAAAGTACACTCAATTTTCAGTAAATTTAAAAAAATTTAGCTCGATGGCATTTGTTTTTATATTTTTTATAAACGATTGGAGAGAAGTGCGAATTTAAAATTGCAATTATCTTTCTTTTCATGCGATTATCTCAAAATTCAGTTGAGGGATGTTTTTGGATTTTCACTGGATTATAAAGTACATTCAATTTTGAGTCAATTTTAGAAATTTCAGCTCGATTACAATTGTTTTTATATTTTTTTACAAACGATTGGAGAGAAGTGCGACTTTAAAATTGCAATTATCTTTTTCTCGTGCGATTATCTCAAAATTCAGTTGAGGGATGTTTTTGGATTTTTGCTGGAATATAAAGTACACTTAATTTTGAGTCAATTTTGGAAATTTCAGCTCGATTGCATTTGTTTTTATATTTTTTTATAAACGATTGGAGAGAAGTGCGACTTTAAAATTGCAATTATCTTTTTCTCGTGCGATTATCTCAAAATTCAGTTAAGGGATGTTTTTGGATTTTTGCTGGATTATAAAGTACACTCAATTTTGAGTCAATTTTAAAAATTTCAGCCCGATGGCGTTTGTTTTTATATTTTTTATTAACGATTGGAGAGAAGTGCAATTTTAAAATTGCAATTATCTTTCTTCTCGTGCGATTATCTCAAAATTCAGTTAAGGGATGTTTTTGGATTTTTGCAGGATTATAAAGTACACTCAATTTTGAGTCAATTTTAGAAATTTCAGCTCGATGGCATTTGTTTTTATATTTTTTTAAACGATTGGAGAGGAGTGCAGCTGTAAAATTCAGTTGAGGGATGTTTTTGGATTTTCACTGGATTATATAAAGTACATTCAATTTTGAGTCAATTTTAGAAATTTCAGCTCGATTACAATTGTTTTTATATTTTTTTACAAACGATTGGAGAGAAGTGCGACTTTAAAATTGCAATTATCTTTTTCTCGTGCGATTATCTCAAAATTCAGTTGAGGGATGTTTTTGGATTTTTGCTGGAATATAAAGTACACTTAATTTTGAGTCAATTTTGGAAATTTCAGCTCGATTGCATTTGTTTTTATATTTTTTTATAAACGATTGGAGAGAAGTGCGACTTTAAAATTGCAATTATCTTTTTCTCGTGCGATTATCTCAAAATTCAGTTAAGGGATGTTTTTGGATTTTTGCTGGATTATAAAGTACACTCAATTTTGAGTCAATTTTAAAAATTTCAGCCCGATGGCGTTTGTTTTTATATTTTTTATTAACGATTGGAGAGAAGTGCAATTTTAAAATTGCAATTATCTTTCTTCTCGTGCGATTATCTCAAAATTCAGTTAAGGGATGTTTCTGGATTTTAACTGGATTATAAAGTACACTCAGTTTTGAGTTTATTTTAGAAATTTCAGCTCGATGGCATTTGTTTTTATATTTTTATAAACGATTGGAGAGAAGTGCGACTTGAAAATTGCAATTATCTTTCTTCTCGTGCGATTATTTCAACATTTAATTAAGGGATGTTTTTGGATTTTTGCTGGATTATAAAGTACACTCAATTTTGAGTCAATTTTAGAAATTTCAGCTCGATGGCATTTGTTTTTATATTTTTTTAAACGATTGGAGAGGAGTGCAGCTGTAAAATTCAGTTAAGGGATGTTTTTTGATTTTTGCAGGATTATAAATTACACTCAATTTTGAGTTAATTTTAGAAAATTTCAGCTCGATTGCATTTGTTTTTATATTTTTTTATAAACGATTGGAGAGAAGTGCGACTTTAAAATTGCAATTATCTTTTTCTCGTGCGATTATCTCAAAATTCAGTTAAGGGATGTTTTTCGATTTTTGCTGGATTATAAAGTACACTCAATTTTGAGTCAATTTTAGAAATTTCAGCTCGATGGCATTTGTTTTTATATTTTTATAAACGATTGGAGAGAAGTGCGACTTGAAAATTGCAATTATCTTTCTTCTCGTGCGATTATTTCAACATTTAATTAAGGGATGTTTTTGGATTTTTGCTGGATTATAAAGTACACTCAATTTTGAGTCAATTTTATGAATTTCACCTCCACGGCATTTGTTTTTATATTTTTTTTATAAACGATTGGAGAGAAGTGCGACTTTAAAATTGCAATTATCTTTCTTCTCGTGCGATTATCTCAAAATTCAGTTAAGGAATGTTTTTTGATTTTTACTGGATTATAAAGTACACTCAATTTTCAGTAAATTTAAAAAATTTTAGCTCGATGGCATTTGTTTTTATATTTTTTATAAACGATTGGAGAGAAGTGCGAATTTAAAATTGCAATTATCTTTCTTTTCATGCGATTATCTCAAAATTCAGTTGAGGGATGTTTTTGGATTTTCACTGGATTATAAAGTACATTCAATTTTGAGTCAATTTTAGAAATTTCAGCTCGATTACAATTGTTTTTATATTTTTTTACAAACGATTGGAGAGAAGTGCGACTTTAAAATTGCAATTATCTTTTTCTCGTGCGATTATCTCAAAATTCAGTTGAGGGATGTTTTTGGATTTTTGCTGGAATATAAAGTACACTTAATTTTGAGTCAATTTTGGAAATTTCAGCTCGATTGCATTTGTTTTTATATTTTTTTATAAACGATTGGAGAGAAGTGCGACTTTAAAATTGCAATTATCTTTCTTCTCGCGCGATTATCTCAAAATTCAGTTAAGGGATGTTTTTGGATTTTTGCTGGATTATAAAGTACACTCAATTTTGAGTCAATTTTAAAAATTTCAGCCCGATGGCGTTTGTTTTTATATTTTTTATTAACGATTGGAGAGAAGTGCAATTTTAAAATTGCAATTATCTTTCTTCTCGTGCGATTATCTCAAAATTCAGTTAAGGGATGTTTTTGGATTTTTGCAGGATTATAAAGTACACTCAATTTTGAGTCAATTTTAGAAATTTCAGCACGATGGCATTTGTTTTTATATTTTTTATTAACGATTGGACAGAAGTGCAATTTTAAAATTGCAATTATCTTTCTTCTCGTGCGATTATCTCAAAATTCAGTTAAGGGATGTTTTTGGATTTTTGCAGGATTATAAAGTACACTCAATTTTGAGTCAATTTTAGAAATTTCAGCACGATGGCATTTGTTTTTATATTTTTTATTAACGATGGGAGAAAAGTGCAATTTTAAAATTGCAATTATCTTTCTTCTCGTGCGATTATCTCAAAATTCAGTTAAGGGATGTTTTTGGATTTTTGCAGGATTATAAAGTACACTCAATTTTGAGTCAATTTTAGAAATTTCAGCTCGATGGCATTTGTTTTTATATTTTTTATTAACGATTGGAGACAAGTGCAATTTTAAAATTGCAATTATCTTTCTTCTCGTGCGATTATCTCAAAATTCAGTTAAGGGATGTTTTTTAATTTCTGCTGGATTATAAAGTGCACTCAATTTTGAGTCAATTTTAGAAATTTCAGCTCGATTGCATTTGTTTTTATATTTTTTATAAACGATTGGAGAGAAGTGCGACTTTAAAATTGCAATTATCTTTCTACTCGTGCGGAGAAAAAATTCAAAATTCAATTAAGGGATGTTTTTGGATGTTTACTGAATTATAAAATACATTTAATTTTGAGTCAATTTTAAAAATTTCAGCTCGATAGCATTTGTTTTAAAAAATTTTATTAACGATTGGAGAGAAGTACGACTTTAAAATTGCAATTAACTTTCTTCTCGCGTGATTATCTCAAAATTCAATTAAGGGATGTTTTTGGATTTTTTCTGGATTATAAAGTACACTCAATTTTGAGTCAATTTTAAAAATTTCAGCTCGATTGCAATTGTGTTTATATTTTTAATAAACGATTGGAGAGAAGTGCAAATTTAAAATTGCAATTATCTTTCTTCTCGTGCGATTATCTCAAAATTCAGTTAAGGGATGTTTTTGGATTTTTATTGGATCATAAAGTACACTCAATTTTGAGTCAATTTTCTTGATTTTTTTTAGCAGCTTTACTATCCCAAGGTCCGTATACAAGTTGTAGAAGAACTTATGTATGCAACACCCATTCATAATGACACTCGCATAAATCGTGCATTAATGGCATTCATTACGTACTCGTTATATAAATAACCTATATTAAATAACCTTCGCAAATTATGTAACAATTGCCGCATCTTTAAGGGATGTACGCATGCATTATGTATTTGGGGGGGAAATTGAGATTTCGCTTGGATTTTCTCAAACGTGTTAAATAATATTTCACACGTTTACAAATTCCATTTGCGGGGGGCGCCCCACCCTCCCGTCAATCACTTCTGGCAGGATGTGTGATCCTCCTTCCTGTTGAACCAAAGGCAAAAAAAAAATATATGAATAACACGCTTTGCCACTTACGAAACGTTTACGACGTCAAGGAGTTGCCCCCGTTCTTTTATTCAGTTTGTATGTGTGCGTGTTTGAAAAAGTTAATAATCTCAAAATTGAAAACGAAACAATGAATATTGAAATATAATATTGAAGCTGAGGATTATAGATTCTTTTTTTTACTTTCATCGTTACGAAGTACGAGAAAGTATTGTGAGAGAGAAAAATTTTTCAAAATTTATTTTTACGGAAATGTCCGTTTTGAGGTCCCTAAAGGCGATTTCAATAATTTCTGAAAAAAAAATGTGCCTATGTGTGTGTGTCTGTGCGTCTATGAGGCTGTGTATCTGTGGCTCTGTGTATCTGTGCGTCTGTGTGTCTGTCTGTCTGTGTGTTTGTGTGTCTGTGTGTCTGTGTGTCTGTGTGTCTGTGTGTCTGTGTGTCTGTGTGTCTGTGTGTCTGTGTGTCTGTGTGTCTGTGTGTCTGTGTGTCTGTGTGTCTGTGTGTCTGTGTGTCTGTGTGTCTGTGTGTCTGTGTGTCTGTGTGTCTGTGTGTCTGTGTGTCTGTGTGTCTGTGTGTCTGTGTCTGTATCTGTGTCTGTGTCTGTGTCTGTGTCTGTGTCTGTGTCTGTGTCTGTGTCTGTGTCTGTGTCTGTGTCTGTGTCTGTGTCTGTGTCTGTGTCTGTGTCTGTGTCTGTGTCTGTGTCTGTGTCTGTGTCTGTGTCTGTGTCTGTGTCTGTGTCTGTGTCTGTGTCTGTGTCTGTGTCTGTGTCTGTGTCTGTGTCTGTGTTTGTGTCTGTGTGTGTGTCTGTGTCTGTGCCTGTGTCTGTGTGTCTGTGTGTCTGTGCGTCTGCTGCAAACTGGATTGTTATCGACAGGTACACCTCGCGCCGTGGATAAGAATTTAATCTCGTTCTAAAACGAGACAAAAAAAACGAATATTTTGATTTCTTCTCAGGCCACCTTGTGCAGATTAAATTAATCAGAATATAATTTTTCGGTGTGAAATTCATCACACATGAATAGATCATTTTTTCCAAACGTGTTTGATTAATGGTGCAATTATTTTAATTAACGCAGATAAGAATATTACAGCAATTCGTTAATTGAGTTGTTTATGTGTGGGACGTCGCTTCCGCACGAACAGAGGGGCCGGGGAGGGTTTTTGCATTAAGCACGGTCATCCCTGGGGCGACTCTCTCCTAATAGCAAACATAAATTCGATTATTTAATTATTGCATTATTAACAATAAGCCCGGCCACAATACGTTCGACTCGCAACACGAACCAGAGTACCGTTCCTCATCGCAGACTAATTACTTAAGGTAATTGCTACCTGGAGAGGGTATTACGGGTCTCTTTGGGAGAGATCAGTGTTTGACAACAACGTTGAAATGATTACTTAAACGGAAACTGCACATTTAATGAAGACATTCGTGTCCGTTTATCAAAACGTATTTCGTGTGAATTTGATACTGAGTCGACATTATATTCAAATAAGAATTAATTATAATTTGATAAATTAGAAACAACCTTACTTGTTGCAGAAAGCATTAAATAATTTTGCTTGCAGAGTTACGAACAGGTTGAATATTCATATATTCAGGCTACATGTCGTTTTATTTAATTTAATTATAATTTGTATATTTTTTTATTCGGATAAGCAACCAGCAACAAATCAGCGATTGTTTGTATTTCTGGTCATTTCAGGTGACAAATGTTATCATGTTAAATATTGTTTTTTTTTTACCCTGATGCAAATATGATGTAAGATAGCATTCGAATTAACGTCTGCTGAGCTTAAAAATATATTAAAATCACTACAGCCCTACCAAAATCTCGTGTCACCTGGAGGCAAAGTTTGCGCAGAGTGAGAAAGTATTCGGAGAGAACACGAATATGAATATGAATAATTATAAGTTTCTGGCCTTGAAATTTAAGATGCTCGCTGCGCAATGTGACACGAGATTTTGGAACAACTGTACACGATCATTTTCTATTAAGGGTTGATGAAATAAAGCAATTGGTTGGTTTCGCAATTTTTACATCATTAGCTAGATATTCTGAAACCAACCAAGTGCCTCATTTCAATGTTTCACCACGTCATAAACGAAGACAAAATTCAACAGGCGATTATTTTCTTTTTCACATACAAAGTTTACATAACACCAGAATTTGATTTTTGACTTAACAAATCTTGCCAAAAACTTCCACAGAGTAAAGTGAAACATTTTTTTTTCCCTTTGGAAAGTGAAATCATTGTTGCACTGTCCAATAATACAATTTTAAAACTGGATCCATTGTATTTTATTATATAAGTTTTTTTTTTGTCCGATGAAATGCGCAGCAGTAAATTCTTCCTGGAGTTCTAAATTGAAAATGGTAATATTTCAGGGAGTTAACTGGTTTTAATAACCGCTGCAATCGGATGTAAATGGCAAAATGTATTTCAGGCGAAATTAAAAGTCCGAATGCGGATTATTGCGAACGACTAAGCGTTGCCGTTAAAAGTAAATATGTGTGCGGTGGCCATTAAATTCCCTCGCATGAAATCACGGAATTTTCATTCGAAATTACTAAACGAAAATCCTATGCTCGTCGACATACTTAACATTTACAAAAAAAAACACATCTCTATTTAAAAACTATAAATATATATTAATTCTAACTTATCTATTTTTTTTATTTACCCATAAAAACAATGACTGTATCCTGGGCAACAATTCAAACTTTAACTAGTGATGTAAAAAATGCATTCAATAATTTGAAAAATTGTCAAAAATTAGTTTAAAACGGAATCTGCTTTAAAAGCTTAAAACCCTTGAAAGAAATCATGCATTTATGATTTTCCATTAAAACAATTGCTATTTTCTAGATGAGAACAAAATGGCGGCAATGCAAATTTTAACTGGGGAATGGAAAATACATTCAATCATTTGAAAAATTGTCAAAAATTAGTTTATCACGGAATCTGCTTTAAGAGCTTAAAATCCATGAAAGAAATCATGCATTTATGATTTCCCAGTAAAACAATTGCTATTTTCTATATGGGAACAAAATGGCGGCAATGCAAACTTTAACTGTGGAAACGAAAAATGCATTCAATCATTTGAAAAATTGTCAAAAATTAGTTTATCACGGAATCTGCTTTAAAAGCTTAAAATACATGAAAGAAATCATGCATTTATGATTTCCTATTAAAGCAATTGCTATTTTCTAGATGGGAACAAAATGGCGGCAATGCAAACTTTAACTGTGGAAACGAAAAATGCATTCAATCATTTGAAAAATTGTCAAAAATTGGTTTATCACGGAATCTGCTTTAAAAGCTTAAATTTCATGAAAGAAATCATGCATTTATGATTTCCCATTAAAACAATTGCTATTTTCTAGGTGGGAACAAAATGGCGGCAATGCAAACTTTAACTGGGGAAACGAAAAATGCAGTCAATCATTTGAAAAATTGTCAAAAAATTAGTTAATCACGGAATCTGCTTTAAAAGCTTAAAATCCATAAAATAAATCATGCATTTATGATTTCCCATTAAAACAATTGCTATTTTCTAGGTGGGAACAAAATGGCGGCAATGCAAACTTTAACTGGGGAAACGAAAAATGCATTCAATCATTTGAAAAATTGTCAAAAATTAGTTAATCACGGAATCTGCTTTAAAAGCTTAAAATCCATAAAAGAAATCATGCATTTAGTATTTCCTGTTAAAACAATTGCTATTTTCTAGATGGGAACAAAATGGCGGCAATGCAAACTTTAACTGGGGAAACGAAAAATGCATTCAATCATTTGAAAAATTGTCAAAAATTAGTTTATCACGGAATCTGCTTTCCAAGCTTAAAATTCACGAATGAAATCATGCATTTATGATTCCCAATTAAAACAATTGCTATTTTCTAGATGGGAACAAAATGGCGGCAGAGCAAACTTTAAGAGGGGGAATGAAAAATGCATTCAATCATTTGAAAAATTGTCAAAAATTAGTTTATCACAGAATCTGCTTTAAAAGCTTAAAATCCACGAAAGAAATCATGCATTTATGATTTCCTATTAAAACAATTGCTATTTTCTAGATGGGAACAAAATGGCGGCAATGCAAACTTTAACTGGGGAAATGAAAAATGCATTCAATCATTTGAAAAATTGTCAAAAATTAGTTTATCACGGAATCTGCTTTAAAAGCTTAAAATTCACGAAAGAAATGATGCATTTATGATTTCTCATTAAAACAATTACTATATCCTAGGTGGCAAGATACATAAAAAAAAAACAATGGATTTCTGTTTCCCCATCAAAATAGTTGCCACCAGGATGAAAGACTAAGAGTCGGACACACATAGAGAGAGAAAGTAGATATTAAGAGAGTAGCAACACCATTGAAGATATTTTAACAACTCCCTTGCCTGATGATAAAATTAATTGTCCGGACGTCTACAATACAAAGAGGGAATTAAATATTCAGAGAGTTCTCGAAGTGTACGCAATGTTTTACTCTCCTGGTGTTCTCCAAAACGTCCCTCGGCAACGAAGGGTTTTACTTGGTGTAGCTGGAGGACACAAGAGAGTAGAGAGTAAGAGGGTAAACAAAAACTCCACAGGGTCTTACGTGCATTGTACACTTCTATAGAGTCTCCAAGGACAAATCAAGATCTGTTGGTAAAACATTACTCTTCACAATTAAAAAAATGCGATATTAAATTAATAATAATAATAACAATAAACTTTATTCGAAAACAGGGAATAGTACACGATAAATAAATACGCTTTCTGAATAATTTGAAAATATAAATTTAGTAAATTAGAAACAACCTTACTTGTTGCAGAAAGCATTAAATAAATTCAATTTATAAATTTGGTATACAAATAAAAATTTGTTTGCTTCTAACTTATATCACTTAAACTAGTAATTCAATAATAACAGAACTGCTATCTTATTTGTTCCTTAAAAAATATACAGCTATAAGTTGGAATGTTTTTCCCTTTAAAACAACATTTAAACCAGCTCTGTACCTTTTTTGAATAAATTTATATGAATTTTCAAAGTTTTAAAGTATTTTTTGAAACACCCTGTATTTCTATGTATAGGATTAAAACGTTTTTTTTAGATAAACGAGTATATACTCATATAGATTGCAAAGTCATTTATAGACACTCCACTTCTAGCTTTTTCTCCCTTAAACCCCCTACCAGATGCTTTTCCTTTACCACAACCGATTTTTTTTTTAACAAAATCAAAAAAAAAATGTAAATTTTCAAAATTGCCTTAAAATGTTTATATCATAAACGTAATTAGTAGATATTATTTTAATTCAATTCTCACCTTATTTTCGATTAAATTTGTATTATTTAATTTAGTATTAAGTCACATGAACTTGGCAATGTTTTTTGCTGTTTTTTTTTTGTATAATAGCGGTTTCCCGTTTGTAAATAAATAAATAAATATATTCAATACCACCACTAAACACTTACCTTACGTGCTGCAGTTTCTAAAAACTTCACAATGCAAATTTAAAAAAATTGTCATTCTGTTTCAACACATTTTTATCAATTGATTATCGTCCTTGTTAAAATATTTTTTTTATATATTTCTATAAATGCAATACAGGTGTGTATTGATTATCGTCCATGTTTAATTTCGAATAAACTGGTTTCACGGATTTAGCCTCCGTTGTAAATTTATTGGAATTTAATGTACAAACCGCAAACTGATCTCATCAGATTAACATCAATGAATACAAATGCGTTCACGTTTGCATCATTATTATTAATGCATTAGCAGTAATATATTATCGTTTGTTGTAATTATGTCCGCGTATAAACAGAATAAACCGACAGGGTACTTACCCACTTAAAAGATCCATTCAATTCCGGTCGCTATCTGCAAACAAAAATAGAAATAGTGTTAAAATATTGCTTTTACTCAGTAATTGTAGCTATAAAAAAAATTAAGCTTATAAAACTACAGTTAAAACAAAATTTAAATTATCGCGTTTAAAATTAATTTTCGTTAATGGGTTTTTCAAACACAAATGAAGCATTTTTTTTGGCGCATTTAAATTTAATTTTTTATTACCAGCGTGTAGATATGAGTCTACTTAAGCGATTTAAACAATAAAATTTTGGATAAAATTTTTTACGATTTTTTTTTTGTTTGAATCCGCCCGCCATTATAATGTAACAATATTTCAAAATCGAATAAAATAATGTATGATGCATTTTGATTCAATTTTTAAACACCAAAATGTAGACAAGAGTTTAGTTAAAGGATCCAAGCAATACCATTTTGGGTAAAATTTTGTTTAACTTTTTATGATTTTTTTTTTGCTCGAGTCCACCCGAACTACCGTTATTAAATGACAAGATTTTAAAGTCCAATAAAGCTGTGTTTCTCGCATTTTCAATTAAAATTTTTAACACCAATAAATAAATAAGAGTTAACTTAAGATATTTATACAAGAAAATTTTGTATAAAATTTTTTTAATTTTTTTATGATTTTTTTTTCTCGAGTACACCCAAATTCCATTTAAAATGTGACAAGTTTTCAACGTCTAATAAAGCAATATTTGACGCATTTTGAATTAAATTTTTGACACCAAAAAATAAATAAGAGTTTACTTGAGATATTTAAACAACAAAATTTTGAGTAAAATTGTTTATAATTTTTTTATGATTTTTTTTTCTCGGGCAACACCCAAATTCCAGTTAAAATGTGACAAGTTTTCAAAGTCCAGTAAAGCAATATTTGGCGCATTTTGAATTAAATTTTGTAACACCAATAAATAAATAAGAGTTTACTTAAAATATTTAAACAACAAAATTTTGTGTTAAATTGTTTATAATTTTTTTATGATTTTTTTTTCTCGGGTACACCCAAATTCCAATTAAAATGTGACAAGTTTTCAACGTCCAATAAAGCAATTTTTGACGCATTTTGAATTAAATTTTCTAACACCAATAAATAAATAAGAGTTAACTTGAGATATTTAAACAACAAAATTTTGGGTAAAATTGTTTATAATTTTTTTATGATTTTTTTTTCTCGGGTAAACCCAAATTCCAATTAAAATGTGACAAGTTTTCAACGTCCAATAAAGCAATTTTTGACGCATTTTGAATTAAATTTTTTAACACCAATAAATAAATAAGAGTTAACTTGAGATATTTAAACAACAAAATTTTGGGTAAAATTGTTTATAATTTTTTTATGATTTTTTTTTCTCGGGTAAACCCAAATTCCAATTAAAATGTGACAAGTTTTCAACGTCCAATAAAGCAATTTTTGACGCATTTTGAATTAAATTTTTTAACACCAATAAATAAAAAGGAGTTTACTTAAGAAAAATTTTAGTAAAATTGTTTATAATTTTTTTATGATTTTTTTTTCTCGGGCAACACCCAAATTCCAATTAAAATGTGACAAGTTTTCAACGTTCAATAAAGCAATATTTGATGCATTTTGAATTAAATTTTTTAACACGAATAAATAAATAAATTGTTTACTTGAGATATTTAAACAACAAAATTTTGAGTAAAATTGATTATAATTTTTTTATGATTTTTTTTTCTCGGGCAACACCCAAATTCCAATTAAAATGTGACAAGTTTTCAACGTCCAATAAAGCAATTTTTGACGCATTTTGAATTAAATTTTCTAACACCAATAAATAAACAAGAGTTTACTTAAGATATTTAAACAACAAAATTTTGGGTAAAATTGTTTATAATTTTTTTATGATTTTTTTTTCTCGGGTAAACCCAAATTCCAATTAAAATGTGACAAGTTTTCAACGTCCAATAAAGCAATATTTGACGCATTTTGAATTAAATTTTTTAACACCAATAAATAAATAAGAGTTAACTTGAGATATTTAAACAACAAAATTTTGGGTAAAATTGTTTATAATTTTTTTATGATTTTTTTTTTCTCGGGTAAACCCAAATTCCAATTAAAATGTGACAAGTTTTCAACGTCCAATAAAGCAATTTTTGACGCATTTTGAATTAAATTTTTTAACACCAATAAATAAAAAGGAGTTTACTTAAGAAAAATTTTAGTAAAATTGTTTATAATTTTTTTATGATTTTTTTTTCTCGGGCAACACCCAAATTCCAATTAAAATGTGACAAGTTTTCAACGTTCAATAAAGCAATATTTGATGCATTTTGAATTAAATTTTTTAACACGAATAAATAAATAAATTGTTTACTTGAGATATTTAAACAACAAAATTTTGAGTAAAATTGATTATAATTTTTTTATGATTTTTTTTTCTCGGGCAACACCCAAATTCCAATTAAAATGTGACAAGTTTTCAACGTCCAATAAAGCAATTTTTGACGCATTTTGAATTAAATTTTCTAACACCAATAAATAAACAAGAGTTTACTTAAGATATTTAAACAACAAAATTTTGGGTAAAATTGTTTATAATTTTTTTATGATTTTTTTTTCTCGGGTAAACCCAAATTCCAATTAAAATGTGACAAGTTTTCAAAATCCAATAAAGCAATATATAACGCATTTTGAATTAAATTTTCTAACACCAATAAATAAATAAGAGTTTACTTACGATATTTAAACAACAAAATTTTTGGTAAAATTGTTTATAATTTTTTTTTCTCGGGTACACCCAAATTCCAATTAAAATGTGACAAGTTTTCAACATCCAATAAAGCAATATTTGACGCATTTTGAATTAAATTTTTGACACCAAAAAATAAATAAGAGTTTACTTGAGATATTTAAACAACAAAATTTTGGGTAAAATTGTTTAAAGCTTTTTAAAAAAATTTTTTTTAGAAAAATTAAATTTAATTGATTTTTAAACGTTTTCAGTCGATTTAAGCATTATTTACGAAAAAAAGTAATTTTGCGTATCTCGCCTTCTGACACTCTGACAAGTGTTCAGAGTGGTGACACACGGACTTGAAAAAATTTTTTTTTAGAAAAATTAAATTTAATTAATTTTTAGACGTTTTCAGTCGATTTGAGCACTATTCACGAAAAAAGTAATTTTGCTTATCTAGCCTCCTGGAAGTCCCACAAAAAAAATTATAGATAACTAGTGTTCAGAGTGGTCACAAACTTGAAAAATTTTTTTTTAGAAAAATTAAATTTAATTGATTTTTAGACGTTTCCACTCAATTTACGCACTATTTACGAAACAAGTAATTTTGGGTGTCTCGGTTCCTGGAAGACAATTTTTTTTTGATGACAAATACGAGTAGTTTTCCTGTATCTTCACAGACCTTGTTATTCCTTTATGCTTTTACTTTAACGTGGAAAGAGTTTCTTAAAACTTTTCACTCATTACATAATTGCAACTCTTTTTCATGTCGTGGAAAATTGAAATGATTACGAAACAATCGCTTTGCAGAGCTCACATTTTTTGAAACGATTTTACGCAAAAACCGCGCTGTAAACCGCGGACCACCGCTCCATGTTTAACAAATGGCATTAAATGTGAAAAAAATAATCCAAAACCTCCACGTCCTCTCGTTAGCAGAAAATGAACTATTGGTACAGAAGTCGCACAGTCGACATTTTTATGAACAAGACCACCGATCCATTTTGATAATTTAACATTTTTATCAAAGTCAATATTTTTATGAAACGATTTTACGCAAAAACAGGACCACCGATCCATTTTGATAATTCGATATGCACTAAGTTATATCAAAATCTTTTTAATTATTTACTTTAAAAAAAAATAGTTTACTCTTTTTAGTACTTAAAAGGGGTTGAAATTTTAATAGTAGGTGTATTGAATTTTTTAAAAATTTTCATGAAAATTTCAACGACCTACCTATAGGGGTTTCTGAAATATTTAAAAAAAAAAAAAAACGTAATTTTGACCTTACGCATTTAGTATATATAATAATGTAATAATGACTTGACTATCAGTGTAAGCGGCGCGCATAGACGCCCAGAAAATAGTGGCGCCATCTCTGTGTTATTTTTAGAGTGCGTGCGTCTGGGTACCGAGGTGGGAATTTATCTGATGTAGTGGGTATACAAACATAAACACGCCGTGGCGTCTCAGCAAAATGTACGCGCCATAGCATCAGACGATATGCATGGTGCGTGCGCAATCCTTTTATTCTTTTCTTTGGCTTTAAAATGCTATTAAACGTGAGATAATAATCTCCTCGAGAGCAGAAAATTATTGGACATAATTTTCCGCTTCACTCGCGCACCCTGTACCCTCTGGAGAGATTTAAAATTTCTTTGTATATTATCTAGAACTATTTTTTTTTTAAATTAAAAAAACAAACTATTGTTATAATACGTGTCTCTTTGTGGTAAACTTTTGAATTCTATCAGGTGGAAAGTCGTGATTTTCCGTTGCAATTCATGCAGAATGTAACGTGTAATGCACGCTTTATGTTATGTCGCAATCGATAATAAACCCAGTATAGTTGAGGACGTTTCGAATGCGTTTGGTGGTCAGGGTTTCCACCGCACAATAACAGGCAATCATGAGTCCGGACTCCATATATGTGTATAACATATATAACATTTAATATAAACAATTGGTTTATCGATTTGCAGGTTATGATACAATTTGTGGAGGTTGCATAGTTCGAGCGTGATTACATTAGGCGGATATTAGAGGAGATACACTTGTGCATGATTCGATATTGCAGGGCTTCAACGTCGAGAACGTGCACCGAACGCAAACAAATTTTCCCATGGTATTGCGTCTCAGCTTTGCCAATATTGAGAGGGTTAATCTGTTACAATTAATTTTTACTTCCTCCGCAAGAATTCCAACAAGGGGTTATCGCGAAATCATAATGGCAATTTGGGGGGACTCGAGAAAAAAAATTATAAAAAATGTACAAACAATTTTAACCAAAATTTTATTGTTTAAATATCTTAAGTAAACTCTTATTTATTTATTGGTGTTGAAAAATTTAATTCAAAATGCGTCAAATATTGCTTTACTGGACTTTGAAAACTTGTCACATTTTAATTGGAATTTGGGTGTTGCCCGAGAAATTTTTTTTCAAGTCTGTGTGTGACCACTCTGAATACTTGTCTATAATTTTTTTATGCGACTTCCAGAAGGCGAAATACGCAAATTACTTTTTTTTCGTAAATAGTGCTTAAATCGACTGGAATCGCCTAATTCACGCTTTTTATTCAAGACTTTTTTTTTTCTCTTTCGCGATTTTTAATAATAATAATAATAAATCATCTTTATTTCTACAATTATAAATATAAATATATACAAAGTATAGAAAGAGGCGTCAGATTACAAAAACATACATAACAGTGTAAAATACCTAAACTAAAACAAGTTCATTCAAATTTATACGCAAGTAATTCATCCAAATTATATGGTTCTATTATTAGCAGTAATTCCACCAATCTACTTTTAAAGATTTTAACATCATTTTCCTCTTTCCACGGTTTAGGTAGAATGTTAAAAAATTTCATACTCCTGTACTCCGAGCTTTTTTCGGTTATAGTATATTTATGGATTGGGTATGAAAAATTAATTTTGTGCCGTGTATTGTGAGCGTGTGTGTGTTTATTATTTTTAAAAAGATGGTTTTGTTTCCAAACAAATAGCAAACAATCTAGAATGTATATTGCAAATACAGTAAGTAAGCGGTTAGTTGCAAACAAGGTCCTACAAGACGTTGTCTGCTTGAGACCTAACATGACTCTCAGTGTTCGCTTTTGTATTAGAAATATATTGTTCATCTGTGCAGAGCTACCCCAGTGCATGACACCGTATCTAACTATGCTCTCAAAGCTTGCGTGGTAGGCCATTTTCAATATAACGAAGTGAACACAGTCCTTTAATGCACGGAGCATGAAGCATGCCTTACGTAGTTTGTTTGAAATATAAAGCACGTGCTGATTCCACTTTAATTTGTCGTCCACAAATACTCCCAAAATTTTTGCAGATTGTGTTAGTGTTAATTCATATTCTCCAAATTTTATATTAGGCGGGGTTGTGAAAGTTTCTTTTTTTTTAAATTGTAAACAATTTGTTTTAGACTGGTTTATCCGTAAACCATTATCTTTAAACCAATCAAATATTAATTTTAATATTTCTGCTCCATTTTGGCATAATTGAGTTTTATCGCTGCCCCTAATGACTACATTTGTGTCATCTGCATAGTTGATAATTGCCACATTTGAATTGATATTATTTGAAAATAAATCATTAATGTATATATTAAATAATAGGGGTCCCAAAATACTCCCCTGGGGCACTCCTCTGATAATCTCCAAGTCCCTAGATTGCTTACACAAACCGTTGTCTTTTTTAATCTCCACTACCTGCGTTCTTCCTGTAAGGTAGGATCTTAGCCATTCGTGAACCACCCCCCTAAATCCGTACAGGTCTAATTTTTGCAATAATAAGTCATGATTGATGCAATCAAATGCCTTGGAGAGATCAAGGAGCACCCCACAAGACAATTGTTCGTCCTCCATGGAGGAATATATAAATTTAGTAAAATCGTATAGAGCTGTGCTGCAGTTTTTTCCCGTTGTAAAGCCATGTTGGCTCTGCGATAGTATATTATATTTCTTTAAGAAAGATTTCATTTGCTTTATTACTGCATACTCATAAATTTTTGAGAAAATGGATATAAGACTTATAGGCCTATAGTTTGATTCAATATTTGGGTCTCCATTTTTAAGTATTGGTACAACCTTTACTAACTTTAGTTGTGTTGGAAAAATTCCCTGCCGTAGCGATTCGTTTATTAAAAAGCACAAGGGGTCAATAATACAATCTAAGCATTTTTTGAGTATGTATGAGGATACGCCATCAAACCCGCTGCTTTTTTTTGTTGATATATTTTGAATTATACCTTTTAATTCCTGGACTGTTATCGGATGCAGAAACATTGTTTTGTCATTTTTTGGAAAATTACTGTTAACAAATAATGGTGGTGTGTTGGTTTCGGTGTTTGCAATATTAATAAAATAATTATTCATTTCGTTTGGGTCTATAGTTGACTCTCGTTTTGATGAGGAATGATTGTCGGTGACACTTAGTTCTTTAATTACAGACCAACATGCTTTGCTTTTGTTCGTCGCATAAGTTATCCTATTATTGTAATAATTTGTTTTATCAAGTTTTAGATGCTTGTTATACAATTGTTTATATTTTTTCAGTTCCGGTTTGTAAGTTGGTAAATTTTTAGAAACAATTTCGTATAAATTTACTAGTCGTTTGTATTCTAATGTTTCTTCTGACATGGGGATTGAAATTTTTTTATCTCGTAATTTTACTACTCTTAATGGGAAACAAGTATTAAAATGTGAAAGGAATATTTCTAGGAATAAATTGAATTGTGTGTCAGCATTATTACTATTGTAAATACAGGACCATTGTGCTTTATTGTTTAAACAACATTTAAATTGCTTAATATTTTTTTCACTAAAGAATCTGGTTTTCATTTGGGCTTGCTCGGTTTTTACAGACACAGAGAAGTTTGTAATCTGGGCATGGTGATCCGACAAACCCGTATTCACCACGCGACAATTTTCTGGGTTTTGAAAGTTTGTGACTATGTTGTCTATACATGAGCTACTCTTATTGGAAATTCTAGTACATTCATTTACTAAGAAAATACTACCATATGACTCTATCAAAGTTTTAAATTCATTTGTAATTTTGGTATCTTTTGATACATCAATATTGAAATCTCCAGAAATAAAATAACGGTTTTTGTTAGAAATTAAAATTGCAAACAAGGTTTCCATTTTACCAAAAAATGCATCAATGTCTGCACTGGGAGATCTGTACACAGACACAAACGTTATTCTTTCGGCTAAGAACTCGACATCGACTGCCGTGCACTCGAAAAACATTTCCGAGGCAAGGCGGTTTATGTCCGCGCGATCCGAGAAAATTTGATTTTTGTCGCAGTAAATTGCAACTCCGCCGTGGATATTTGTTTTTCGGCAAAATTGTGAGGCTAAATTATAATTTAATAATTTAGTAGTTTCTATTTGCTCAGTACTTTGCCAGTGTTCGGACAAACATAAGATATTGATATCATTGGTATGTAAAAAAGCTTGAAGTTCATGTGAGCAATTTCCCATGGATTGAATATTTAAATGCATTAGAGTTATCGCGTTTTCAACACAATTTATTTCACTGGCGGTGTCTTCCGTACCCACGGTAAAAAAGGATTGATGCGTATTCCTCTTGGCCACGTTGCGGGTTCTTTGATCTTGTGTAGATCCTCAGTTGGCACTCCGACTTTAAAAGACGAGTATTCTGCAGGATTTCTGGACTCAATTTTTTCGCATTGGACTTTATCCAATTGCTGTTTAGTTAATAATGTCTTTATGTCTTCAATCGTAGTGCTGGGGTGAAAACGGGTGGTGTGTACGTACCCATATTTTACTGCTGCTTTTACTGAAGAGGGCTCCTCGGAACTTCCGTAAATTGGTTGGACGCGTGGACGTTTTTGTTTCCTCTTGTTGTTAACGGTTTGAAAGCCATCATTATTGTTATTTGCGGCATTTTTATTTAAAACGATGTTTTCTTTATTTTGAGAAACAACGTTCTGTTTTACAGCCTCATTGAACTTCTTTGTGGATGTAGTTACAACAATTGGCGTGTTGTTTACATTGCTCAGCTGATCCGTTGACAGGTCGGTAACAATGGTCGCGCACGGCTCCGCCGGCAAGCTGAACTGGCGTTTCGATGCAACGGAGGTGTTCGTTGCGGTTTTTTGCGGGAGGGTCTTAACCTCTTGACGAAGGGAGTTGTTTTCCGTTTCAAGGCGTATGACCTTTTCTTGTAGGAGAGAAATTACTACCTTTAACTCCGAAAGTCGCTCCTTCATGCTTTGGTAGGCCTCCTTCTTGAAATCGATGTGTTCGTCTCCGGCTGCGCTTGGTTCGATGTCGATGTTTACTGGCCTGTGTGGTTCACAACAGAAAATAGAGTCTTCCGACACTATTTGAGCACCTTTCAAGTATTTAATACATCCAGGATGATTTAGCGAATTACAATTCACGCACTTCAAGCCCGTTTTCGGCATTTGTTTGCAATAGCGACATGAAATCGCACTGTCACTTATTTTCACGTCTTTCTCAGTTGACGCCATATTGATTGATTTTGACACAAAATCAAACTATAGTCTAACACTAAAAGTTATCTGGTAAGAAAGTACCTATTAATTTAGATCTATTGAACCCAAATATGGATAACGAATGAAATTTATTTATTCGGAAATGCTTCGTTCTCCCATTGCCATTTACGTTATTGCCACAGCGAAGGCCAAATATGGCACTAATAATATCATCTGTATTATTATTATGTATCTAAAACTCGTAAGTGGGCTTTAATTAATAATCAGCTTATATGGGCAACATGTTTCCGTCGACGGATTATTATTATCATCGGCAGCGATAGCTTCCAACGTCTGACCTTGAAATATTTTATCAACAATCGAAATTGTAAACCGGTAAGAGGTTTATTATGAAATTTAATACAAATCAATTATACGGAGCGTCGACGTGAAAAATTGAAATTTTCAAAATTGCAAAAAATTTAGCATTAAAATTTTGAAATAATTTTTCAAGTGGCCAAAAAAATTCCCCAAAAGCCCAACAGTGGACAATTTCAGCACTCGAAAAAGCTTTGTTTTTTTTTTACTTCAAGGCATTCACAGATTTTTATTTTTTATAAAATTTAAATTAAAAAATTTAAAATTTAAAAATTATTTTTTATAAAATCTGTCATATCCTGGAAACAACCCAAGCACCTCTAAAAAAATCTTTTTTTGGCACTTAATAATCTTGTGGTGACTGCCTGCACCGGAATAGGAAAACGAAAATGAGGGTCACTGGTAGCCGTGACGTTCGGTTACTATAGAGAGGAATATAAACAAAGAGACGAGAAAAATATTACTTGTGAACACACGCTAATTCTTCTTGTACAAAAACCTTTAATAAATTGGAGACAAATACAGTAGTAACTGTATATACATACAATTACACTACAATCCAAAAACATTCCAAACAAATGCAGACTTCCAAGTTTTATAAAATTATTCAAAAATCATTAGGCTTTCAAATTCCAGAAGACCCGAGCACCTCCACCAGTCAGTTTTGCCAATAATCAGAGAATAAATTAATAAATAAATTTGAGGCAACCTCACTTAAAAAAAAAATTAAAATCTGAGAATGATCATTTGCTCCTCTAACAATCCAGAAATCATAATCATTTTTCACTTTCACTTCTAATTTTCACAAAATTATTTAAGAAAGATTAGGCTTTTAAAATTTTAGAAAACCCAAGCACGTTCTCTAGTTGGTTTTCCAATAATCATCATCAGTGCTTATTTCGTTACTCCAAATTTTAAATTGGAATAAAACACCAAAAAAACAAATTTTAAAATATCAAATCCAAGAATAGAAGATGTGATGATTTTTCAAAATCCCAAATAAGTGCAAAATGCCATGTTTTATAAAATTATTCAGAATTGAATAATTCAAGAAAAATCTGAACACGTTCATCAGTCAGTGTTGCCAATAATCAACAACGAACCAAAAATTTTCGTCATTTTCGGCGCTCAAAATTCCAGAAAGCGCAATTGAAAATATTTGCAAGACTTCTAACTTTTACAAAATGATTTGAGAATGTCCCAAAGCCCAATAATGTTCTTAAATTAATTTTCAGAGAAATCATCAACAGAAAAACTTAACGCGTTGATCACACATGGTTTTTTCAATATTCATCATCTGCGTTTATTTTTATTTTTTGATTATCATTTCATGTAAATGGTGTATACCGTAAAATAAAGTAATTTAATTTAGTTAAATCACATCTACTATTTCTAATGCTGAAATTCTAAAATGCACTAATTTTTTTAAATTCCATAACTTTTTTTTATTTGACAACGTTCACGATATCACGCTGTTTTTACTTGAAACTCAAAAATAAAAACTACGTTTTAAAGCAAAAACACGAAATTAACGGATTGTGTTTAAAGTGACAGCTGCCTGAATGGCAAAATTTTTAAGATCTCAAAATGGTAACATTTGAAAGATGTTTTAATCCCACAGCTTTCTTATCTAACAAAGTTTCTGTTAAAACGCTTAGTTTTTGTTAGAAACTGAAGACTGAAAAATAAAAACATCGAAAACTACGTTTTTAGAGCGAAACACACAAAATTAACGAATTTTGGCAAAAATGACAGCTGCCAAAATGGTAATATTTGAAAGGTGTTTTAATCCCACAACTTTCTTATTTGACAAAGTTTCCGTTAAAACGCTTAGTTTTTGTTAGAAACAGAAGAATGTCAAATAAAAACATCGAAAACTACGTTTTAGAGCAAAACACACAAAATTAACGGATTGTGGCAAAAGTGACAGCTGCCAGAATGGCAAAATTTTTAAGGTGTTTTAATCCCAAAACGTTTTATTCGACAACGTTCCTGATATCTACCTCAGTTTTTCCCAAAAACTGAAAAATAAAAAAACACGGAAAACTACGTTTCAAAGCGAAAACACGTATTTAACGTGACAGCTGTCAAAACGGGAATCATTTGAAAGGTGTTTTAATCTCGCAACTTTTTTATTTGACCATGTTTCTGATATCACGCAAACTTTTTGCTAGAAAAAGAAAAATTGAAACACCGAAAATTACGTTCTAGAGCGAAAACACGAAATTAACGGATTGTGTCAAAAGTGACAGCTGTCAAAATGGTAATATTTGAAAGATGTTTAAATCCCTCATCGTTCCTTTTTGACAAAGTTTCTGTTAAACCGCCTAATTTTTGTTAGAAACTGAAGAATGTCAACTAAAAACATCGAAAACTACGTTTTTAGAGCGAAACACACAAAAGTAACGGATTTTGGCAAAAGTGACAGCTGCCAGAATGATGGCAAATTTTTTAAGGTGTTTTAATCCCACAACTTTCTTATTTGCCAAAGTTTCTGTTAAGACGCTTAGTTTTTGTTAGAAACTGAAGACCGAAAAATAAAAACACCGAAAACTACGTTTTAGAGCGAAAACACAAAACAACGGATTGTGGCAAAAGTGACAGCTGCCAAAATGGTAACATTTGAAAGGTGTTTTAATCCCACAACTTTCTTATTTGACAAAGTTTTTGTTAAAACGCTCAGTTTTTGTTAGAAACTGAAGACTGAAAAATAAAAACACCGAAAACTACGTTTTAGAGCGAAACACACAAAATTAACGGATTGTGGCAAAAGTGACAGCTGCCAGAATGATGGCAAAAATTTTAAGGTGTTTTAATCCCAAAACGTTTTATTCGACAACGTTCCTGATATCTCGCTCAGTTTTTCCTAGAAACTGAAAAATAAAAAAACACCGAAAACTGCGTTTCAAAGCGAAAACACGTGTTTAAAGTGACAGCAGTCAAAAAGGAAACATTTGAAAGCTGTTTTAATCTCGCAACTTTTTTATTTGACCATGTTTCTGATATCACGCAAACTTTTTGCTAGAAAAAGAAAAATTGAAACACCGAAAATTACGTTCAAGAGAGAAAACACGAAATTAACGGATTGTGTCAAAAGTGACTGCTGTCAAAGTGGTAAACATTTGAAAGCTGTTTTAATCCCACAACGTTCTTATTTGACAAAGTTTCTGTTAAAACGCTTAGTTTTTGTTAGAAACTGAAAACTGAAAAATAAAAACACCGAAAACTACGTTTTGGAGCGAAAACACGAAATTAATGAATTGTGGCAAAAGTGACAGCTGCCAGAATGGTAAAATTTTTAAGGTGTTTTAATCCCAAAACGTTTTATTCGACAACGTTCCTGATATCTACCTCAGTTTTTCCCAAAAACTGAAAAATAAAAAAACTACGTTACAAAGCGAAAACACGAAAGTGACAGCTGTCAAAAAGGAATCATTTGAAAGGTGTTTTAATCTCGCAACTTTTTTTATTTGACAATGTTTCTGATTTCACGCAAACTGTTTGCTAGAAAAATAAAAATAGAAACACCGAAAACTACGTTTTAGAGCGAAAACACGATATTAACGGATTGTGTCAAAAGTGATAGCTGTCAAAATGGTAACACTAGAAAGGTGTTTTAACCCCACAACTTTCTTATTTGACAAAGTTTCTGTTAAAACGCTTAGTTTTTGTTAGAAACTGAAGAATGTGAAATAAAAACATCGAAAACTACATTTTAGAGCGAAACACACAAAATTACCGGATAGTGGCAAAAGTGACAGCTGCCAGAATGGTAAAATTTTTAATCCCAAAACGTTTTATTCGACAACGTTCCTTATATATAGCTCAGTTTTTCGTAGATACTGAAAAATAAAAACACCGAAAACTACGTTTTAGAGTGAAACCGCAAAATTAACGGATTGTGTCAAAAGTGACAGCTGTCAAAATGGATAATCCCACAACTTTCTTGTTTGGCAACGTTTCCGTTATCACGCTTAGTTTTTGTTAAAAACTGATAAATAAAAACATCGAAAATTAAGTTTCAAAGCGAAAATAGGGATTGTGCCTAAAGTGACAGCTGTCAGCAAGGTGTCATTGGAAAACTTTCTTATTTGACGTTTCTGATATTACGTGAAGGGTTTGCTGGGAATTGAAGGAAAAAAATATCGAAAACTAGGGTCCCCCCTACTTACTATTGCTCAAAAATTGGCTTTGAAATGATTTCCTGAAGAAACCACTGGTTCGATTCGGGGTTTCTATACATCACTGGAAAGATCGCTTCAAGATGTTTCGGAAAATATATTTTTGCAAGAACAAATGTCAATTTGAAGCCCGTGACGCGTCAGCAAAGAAAACTCGAAAATGGAAAAAATCGAAAATATCAACTTTTTTAATAATTATCGTAGAGCATTGAAGTATACCTTCTTTTTCATCAGAAAAACGAGAGAAATTGACTCGCGTTAAAAAATTTCAGCTATCTTCAATAGCAAAAAAAATGGCATGTCACCATGAACGTGTTAGAAAATTTTCAAAAAAAAATCCAAATTGCACGCGGTTTGCAAATCTGCGCTCCTCGTGTGCAAATTAGTAGGATTCAATTAAAATTGGCGATTGAAATTTTTTAACGAAAATCTGAAAAACCACCCAAGGGTCCCCCCTTCTTACTTTTTCTCAAAAATTGGCTTTGAAATAATTTCCTGAAGAAACCACTGGTTCGATTCCGGGTTTCTACACATCACTGGAAAGATCGCTTCAAGGCGCTTGGGAAAATGTACTTTCGGAAAAACAAATGTCAATTTGAAGCCCGTAACGCGTCAGCAAAGAAAACTCGAAAATGAAAAAAAAAACGAAAAAATAAACTTTCTTATAATCATCGTAGACCTTTATGTAATACCATTTTCTTCATCAAAAGAACAAGATAAATCGATTGGTGGTAAAAAATTTAATCCAGAAAAAATTGCAAAAAAGTTAGCAAGTCACCATGAACTTTATGGAGAATTTTGAAAAAGTCGATTTTTTCAGACTTTGAACTGCTGTAGCGGCTGAACGAAGAATCCAATTTGAACGCGGTTTTGAAACCCGTGTTCCTTGTGTGTCAATTAGTCGGATTTAATTAAAATTGGCGATTACAAATTTTTGACGAAAACCTGAAAAATCATCCAAGGGTCCCCCCTTGTTACTTTTTTCCAAAAATTGCATTTGAAATGATTTCCTGACGAAACCACTAGTTCGATTCGCGGTTTCTATACATTACCGTTAAGATCCCTTCAAGACGCCTCAGAAAATGTACTTGCGCAACAACAAATGTCAATTTGAAGCTCGTGACGCGTCTGCAAAGAAAATTTGAAAATGTAAAAAATCGAAAAAATCAACTTTTGTAATAATCATCGTAGACCTTTATGTAATACCTTTTTTTTCATCAGAAAAACGAGATAAATCGATTGGCGTTAAAAAATTTCATTTAGAAAAGATTGCAAAAAAAAATGTGCACATTTTTTTTTCATTTCAAAACATGTTAATTAATCATGTGCGTATAAATTAATCATTTCCACGAATATTACCCATCAATAATCATCAATTAATTAAATTACAACAGCCGCAACTAAGTTTTGCCGTGTCAATGCGTGTGTTTGCGGTTCGCGTCTATCCTCTCGCCGTAACAACCCCTTTGTGCGCAGTCATCATCATTAGCACAATAGTTATTGAGCAATACAAGCCGACATCTGGCAGTGATCATAATTAAAAGCACTAAGCCACGACGGCACACGGATGGACAGGGCTAAACTCAGGTACAACAAATTACCTAAGCTTTCGAATCAAAGCTTACGCCTTGATCAAATGCTGCTCCAATTATTAGAGCACAACCATCCACGATTGATCCAATCGAATGATTTTAATGTTTTCGAGCGGTAATCATTGAGGTTATTAAAGCTTGTTGATAACTGATGATATTACGTGACAAGTCCATAATACAGCACTTTATTGGATGAGGCGTTTCAATTATCTTTCAGATTATAATAATTATTTCTGATATGATAATCGCTGAATACAAGAAAATTATTGAGATTAGGAATAGGGAACCCTTATACAATCTGAAAGACAATTGGATCCTACTTAAGAATACGTTACTAAATACAGGGTGTGCCATTTGAAAAAATGAAGTTATTTAACTTTATAAGTTCGGTTTTTCTACCGCATTTTTTTTATCGCCCTGTATAATTTTTTGTATGAAATCATGGTTGGCTCTATAGTTCAAACCTTCAACCAAATAATAGAGATGATTTTAATCGTTCAACGTCAATCACTGGGGCAAAAATAAAATTTCACCCAGACCATGCATTTCAACAAATCTTCAAATATTTCGAAAACGGCAAACAATAGGTATAGGGAGTATTGAAGTAACTCACCTTTATTTGCTCCATATAATTCAAAAATGACAAAAATACAGGGTGTTCCATTTAAAAAAACATAAGTTTGGTCTGTAACTTTGTTATGAGACACCCTGTATACATTTAAATATTTTTAGGGCGTGCAGCTTACTATTATACACAACTTTTGTATAAAATATTTTTCGAAATTTTGAAAAATAAGCACGTGATTCACCATTCCCTGAGCTCTGAAACACCCTGTATATTTTTTAATCATGCCACAATGTCAGTCATTTGTAAATTTCATACAAAATAAACACCCACATTTTGGACTGTAATATTGAAGTATAAATGAACAGTCGAAGATAAATTATTTTAATAATCAATCTACGTGAAAAATTAATTTTAAAATTATGCGAATTTTATTTGTATAGATTTTAATTAGCCGCGTTTCGGGACCAATTAGATGTGCTTTTATAATGCATTTAATGACTACTAATGAATAATTCGAGTTTTACATATGTAATAATTGGTGCATTTATGGCGGAATTTCATTAGTGAGCATTCATTTCGCGTAATCAGAGTGTTTTTTTTCTATTTTTAATTAGTGCGTGGCTTGTGAATCCCTTCTGATCATTTTAATTAACTCCGTTGCGGATTAATATTTTAATAATAGAAATAATAATGCGCACGTGTTATAGAAATAATAATAATATATAGAAATTATTTGTGTCGAGCGCTGAAATAATAAAACAGCTTTTTCTCGTAAAATCAAGCCGTCGGCGATGAATATTGTTTTTGCGCCGGCCATTATATCCTAAATTAATGACTTGTTGGGCAATTTGGGTAGATTTTTTTTTCGTATTGTTCCTCCCTTAAGGGAAGATATACAGGGTGGTCCTGCACATCACATCCCGTCTTCTACAACTCATTTACTAATTAAATTGGTGATATTTTGCAGAATAAATTTGCATCCTAGAATGCGTTTCAGGAAAATATTTTTGATTATACAAGGTGTCCCAAAAAACCGTGACGTCATGAAGATATATTTTTTTAAATTACATGCTACGTATTTTATTGCTTATTTGGGTACCTTTTATAGTTGCCTACATACCCCTATAATTTTATTGGAATCGATTCAGGGATATCAGCAAAAAAAAATTAAAACTGAAAAAAATCAGTTTTGCACTGTTGGTTTAAAAAATGAATAAAACATAAAAATAGTGCCTTTTTAATAAAATCATACAAGGTACTTATTAAATAAGGTCTGATGGTCCCGTTAACCAAGTTTGATCGATATGAATTATACAGGGTGCCCAAAATTTAGTGTCGAACATTTCAAACTGTAAAGCACTTTATTTTTCTTATTTTAAATTGGAGCCCCTGTATATTTTTATGTCATTCCATGCGGGATTAAAAAACAAACATTTTTCGTAATAACAACCCTGTCCCAATTCCTAACGCATTAAAAGTTATTTGCAGAAAACTCGTTTTTTCAACCGTTTCAATAGCCATTTTACTCAATAAAAATCGAAGGTGGCTTTGAAAAACAATTTATTGGCATTAAAATTTAACAAAGTGACAAGAGGGTGTTTTGACTTTAGTAATGTAAACGTTTAACAAGGTGGCTAGAGACTGTTTCGACTTTAGAAATGTAAACGTTTAAAGCATTGTTAACTTAAGCTCTTTGTACTCAAGAATTATTTTTTCCATGACAAAATATTTAAAAAAAAAACATAAAAATGGTTGGCGTTTCTTCAAAAATCATCTCAAACAAAAAACCAAAAAGATTATCAAACTAGATACTACAATGTAACCTTTGTAGTAGCCGATTTTGAAAGTATAGATTTTCGACAAAATGGCGGACGTTTGAACATAACATGGCGATTTTTGATACAACAATTAGTTCTAATTTTTCCTATAACAAAAAAACTAAGTAACAAAGAAAAAAAATCCTACGACAAAGACTAGATAATTATCCACAGAATAACTACAAAACAATTCAAGCTAATCGGTTTAGTGGTTTTCGAGAAATTTTGGGTACCGATTTGAAAAACGTGGTTTCGAGAAAAACGCTTTTGAAAATTTGTCAATGACTAAATCAAGACGTCTTTCAACTTACATAGCTGTAACTTCGTCATTTATTAAGATCTTGACTTGAAATTTTCACCAAACATTCCTGTGACCTCAAACTTCAAGAAAATGCAAAAACTGAAACATCGATTTTTCGACAATGCTACGTGCTTTCGAATTATTTCAAATAGCTCACAGTTTAAATAATTGAAAAAAAACCGAAAAATCAGAATACTTAAAATTCTTCTAAGGGTTTTCAAGAAAATTAAGAAAATCTAACTAGAAGGCTGACAGACCTCAGGTCACTTATAAACGTGTCTCAATAAATGTATTCCCTTTCTCACAATTTTAGTTTTTATATTTTTACGGATTTATTACTGGTTATTTTGAAAAATTAAGAGCACTTTTTTAAGACACTTTTATAAGCTCTTCCATATATTTTTTTAGGTTGCGAACGTCTGGTTATTTTTACGGATTTATTGCTGGTTATTTTGAAAAATTAAGAGCACTTTCTTAAGACACTTTTATAAGCTCTTCCATATTTTTTTTAGGTTGGGAACGTCTGGTGTAGATTATAATCAGCGTTGCAATAGGTGTAATCTTGATTTACTGAAATGTCGTCCTCGGCGGCGGTTTGTAAAGTCTAAAAATAAGAAATAAGAAGGCGCGATCGATGCGACGTAAAGTTAAAGATATCCGTCGTAAAATTACACGCCTCATCGAGCTCTATCCCTAACGTCAACAATAAAATAACTTTAGTGCTTCCAAACGATATTATTACGTCGATAACGTGCACAATTTGTTGCCTGCAATATACGAAGTAATTTCAATCCATAACAATTACAAAATTGAATAACAATCGAAAGGAATGCATTTCTCGCTCCATCATTACCAAAGTAATAATTGGAAGAGTATTTCGAGTAAATGTACGCATTGTTTTATTTGTTGGCAATTGTTTTCCCAACCATTTTAATTGCTGAACTTTTTCCAATTTTCAAAACTCTGCGCTCCGTTCTCGTGAAATTATCTCAAAATTTAAGGCTGAAGTGTTTTGACCTTTTTGCAAAATCATAATTCGGAGAGTGTTTTGAGTAAATTTAGCCATTTTGAAGTCGTTGGCAATTGTTTTTCTAATTATTTTAATCGCCGAACTTTTTCCAATTTTCAAAACTCTGCTCTCTGTTCCCGTGAAATTATCTCAAAATTTAAGGCTGAAGTGTTTTGACCTTTTTGCAAAATCATAATTCGGAGAGTGTTTTGAGTAAATTTAGCCATTTTGAAGTCGTTGGCAATTGTTTTTCTAATTATTTTAATCGCCGAACTTTTTCCAATTTTCAAAACTCTGCGCTCTGTTCTCGCGAAATTATCTCAAAATTTAAGGCTGAAGTGTTTTGACCTTTTTGCAAAATCATAATTCGGAGAGTGTTTTGAGTAAATTTAGCCATTTTGAAGTCGTCGGCAATTGTTTTTCTAATTATTTTAATCGCCGAACTTTTTCCAATTTTCAAAACTCTGCTCTCTGTTCCCGTGAAATTATCTCAAAATTTAAGGCTGAAGTGTTTTGACCTTTTTGCAAAATCATAATTCTGTGAGTATTTTGAGTAAATTTGGCAATTTTTAAGTCGTTGGCAATTGTTTTTCTAATTATTTTAATCACCGAACTTTTTCCAATTTTCAAAACTCTGCGCTCTGTTCTCGTGAAATTATCTCAAAATTTAAGGCTGAAGTGTTTTGACCTTTTTGCAAAATCATAATTCTGTGAGTATTTTGAGTAAATTTGGCAATTTTTAAGTCGTTGGCAATTGTTTTTCTAATTATTTTAATCACCGAACTTTTTCCAATTTTCAAAACTCTGCGCTCTGTTCTCGTGAAATTATCTCAAAATTTAAGGCTGAAGTGTTTTGACCTTTTTGCAAAATCATAATTCGGAGAGTGTTTTGAGTAAATTTAGCCATTTTGAAGTCGTCGGCAATTGTTTTTCTAATTATTTTAATCGCCGAACTTTTTCCAATTTTCAAAACTCTGCTCTCTGTTCCCGTGAAATTATCTCAAAATTTAAGGCTGAAGTGTTTTGACCTTTTTGCAAAATCATAATTCTGTGAGTATTTTGAGTAAATTTGGCAATTTTTAAGTCGTTGGCAATTGTTTTTCTAATTATTTTAATCACCGAACTTTTTCCAATTTTCAAAACTCTGCGCTCTGTTCTCGTGAAATTATCTCAAAATTTAAGGCTGAAGTGTTTTGACCTTTTTGCAAAATCATGATTCGGAGAGTGTTTTGAGTAAATTTAGCCATTTTTAAGTCGTCGGCAATTGTTTTTCTAATTATTTTAATCGCCGAACTTTTTCCAATTTTCAAAACTCCGCTCTCGGTTCTCGTGAAATTATCTTAAAATTTAAGGCGGAAGTGTTTTGACATTTTTGCAAAATTATGATTCTGTGAGTATTTTGAGTAAATTTAGCCATTTTGAAGTCGTTGGCAATTGTTTTTCCAACTATTTCAATCAACGAACTTTTTCCAATTTTTAAAACTCTGCTTTCTCAAAAATTATCTCAAAATTTAAGGCTGATGTTTTTACTTTTTGCGACAATCACAACTCGGAGTTGATTTTAAGTAAATTGTTTTTTTTTTCGGAAGTGTAATTATTGATTATTTTTGCTGTTAGTTAAAAAAATGTAATTTTGAAGGAAAAGTGTGAACCATTGGCAAAGGGAGGCAAAGAGAGAAATATATCAACGCGTTACCATAACAACTGCCGTTTGATTAGACTATAATTCACTGATGAGATCGAATAAGATCGAAACCAATCCGGACGGGGAAAATCGGTAATTATTGTAAAAGTTTTTGGTTTTAAGGATTTGTAATGACAAAAGTTTTTCACCGAAACAGTTTTCACTTCAGCATTTCGTGTCTGCAAAGTCTGTTTTGTTCATATCGTGTTAGTCACAATATTTTGTTTCAGAGTTGGCTGTGAGAAAAATGAGGTATGTCGCATATTATTACGTTATTAACACATTGGCTGCCCACAAGTTTTTTACTTTCTCCGTTACGAAGTACGAGAAAGTATTGTGATCGTGATTTTTTTTTCAAAATTTTTTTTTACGGAAATATCCGTTTTGGGGTCCCTAGATGCCATTTCAACAATTTCTGGAAAAAAAATTTTTGTGTCTGTGTGTGTGTGTGTGTGTGTGTGTGTGTGTGTGTGTGTGTGTGTGTGTGTGTGTGTCTGTGTGTGTGTGTGTGTCTGTGCGCGCTATATCTCAAAAACTAATAGACCAATTGATATGAAACTTTGAACATAAGTTTTATTTGATAATCCGAAGAACTGAAAAGCTTTTGGTAAAATTTCGTACACAGAAAGTGGGTGTTTACCTTAACTGTTTTTTGTTTTTTGCCAATATTTTCTTAAATATGAAAAATATCACAAAAACATTTAAACAAATATTGAAGACAATAAGGAAATGCGATTATTTTGTTTGAAAACATTTTTCATAAAATCATTGTTATTCGAAAAAAATTTTTATTAATTTTAACAATTATGAAACGCTAATAGTTACAGCAAATTTATGTTAATAATAATTGTAGAGAATGCCAAAATGAACAATTTATGAAGAATAAGTTTTTTTCGAAATCTCTTTAGTTTTTGAGTAAACTGAGTTTTTGAATTTGAAGTACATTTTTCCATCTTTCATAATTTTGACGTTTTAAACGTCAGTTTTATCCGAGTCTACGAAACGTTCGATGCACACTTAAAATATGATTTAAATTGAAAATAAACCATGGAAGCGTAAATATACATGATACCATCAAGTCGGAGAAAGTAACATGATGGCCACATCACCATTTTTTTGTAAAATGTTAAAAAAAGTTTTCTTTGTTTTTAAGTGTTATTTTATAAAACGAGTAAGAATATTAAGGGTTTTTAATGTACTCACTGTCAGTCATCGGTGACTGACGTGGCCCCACCGGAATACTTCAGTGTCAGTCACCGGTATTTTATAAAATAAGTAAGATTATGCTTATTTAATTCATTTTGATGAATTTTTAGACGATATTACGGGTTTTTAATCTACTCATTGTCAGTCATAGGTGACTGACGTGGTGCCACCGGAATACTCCAGTGTCAGTCACTGAAGTGTCAGTCACCGGTGACTGACAAAGCGGTCAACGTGTTAATTCAATTGAATTCGATTTAAAAAAAAATGAATTAATCACAGGCATGACTGCTATGTTTCAGTGGCGGTTTCAAAGGGGGGTAATCGGGTAATTACCCCCCCCTAAGAATTTTTGGCTTTACAATTTTTATTGTTAAAAATTACCGATATTCCATATTCCAAACGAATAATATATAACCGGTAAATTTTTCCAACGCTTTAAAACGTTGGAAAAGAATAGGGAGTTTTCACGGAACAGGTGTATGAGAGCGGAAGCATTAGTTTATTTATCTTTTTTTTATTACCCCCCCCCCTAGACTAGTTGGTTGAAAACGCCCTTGCTATGTTTCTCTCTCTCAGTCATGGCCAACTCTGAAACAAAATTCTGTGGCTCACACCTTGTATTCAGGTGGCATTTTGTCTTTATATTTATTTTGTGTCTCGTTCCTGATGTACATTTTATTAATTAAAGTTCAACAATTTTACTAAAAGCTCCAGACGTGCAACTTCCCACTTACACCTGAAACCGTATTCTAAATTAACTTAATTGCTTTACACAATTACGCGGAGAGGCAACCCTTTCACTCCGACCGCGAAAAATCAAAGTTGGAAAATTCGCGCCCGAAGATGAAAGCTCAAGGGCCCCCATAAAAATTTCCGCGAGGAGCGGTACGATACAATAATAATAATAATAATAATTCGCGTGTGCGACCTTTTTTGCAGGCCAGACGGCGACGCCTGACGTCACCCGCAATCGCCTTGGTTACCCGGCGTCCGGCCTCATGATCCCCCGCGGTGGACAGTGTCATTACTTTCCGGCTTGTTATTCTTGTTTGCCGGTCTTTAATTTGAAGGGCTCGGGCGCGGGGGTGCGGGTGCGGGGGGTCAATTCGTCACTTCCGTGAATTACGAGGGAAATTGTGAAATTAAACGCATTTTTTTTTATCCGAGGCAGCTTTGGTTTTATTGTAAATGTCACATTGGTTGTTAATTTAAAGGACTTTAATTATTTTCAGATGTCGGTTCGGCATTAATTATTATTATTTATTTATTTACGGATTCCCCTGTTCCATCAATTTGTTTTTCTGAAATCATCACTGTAATAGCAAAAATCGTCAGACAATAAAATGATTGTAGATTGTGTTGCCTACAAACATTATTCGCATTACGGATAAATTACGAACGTCGGCGAATTGTCGTCGCGGAATATTTGAAATAGAAATTTTTTTTTTTTAATTTAGCAATAATCAAGAAAGACAAATAGTGTTCAGAATGAGCTCTTAGACTTAAAAAAACACAAAAAAAAATGTTTTGGAGAAAAATTTAATTCAATCGTTTTTTACTCGTTTCCAGTCGATTTACGCACTATTCACGAAAAAAGTAATTTTACGTATTTCGGTTCCTGGAAATACAAAAAAAAATTTATAGACAAATAGTGTTGAGCTCTTAGACTTAAAAAAAAAAAAAAAATTTGTAAGAAAAATTTTTTTTTAATCGCTTTTTAGACATTTCCCGTCGATTTAAGCACGATTTACGCTAAAAGTCATTTTGCGTACTCGGTTCTTGGAAGTCCCACAAAAAAAATATGGACAAATAGTGTTCAGAATGGTCTCTTCGACTTGAAAAAAAAAACAAAAAAAGATGTTTGACGAAAAATGAAATTTATTCGATTTTTGGGCATTTTCAGTCGATTTAGGCACAATTTACGAAAAAAGTAATTTTGCCTATCTCGGTTCCTGATAGTCGCACATTTTTTTTTATAGACAAATAGTGTTCAAAACTAGTTTTCCTAGGCTTAGTTGACAATAGGTAAAATTGTTTTCTTTGAAAAATTTTAAATTTCTTATTTTGCTGTTTAGAAAGCACTCGCACGTTAACAGTAAAAGGCTGATTTTCTTTCATTAATTTTAAACCTTTGAAAATTATTTGGTGACCGTCTGAGAAATGTATACACTTTACACACCTGTTTTCGAGGTTTCAAAATTTGACGATCGCAAATTTTGATTTTGATTGTTACAAAAAATACAAAAAAATTATTGATGAAAGCAAGTCGTACCCTCTACTGACCTTAATCATTTCAACTCTTCCTCTTTAAATGCAAAAAATACGTGCTTGAAATAAACATCAAAATTGGTGTAATTATTTTGGTCAAATTTAAAAAAAATCATATCTTCTGAAATAAACATCAAAATTGGTGTAATTATTTTTGTCAAATTTAAAAAAAAATCATATCTTCTGAAATTGGTGTAATTATTTTGATCAAATTTAAAAAAATCATATCTTCTGAAATAACCATCAAAATTGGTGTAATTATTTTGGTCAAATTTAAAATAATCATATCTTCTGAAATAACCATCAAAATTGGTGTAATTATTTTGGTCAAATTAAAAAAAAATCATATCTTCTGGAATAAACATAAAAATTGGTGTAATTATTTTGGTCAAATTTAAAAAAAATTATATCTTCTGAAATAACCATCAAAATTGGTGTAATTATTTTGGTCAAATTTAAAAAAAATCATATCTTCTGGAATAAACATAAAAATTGGTGTAATTATTTTGGTCAAATTTTAAAAAATCATCCCTTCTTAAGGAAGTAACAAATCAAAACATGCTTCTTTATAAATATTATAGGGGGCAACTTTGTAAATATACTGGAGCTTTGGCAGACTCTTCAAAGTCAAAACTAAAGGCATGAAGACTCCCGAAAAATAATCTTGAATCTCTCACTTTAAAGGCCGGGGCCCCGGAACGCTGTCCTCAATGAAGAGGGCAAAGTGGTTTCAAATCATCCAGAATGTGCAGGGAAGGCTTTACGATTTTTTTTCTATAATTCTGAAAGAAGGCCCTGAAGACCTCAAGGAGGATTATTGGGACGATCAAATTTGCTCAATCCGTACCTCTTCATAGCTGCCATATTGCCTAAACAGGTCATCTCCATCGGCAGTACTAAAGAGGGTAAAAAAAAAATAAAACATGATTTTTAATCGTTTTGGGCAGTGTGAATTGGAGAAAATCAATATTTCAAAAAAGAAAGAATTTTGTATATGTTTTCGATTTTGTTTTAATAGTTATCAAAAATGTTGACATTTGAGTTGAGAAAAAAATTCGACACCGAAAAAGAGGGTGAAAACTTTGCAATTTTTTAATTCTGCCTAAAATTTGAACATTTTTGAAAATTCATATATTTTGTTCTGGTCAGAATTTTTACAAGAAGTGAATGGTTTTAGTTAGTTAATAGTTTCAAAAGTATCTGTTAACATTTTTAAAACAATAACTCAACAATTTAAATTATTTTGCAATATTTTAATTCCTCCTAAAATTTGAACATTTTTGAAAATTCATAAATTTTGTTCCAGTCTGAATTTTTACAAGAAGTGAATGGTTTTAGTTATTTAACAATTGCAAAAGTATCTGTTAACAATTTTAAGACAATAACTCAACAATTTTTATTATTTTACAATATTTTAATTCTGCCTAAAATTTGAACATTTTTGAAAATTCATAAATTTTGTTCTGGTCAGAATTTTTACAAGAAGTGAATGGTTTTAGTTATTTAACAGTTGCAAAAGTATCTGTTAACAATTTTAAGACAATAACTCAACAATTTTTATTATTTTACAATATTTTAATTCTGCCTAAAATTTGAACATTTTTGAAAATTCATAAATTTTGTTCCAGTCAGAAGTTTTACAAGAAGTGAATGGTTTTGTTTTGCAAAAGTATCTGTTAACATTTTTAAGACGATAACTTAACAATTTAAATTATTTTACAATATTTTAATTCTGCTTAAAATTTAAACATTTTTGAAAATTCGTAAATTTTGTTCCAGTCAGAATTTTTACAAGAAGTGAATGTTTTTAGTTAGTTAATCGTTGCAAAAATATCTGTTAACATTTTTAAGACAATAACTCAACAATTTTTATTATTTTACAATATTTTAATTCTGCCTAAAATTTGAACATTTTTGAAAATTCATAAATTTTGTTCCAGTCTGAATTTTTACAAGAAGTGAATGGTTTTAGTTATTTAACAATTGCAAAAGTATCTGTTAACAATTTTAAGACAATAACTCAACAATTTTTATTATTTTACAATATTTTAATTCTGCCTAAAATTTGAACATTTTTGAAAATTCATAAATTTTGTTCTGGTCAGAATTTTTACAAGAAGTGAATGGTTTTAGTTATTTAACAGTTGCAAAAGTATCTGTTAACAATTTTAAGACAATAACTCAACAATTTTTATTATTTTACAATATTTTAATTCTGCCTAAAATTTGAACATTTTTGAAAATTCATAAATTTTGTTCCAGTCAGAAGTTTTACAAGAAGTGAATGGTTTTGTTTTGCAAAAGTATCTGTTAACATTTTTAAGACGATAACTTAACAATTTAAATTATTTTACAATATTTTAATTCTGCTTAAAATTTAAACATTTTTGAAAATTCGTAAATTTTGTTCCAGTCAGAATTTTTACAAGAAGTGAATGTTTTTAGTTAGTTAATCGTTGCAAAAATATCTGTTAACATTTTTAAGACAATAACTCAACAATTTTTATTATTTTACAATATTTTAATTCTGCCTAAAATTTGAACATTTTTGAAAATTTGGTCGCTTTTTGAAAAATCATATCTCGTTAAGGGGAGAACAAATCAAAAAGTTTTCGGTTATAAATAATGTAGGCGGATGCTTTGCAAAGAGATCCCGCCACCAACGGATCCTTTAAGAGCAAAAATAAAGTCAGTGGCGGCGTTTTGGCGCAGGGCCGAAGTTTCACATACACTGTGTACATAAAGTAAGTAATAAATTCGATTAAAATGCGGGGCATTTTCTTTCAGAAAAATGCTCGGACAGGTGTATTATTATTTTTTAACGCGCATTTTTTTAGATGAAATTCAAATGTACAGGGTGTCCCAAAATCGACATACGACCCGTAAGTTAAAATTTTCAAATATGAACCCCCACCATTTTTTGTTACATTTATGGATTCTACGTAAAATTCTGAGTATTTTTCATGTAGCGTACCCAATGTCGATATTCAGCTGTTTTCGCATAAATGGCGTTTAAAAATGTACAACTACTGTTTTATTTCTGGTAAAAGATAACATGGTTTCATTGAAACATTGGAATTAATAAGGAAAAATCATTTGATTCAGTAAATAATAATTTAATTGAAATCGGACTATACGTGCCGAGTTTTGACAGTTGTTTTTTTTCAATTTGTTTCGATTTTTTTTCCACGGGGGGTGGTGAGGCAGAGTCAGAGGGGCGGTACTCGGTGAGATCGATAGAGCTGTCGGGAGTGCATCGGACAGTGTCGGAAAAATTTCCAAAAAATTTGCCTCCGCCCTCAGGGGGTGGTTTTTACGTCTCGTCCAACTACTCCGAAACCGGTCAACGTATGGCGGTGAAGTTTGGTGGGGATGCGCAGGAGGGGAAAAAGAGTCTTTGTTGAAAAAAATCAAAGCGATCGGCCTTCATTTGTCGAAATTAACCATTTTTGACCGAAGGAGGTGGTAAAAATTTAAGGGTTAAATTTAAAAATTAAAAAAAAGATGACCGAGGGTCTCTTTGAAATATTTTTTAAGGTCTAAAAAAAATTCCAGCGCCCTCCCGCTCCGCCGCTAAACGACTTCTCCTCCGGCGCGTTTTTTCGACGTTTAAAAATTCTCCCCGGGGGTTGTGCTGGTTCTAGGGGGGCGGGAGTGGTCAGGATCGACTCGATCGACAATTTTACACAGATTAAGATAAAAAAATTCTAGCGTACTTTTAACCGCGCCCTATGGGGGTGTGGTCCACCCCCCGCGGGTGAGGGTTGATAACCACAATTTGGTAGTTTTCCTCATCTAGCGCCCTCTATACGGTGTCAATATTTCAAGTCTCCATGACTTAGTTTCGGCGCTAAATAAAATCAAATAAAATAAAATAAATGAGCTCTTCGACTTGAAAAAAAAAACCAAAAAAAAATATTGTATTGTGTCCAATGTTACATTTAATTTATTATTGGTGTATTAAATATATATTAGTTCCATATGACTTAGTACTTGATTGGCTGTAGACAAGATTCTTATGCAAGGCTGAAATGGTAAAAAAAAAAAAATTGAAGAAAAATTTAATTCAATCGTTTTTTAGACGTTTCCAGTTGATTTAAGCACTATTTATGAAAAAAGTCATTTTGCGTATCTCGGTTCCTGATAGTCCCACAATTTTTATAGATAGTGTTCGGAGTGTGCTCTTAGACTAGAAAAAATAAAAAATAAATTTCGAAGAAATTTTTTTTTATTTCAAGTTTTTTAGGGGTTTCCAGTCTGTTTAGGTCATTTGTAAAAGTGTCTCAATAAATGCGTTCTCTCTCTCTCTCAAATCCGTAGATTATTTTCATCGTTTCTTTGGGAGAGTGTGAAGAGATTCAATTTGTATGAGCGAGTATATCTGTCTGAAGGAACATCAGCAATAATCAAACGCATAGATTAGTTTCATATTCTCCATGTGAGAATGTGAAGGAATTCATTCATATATTAGTGAATATATCTTTCTGAAGGAATACAATTTCATTTAGCAAGAGTATCGAACGATCAGTTAATCCAATATCCAATTAGCGCTCAACTAGCTTCGGGTAATTAGTTTATCGATTCTCCCCGAGTATTTCTATCAATTTTCTCTACATGAGACTCTCGCTCATTATTGCCCGCTAATAGAATTTCCTGTTGCATCTTCCCGTCTATTCGGCGCAAATTTAATTTTAATCGGTAATTTTATTATCAAAGCCGATCTAAAAATACCATAACATTAAGTGCGGCAAGAATTACTCCTTTTAATTCAATCAAAATCTTAAAATACCCCCTTAACTGAATTTCGAGATAATCACAGGAGAACGCAGCTTGTAGTCGTGCTGAAAAGACGTCCACTCTCTAACGGTTCGAAAAAAATATAAAAACAGTCGATAGCATCTTGAAACTTTCCAAAATGTGTATTTTGTTTTAAATTCGTCTTAAGTGTCTTAGTATTTTATTTATTCTGACGTTTATTTTTAGTTTGTAAGAATCTATTTTACTGTACTGGTTTAATTGCACATGGCCTACCGTTAATAAATACATACATACAATTAGAATAAAATTACTGAAAATAGATTTTGCTTTATAATTCAATCAAAATATGGAAATACCCCTTCAGCAGATTTAGGGATAATCACGCGAAAACGCAGCTTGCGATCATGGTGAAGTTGCTCCTTGTCTAATGGCTGAACAAAAAAATATCACCAATTACTTCAAACTTTTCAAGTTTTCTCGTCTTGACTACAAAAGGTAAAGATTTTCATTTTTTTCATCAATTCAAGCCAATCAACTGCCGCACATCAAATCACGTGACTGATGCGTGGTATTATCGCTGAAATAATAATGCTGTTACTCTGTTCAGGTTAAATCTCGGTAATTGATTGGTGTGCATAATATCAGGTGACATATAAATTATATTCAAATCCAATAATTATCGTTTATCAGCATTTTACTGCTAATTTAGTTCATTCGCCTCTGAGTATTTCTCTCAATACATCGATTTAATCATAATCCGAGGATAAATTCAATTCACTTATATCCACTTTCCCCTCCCAGTAGTGAATTAAATCCAGCAGAATATCCTTTAAGGGCAATCTGCACCTTTCAGACCGTGTTATGTTTCACGAATTAGATTTTCTCGGCAAACCTATTATGTTTACCTTCTTGCCTTTTTTTTACAAATCAGATTGCATATTTTTTTTTATGGTCTTGTGTGCGTTTAATCAATCGATTTTTGCCCCGTGTATCTTACGGCACAATGGGATTATAAAATTTCCGTTGTGTGCGGAATCGAGATGAAATTTTTTTTCGAGCGCCGATAAAATGGATCCCGTATAAAAGGGCATTGATATATCGCGCAAAAGAGATAAACAAGATTGCATGGGGAAAATGCGCGCTCGCTCTATTCAAATATTTGCTGTAGTATTTTCAGATTCAATGGGTACTACAATTTTACGTACCGGTATAAAATATATATATATGTATGGCGGACGACATTTTCCGCCGTGAATTTCATTTCCTGTACACAATATATATGTATGTTTATTGAATATTCGAGTACGTCACGAAAAAATAAAATTTTGCGTTTGAGTTTAATTAATATTGCGAAGCTGATGAGCTCAAGATAGGTTGAAACCGGTTCGAAGTTTTTATTTATTTTCCCTGTTCCATGTGAAAATAGATATAATTGTAAAGTTGTACAATAGATACTAAAGCTGATAAAATAAAAGATATATTACATACTCAAACAAAACAAATAAAAAAAAAATGAAAATTGAAGTTGTTGATAATTATGGTTAAATTTTCAATTTTTTGTTCCATTATTCAATCAACAATTAAAAATTTGTAATTAAAAAAAAATTGCAACTCGCAAGAAAATTGTTGGATTTTTAAAAATCAAAATTATTTTGAAAGAATGACGTTTCCTAAACCGAATAAAATTTTTGTTAAATTTTACCTGCAAGATTTATATTTATTTCAATTTTTTTTTGTTGTTGAATTTAAAAAAATCGCAAATCGCAAGAAAATTATTGGATTCTTAAAAATCAAAATTATTTTGAAAGAATGACGTTTCCTAAACTGAATTAAATCTTTGCAAAATTTTACCTGCACGATTTATATTTATTTCAATTTTTTCGTTATAAAGTCGTCATTTTAAAATTTGGAATTTAAAAAAAATCACAACTCGCAAGAAAATTGTCGGATTTTTAAAAACCAAAATTATTTTGAAAGAATGATGTTTCTTAAACTAAATAAAAAATTTGTAAAATTATGCACGATTTATATTTATTTCAATTTTTTCGTTATAAAGTCGTCATTTTAAAATTTGGAATTTAAAAAAAAATCACAACTCGCAAGAAAATTGTCGTATTTTTAAAAACCAAAATTATTTTGAAAGAATGATGTTTCTTAAACTAATTAAAAATGTTGTAAAATTTTACCTGCACGATTTATATTTATTTAAATTTTTTCGTTATAAATTCGTTAATTTAAAATTTGGAATTTAAAAAAAATCACAACTCGCAAGAAAATTGTCGGATTTTTAAAAACCAAAATTATTTTGAAAGAATGATGTTTCTTAAACTAATTAAAAATGTTGTAAAATTTAACCTGCACGATTTATGTTTATTACAATTTTTTCGTTATAAATTCGTTAATTTAAAATTTGGAATTTAAAAAAAATCGCAACTCGCAAGAAAATTGTCGGATTTTTAAAAATCAAAATTATTTTGAAAGAATGATGTTGCTTAAACTAAATAAAAAATTTGTAAAATTTTACCTGCACGATTTATATTTATTTAAATTTTTTCGTTATAAATTCGTCAATTTAAAATTTGGAATTTAAAAAAAATCGCAACTCGCAAGAAAATTGTTGAATTTTTGAAAATCAAAATTATTTTGAAAGAATGATGTTTCTTAAACTAAATAAAAATTTTGTAAAATTTAACCTGCACAATTTATATTTATTTCAATTTTTTCGTTATAAATTCGTCAATTTAAAATTTGGAATTTAAAAAAAATCGCAACTCGCAAGAAAATTGTTGAATTTTTGAAAACCAAATTATTTTGAAAGAATGATGTTTCTTAAACTAAATAAAAAATTTGTAAAATTATGCACGATTTATATTTATTTCAATTTTTTCGTTATAAAGTCGTCATTTTAAAATTTGGAATTTAAAAAAAATCACAACTCGCAAGAAAATTGTCGGATTTTTAAAAACCAAAATTATTTTGAAAGAATGATGTTTCTTAAACTAAATAAAAAATTTGTAAAATTTTACCTGCACGATTTATATTTATTTCAATTTTTTCGTTATAAAGTCATTTTGAAATTTGGAATTTTAAAAAAATCACAACTCCCAAGAAAATTGTCGTATTTTTAAAAACCAAAATTATTTTGAAAGAATGATGTTTCTCAAACTAAATAAAATTTTTGTAAAATATTACCTGCACGATTTATATTTATTTCAGTTTTTTGTTATAAATTCGTCATTTTAAAATATGGAATTTAAAAAAATTCGCAACTCGCAAGAAAATTATTGGATTTTTAAAAATCAAAATTATTTTTAAAGAATGACGTTTCCTAAACTGAATAAAATTTTTGTAAAATTTTACCTGCACGATTTATATTTATTTCAATTTTTTCCGTTATAAATTCGTCATTTCAAAATTTGGAATTTAAAAAAAATCACAACTCGCAAGAAAATTGTCGGATTTTTGAAAACCAAAATTATTTTGAAAGAATAATGTTTCTTAAACTAAATAAAAAATTTGTAAAATTTAACCTGCACGATTTATATTTATTTCAATTTTTTCGTTATAAATTCGTCATTTTAAAATTTGGAATTTAAAAAAAAATCACAACTCGCAAGAAAATTGTCGGATTTTTAAAAACCAAAATTATTTTGAAAGAATGATGTTTCTTAAACTAAATGAAAATTTTGTAAAATTTTACCTGCACAATTTATATTTATTTCAATTTTTTCGTTATAAATTCGTCAATTTAAAATTTGGAATTTAAAAAAAATCGCAACTCGCAAGAAAATTGTTGAATTTTTGAAAACCAAAATTATTTTGAAAGAATGATGTTTCTTAAACTAAATAAGAAATTTGTAAAATTTAACCTGCACGATTTATATTTATTTCAATTTTTAGTTATAAAATCGTCATTTTAAAATTTGGAATTTAAAAAAAATCACAACTCGCAAGAAAATTGTCGGATTTTTAAAAACCACAATTATTTTGAAAGAATGATGTTCCTTAAACTAAATAAAAATTTTGTAAAATTTAACCTTCACGATTTATATTTATTTCAATTTTTTCGTTATAAAGTCATCATTTTAAAATTTGGAATTTAAAAAAAAATCACAACTCGCAAGAAAATTCTCGGATTTTTAAAAACCAAAATTATTTTGAAAGAATGATGTTTCTTAAACTAAATAAAAAATTTGTAAAATTATGCACGATTTATATTTATTTCTATTTTTTCGTTATAAAGTCGTCATTTTAAAATTTGTAATTTAAAAAAAAATCACAACTCGCAAGAAAATTGTCGGATTTTTAAAAACTAAAATTATTTTGAAAGAATGATGTTTCTTAAACTAAATAAAAATTTTGTAAAATTTAACCTTCACGATTTATATTTATTTCAATTTTTTCGTTATAAAGTCGGCATTTTAAAATTTGGAATTTAAAAAAAATCACAACTCGCAAGAAAATTATTGGATTTTTAAAAACCAAAATTATTTTGAAAGAATGATGTTTCTTAAACTGAATAAAAGTTTGTAAAATTTAACCTTCACGATTTATATTTATTTCAATTTTTTCGTTATAAATTCGTCATTTTAAAATTTGGAATTTAAAAAAAAATCACAACTCGCAAGAAAATTGTCGGATTTTTAAAAACCAAAATTATTTTGAAAGAATGATGTTTCTTAAACTAAATAAAAATTTTGTAAAATTTAACCTACACGATTTATATTTATTTCAATTTTTTCGTTATAAAGTCGTCATTTTAAAATTTGGAATTTAAAAAAAATCACAACTCGCAAGAAAATTGTCGGATTTTTAAAAACCAAAATTATTTTGAAAGAATGATGTTTCTTAAATTAAATAAAAATTTTGTAAAATTTTACCTGCACGATTTATATTTATTTCAATTTTTTCGTTATAAATTCGTCAATTTAAAATTTGGAATTTAAAAAAAAAAACAACTCGCAAGAAAATTGTCGGATTTTTAAAAACCAAAATTATTTTGAAAGAATGATGTTTCTTAAACTAAATAAAATTTTTGTAAAATTTAACCTTCACGATTTATATTTATTTCAATTTTTTCGTTATAAAGTCGTCATTTTAAAATTTGGAATTTAAAAAAAAATCACAACTCGCAAGAAAATTGATTTTTAAAAACCAAAATTATTTTGAAAGAATGATGTTTCTTAAACTAAATAAAAAATTTGTAAAATTTAACCTTCACGATTTATATTTATTTCAATTTTTTCGTTATAAATTCGTTAATTTAAAATTTGGAATTTAAAAAAATCACAACTCGCAAGAAAATTGTCGGATTTTTAAAAACCAAAATTATTTTGAAAGAAAGATGTTTCTTAAACTAAATAAAAATTTTGTAAAATTTTACCTGCACGATTTATATTTATTTCAATTTTTTCGTTATAAATTCGTCAATTTAAAATTTGGAATTTAAAAAAATTCGCAACTCGCAATAAAATTGTTGAATTTTTGAAAACCAAAATTATTTTGAAAGAATGATGTTTCTTAAACTAAATAAAAATTTTGTAAAATTTTACCTGCAGGATTTATATTTATTTCAATTTTTTGGAAATAAAAAAAAATTGAACAGAAAAATTGTTTTTTTTTTTTTTTTTTTTTTTGCATTGGTTTGACCATTCAGCCACTAACGATGGAAAAATTGTTGAATTAATAAAATAAATTATATACATGTGAATGAATTATTCTAAAATGCAAATATCCCTGCAAATGCAATTCACGATTGAATATTTTGTAAACACATAAACTACTCGAGTAATTAACACCCGACAGATGATGCAAATTCCACGAAGATGTTTATGCAGACGGACACTCTGGTCGAGAGGTAACATTAGACTAATTAAAGATAATCTACTTTAAATACATGGCGACACGTTTCATTCAAATTGCTTCTCAATTTCGCGTTTCCTCTCCTTCTGAATATGTGTGTGTGTTGTGTGTGTGTGAAGGCGACTTTTCCATTTTTTTTTCTTCTTTGATCTGGGGCCGTAATACGTAATGAATGCGGTGCACGGTATTCGTGCGATGATGTATAAAAGGATGTTGATGTTGGTGTTTGTTGGTAGGAACAGCAAAGATAGAGAGGTGGCCTTTGCCGCTGGAATGTTAAGGTCTCAAGGTAGTCTGGGTGATCAGTCGTTGCCCCCCTCGGACACAACCGACTATTTATTACGGGTAAATTGCAATTAGATGGGGATTTAACTAATCATTCAGGAATTGTGTAGGAAAAGATTTACGTTAACTTTTTTAAGGGCGGGGGAAAATAAACAGTCGTTTTCTTTTTAAATGCGACCATCCGTTAAAAAATTCAAGAGACGTCTGAGCACGAAAAAGGAAGCCACTTAATTATTACTGAAGAGAACACACAAAGGCACGTCTAGCCGGACAATCATCGTAGATAATAACCACTTCCTTATCAACTTTAAGACTTATTCAAAAAGGCTGCGATATTAATATTTAATTCGATAATGGACTTCATTAAAACCCCCTTTTGATCCAATTAAATTTTAAGAATTACAAACATACACACGCACCGAAATGTTCAGCTATATAATTCAATCGATATTTCAAAATTATTTTTTAAATGATCACTTGCCACAAAAAAATATAAAAACAATTACTGCCAAAACTTTTCAAATTTACTCAAAATTAATTCAGGATTATAATTCCATGAAGAACTGAAAACACCCCATTCACAGATTTTAAGATAAATTCATGTGAAGGGAGCACAATTTCTTGAAAATCTGTTATTATTTTGGTGACTCAAAAAAATTGCCATCGACTTGAAACTTACCAAATTTACACAAAATTAATTAAGGATTATATTTCTATTAACAACTGCAAGCTTTGAATGTATTTATTTATTGCACTGAATAAATTATTTACTGTCTTTGTACAGCAATAATAATTATTTGTTTAATAAGGCAATAAAGTGGCAGATTTACTGACGCGGCTGGAGTTTCACCGCCGAGCGAAGCTGTGAATCCGGCCGAACAAATATATTTAAACTTTTTCTTATTTTAATATCTGTAAAATGTTGAACACGCAAATTATCAATTGTATGACACAAAAGATAATTTTAATATTGAATGTTACAATATTCGTTATGGCATCATCCAGGCAAGTAGTTGTTTCAATGGATGATTTGTGTATAGTGATCTCTTTCACATTTTATTTTACTATTATTTTTGAATATTTTTGCAAATGGCGAATTCGGGGCATCGCCGAACACAAATTGGACGTCGTAAAATCAGGAGTTACCGCCGATTAAAATAAAGCGATTCGTGTAATAACTTCCGGTTCAGTGGAGCCCAATGAAACGCTTTATCAGTACATACATCCGGCCTGGTTTCGCGGAAAATCCAGCTTAAAAAAAAATAATGCTGAAATTAAACTTTACGAATGGCACGCGGAAAAATTCACTGAAACTCCAACGAGGATGAAATTCATAACGGATGCAAAGTTTTATTATTGGGGTTGAATCAAGTGCGGTTTGTTTTTCATCTGGATTGCTTGATTTTTTTATTAAAAGTAACGAAAACTGCCTTCAAAAAAAGTCGATTTTTCAGACTTTGATCGGCCGTAGCGGCTAAACGAAAACTCCAAATTGAACGCGGTTTGCAAATTTGTGCTCCTCATACGTTAATTAGTCGGATTCAATTAAAATTAGAGATTTTTAATTTTTGACGAAAACCTGAAAATCTACCCAAGGGTACCCCCTTGTTACTTTTTCTCAAAAATTGGCTTTGAAATAATTTTCTGAAGAAACCACTGGTTGGATTGCGGGTTTCTACACATCACTGGAAAGATCGCTTCAAGACGCTTCGGAAAATGTACTTTCGCAAGAACAAATGTCAACTTGAGGCCCGTGACGCGTCAGCAAAGAAAACTCGAAAATGGAAAAAATCGAAATATCAACTTTTTTAATAATCATCGCAGACCATTGAAGTATACCATTTTTTTCATCAGAAAAACGAGAGAAATTGATTGCCGTTAAAAAATTTCTGCTTTCTTCAATAGCAAAAAAAATAGTCAGTCACCGTGAATATTTTAGAAAATAAAAAAATAATTGATTTTTCAGACTTTGATCGGCCGTAGCGGCTAAACGAAAACTCCAAATTGAACGCGGTTTGCAAATTTGTGCTCCTCATACGTTAATTAGTCGGATTCAATTAAAATTAGAGATTTTTATTTTTTGACGAAAACCTGAAAATCTACCCAAGGGTACCCCCTTGTTACTTTTTCTCAAAAATTGGCTTTGAAATAATTTTCTGAATAAACCACTGGTTGGATTCCGGGTTTCTACACATCACTGGAAAGATCGCTTCAAGACGCTTCGGAAAATGTACTTTTGCAAGAACAAATGTCAACTTGAGGCCCGTGACGCGTCAGCAAAGAAAACTCGAAAATGGAAAAAATCGAAAAAAACAACTTTTTTAATAATCATCGCAGACCATTGAAGTATACCATTTTTTTCATCAGAAAAACGAGAGAAATTGATTGCCGTTAAAAAATTTCAGCTATCTTCAATAGCAAAAAAAATAGTCAGTCACCATGAACATTTTTGAAAATTTTAGAAAATAATTGATTTTTTAGACTTGATCGGCCGTAGCGGCTAAACGAAAACTCCAAATTGAACGCGGTTTGCAAATCTGAGCTCCTCGTACGTCAATTAGTCGGATTAGAGATTTTTAATTTTTGATGAAATCGTGAAAAAAGACATGACTAACCCCCTTGGAAATTTTGTTAAAAAATGCAACTTTCTTAAAAATCATCGTAGACTATTGAATTTAACTTTATTTTCATCAGAAAGACGAGAGAAATTGATTGCCGTTAAAAAATTTCAGCTATCTTCAATAGCAAAAAAATTAGTCAGTCACCGTGAGGATTTTGGAAAATTTAAGAAAATAATTGATTTTTCAGACTTTGATCGGCCGTAGCGGCTGAACGAAAACTCCAAATTGAACGCGGTTTGCAAATCTGTGCTCCTCGTACGTCAATTAGTCGGATTCAATTAAAATTAGAGATTTTTAATTTTTGACGAAAACCTGAAAATCTACCCAAGGGTACCCCCTTGTTACTTTTTCTCAAAAATTGGCTTTGAAATAATTTTCTGAAGAAACCACTGGTTGGATTCCGGGTTTATACACATCACTGGAAAGATCGCTTCAAGACGCTTCGGAAAATGTACTTTCGCAAGAACAAATGTCAATTTGAAGCCCGTGACGTGTCAGCAAAGAAAACTCGAAAATGGAAAAAATCGAAAAAATCAACTTTTTTAATAATCATCGCAGACCATTGAAGTATACCATTTTTTTCATCAGAAAAACGAGAAAAATTGATTGCCGTTAAAAAATTTCAGCTTTCTTCAATAACAAAAAAAATAGTCAGTCACCGTGAACATTTTAGAAAATAAAAAAAAATATTGATTTTTCAGACTTTGGTCGGCCGTGGCGGCTAAACGAAAACTCTAAATTGAACGCGGTTTGCAAATCTGTGCTCCTCGTACGTCAATTAGTCGGATTTAATTAAAATTAGAGATTTTTAATTTTTGACGAAAACCTGAAAATCTACCCAAGGGTACCCCCTTCTAACTTTTTCTCAAAAATTGGCTTTGAAATAATTTTCTGAAGAAACCACTGGTTGGATTCCGGGTTTCTAAACATCACTGGAAAGATCGCTTCAAGACGCTTCGGAAAATGTACTTTCGCAAGAATAAATGTCAACTTGAAGCCCGTGACACGTCGGCAAAGAAAACTCGAAAATGGAAAAAATCGAAAAAATCAACTTTTTTAATAATCATCGCAGACCATTGAAGTATACCTTCTTTTTCATCAGAAAAATGAGAGAAATTGATTGCCGTTAAAAAATTTCTGCTTTCTTCAATAGCAAAAAAATTAGTCAGTCACCGTGAGCATTTTAGAAAATAAAAAAATAATTGATTTTTCAGACTTTGATCGGCCGTAGCGGCTAAACGAAAACTCCAAATTGAACGCGGTTTGCAAATCTGAGCTCCTCGTACGTCAATTAGTCGGATTAGAGATTTTTAATTTTTGATGAAAACACGAAAAAAGGCATGACCAACCCCCTTGGAAATTTTGTTAAAAAATGCAACTTTCTTAAAAATCATCGTAGACTATTGAATTTAACTTTTTTTTCATCAGAAAGACGAGAGAAATTGATTGCCGTTAAAAAATTTCAGCTATCTTCAATAGCAAAAAAATTAGTCAGTCACCGTGAGGATTTTGGAAAATTTAAGAAAATAATTGATTTTTCAGACTTTGATCGGCCGTAGCGGCTGAACGAAAACTCCAAATTGAACGCGGTTTGCAAATCTGTGCTCCTCGTACGTCAATTAGTCGGATTCAATTAAAATTAGAGATTTTTAATTTTTGACGAAAATCTGAAAATCTACCCAAGGGTACCCCCTTATTACTTTTTCTCAAAAATTGGCTTTGAAATAATTTTCTGAAGAAACCACTGGTTGGATTCCAGGTTTCTAAACATCACTGGAAAGATCGCTTCAAGATGCTTCGGAAAATGTACTTTCGCAAGAATAAATGTCAACTTGAAGCCCGTGACGCGTCAGCAAAGAAAACTCGAAAATGGAAAAAATCGAAAAAATCAACTTTTTTAATAATCATCGCAGACCATTGAAGTATACCTTCTTTTTCATCAGAAAAATGAGAGAAATTGATTCCCGTTAAAAAATTTCTGCTTTCTTCAATAGCAAAAAAATTAGTCAGTCACCGTGAGCATTTTAGAAAATAAAAAAATAATTGATTTTTCAGACTTTGATCGGCCGTAGCGGCTAAACGAAAACTCCAAATTGAACGCGGTTTGCAAATCTGAGCTCCTCGTACGTCAATTAGTCGGATTAGAGATTTTTAATTTTTGATGAAAACACGAAAAAAGGCATGACCAACCCCCTTGGAAATTTTGTTAAAAAATGCAACTTTCTTAAAAATCATCGTAGACTATTGAATTTAACTTTTTTTTCATCAGAAAGACGAGAGAAATTGATTGCCGTTAAAAAATTTCAGCTATCTTCAATAGCAAAAAAATTAGTCAGTCACCGTGAGGATTTTGGAAAATTTAAGAAAATAATTGATTTTTCAGACTTTGATCGGCCGTAGCGGCTGAACGAAAACTCCAAATTGAACGCGGTTTGCAAATCTGTGCTCCTCGTACGTCAATTAGTCGGATTCAATTAAAATTAGAGATTTTTAATTTTTGACGAAAATCTGAAAATCTACCCAAGGGTACCCCCTTATTACTTTTTCTCAAAAATTGGCTTTGAAATAATTTTCTGAAGAAACCACTGGTTGGATTCCAGGTTTCTAAACATCACTGGAAAGATCGCTTCAAGATGCTTCGGAAAATGTACTTTCGCAAGAATAAATGTCAACTTGAAGCCCGTGACGCGTCAGCAAAGAAAACTCGAAAATGGAAAAAATCGAAAAAATCTACTTTTTTAATAATCATCGCAGACCATTGAAGTATACCATTTTTTTCATCAGAAAGACGAGAGAAATTGATTGCCGTTAAAAAATTTCAACTTTCTTCAATAGCAAAAAAATTAGTCAGTCACCATGAACGTGTCTTCGGACTTTGATCGGCTGTAGCGGCTGAACGAAAACTTCAAATTGCACGCGGTTTTTAAATCTGTGCTCCTCGTGTGCTAATTAGTCGGTTTTAAATAAAATTGGTGATTTTTCTTCTGATTGTTACTTCCATTAATGATATGTCTCCGTCGAGATTTTGTCGTGGGTGGAACGTGAAACACGTTGTAGGTGCGAATGTGTCGTGGTTTGAAACGATAAATCAGACGTGTCGGATTTAGACGATCCCAAGCCATTTCCTTGAGATTGCCGAGATTGTGGCGGGGGCAATAAACATGCCAAATTCACGTAACTACTTGTTGAATAACCCCGAACCCCGTCGTTAACATCTACGTTACGAATGGGTTTTGGTGGTACGCTGGAAATCGGATCACTTGAGAGTTAGCCCCCTCCCCAGCATTTGATAGTACGCGCCTGTAATAGTTTTACTCTTTTTCAAATAATCGACGAGGAGATTCGCAGCCGACAAAACAATGGTCGCCTTCTTTGGCGCATTTGCACTTTCAAATTAACGGTTTTCGACAAAGGAACAGAGTCGCCATGAGTTCGGCTTTGATCTGCACAACTTCAAATAAAAATGTTTAGTGCACGAATTTTTCAGGTAACTGCTGAATCGCACACTACAAACAACATAGGCTTCTATCCAGTAAAAAAAAAAACAAAAAAAAACCAGCAAATCTACCACGGACGGAATATTACAAACCGCATTTGGAAAATTTAAAAATTATGATTGTATTTTCATTGCACTTATATATAATGTGTTCCCTTGAGATGGCCATATAAAATGAAATATTAATTCTATCGAGTTTAAAAATTCAGCGAAAGTAAGTGTTGGAACACCTTCAACACCTGTGAAAAACAAATACAAATGAATTTATCCGCATTGTAAACCATCCAGACAACTGATTTATTTAGTGCGGCGAGAGATTAATTCCAATTCAAACACGCTGAAGTAATTAATCGGGTCTGACGTAAAGATAAAGACGAAAACAGCAAAATATGAAGCAATTATACGGATTTTAGCTCTTGAACCGGTAAAGGGCACCGGGGCGGAAACATCCGGACCAGACAACTGATTTTAATGGAACTGTATTCCGCAGATAAAACGGAGAATTGGATTTTTTATTTCTGGAAACATGGGTTTATCTCCCTTTCCCTTAATCCTGTGCGAATAAGCTAAGCGCGACCGTTACAACCTGTTAAAAAATAACACTTTACATATTTTTACTCGAAATAATGTATAGTGCGAGCCACAAAAATTTGTTTCAGAGTTGGCTGTGAGATTAATGAGGTATGTCGCATATTATAGAGTCATGCGACTAAAGCAGTTCAATTGAATTAGATTCAGACATGACCAACTCAGCAACAAAATTCTGTGGCTTATTACTGCGTATACAGTGTTTATGTTGATCAATGGATATTTACGTGCACGTCAGAGATAGCCGAAGCTATTTCGACAATATTTTCATGCGTTAAGTCAAATGTGGCGCAATAATGCGTGTCGTCGAAAACGATACTTCGTTTTCGGCATTAACATACACGCAAAGATTCGTTGATCAAACTATATCCGTTCTCAGTCGAATAGATCGCTTACTGCTTCCACGATTATTTTAGGGAAAAAGTACAAGAGTTAAAAATGTACCAACTTCTATTTATACGGTTTTACATGTTAAATTAAATTCCTATAAGAACGGACACCTGGTATACACAAACGTTCCATATAATAAAATATGATCTTTTTTTTTACCAACTTTTTTTTTTAATAAAACCTTTTCCAACGATTGATCGATACATCAATTTAGGGATTGAGTTGTGGAAAATTTGAAACAATTTGCGGTGATAGGCTCTCGTCGAATTTGTCGCCATCACTTTTTGCATTATCCCCGTGATGTATGAGGGACCCGCAAAATTGTAAAGGGATGAAACCCAATCAATTTCGACCCTCGTATATCAACGCGGATTAACTTAACTTGTGTCAGCTTAATTGGATTACGTGTTACTTGTACTTGAGCAGAGTGTGTACTAGGAAAAAATAGGCCGTTTGTCATATTTGTATAAATTAAAATAAAAAAATAAATTGTACGCTGGATCAATTGTTGTATGGGTAATTTTTATAAACTTTCAAAAGTTCGTTTAAAATAATTTAGTCAAAGTTTCAAAGCCAAAGCCATCTAGGATTTGAAGCCTTTATCGTAACAGGAAACAATATAGCAACAGTTGTAACATGAGTTCAGATAAAAAAAATTGCATTCAATTTTTACTAAAATTGTAAAAAATTGATCTCTTACGTAATTAACCTCAAAATTTTAAAATTACCTCCAAATTAATGTATTTATGACATCCCGTAAAAACAACTGACTTATCGCAGCAGGAAACAAAATAGCAACAGTTGCAACTTGAGTTCAGATAAAAAAATTGCATTAAATTTTTACTAAAATTGTAAAAAATTGATCTCTCACGTAATTAGCCTCAAAATTTCAAAATTACCTCCAAATTAATGTATTTATGACATCCCGTAAAAACAACCGACTTAACGCAGCAGGAAACAAAATAGCAACAATTGCAACTTGAGTTCAAATAAAAAAATTGCATTCAATTTTTACTAAAATTGTAAAAAATTGATCTCTTACGTAATTAGCCTCAAAATTTCAAAATTACCTCCAAATTAATGTATTTATGACATCCCGTAAAAACAACCGACTTAACGCAGCAGGAAACAAAATAGCATCAGTTGCAACTTGAGTTCAGATAAAAAAATTGCATTCAATTTTTACTAAAATTGTAAAAAATTGATCTCTTACGTAATTAGCCTCAAAATTTCAAAATTACCTCCAAATTAATGTATTTATGACATCCCGTAAAAACAACTGAGTTATCGCAGCGGAAAACAAAATAGCAACAGTTGCAACTTGAGTTCAGGTGAAAAAAATTGCATTCAATTTTTACTAAAATTGTAAAAAATTGATCTCTTACGTAATTAACCTCAAAATTTCAAAATTACCTCCAAATTAATGTATTTATGACATCCCGTAAAAACAACCGACTTAACGCAGCAGGAAACAAAATAGCAACAATTGCAACTTGAGTTCAAATAAAAAAATTGCATTAAATTTTTACTAAAATTGTAAAAAATTGATCTCTCACGTAATTAGCCTCAAAATTTCAAAATTACCTCCAAATTAATGTATTTATGACATCCCGTAAAAACAACCGACTTAACGCAGCAGGAAACAAAATAGCATCAGTTGCAACTTGAGTTCAGATAAAAAAATTGCATTCAATTTTTACTAAAATTGTAAAAAATTGATCTCTTACGTAATTAGCCTCAAAATTTCAAAATTACCTCCAAATTAATGTATTTATGACATCCCGTAAAAACAACTGAGTTATCGCAGCGGAAAACAAAATAGCAACAGTTGCAACTTGAGTTCAGGTGAAAAAAATTGCATTCAATTTTTACTAAAATTGTAAAAAATTGATCTCTTACGTAATTAACCTCAAAATTTCAAAATTACCTCCAAATTAATGTATTTATGACATCCCGTAAAAACAACTGACTTATCGCAGCAGGAAACAAAATAGCAACAGTTGCAACTTGAGTTCAGATAAAAAAATTGCATTAAATTTTTACTAAAATTGTAAAAAATTGATCTCTCACGTAATTAGCCTCAAAATTTCAAAATTACCTCCAAATTAATGTATTTATGACATCCCGTAAAAACAACCGACTTAACGCAGCAGGAAACAAAATAGCAACAATTGCAACTTGAGTTCAAATAAAAAAATTGCATTCAATTTTTACTAAAATTGTAAAAAATTGATCTCTTACGTAATTAGCCTCAAAATTTCAAAATTACCTCCAAATTAATGTATTTATGACATCCCGTAAAAACAACTGAGTTATCGCAGCGGAAAACAAAATAGCAACAGTTGCAACTTGAGTTCAGGTGAAAAAAATTGCATTCAATTTTTACTAAAATTGTAAAAAATTGATCTCTTACGTAATTAACCTCAAAATTTTAAAATTACCTCCAAATTAATGTATTTATGACATCCCGTCAAAACAACTAACTTATCGCGGCAGGAAACAAAATAGCATCAGTTGCAACTTGAGTTCAGATAAAAAAATTGCATTCAATTTTTACTAAAATTGTAAAAAATTGATCTCTTACGTAATTAGCCTCAAAATTTCAAAATTACCTCCAAGTTAATGTATTTATGACATCCCGTAAAAACAACTGACTTATCGCAGCGGGAAACAAAATAGCAACAGCTGCAACTTGAGTTCAGTTAAAAAAAATTGCATTCAATTTTTACTAAAATTGTAAAAAATTGATCTCTTGCGTAATTAGCCTCAAAATTTCAAAATTACCTCCAAATTAATGTATTTATGACATCCCGTCAAAACAACTGACTTATCGCAGCAGGAAACAAAATAGCAACAGTTGCAACTTGAGTTCAGATAAAAAAATTGCATTCAATTTTTACTAAAATTGTAAAAAATTGATCTCTTACGTAATTAGCCTCAAAATTTCAAAATTACCTCCAAGTTAATGTATTTATGACATCCCGTAAAAACAACTGACTTATCGCAGCGGGAAACAAAATAGCAACAGCTGCAACTTGAGTTCAGTTAAAAAAAATTGCATTCAATTTTTACTAAAATTGTAAAAAATTGATCTCTTACGTAATTAGCCTCAAAATTTCAAATTTACCTCCAAATGAATGTATTTATGACATCCCGTCAAAACAACTGACTTATCGCAGCGGGAAATAAAATAGCAACAGTTGCAACTTGAGTTCAGATAAAAAAATTGCATTCAATTTGTACTAAAATTGTAAAAAATTGATCTCTTACGTAATTAGCCTCAAAATTTCAAAATTACCTCCAAATTAATGTATTTATGACATCCCGTCAAAACAACTGACTTATCGCAGCAGGAAATAAAATAGCAACAGTTGCAACATGAGTTTAGATAAAAAAATTGCATTCAATTTTTACGAAAATTGTAAAAAATTGATCTCTTACGTAATTAGCCTCAAAATTTCAAAATGACCTCCAAATTAATGTATTTATGACATCCCGTAAAAACAACTGACTTATCGCAGCAGGAAACAAAATAGCAACAGTTGCAACTTGAGTTCAGATAAAAAAATTGCATTCAATTTTTACTAAAATTGTAAAAAAATCTACACAACTCTATTTATTTATATTTTAAGAATCTAATCAACTTTTTAAATTCCAATAATTTTTTAATGGGTTATAGCTGTTCTTGGTTAAACGTGCATTTTTTAATTGCGTTCAAAGTTGAGCATTTTCTAAAATAAATAAAAAATATTAAAAATTGTTTAAAAATTCTGAAATAATTCTACACAACTCCTTAATTATTATATTTTAAGAATATAATCAACTTCTTAAATTTCAATATTTTTTTAACGGGTTATAGCTGTTCTTAGTTAAACGTGCATTCAAAGTTTTTTCGTTTTTTCGTTCTGTATGGACCGGTTTCGATGCATTATTGTCTCATCAGCAAAGTATTTTCGTTAATGGTAATGCTGGAGAATTATGAACGTCCACAAATTTTATATGTGTATAGATTGTGAACTCTTATCTTTAAGGTATTTCGTATTCACTTTTTATATGGACCGATTTCGATCCACTTTTGTCTCATCAGCAAAGTACTTTAGTTGATGGTGCTGCTGGAGCATTGTGAACGTTATAGGCCTTAATCGTGTTTCCATCCCAATCCCAATCAATTATAAAACAACCCGCAATTATCGATTACTCTCCCAAATGATCGACTCAATTAAATTGATTAAGATTGGGGCCTTCCAGGAAGACGATTTCGACACCGAGACCGGGGCCCGCATCTGGTGGTTTTATGGGCTCCATCCGAGTCGTAGAAAAGCCCATAAATTATTCGAACTCATTATCGATTCAGAATTAATTACCCCTCCTCCCCACCTGTAAATTATTCATAAATTTCAAAGGGATAGTTAATTCGAGCTCACACGGTTTAATGAATACATTACGGGAGGGCGGACTTGTTACGTAATGATAAATATTGCGTGTTTCTGTAGATGGATAGAAGTTTAAATAAATACATGGGTGGATTGAATTTTGGTAAAGATAAATAAGAGAGCTTTAAGAAAATTCAATGAATTCGTAAACTCTGAGTGCTGTTTTATTTAAAAAAAAATGAAATAGGATAAAATAAAGTAACGTTATTTGCTTTTACATTACATTAAATTTAAAATTTCAAACTTTTCTCTCGTAATGTAAAAATCTTAAATTACTATTAAAGCATGTTTAAATCTTGATGGTATAATTGTATTAGTAACAAAAGCCTATTTTTTTCTGATTACACGAATCATTTCATTTCTGTTTGAAAAGAAGGACGAGTAACAAAAGCCTCTTTGTGATTACATCAATCATTTAATTTTATGTTTGAAAAGCAAGACAACAAAAAAAAAAGAAAAAGTGAACTTAACTAATTAAAGGAATCAATCGCCCGAGGTGTCTAATTAATCCCCCCGGCCTCCTCGATTAAGTAATTAATTTCGATTTAAGAAAGTCGGGGCGGGCGTCTTAATTATTCTAATTAGTTTATTGTATTCATTATGCCGCGCTAAATGTCGCGTAATTTCAATTAAATTTAATACGAATAGCAAGGGTAAAATAACGAAATCGACCTTCGGAGGCCTAATCGTCCACGCACCGGTTTTCGTTCTAAAAATTATTATAATTGCGTGAAATTTTCTAGTAGGGCATAAACGAGACTGTGGATGAATTAGTGCGAGTAATTGGGGGACATGGAAAAAAACCAAACAATTATTGTTCAAGGAAATTTTAACTTTGAGATTAAAATTGTTTCTTTTTTGAGGAGCTATTGGTGAAATTATAAACAGGTAGATTTTTCTACATAAATAATATCAATCATTTTGATATGAATTTTGTTCACATTTGATTTCTAATTCCGCAATTTTTTTAATATTAATTTGAAGACACTTGACAAATTTACTCAAAATAAACTCTTAATTATAATCCAATGGAAATCTCCAAACACACCTTCCCTAGATTTTGATATAATCTCACGAGAACAGAAGTTATTGCAATTTTTATTTGCTCATTTTATGAATTCTTGAAAATATATTTTTCTCAATGATGCAAAAAATTACAAATTAATATGAAACGCAGAGATAAAATCCTACAAAAATTCAGATCACTTCACAAGACGCAGACCTTTGATATTTAAATGTGCAGCAATTTTCAGTCGAGTTATGAATTTAAAAACAAAATTTTTCTTAAGCGCAAAAAATTAAAAATTAATATGAAACGCGGGAAAAAATTTCTACAAAAACTAATCACTTCACTAGGCGTCGATCTTTTAAAATAATTTTATTTTTTGAATATGCAGCAATTTTCAGTCGAGTTATGAATTTTTAAAAATTTCTTTTTTTTGAGCGCAAAAAGTTAAAAATCAAAATGAAACGCGGGAAAAAAATCTACAAAAATTCAAATCCCTTCATAAGACGACAATCTTTTAAAATAATTTTGGTTTTTGAATGTGCAGAAATTTTCAACCGAGTTATGAATTTTTGAATTTTTTTTTCTTGAGCGCAAAAAAATAAAAATTAATATGAAACGCTTTAAAAAAATTATACAAAAATTCAAATCACTTCACTAGACGTCAATCTTTCAAAATAATTTTGGTTTTTGAATGTGCAGCAATTTTTAGTCAAGTTATGAATTTTTGAAAATATCTTTTTTTTTTCTTGGGAGCAAAAAATAAAAAAAATATGAAACGCAGAAATAAAATTCTACAAAAATTCAGATCACTTCACAAGACGCAGACCTTTTAAAATCATTTTAGTTTTTGAATGTGCAGCAATTTTCAGTCGAGTTATGAATTTTTGAAAATATCTTTTTTTTTTCTTGAGCGCAAAAAATAAAAATAATAATATGAAACGCAGAAGTAAAATTCTACAAAAATTCAGATCACTTCACAAGAGGCAGACCTTTTAAAATAATTTTGGTTTTTGAGTGCAGCAATTTTCAGTCGAGTTATGAATTTAAAAAAAATTCTTGAGCGCAAAAAAATAAAAATTAATATGAATCGCGGGAAAAAATTTCTACAAAAATTCAAATCACTTCACTAGACGTCAATCTTTTAAAATCATTTTGGTTTTTGAATGTACAGCAATTTTCAGTCGAAACTTTATTTATTTTTCCTTGACTACGAAACGCAGGAAAAAAATTCTACAAAAATTCAGTTCACTTCGCAAAACGTTGATCTTTTAAAATAATCTTGGTTTTTGAATGTGCAGGAATTTTCAGCTCAGTTATAAATTTTTAAAAAATGTTTTTTTTTTCTTGAGCGCAAAAAATTAAAAATTAATATGAAACGCGGGAAAAAAAATCTACAAAAATTCAAATCACTCCACAAGACGTCGATCTTTCAAAATAATTTTGGTTTTTGAAAGTACAGCAATTTTCAGCCGAGTTATGAATTTTTGAAAAAATGTTTTTTCTTGAGCGCAAAAAATTAAAAATTAATATGAAACGCGGGAAAAAAATTCTACAAAAATTCAAATCACTTCGCTAGACGTCAATCTTTTAAAATAATTTCGGTTTTTTAATGTGCAGCAATTTTCAGCCGAGTTATGAATTTTTGAAAATTTCTTTTTTTTTCTTGAGCGCAAAAAAATAAAAATTAATATGAAACGCGGGAAAAAAATTCTACAAAAAATCAAATCACTTCACTAGACGTCAATCTTTCAAAATAATTTTGGTTTTTGAATGTGCAGCAATTTTCAGCCGAGTTATGAATTAAAAAAAAAATCTTGAGCGCAAAAAATTAAAAATTAATATGAAACGCGGGAAGAAATTTCTACAAAAATTCAAATCACTTCACTGGACGTCAATCTTTCAAAATAATTTTGGTTTTTGAATGTGCAGCAATTTTCAGTCGAGTTATGAATTTTTTTAATTTTTCTTTTCTTGGGCGCAAAAAATTCAAAATTAATATAAAACGTGGGAATAATATCCTACAAAAATTCAAATCACTTCACAAGACGTCAATTTTTTTAAATAATTTTGTTTTTTTAATGTGCAGCAATTTCCAGCCCAGTTATGAATTTTTGATTTTTTTTTTCTTGGGCTTAAAAAAATAAAAATTATTATGAAACGCGGGAAAAAAATCCTACAAAAATTCAAATCACTCCACAAGACATGAATCTTTCAAAATAATTTTGTTTTTTAAATGTGCAGCAATTTTCAGCCGAGTTATGAATTTAAAAAAAAAATCCCACTCAGCAAAAAAATTGCTACGCATTTGAATTTTCTCAAATTTACTCAAAATAAACTCCAAATTACATTCCAATGGAAATCTCTAAACACCCCGTCCCTAGATTTCGAGATAATCTCACGAGAACAGACTTATCGCAATTTTCTAACATATTAATATTATTTTGCTTTTAGTATTCTGTAACGACAGCAAAAATTAAAGAACACGTGTTGTTTATTCAATATGGATGAAACTATAGTTGATGATTATGGTTCCATCATTAGGGCGAACGCTTTTCCCCTTATTTCCCAAGTGAACATAATTAATATCAATTTCTAGTCGGGCCCCGCAAACTCATTTATTAAACTTCATCGGACAAAGGTCCGACCGAATCGATTTTCATGATAGACGATGGTCTGCCCGTAATGCCCTCCAACTAATAACAACTTGCACCCTCTAATTAATTACAAAACACACACACACACTGTAAAATATACGGAAGGTATTTAAATTTAAACTAGATAACGGAGAGTAACATAATTTCTCACTTGTTGATGAAGATGAATTATAGTGTTCATCACTTTATTTTTCAATTTTGGTGACAGATAAATTCAAATTAGAAATTTACCTATTTTTCGAATCACGACTCATACTTCAAATTTTGCGTATCACCATAGTTTTGAACGTATATTAAGATCAGCAAATTAGTTTAATCAATTTAATTGGTTTCAGTTATTTAATTCATCTTATCCCCACTTTAAATTTCAATTAAGCATTCATATCAATTAATCCATTCATTGTTATTATCTAAATTAAATTCAATTAATTCCATGTACATCGTTTTAATTTCTAAGTAGTTAGTTAACTTGTAGTAATGTTACCTATCAACTATTGTGTATTAGTTCTTAAGCATATGTAAAATTATGTATTATAAAGGGGTTTGCCGTTAATAAACAACATTACTTTAAATTCAAATTTAAAAAAATTAATAAATTTAATAATTTCAATTTTTCTGCAACAAGTGAAGTTGCCTTTAATTTATTTGTCAAATTAAAAAGTTTTTTTTTTGTGGCTGAAAGACCTATTGTATTCCTCTAAAACAATTTTTATTGTCATTAAAGTTTTTAGTGCAGAATTAAAAAAAGTAGATTATAGGTCCTCTGTAAAATGTATCCGGCATATTTAGAAAATGATTTCCAGTCGAGGCGATGTATTCTTCCAAGTCGATATTGTTTCAACTTCGTAACTTAATGCCTAAGAGGAAATCCTTTTATTTTCCGAACCAGTTGGAAGCGTTCCACGCCCAGTACTCGAGAGTAATATTCGGTTTCTATTCTCATAGATATCTTTCTGAAAGCATACAACTCCTCGGAGTAGCCCTCCATCAACAGCCCTTCGATAAATAATACCCTGTATATTGGTAATATAAAATTACTTGCTTTCTCTTATTGCATTCATAACGAAAGTGAAGTTGAAAACGAATTAACAACTAAATTATCTGTAATTTTTGATACCGTTTAAAAATTAGTCAAAAAAATAATATCAAATACGATATTTAAATTTTTGGAAAAAATTGCGTTGGGTTTGGACATGTTTTAGCTTTCAAAATAATTTTAGTTCGTGAAAATATCCTGATTTTACAGAAGATCAAGATTTCTCCTAAAATTTGTAACTCGAAAACTTCAATTCCGATTTTAATTCTGTAAACGGGGATCGATTCAGAATTAAACTGTTTTCAAAACATGTAAATATTACTGTATTATCACTTTCGATTGCGATGTCATGATTACGTATAAATTGTAACACAAAGTTAAAGTTTAAAATTCGAGAAAAAATGTAAAACTTGTATCAAATATTTTGCAAAAATTTCCACAACTATTTACAGGTTTTAGCTTTTAGAATAATTTTGGTTCGTGAAAATATCTTAATTTTCATATAAGTTATCACGATTTGAATTCAATGCCGCGCTGTTGTAGACCGTTGCACGATCAAAGCGTGCGGCTGTTTTTTTTCCAAAATCAATAACTCAAAAACGCGAATTCGGATTTGAACTCTGTAAACGGGGATCGGTTAAGAATGAAACTGTCTTTAATTCGTGTGAACATTGCGGGATTGTCATTTTGAGTTACGACACTGCACTCACGTGAATTGCAACGTGTACAAAAAAAAAACAAGTTGAAGTTTAAAATTCTGGAAAAAATATTAAATACATGTTTAAAATTTTGGAAAAATTACCTCAACTATTTACACTTCTTAGCTTTCAGAATAATTTTGGTTCGTGAAAATATCTTAATTTTCCAATAAGTTATCTCGATTTGAATTCGACGCCGCACTGAAGTATACCTCCGCACGGTCAAAGCGTGCGGTTATTTTTTCCAAAATCAACGCGAATTCGGATTTGAATTCTGTAAACGAGGATCGGTTAAGAATGAAACTGTATTTAATTCGTGTGATCATTGCGGGATTGTCGTTCTGAGTTACGACAACGCACTTACGTGAATTGTAACATGTACAAAAAAAAACAAGTCGAAGTTTAAAATTCTGGAAAAAATATTAAATTCAAGTTTAAAATTTTGGAAAAATTACCTTAACTATTTACATTTTTTAGCTTTCAGAATAATTTTGATTCGTGAAAATATCTTAATTTTCCAATAAGTTATCACGATTTGAATTCAATGCCGCGCTGTTGTATACCGTTGCACGATCAAAGCGTGCGGTAGTTTTTTTTCCAAAATCAATAACTCAAAAACGCGAATACGGATTTGAATTCTGTTAACGAGGATCGGCAAAGAATGAAACTGTCTTCAAATTGAATTATCACTTTCGATTAAGAAGCCACGATTACGTAAATTGTAACAATTATTTTAAAGGTAGAAACGCCAAAGTGGCGGAATCTATTGCCTGAATGTTGTACTCAACCAAATCCGGGTGGCTTTAACACCGATAAGATATGGACATTGCCAGCGGCGGCAAATATAACAATATTAATGTGAATATTAAATATTGTTAACGGTGTTTGGAATACTTATATTCGAATAGTAATCTCCGTTTTCCCATCAGCAACAAACTACGCTGATGAGACCTGAAAGGTCGAAACCGGTCTGTAGGTGTTCTGATGGGGGAACAATATTTAATGTTCACTTATTTTAAAATTCCGGAAAAATTATAAAACTCACATTCAAAACACATTTTAGTTTTTATAAAAATTAGCATGAATAAATTAAATTATTAATGTCGTTTAAATTTTTTTTTATTTTTTTAGAATAACTTTCACCCATTTTCCCTCACGCCAATACATCTTTCAAGAAAGAGTTACACTTGAGCGGGTGTAATCAATCACAACGTGTGATCGATGCGAATTGATCGATAGTTGGCGGCACTGCTTAAAACAGCTGAACTCCGCTAGTTTTTAATTATATTAAGATATCGAATTGCGATAAAGCAAATTGTGTTTATTTTAAATTAAGGTGGACGAGTTTACGGATAATCGGATTGCTACACATTTTTGATTGATGGATATGTGCTTTAATTACATTTCCTGCCCTCTATGTCTACATTTAAAATTTAGTGCACACTATCAAATGAAACACACACATACTATCTATAATCACTTTTTTTTAATTTCTTTTTTTTACTTAAGATTTAATGCTCAAAGCCAAATTAAATCTTGCCCAAGATCTATCAAATTTAGTGCACGCAGTCTTTTAGAATTATCGTCAAATTTGTAACGAAATAATCAAGTTAGTTTATTTTACAAAAAGCCCGCAATTGTTTTATAAGACGGAAACAATCTCTGCAATATTAGATCGATTTGTTCTTCGAATAACTGGGAATATAAAAATGCCAAAATATACAGGGTGTTCCATTAAAAGGGCAACTGAAACTTATGAGGCATCATGAAACAACATATTAGAAAGAGATGATCGAAAAAAATAATATACAGCGTGTTCCATTAAAAAAAACTGAAATTTATGAGACAGTCATAACATTTTTGAAAGAGATAATCGATGAAAAAAATATACAGGGAGTTCCATTAATCATACAACTGAAACTTATGAGACAGTCGTATCATGAAAGAACATTTTTGAAAGAGATAATTGATGAAAAAAATATACCGTGTGTTCCATTAAAAAGAAAACTGAAACTTATGAGACAGTCGTAACCTTTTTGAAAGAGATAATCGATGAAAAAAATATACAGGCAGTTCCATTTAAAATACTCAAACTTATGAGACAGTCGTATCATGAAACAACATTTTTGAAAGAGATAATCGATGAAAAAATAAGTGTTCCATTAAAACGAGATGAGACATTATAAGCGATGAAAAATTGAATGAAATATCTGTTTACATCTCGACATTCCAAAAATATTAATCCGCTGGTATTGTCCACCACATGCATCTTTAAAAGTTTGGGAACCTCTGGAATGAACGATATTTTTTTTCTTTGTACGTTTTGGCAAATATTTTCTTTCCATAGCGTCATTCCTCTGGGGCTATTTTAGTTTGCATAAGTAATAAAACAAAAGGGGTTGATCCTTTGATGGACGTTGCGGTCACGTTCACCACCCTCGGAGTGAACGCCGATCGAACCGACGTTACGACCCCCGCCGCGCCCTCCCCCGGCCACCCCATATATGCGCGGTGCAATAACTTTTTATCCCGTTGATTACGTGAATTATTGAACTCCCGGAGTTTTACCGAAACTTCCACCCCCCCCCCCCCCCCCCTCCCCTATATATAAAGACTATTTTATATGAAATAGTGTTGTTCATCGCGCAACTTCCTAAATAATAAATCCTCGGGTCCCATCGGGGAGACTTCAACTGTTTGCACATCCATCACCCCTTGAAACATAATTAATAATAGAGTAAATTGCATTGTCAGTTTAATAAGATAAGTTTTATGTTATTCTGTGTTTTATTGTACGTATATAATCGTTAATTTTTTTTTTTATAATTCTGAATGATTTTTGAGTGATGGCAATTTTTTTGAGTCGCCAAAATAATGACAGATTTTCGTTCACATGAATTTATCTCAAAATCTGTGAACGGGATGTTTACATTTTTTCATGGAATTATAATCCTGAATGTATTTTGAGTAAATTTATAAAGTTTCAAGTCGATGGCAATTGTTTGTATATTTTTTTTAAGTCACCAAAATAATGGCAAATTTTCAAGAAATTATGCTCCGTTCACATTAATTTATCTCAAAATCTGTGAATGGGGTGTTTGCATTTTTTCATGGAATTATTATCCTGAATGTATTTTGAGTAAATTTGGAAAGTTTCAAGTTGATGGCAATTGTTTGTATATTTTTTTTAAGTCACCAAAATAATGGCAAATTTTCAATTAATTATGCTCCGTTCGCATGAATTTATCTCAAAATCTGTGAATGTGGTGTTTGCATTTTTCACAGAATTATAATCCTGAATGTATTTTGAGTAAATTTATAAAGTTTCTAGTCGATGGCAGTTGTTTGTATGTTTTTTTTAAGTCACCAAAATAATGACAAATTTTCAAGAAATTATGCTCCGTTCGCATGAATTTATCTCAAAATCTGTGAATGGGGTGTTTGCATTTTTTCATGGAATTATTATCCTGAATGTATTTTGAGTAAATTTGGAGAGTTTCAAGTCGATGGCAATTGTTTGTATATTTTTTTTAAGTCACCAAAATAATGACAAATTTTCAAGGAATTATGCTCCGTTCACATGAAGTTATCTCAAAATCTGTGAATGTAGTGTTTGCATTTTTTCAGGGAATTGTAATCCTGAATGTATTTTGAGTAAATTTGAAGAGTTTCAAGTCGATGGCAATTGTTTGTATATTTTTTTAAGTCACCAAAATAATGACAAATTTTCAAGAAATTATGCTCCGTTCACATGAATTTATCTCAAAATCTGTGAATGGGGTGTTTGCATTTTTTAATGGAATTATAATCCTGAATGTATTTTGAGTAAATTTGGAGAGTTTCAAGTCGATGGCAATTGTTTGTATATTTTTTTTAAGTCACCAAAATAATGACAAATTTTCAAGGAATTATGCTCCGTTCACATGAAGTTATCTCAAAATCTGTGAATGTAGTGTTTGCATTTTTTCAGGGAATTGTAATCCTGAATGTATTTTGAGTAAATTTGAAGAGTTTCAAATCGATCGCAATTGTTTGTATATTTTTTTAAGTCACCAAAATAATGACAAATTTTCAAGAAATTATGCTCCGTTCACATGAATTTATCTCAAAATCTGTGAATGGGGTGTTTGCATTTTTTCATGGAATTATTATCCTGAATGTATTTTGAGTAAATTTGGAGAGTTTCAAGTCGATGGCAATTGTTTGTATATTTTTTTTAAGTCACCAAAATAATGACAAATTTTCAAGGAATTATGCTCCGTTCACATGAAGTTATCTCAAAATCTGTGAATGTAGTGTTTGCATTTTTTCAGGGAATTGTAATCCTGAATGTATTTTGAGTAAATTTGAAGAGTTTCAAATCGATCGCAATTGTTTGTATATTTTTTTAAGTCACCAAAATAATGACAAATTTTCAAGAAATTATGCTCCGTTCACATGAATTTATCTCAAAATCTGTGAATGGGGTGTTTGCATTTTTTAATGGAATTATAATCCTGAATGTATTTTGAGTAAATTTGGAGAGTTTCAAGTCGATGGCAATTGTTTGTATATTTTTTTTAAGTCACCAAAATAATGACAAATTTTCAAGGAATTATGCTCCGTTCACATGAAGTTATCTCAAAATCTGTGAATGTAGTGTTTGCATTTTTTCATGGAATTGTAATCCTGAATGTATTTTGAGTAAATTTGAAGAGTTTCAAGTTGATGGCAATTGTTTGTATATTTTTTTTAAGTCACCAAAATAATGACAAATTTTCAATAAATTATGCTCCGTTCGCATGAATTTATCTCAAAATCTGTGAATGAGGTGTTCGCATTTTTTCACGGAATTATAAACCTGAATGTATTTTGAGTAAATTTGGAGAGTTTCAAGTCGATGGCAATTGTTTGTATATTTTTTTAAGTCACCAAAATAATGACAAATTTTCAAGGAATTATGCTCCGTTCACATGAAGTTATCTCAAAATCTGTGAATGTAGTGTTTGCATTTTTTCATGGAATTGTAATCCTGAATGTATTTTGAGTAAATTTGAAGAGTTTCAAGTCGATGGCAATTGTTTGTATATTTTTTTTAAGTCACCAAAATAATGACAAATTTTCAAGGAATTATGCTCCGTTCACATGAAGTTATCTCAAAATCTGTGAATGTAGTGTTTGCATTTTTTCATGGAATTGTAATCCTGAATGTATTTTGAGTAAATTTGAAGAGTTTCAAGTCGATGGCAATTGTTTGTATATTTTTTTTAAGTCACCAAAATAATGACAAATTTTCAAGGAATTATGCTCCGTTCACATGAAGTTATCTCAAAATCTGTGAATGTAGTGTTTGCATTTTTTCATGGAATTGTAATCCTGAATGTATTTTGAGTAAATTTGGAGAGTTTCAAGTCGATGGCAATTGTTTGTATATTTTTTTAAGTCACCAAAATAATGACAAATTTTCAAGGAATTATGCTCCGTTCACATGAAGTTATCTCAAAATCTGTGAATGTAGTGTTTGCATTTTTTCATGGAATTGTAATCCTGAATGTATTTTGAGTAAATTTGAAGAGTTTCAAGTCGATGGCAATTGTTTGTATATTTTTTTTAAGTCACCAAGATAATGGCAAATTTTCAATAAATTATGCTCCGTTCGCATGAATTTATCTCAAAATCTGTGAATGAGGTATTCGCATTTTTTCACGGAATTATAAACCTGAATGTATTTTGAGTAAATTTGGAGAGTTTCAAGTCGATGGCAATTGTTTGTATATTTTTTTTGAGTCACCAAAATAATGACAAATTTTCAAGAAATTATGCTCCGTTCACATGAATTTATCTCAAAATCTGTGAATGGGGTGTTTGTATTTTTTAATGGAATTATAATCCTGAATGTATTTTGAGTAAATTTGGAAAGTTTCAAGTCGATGGCAATTGTTTGTATATTTTTTTAAGTCACCAAAATAATGACAAATTTTCAAGGAATTATGCTCCGTTCACATGAAGTTATCTCAAAATCTGTGAATGTAGTGTTTGCATTTTTTCATGGAATTGTAATCCTGAATGTATTTTGAGTAAATTTGAAGAGTTTCAAGTCGATGGCAATTGTTTGTATATTTTTTTTAAGTCACCAAGATAATGACAAATTTTCAAGGAATTATGCTCCGTTCGCATGAATTTATCTCAAAATCTGTGAATGAGGTGTTCGCATTTTTTCACGGAATTATAAACCTGAATGTATTTTGAGTAAATTTGGAGAGTTTCAAGTCGATGGCAATTGTTTGTATATTTTTTTAAGTCACCAAAATAATGACAAATTTTCAAGGAATTATGCTCCGTTCACATGAAGTTATCTCAAAATCTGTGAATGTAGTGTTTGCATTTTTTCATGGAATTGTAATCCTGAATGTATTTTGAGTAAATTTGGAGAGTTTCAAGTCGATGGCAATTGTTTGTATATTTTTTTAAGTCACCAAAATAATGACAAATTTTCAAGGAATTATGCTCCGTTCACATGAAGTTATCTCAAAATCTGTGAATGTAGTGTTTGCATTTTTTCATGGAATTGTAATCCTGAATGTATTTTGAGTAAATTTGAAGAGTTTCAAGTCGATGGCAATTGTTTGTATATTTTTTTTAAGTCACCAAGATAATGGCAAATTTTCAATAAATTATGCTCCGTTCGCATGAATTTATCTCAAAATCTGTGAATGAGGTGTTCGCATTTTTTCACGGAATTATAAACCTGAATGTATTTTGAGTAAATTTGGAGAGTTTCAAGTCGATGGCAATTGTTTGTATATTTTTTTAAGTCACCAAAATAATGACAAATTTTCAAGGAATTATGCTCCGTTCACATGAAGTTATCTCAAAATCTGTGAATGTAGTGTTTGCATTTTTTCATGGAATTGTAATCCTGAATGTATTTTGAGTAAATTTGAAGAGTTTCAAGTCGATCGCAATTGTTTGTATATTTTTTTAAGTCACCAAAATAATGACAAATTTTCAAGGAATTATGCTCCGTTCACATGAAGTTATCTCAAAATCTGTGAATGTAGTGTTTGCATTTTTTCATGGAATTGTAATCCTGAATGTATTTTGAGTAAATTTGAAGAGTTTCAAGTCGATCGCAATTGTTTGTATATTTTTTTAAGTCACCAAAATAATGACAAATTTTCAAGGAATTATGCTCCGTTCACATGAAGTTATCTCAAAATCTGTGAATGTAGTGTTTGCATTTTTTCATGGAATTGTAATCCTGAATGTATTTTGAGTAAATTTGAAGAGTTTCAAGTCGATCGCAATTGTTTGTATATTTTTTTAAGTCACCAAAATAATGACAAATTTTCAAGGAATTATGCTCCGTTCACATGAAGTTATCTCAAAATCTGTGAATGTAGTGTTTGCATTTTTTCATGGAATTGTAATCCTGAATGTATTTTGAGTAAATTTGAAGAGTTTCAAGTCGATGGCAATTGTTTGTATATTTTTTTTAAGTCACCAAAATAATGACAAATTTTCAAGGAATTATGCTCCGTTCACATGAAGTTATCTCAAAATCTGTGAATGTAGTGTTTGCATTTTTTCATGGAATTATAAACCTGAATGTATTTTGAGTAAATTTGAAGAGTTTCAAGTCGATCGCAATTGTTTGTATATTTTTTTAAGTCACCAAAATAATGACAAATTTTCAATAAATTATGCTCCGTTCGCATGAATTTATCTCAAAATCTGTGAATGAGGTGTTCGCATTTTTTCACGGAATTATAAACCTGAATGTATTTTGAGTAAATTTGGAGAGTTTCAAGTCGATGGCAATTGTTTGTATATTTTTTTAAGTCACCAAAATAATGACAAATTTTCAAGGAATTATGCTCCGTTCACATGAAGTTATCTCAAAATCTGTGAATGTAGTGTTTGCATTTTTTCATGGAATTGTAATCCTGAATGTATTTTGAGTAAATTTGAAGAGTTTCAAGTCGATGGCAATTGTTTGTATATTTTTTTTAAGTCACCAAAATAATGACAAATTTTCAAGGAATTATGCTCCGTTCACATGAAGTTATCTCAAAATCTGTGAATGTAGTGTTTGCATTTTTTCATGGAATTGTAATCCTGAATGTATTTTGAGTAAATTTGAAGAGTTTCAAGTCGATGGCAATTGTTTGTATATTTTTTTTAAGTCACCAAAATAATGACAAATTTTCAAGGAATTATGCTCCGTTCACATGAAGTTATCTCAAAATCTGTGAATGTAGTGTTTGCATTTTTTCATGGAATTGTAATCCTGAATGTATTTTGAGTAAATTTGGAGAGTTTCAAGTCGATGGCAATTGTTTGTATATTTTTTTAAGTCACCAAAATAATGACAAATTTTCAAGGAATTATGCTCCGTTCACATGAAGTTATCTCAAAATCTGTGAATGTAGTGTTTGCATTTTTTCATGGAATTGTAATCCTGAATGTATTTTGAGTAAATTTGAAGAGTTTCAAGTCGATGGCAATTGTTTGTATATTTTTTTTAAGTCACCAAGATAATGGCAAATTTTCAATAAATTATGCTCCGTTCGCATGAATTTATCTCAAAATCTGTGAATGAGGTATTCGCATTTTTTCACGGAATTATAAACCTGAATGTATTTTGAGTAAATTTGGAGAGTTTCAAGTCGATGGCAATTGTTTGTATATTTTTTTTGAGTCACCAAAATAATGACAAATTTTCAAGAAATTATGCTCCGTTCACATGAATTTATCTCAAAATCTGTGAATGGGGTGTTTGTATTTTTTAATGGAATTATAATCCTGAATGTATTTTGAGTAAATTTGGAAAGTTTCAAGTCGATGGCAATTGTTTGTATATTTTTTTAAGTCACCAAAATAATGACAAATTTTCAAGGAATTATGCTCCGTTCACATGAAGTTATCTCAAAATCTGTGAATGTAGTGTTTGCATTTTTTCATGGAATTGTAATCCTGAATGTATTTTGAGTAAATTTGAAGAGTTTCAAGTCGATGGCAATTGTTTGTATATTTTTTTTAAGTCACCAAGATAATGGCAAATTTTCAATAAATTATGCTCCGTTCGCATGAATTTATCTCAAAATCTGTGAATGAGGTGTTCGCATTTTTTCACGGAATTATAAACCTGAATGTATTTTGAGTAAATTTGGAGAGTTTCAAGTCGATGGCAATTGTTTGTATATTTTTTTTAAGTCACCAAAATAATGACAAATTTTCAAGGAATTATGCTCCGTTCACATGAAGTTATCTCAAAATCTGTGAATGTAGTGTTTGCATTTTTTCATGGAATTGTAATCCTGAATGTATTTTGAGTAAATTTGAAGAGTTTCAAATCGATCGCAATTGTTTGTATATTTTTTTAAGTCACCAAAATAATGACAAATTTTCAAGAAATTATGCTCCGTTCACATGAAGTTATCTCAAAATCTGTGAATGTAGTGTTTGCATTTTTTCACGGAATTATAATCCTGAATGTATTTTGAGTAAATTTGGAGAGTTTTAGTCCATGGAAATTGTTTGTATATTTTTTGTGTCACCGAAGTTGTGTTTTCTTTAAAATCACGGATGGAGTATTTGCAGTTTTTAATGGAATTATAATCCAGTTACCTGTATAATATTCTTACCTTCATTAATCATCATATTACGTAATTTATTCCAATCGAGTGGGCGATGTAAACAAATTGCATGAAAGGTGGTAAAATTATATTTTCTTATAAATAGTTCGATTCGTCCAGAATTTGCGTTAAATAAAACAGATCGCGGCACGGCACAAGAACAAACAGAGAGAATTATTAACGTCGGCAGCACGTGGCCTTTATGCTGAAGATTAAATTATACCTGGGGGTTTGTTCGCTCTCAACTCTCGACTCGCTCACGCAAAGCACAATGCGGGACTGAACCGGCCCAGAACGGCCTCAATGAACAAGAACGAGAACCGGGAACTGACGGGTAATTGCAGACTATTGTTCAGGAAGTTGGCGACTTATTCTTCTCGCAGGAGGTGCGGCTAAGTCTTACGAATCCCCAGCGGGGTGAAAAATATTTTAACTGTTCGTTCCTTCAAATGTCTGATTACTTCACGATCACGCTGTGTAACAAGTATTGATTAATTTCTTGATGAGGTGCGTAGAGGAATTTATTAGGTTGCGATGAAGAATTAATTTTCGCTGATGGAACATAATGGCGCGTTCAATTAACGAAAATTCCGTTTTCATCAAGATCCGATACACCTAATATTGGTGATCCGCGTGACGCAGCGGGAGCAGATGAAGAAGAGGGCATCCAACTCCAACCCGGCGCGATCATCATCAGGGCCCCAATTAACGTGTCACGGGTAATGTGTGTGCAATTACCGCCAGTCCAGCCGGAACCGCCTCGTACAGGCGCCAGTCTCACCTGTGTACGCAACTGCGCGTACCCATCCTCAACCTCTTCGTAATGCAGAAAAAATACGTGAGGCCGGTAAATGTTATCGAGCTACTGGTTATACACACCGGCTACCAGTTCTCGTGATGCTATCGCTTTTTACAGAATTGGTTTGTGTACAACAAGCTCGTGATCGTATTACGTAATACTGCCGGGTGAACCGATTTAATCAATTGTTTTTCGACTCTTTTCGGCCTCCAATAAAAAAAAGGTGAAAACCGAAATTCGATCATTTTTGCCAAACTTCTTAAATATATGACCGAATTTGAAAAATTCTTAAAACAACTTGTTTTGCACATCAAGTAAATTCGGATAAAGTGATAACCGAAATTTGGCATTCAATTGTTTTTCAGATTTTTGATTATAACTCTTGAACGAATAGTTAGATTTTGAAAATTCTTCAGAAAACATGTTGTGCACATCAAGTAGATTTAGATAAAGTGAAAAAACAAAGTTTGGCATTCAATTGTTTTTCAGATTTTTCAATATAACTCTTGATCGAATGACCGAATTTTGAAAATTCTTCCGCCAATAAATTCTATTTATCAGAAATATATGGATAAACTGAAAAAACGAAATTAGATCTTCAATTGTTTTCGATTTTTCTGTCATATTTCTCAAATTAATAATCGGATTTGAAAAATTCTTCAAGAAACGTGTTGTAGTCGTCAAGTAGATTTAGATAAAGTGCAAAACGAAATTTGATATTCAATTGCTTTTCAGGTTTTTGATTATAACTCTTGATCGAATGACCAGATTTTGAAAATTCTTCAAAAAACATGTTGTACACATCAAGTAGATTTAGATGAAGTGCAAAACGAAATTTGATTTCCAATTGTTTTTCAGATTTTTGATTATAACTCTTGATCGAATGACCAGATTTTGAAAATTCTTCAAAAAACATGTTGTACACATCAAGTAGATTTAGATGAAGTACAAAACGAAATTTGATATTCAATTGTTTTTCAGATTTTCGATTATAACTCTTGATCGAATAACCAGATTTTGAAAATTCTTCAAAAAGCATGTTGTACACATCCAGTTCATTTAGATAAAGTGCAAAACGAAATTTGATATTCAATTGTTTTTCAGATTTTTGTTTATAACTCTTGATCGAATGACCAGATTTTGAAAATTTCTCCACCAATGAATTCTATTTTTCAAAAATATATGGATCAACGGGAAAACTGAAGTTAGATCTTCAATTGTTTTCTATTTTTCTGCCATATTGCTCAAATGAGTGATCGAATTTAAAAAATTCGTCAAGAAACGTGTTGTACTCGTCAAGTAGATTTCGATAAAGTGAAAAACGAAATTCGGCCTTCAATTGTTTTTCGGATTTTTTAATGTAACTCTTGATCGAATTACCAGATTTTGAAAATTCTTCAAAATACATGTTGTACTCATCAAGTAGATTTAGATAAAGTAAGAAACGAAATTTGGCATTCAATTTTTTTTTTCATATTTTCTACTATAACTCTTAATTGAATAAACAGATTTTGAAAATTCTTCAAAAAACATGTGGTACACATCAAGTAGATATGGATAAAGTAAAAACTGAAATTCGGCATTCAATTGTTTTTCAGATTTTTTATTGAATGGCCAGATTATGAATATTCTGCCAGCAATTAATGAATTCTAATTTGAAAAATTCTTCAAGAAACGTGTTGTACTCGTCAAGTAGATTTCGATAAAGTGAAAAGCGAAATTCGGCCTTCAATTATTTTCGGATTTTTTACTATAACTCTTAATCGAATTACCAGATTTTAAAAACTCTTCAAAATACACGTTGTAACCGCCAAGTAGATTTGGATAAAGTGAGAAACGAAATTTGGCATTCAATTATTTTTCAGATTGTTGATTATAACTGTTGAACGAATAATTAGATTTTGAAAATTCTTCCCTCAATAAATTATATTTGTCAAAAATATATTAATAAACTGGAAAACCGAAATTAGATCTTCAATTGTCTTCAATTTTTTTTTATTCAACAAATGACCGAGTTTGGAAAATTCTTCAAAAAACATGTTGTGCACAACAAGTAGTTTTAAATAAAGCGAAGAACGAAATTTGACATTCAATTGTTATTCAGATTCTTGATCGAATGGCCAGATTTTGAAAATTCTTTAAAAAAACATGTTGTACACATCACGTAGATTTAGATAAAGTAAGAAACGAAATTCGGAATTCAAATTTTTTTTTTTTCATATTTTCTACTATAACTCTTGATTGAATAAACAGATTTTGAAAAGTCTTCAAGAAACATGTTGTACACATCAAGTAGATATAGATAAAGTGAAAATCGAAATTCGGCATTCAATTGTTTTTTAGATTTTTCATTATAACTGTTGATCGAATTACCAGATTTTGAAAATTCTTCAAAATACACGTTAAAACCGTCAAGTAGATTTGGATAAAGTGAAAAACGAAATTTGGCATTCAATTGTTTTTCAAATTGTTGATTATAACTCTTGAACGAATGATTAGATTTCTAAAATTCTTCCCCCAATAAATTATATTTGTCAAAAACATATGGATAAATTGAAAAACCGAAATTAGATCTTCAATTGTTTTCGATTTTTTTGCGACAAATAACCGAGTTTGGAAAATTCTTCAAAAAACATCTTGTACGCAACAAGTAGTTTTAAATAAAGTGGAGAACTAAATTTGAAATTCAATTGATTCAGATTTTTGATTATAACTCTTGATTGAATAACCAGATTTTGAAAATTCTTTAAAAAACATGTTGTACCCATCAAGTAGATTTAGATGAAGTGCAAAACGAAATTAGATATTCAATTGTTTTTCAGATTTCTTATTATAATTCTTGATCGAATGAACAGATTTTGAAAATTCTTCAAAATACATGTTGTAACCGTCAAGTAGATTTAGATAAAGTAAAAACGAAATTTGAAATTCAATTGTTTTTCAGATTTTTGATTATAAATCTTGATCGAATGACCATATTTTGAAAACTCTTCAAAAAACATGTTGTACCCATCAAGTAGATTTAGATAAAGTGCAAAACGAAATTTGATATTCAATTGTTTTCCAGATTTTTGATTATAACTCTTGATCGAATGACCAGATTCTGAAAAATTCTTCAAAAAGCATGTTGTACACATCAAGTAGATTTAGATAAAATGCAAAACTATATTTGATATTCAATTGTTTTTCAGATTTTTTATTATAACTCTTGATCGAATGACCAGATTTTGAAAATTCTTCAAAAAGCATGTTGTACCCATCAAGTAGATTTAGATAAAGTGCAAAACGAAATTTGATAATCAATTGTTTTTCAGATTTTTCATTATAACTCTTGATCGAATGACCAGATTCTGAAAAATTCTTCAGAAAGCATGTTGTACACATCCAGTTGATTTAGATAAGTGCAAAACGAAATTTGATATTTAATTGTTTTTCAGATTTTTGATTATAACTCTTGATCGAATAAACAGATTTTGAAAATTCTTCAAAAAACATGTTGTACCCATTAAGTATATTTAGATGGAGTGCAAAACTATATTTGATATTCAATTGTTTTTCAGATTTTTGATTTTAATTCTTGATCGAATGACCAGATTTTGAAAATTCTTCAAAAAACATGTTGTACCCATCAAGTAGATTTAGATGAAGTGCAAAACGAAATTTGATATTCAATTGTTTTTCAGATTTTTGATTATAACTCTTGATCGAATGACCAGATTTTGAAAATTCTTCAAGAAACGTGTTTTGCACATGAAGTAGATTTAAATAAAGTGAAAATCGAAATTCGGCATTCAATTTTTTTTCGGATTGTTTGCGATAAGTCTTGATGGAATGACCAAATTATGAAAATTTCATTTTTCAAAAATATGGATAAGTTGAAAAAAACAAAATTCGATCTTTTTTGAGGATTGCTCTTGGTTTTTATTGCCTAAATGTATCATCTTTTAAAAGAATTTAACACAGTTGACTGTAAAATCTTTGGAAGTTAGTGAAATTGAAAGTTTAGAAGTTGAATATAAAATTGTGCGCGTTAACCTTCCACTTTGTTTTTTTTTCTAAAACTGCATGTTGTTAAATTTACTTAAACGTCGAGTGTATTGACTTTCAAAACAACTTTTAGTGTTTAATTTAGTTTTAATATTTTGTAATTTTTTCACCTAAAATTTATTGATCAATACTTGCCCTTGTAAATACTACGCCTGCACAAAGGTACAGTATATACATAATTTTTAATAACTAGCAAAAAATAAGTTGACTAACTGCAGCTTGCCTTGGCCGACCCACTTCCTTAGATCACGAGCCGTCACTGATGCCGATTCTGGTATTATTTGAACATCTTACAGTACTTAGTTATCAAATCTAGTGCTAGCAGGATTTGTAAAATTCAACAAGAGAATAATGTTTAAAAAAAAATTAATTATTTAAGGTAAGAATACTTTGTGGATCGTAATTTCTTGAGTAAACGGGAGGCATAAAGTGGTGTTTTCATTTGGCTAAGTGCGCGTGTTCCGGTGGAGATAAAGTCCCCGGCACGTGATTAGTTATTTGCGGCCGGCGCGCGGATTAAGGGGCCGTGGAGGGTGGTGGTGGTTGGGGGCGGAGCAGCGGTTGTTTAATAAAAATTGGAAATTTTCGCCGGTGTAGATTTCAATGGACGGTAATTGGAGGATTATAGGCAGTGAACGTAAATCTTGCCAATGGTCCCATTCATCTCGCAGAGATGGAATTATGGGTGTTAAGGGCGTTATCGTGTGTCAATCGGAAGCTAATTAACAAAATAAACACGTTTTGATTATGGTAATTGCAAACGCGCAATTTAGTCGGGGTAACTGGTATGAGAAATTGTATTAATTGTATTCGTATTCTGCCGACTAGGCAGAGTGCAAATTGGGTTGCCTAATAAATATAGGTTGTATTATCGGCAAATTATTTTTGCGTTAAACTAATATCAAATATAAAATTTAAATCTAACAAGGGCGGCCCGTTGGTGTTGTGGGAACAGGCGAGCACTTGTGCCGGTTGCACCGCGTGCCGTGTGGGTTCGATTCCCAGCCCGGCCGAAAGATTTTTCGGGGATCGTGAAGTATTCGGTCGAGTCCATGGTTGTTGTGTATACGTCTGACATTATTAATTCACCCAAAATTTGTATACACAATATAGCAGCCGCCTTGAGCTGGCCATATGGGCTACGTTCCCGAGGCTAAAAAAAAATAAAGCTAACAAAACTATTTGTAAAGTTTTCACGAACTAAACCAATGGAATTTTACAAAATAAATGCATGTTATGTCGTGTGTACGATGCATTATGTTATTAGTCTTAATAAAACATTTTGTTTAGATCAAGCTTAAGAAATTTTAAATCTTCCAACATTCACCCACATTTATACCAGACTTTTAACTACACGTGAGATTAATATGACGTCTTATTTAATGTAACGAAGTAGAGCCTCCGGTATAAACAAGAAAATAAATAAATTTTTCAACGCCCAAAATTTAATAATTCGTCAAATGCGTTAATGCCTGTGTTGTTATTTTAATAAGAGATGTGAAGATATAATTATCGAGTGTTTAATTAAATTTTGCGAGGGCAACAACATTCAGAGGGGAATTAAATTGGGAAGGAGTCGTGATCCGCGTTCCGTGCCGAAGGATTTCAATTAGTGCCGTCGCTGTCGGTTAAATCGGAAATCGCGCTTTGGCGAGGCAAGGAATTGCGTTTAAGAATTACAAAGGTGCCGAAATTCCTTCCGTTCTGGAAAAGTGTTTAACTCGAGAAATATTTAACTCTGAATTTCAATTTGTGGCAGAATTTTATTTGTGTAATTGTATTGTAAATTTAAGCATTATGCAGAGCAGCGGCGGCTCGTGGATGTTCGGTGAAGGGGCAACAGAAAAAAATTTGACAAAATATTTGCTTCCTCTATAACAGTAAGTAATGCGGCACGAGCGACATCGGAAATCCACGAGCCGCCGTTGATGCAGAATGTGTCGTTTCGAATGTGCCAAACGAGAACAGGAAGTGGATGTTATTCTAAACAGAAAAGTTCAAATAAACATATGTCCGATTTCTTACCGTTTTCGGTCGATATAAAATCTTTAAAAATTTATTAGATTTCCATAAATTTGAAGCAATTTTGGATGATTTTCCACTTGCACAACGGCTTAGGATGTGGTTCCAACATGATTGAGCATCATCCCATTATTATAATAAACGCTGCTAAGAAAATTAAAAATTGTTGAAAATGCACTTAGGGCACAATTTGAATATTTAATTTAATTCTTTCTCTTTGGATTACTTTTAATCATGACCTAATAAAATTAAATTAATGATTGATTATTGTGATCATATTATTAAACATGTTGTTTCTTACTGGCCGGAAATTCGTAAAGATGACAGTCATTTTACTTGATGTAAATAATTGTTTGCTCTGTTATACGTATTTTATTTTGTTCAGAATAACATTATCTAGTTGCTGTATTGTTAATGTATAAATTATAAATCTGTTATTGGAAGTTTATTCCGTTTATAAATAAATAAATAAATTTTAAAAAAAAATGTAAGAACAATTATAAATTTGTTTGTTTTGTGCATTTTTTCGTCACTTGAATAAATTTAAGTGTTATCGGTTTATTTAACTTACTTCAACATTATGAATTGAATTACAAATACATACTGTTGATATAATAGGTATAAAGTTTAGACAACAGGAATTTAATAACGTGTATAATTAATTACACCATCAATTGCGTTCCGGTGTTCGTCAAGTTATTCGAGTGGAATCTCAAGAGACATTACAGAACGATATTGTAGATTTGTGACAATATATACATACCAATTATCACCTATTGTTAATGTACTTGTAAACTCCACCTCCCTTAATCATACCCCTAATTATACCTATAAGCGCGTAGATATAAGTTTTTATTTTTTCAATAAATTCCCTTAATGATGACTCAAACGAGTCGACACCATAGTCAAATATATAAATAATCGGTTTATACTGTCTTTATTTAACTTAGATATTTTATTTTGTACCGTAAATATATTCAGAAATATTCTTTGGCCCGGCGCATCCACCATTTGTAAACACTAGATTTAACTTTTATTTACTTATTTATACATAAACGGTAAGCACCTTAATACAACACTTATATGATAAGTACAACTATACATTCCAAAAAGGAAAACAAAAAATACAAAAAAAACATTATTACAACCCTTGTTTAAAAAAAAATCATTTATTAAAAATTCCTCCGCCTATAGATTTTACAAATCGAACGCATACGGATAAGATAAAAAACTTAAGTTTAACCTTGAATTGTTCTGCAGAATAATAATCTTGATGAAAACTGGAGTAAGATTTATTAATTTTTGCTAAATATACATACAGGATGTCTACGCTAAACCGTTTAAGGGGTTGCCGTTGTACTAAAAATTTGAAAAAAATCCTTGTCAAACGGTTGAATCAGTTCTCCTCATGTGAAATATTTTTAACTTTCTATCACTTTTGATTTTAAATTGATGTATTTTGTACTTGAATATGTTGTGTATATTTTGATATTTTATATTTCAATACCTTCTATTTTTTGAATTTTTAAACAGTATTGTATTTTATGGTTTTTACCCAAATGTAATTGACATATGTAAACTTCATGAAGAAGTGTGTACATGAAATAAATATTATTATTATTATTATTATTATTATTATTTTTATTATTATTATTATTATTATTATTATTATTATTATTATTACTATTATTATTATTATTACTATTATTATTATTATTATTATTATTATTATTATTATTATTATTATATTATCACTTCCATTTCCACCAAATTTGTTATTTTAAATGCCTATATATTATTAAATTTTTGGATTCTTCGTTTAAATTGCAATATATTTTGTGAAAACGTTTGTACACTTACCTATTTTAGTTTTCAAGAAAATTAAATATTTCTAAAATTTTGACCTCAAAAAGGCAACTTGAAATCTGTCTGGAACTTCTTTTAAGAACAAGATAAAAATATGATTAATATCTCTAATTGTACCTAGAAGACTCCCTATGAGTAAAATTATTGGAAACTGCCAACTTTGACAATAACTGTTCTTAAAATGATAATATTGTTCCAGGTCTTCTGATGCAAATCGTGAAAATGTTTTGAAATTAATTTCTGAATCGTAAATGAATCGATAGAAATCACATTATTAAAATTAAAATTTTAGAAGTAAAATATCTCTGCGTTCCTGGTCTTCTGATACAAATCGTGAAAATTTTTCAAAATTAATTTTGGGTGGACATTCTGAACCGTAAATAAATAAATTCATTGAAAAAATTCACAAGGGTTCTTAATGATGGGAAAAAGCGTGTAGAGTATTTATTTTTCCAAAAAAAAATTAGTTGGTCATTTCATGATTTCTCCGGAAAAAAAATCATGAAATAAATGTTGGGTCTCCGAAAAATTCGAAAAAATTAATGACCGTTCTCAATGATGAGAAAAAGCGTGTAGAGTAATTATTTTTCCGAAAAAAAATTATTTGGTCATTTCATGAGTTTTGAAAAATTCCGGAAACGAATGCATGCAATAAATGTTGGGTCTCGGAAAAATTTGAAAAAATTCATGGCGGTTCTTAATGACGGGAAAACGCGTGTAATTATTTTTCCGAAAAAAAATTATTTGATCATTTCATGATTTTTGAAGATTTTTTTCTCCGAAAAATTCATGCAAAAAATATTGGGTCTCGTAAAAATTTGAAAAAATTCATGGCGGTTCTCAATGACGGGAAAAAGCGTGTAGAGTAATTATTTTTCCGAAAAAAAATTATTTGGTCATTACATGATTTTTTAAGTTTTTTCTCCGGAATAAAATGCATGCGAAAAATGTTGGGTCTCGGAAAAATTTGAAAAAATTCATGACCATTTTTAATGTTGGGAAAAAGCGTGTAGAGTAATTATTTTCAAAAAAAAAAATTATTTGGTCATTTCATGATTTTTGAAGTTTTTTCTCCGAAAAAAAAAATGCATGCAAAAAATGTTGGGTCTCGGAAAAATTTGAAAAAATTCATGGTGGTTCTCAATGACGAGAAAAAGCGTGTAGAGTAATTATTTTTCCGAAAAGAAAATTATTTGGTCATTTCATGATTTTTTAAGTTTTTTTTCTCCGAAAATTTCATGCAAAAAATGTTGGGTCTCGGAAAAATTTGAAAAAATTCATGGCGGTTCTCAATGATGGGAAAAAACGTGTAGAGTAATTATTTTTCCGAAAAAAAAATTATTTGGTCATTTCATGATTTTTGAAGTTTTTCTCCAGAAAAAAATGCATGCAAAAAATGTTGGGTCTCGGAAAAATTTGAAAAAATTCATGGTGGTTCTCAATGATGGAAAAATACGTGTAGAGTAATTATTTTTCCCGGTAGACATTCTGAACCGAAAATTTTCCATCGGTTTTTGAGCAAAAATTTAAAGAAAATTTAATCAAAAATTGAAAAATTATTTTCGCGTCAAATTATTCTCTTCATTTCTAGTCTCCTCAAAATTTTTACCCAAATTTACGATTCAGAATATCTTTAAAAAAAAAACCAAAATCGACATCCTGAAGCGCAAATTTTCGATTAAATTTCAAGCAAAAATTTTATCAAAAATTGCGAGAAAAAAAAAATTCGATTCAATTTCAAGCAAAAATTTTATCAAAAATGCGAAAAAAAATTTCCATCGACGCCATTTTGTTCTCAACAAATACTTCTTATTGAATCTTCTGTAATTTTGAAGACTGATTATTTCTAAAGCGATTCTGCCGGTTAATACTAGCTACTATGACGGATACATTTTTTTTCAAAGGTGAAAATTAATTCGGTGCAATTTTTAATTCAAAATTTTGAGTTTCAATCAACACCATTTCGCTTTTAGAAATAATTTCTTATTTATTCTTCCGGAATACTGAAGACTAACGCGATTTCTAACGCGATATTGACAGTTAAGACCAGATACAATGACAGATACATTTTTTTAAACATTTTAAAAATGAATTTTGTACAATTTTCAATTCAAAGTTTCGGCTTTTGATCGACGCCATTTTGTTTCTAGTAAAGATTTCTTATAAATTCTTCGGAAATATTAAATATTGATCATTTCTATCGTAAAACGACTTTAACAATGACAGATTCGTTTTATTCACAGCTAAAAACTAATTTTGTGCATTTTTCAAATCAAAGTTTTGACTTTCGATCGACGCCATTTTGTTTTGAGTAAAGATTTATTATTGATTCTTCCGGAATATAAAAGTCCGATCACTTCTAAAGCGATTTTGACAGTTAAGGCTAGCTACGATGACAAATACATTTTTTTCTCAGCAGAAAACTGATTTTGTGCAATTTTTAATTCAAAGTTTTGAATTTCCATCGACGCCATTTTGTTTTCAACAAATACTTCATATTTAATCTTCTGGAAATTTGAAGACTGATTATTCCTAAAGCGATTCCGCCAGCTAATACCAGCTAGTATGGCAGATACATTTTTTTTTAAAGGTGAAAATTAATTTGGTGCAATTTTTAATTAAAAATTTTGAATTTCCACCGACGCCATTTTGTTTTCAACCAATACTTCTTATTGAATTTTCTGGAAATTTGAAGACTGATCATTCCTAAAGCGAATCCGCCAGCTAATACCAGCTAGAATGACAGACACATTTTTTTTAAAGGTGAAAATTAATTTGGTACAATTTCTAATTAAAAAATTTGAATTTCCACCGACGCCATTTTGTTTTCAACCAATACTTCTTATTGAATCTTCTGGAATTTTGAAGACTGATTATTTCTAAAGCGATTCCGCCAGTTAATACCAGCTGGAATGACGGATACATTTTTTTCAAAGGTGAAAATTAATTTGGTGCAATTTTTAATTTAAAATTTTGAATTTCCACCGACGCCATTTTGTTTTCAACCAATACTTCTTATTGAATCTTCTGGAATTTTGAAGACTGATTATTCCTAAAGCGATTCCGCCAGTTAATACCAGCTGGAATGACGGATACATTTTTTTTAAAGGTGAAAATTAATTTGGTGCAATTTTTAATTAAAAATTTTGAATTTCAATCGACGCCATTTTGTTTTCAACCAATACTTCTTATTGAATCTTCTGGAATTTTGAAGACTGATTATTCCTAAAGCGATTCCGCCAGATAATACCAGCTAGTATGGCGGATACATTTTTTTTCAAAGGTGAAAATTAATTTGGTGCAATTGTTAATTCAAAATTTTGAATTTCCACCGACGCCATTTTGTTTTCAACAAATACTTCTTATTGAATCTTCTGGAATTTTGAAGAGTGATTATTTCTAAAGCGATTCCGCCAGTTAATACTAGCTGGAATGACAGATACATTTTCTTTCAAAGGTGAAAATGATGAGTTTTTTTTTAAATTTTTTAGTACAACGGCAATTCCGTAAACTTGTAACGAACGGTTTAGCGTCGACACCCTGTATGTATATTTAGCAAAAATGAAGAACGGATCTTACTCCTGTTTTTACAAGACTAAAATTGTAGAAGATGTAATTTTATGTATCTACAATCAAGTAAGTAAATTTCACTCAACTTAAAATTCCGACTAAAGATTTTAAAAAGGATTTACTTAACAATCCTAATCCCATTCTTCAACCCTTCTTATGATTAACTTCGGAACTGTTTGTTCTAGTTATTAAAGTTTCGGTGTGAAACGTGTGCCCCGCACCGATTCCAACAAACAAACAAACCGGGAGAGGCGAAACTTGAACGAGGGCGAGGGGATTAAACGTATACGGAATTGTTTGAGGGGGGGTCGGGCGAAAGATTAAGACATCCCTCTCGTTCCGGACCCGGAGGCACGTTCTGGGATGAATCGGGAAGAGATTGAGTGTATTAATAAGTTTTCGGGTTGGCGTTTACGCCGATGTAAACACGTCGGGAATTGTAAATAAACCTTTCGGCATTACATCACGCGGTATAACAGAAGGAAAACACAAGCAGGTCTTGATTGCAAGGAAATTACAAGGTGCACACACACGTGTACAAACGCCTCTGATTTAAAATTAGAAGGTACCTTTGGTAATTGCAAGTGGCTTGAATTTACTTCATTGAATTTATAATCAAATTCGGAATCGAGATTGAATACATTTCATATGTATTTATGTTTAGTTTGGTTTGTTTGTTAAAATGCATATAAACACAATGGGAATATACACAATCATGATACTCAACAAATATTTGTATAACAAAATTCGCCACTGAATGATTTATAAAATCCCTGGCAATATTTTGTGTAATAAACTTCCAGGAGATTTTAAACAATTTAAAAATAACTAATAAGCATTAATTGAATGAAACACTATGTTTTTAATGTAAGGTGTGAGCCACTGAATTTTGCTGCTGAGATGGCCATGCATTAGAGGGAGAAAAATAGCAGTGAAAGCTGAGATTTTTTTTTTAATTCAACTGAATTGTCAAACCAACAAATCGAGACAATTTGTGTTATTAAATAACGCATTTTACAATTTTTGATTTTCTCCAATGAATCCTTTTTTCGTAGATATTAGTAGGCTAAATGTCCTATTTTTTAATATTCGACGACATTCCTAATTTATCTCACAGCCAACTCCGAATAAAAATCTTGTGGCTCACACGTTACAATTGCTACCAAAAATTAATAGCAATCGATTGACAAAGGATGAAGTAAAAATCGCTTGCGATAAAAATTGGAGATTCACTGAGAGAGAGTGCAGTTAATCAGGCTTTGTTCCCTTCCTATCCTTTATTGATTAAAACAATCCAACCCTCTAATGATTGTGAATGGCCGTGGAAGTAAGCTAAACTTGAATGGATCGTTCGTATTAAGAGGAGTTTTTTATCCACAGAAAATAAACGAATGCGTTTAATCAGTATACTCATTTTTTTTATAATTTACGAATTTTTAAATTCAAGCGAGTTGGCTGTGAGATAAATGAGGTATGTCGCATATTATTACGTCATGAAATTATGAAAAATGAATTAATCTCAGACATGACTGCTGTTTCTCTCTCTCAGACATGGCCAACTCAGAAACAAAATTATGTGGCTCACCTTACAAAATCCATGTACAATTGTTCTGTTAATAAAAATCTATTTAATATGTAATAGATATTAAGTCCACCAAATATAAACTCAATTTAGATTTCCATTTCATATTACCCTTTCAGCCCTGGATTTTTAAATTTGAAAAAAAAAAATTTTTGTTAATAATTATTGATGGGGAGCTTCTTAAGACCATAAATACCAAATTTGAACTCATTTGCTTAATTAGTATAGAAATTAATTAGTGAGGCTTTTTTGAAGTGACATCTAGTGATAAACAGCAAAAATATGGATTGTTAAGTAGAGACACATTGCCACCACCAGGACCGAAAGGGCTAATTAATCTGAACTGTACGTAAATATTAAAACAATTAATATTCTGTAAGAAATTGTCGAATTTTTTTTTTTTTAATATGCTTGCTTTTTTCTAACGTAAACAATTTTATTAAGTATGGACGCGTTCGATTAGTGTTCGAACGTCGTTTATTAAGTAACCCAAGCGGCATTAATTATGCATGGAAGAAGTTGAATCTTTTCTTATCGGCGGCAAGGGCTGTAGGGGGCTGCCAAGCCTCCTTGACACGGTTTAATAACTTTTTCGCTGAGCAAAGTAGTCCGCTCTTATCTTTATGTTCGTTCGGACTACTAAAATTCAGACCTCGATCGATACCGGCAATGCCGTGGGTTTGATGTTCGTACAATTCTCGTGCGATTGAGATTTTTCCAAAAAACATAAACTAGAATAAGTTTTGAGTGTTTCTGCAAATTTTCAAATTTTCAAATTTTCAAATCGATCTTAAAATGATTTAACCACAATTCTCGTGCGATTTTTTCAAAAATTTCTTAAGAAATGTCTTAAGATTTTTCCAGAAACATAAACTAGAAACAGTTTCGAGTGTTTCTGCAAATTTTCAAATTTGTGGCAATTGTTTTAATATTTTTTTTACGCGAATGAATAGCGCACAATTCTCGTGTGATTTTTTCAAAAATTTCTCAAGGGATGTCTTAAGATTTTTCCAGAAACATAAACTAGAATCAGTTTTGTGTGTTTCCGCAAATTTTCAAATTTGTGGCAATTGTTTTTATATTTTTTTTTAACGCGAATGAATTCCGCGATTTTAAAATGACTCGTGCACAATTCTCGTGCGATTTTTTCAAAAATTTCTCAAGAGATGTCTTAAGATTTTTCCAAAAACATAAACTAGAAACAGTTTCGAGTGTTTCTGCAAATTTTCAAATTTGTGGCAATTGTTTTAATATTTTTTTTACGCGAATGAATAGCGCACAATTCTCGTGTGATTTTTTCAAAAATTTCTCAAGGGATGTCTTAAGATTTTTCCAGAAACATAAACTAGAATCAGTTTTGAGTGTTTCTGCAAATTTTCAAATTTGTGGCAACTGTTTTTATATTTTTTTTAACGCGAATGAATTGCGCGATCTCAAAATAACTCGAGCACAATTCTCGTGCGATTTTTTAAAAAATTTCTCAAGAGATGTGTTAAGATTTTTCCAAAAACATAAACTAGAAACAGTTTTGAGTGTTTCTGCAAATTTTCAAATTTGTGGCAATTGTTTTAATATTTTTTTACGCGAATGAATAGCGCACAATTCTCGTGTGATTTTTTCAAAAATTTCTCAAGGGATGTCTTAAGATTTTTCCAGAAACATAAACTAGAATCAGTTTTGAGTGTTTCCGCAAATTTTCAAATTTGTGGCAATTGTTTTTATATACTTTTTTAATACGAATGAATTGCGCGATCTTAAAATGACTTAACCACAATTCTCGTGCGATTTTTTCAAAAATTTCTTAAGGGATGTCTTAAGATTTTTCCAGAAACATAAACTAGAATCAGTTTTGAGTGTTTCCGCAAATTTTCAAATTTGTGGCAATTGTTTTTATATACTTTTTTAATACGAATGAATTGCGCGATCTTAAAATGACTTAACCACAATTCTCGTGCGATTTTTTCAAAAATTTCTTAAGGGATGTCTTAAGATTTTTTCAGAAACATAAACTAGAATCAGTTTTGAGTGTTTCTGCAAATTTTCAAATTTGTGGCAATTGTTTCTATTTTTTTTTTTTTAACGCGATCTTAAAATGACTTGAGCACAATTCTCGTGCGATTTTTTCAAAAATTTCTCAAGAGATGTCTTAAGATTTTTCCAGAAACATAAACTAGAATCAGTTTTGAGTGTTTCTGCAAATTTTCAAATTTGTGTCAATTGTTTTTATATTATTTTTTTAACGCGAATGAATTGCGCGATCTTAAAACGACTTGAACACAATTCTCGTGCGATTTTTTCAAAAATTTCTTAAGGGATGTCTTAAGATTTTTTCAGAAACATAAACTAGAATCAGTTTTGAGTGTTTCTGCAAATTTTCAAATTTGTGGCAATTGTTTCTATATTTTTTTTTAACGCGATCTTAAAATGACTTGAGCACAATTCTCGTGCGATTTTTTCAAAAATTTCTCAAGAGATGTCTTAAGATTTTTCCAGAAACATAAACTAGAATCAGTTTTGAGTGTTTCTGCAAATTTTCAAATTTGTGTCAATTGTTTTTATATTATTTTTTTAACGCGAATGAATTGCGCGATCTTAAAACGACTTGAACACAATTCTCGTGCGATTTTTTCAAAAATTTCTCAAGAGATGTCTTAAGATTTTTCCAGAAACATAAACTAGAATCAGTTTTGAGTGTTTTTGCAAATTTTCAAATTTGTGGCAATTGTTTTTATATTTTTTTTTTCAAAGCGAATGAATTGCGCGATCTTAAAATTACTCGAGCACAATTCTCGTGCGATTTTTTCTAAAATTTCTCAAGAGATGTCTTAAGATTTTTCCAGAAACATAAACTAGAATCAGTTTTGAGTGTTTCTGCAAATTTTCAAATTTGTGTCAATTGTTTTTATATTATTTTTTTAACGCGAATGAATTGCGCGATCTTAAAACGACTTGAACACAATTCTCGTGCGATTTTTTCAAAAATTTCTCAAGAGATGTCTTAAGATTTTTCCAGAAACATAAACTAGAATCAGTTTTGAGTGTTTTTGCAAATTTTCAAATTTGTGGCAATTGTTTTTATATTTTTTTTTCAAAGCGAATGAATTGCGCGATCTTAAAATTACTCGAGCACAATTCTCGTGCGATTTTCTCAAAAATTTCTCAAGGGATGTCTTAAGATTTTTTCAGAAACATAAACTAGAATCAGTTTTGTGTGTTTCCGCAAATTTTCAAATTTGTGGCAATTGTTTTCATATTTTTTTTTCAAAGCGAATGAATTGCGCGATCTTAAAATTACTCGAGCACAATTCTCGTGCGATTTTCTCAAAAATTTCTCAAGGGATGTCTTAAGAGTTTTTCAGAAACATAAACTAGAATCAGTTTTGAGTGTTTTTGCAAATTTTCAAATTTGTGGCAATTGTTTTTATATTTTTTTTTCAAAGCGAATGAATTGCGCGATCTTAAAATTACTCGAGCACAATTCTCGTGCGATTTTCTCAAAAATTTCTCAAGGGATGTCTTAAGATTTTTTCAGAAACATAAACTAGAATCAGTTTTGAGTGTTTTTGCAAATTTTCAAATTTGTGGCAATTGTTTTTATATTTTTTTTTCAAAGCGAATGAATTGCGCGATCTTAAAATTACTCGAGCACAATTCTCGTGCGATTTTCTCAAAAATTTCTCAAGGGATGTCTTAAGAGTTTTTCAGAAACATAAACTAGAATCAGTTTTGAGTGTTTTTGCAAATTTTCAAATTTGTGGCAATTGTTTTTATATTTTTTTTTCAAAGCGAATGAATTGCGCGATCTTAAAATTACTCGAGCACAATTCTCGTGCGATTTTCTCAAAAATTTCTCAAGGGATGTCTTAAGAGTTTTTCAGAAACATAAACTAGAATCAGTTTTGAGTGTTTTTGCAAATTTTCAAATTTGTGGCAATTGTTTTTATATTTTTTTTTTCAAAGCGAATGAATTGCGCGATCTTAAAATTACTCGAGCACAATTCTCGTGCGATTTTCTCAAAAATTTCTCAAGGGATGTCTTAAGAGTTTTTCAGAAACATAAACTAGAATCAGTTTTGAGTGTTTTTGCAAATTTTCAAATTTGTGGCAATTGTTTTCATATTTTTTTTTCAAAGCGAATGAATTGCGCGATCTTAAAATTACTCGAGCACAATTCTCGTGCGATTTTCTCAAAAATTTCTCAAGGGATGTCTTAAGATTTTTTCAGAAACATAAACTAAAATCAGTTTTGAGTGTTTTTGCAAATTTTCAAATTTGTGGCAATTGTTTTTATATTTTTTTTTCAAAGCGAATGAATTGCGCGATCTTAAAATTACTCGAGCACAATTCTCGTGCGATTTTCTCAAAAATTTCTCAAGGGATGTCTTAAGAGTTTTTCAGAAACATAAACTAGAATCAGTTTTGAGTGTTTTTGCAAATTTTCAAATTTGTGGCAATTGTTTTTATATTTTTTTTTCAAAGCGAATGAATTGCGCGATCTTAAAATTACTCGAGCACAATTCTCGTGCGATTTTCTCAAAAATTTCTCAAGGGATGTCTTAAGAGTTTTTCAGAAACATAAACTAGAATCAGTTTTGAGTGTTTTTGCAAATTTTCAAATTTGTGGCAATTGTTTTTATATTTTTTTTTTCAAAGCGAATGAATTGCGCGATCTTAAAATTACTCGAGCACAATTCTCGTGCGATTTTCTCAAAAATCTCTCAAGGGATGTCTTAAGATTTTTTCAGAAACATAAACTAGAATCAGTTTTGAGTGTTTCTGCAAATTTTCAAATTTGTGGCAATTGTTTTTATATCTTTTTAAACGCGATTAAATTGCGCGATCTCAAAATCTCAATATTTTTCGCCGCTTTTTTTTTTGTTTTATGTTTCGAGTGTATTTTGTTTCCATTTAAACAGGATATCAAAAATAGGTTAATTCTGAAGATGTTTAGGCATTTTGAGGATAATCCTACGGCAGGTTTATTTTTCACAATTTTTCTAACCGCTGGATACAATTTTCAAATCCCCAAACTCAAGTTTCGAGTGTTGCTATTTTGTTTCCTGCAGTGGTATGTTGATTATTTTAACAGGAAATCAAAAATGGGTTAATTCTGAAGGTGTTTACGCATTTTGAGAATAATCCTGCGGCAGGTTTATTTTTCACAATTTTTCTAACCGCTGGATGCAATTTTCGATTTCCCAAACTCAAGTTTCGAGTGTTGCTATTTTGTTTCCTGCAGTGGTATGTTGATTATTTTAACAGGAAATCAAAAATGGGTTAATTCTGAAGGTGTTTAGGCATTTTGAGAATAATCCTGCGGCAGGTTTATTTTTCACAATTTTTCTAACCGCTGAATGCAATTTTCGATTCCCCAAACTCAAGTTTCGAGTGTTGCTATTTTGTCTCCTGCAGTGGTATGATAACTATTTTAACAGGATATCAAAAATGGGTTAATTCTAAAGGTGTTTAGACAATTTGAGGATAATCCTGCGGCAGGTTTATTTTTCACAATTTTTCTAACCGCTGAATGCAATTTTCGATTTCCCAAACTCAAGTTGCGAGTGTTGCTATTTTGTTACCTGCAGGATTATGAATATTAAAAATAGATATTTAAACATTAAATTGATTAATTTTACATTGCTTCAGTTTCTCAATCTTGTTAAAACCGTAATTCAAAATTAAACCATCGCGCATTAAATTTTCATTACGTCGCTCATCCAGAAAATTGCCAATTTTCTCGTAAACACACAAAATCCGTTCAATCTGAGTGTGTGCAAAGTGTTTGTTTGTGCACGCGACAATTTGATCACGGCGACTTTGATAATGGATTGATTCCCCGGACCGTTGAACGCTAAATAATAATAATTATTTGGCCGCACGTCAAATAAACCCCATTAAAATGATCCGATATACTGCAATTATAATGTTACACGTCAAATTGATTTATCGCACAGGCCATACATCAAAACTGCAGACATGCCAATTAAACACGAGCCGTGTACGTCTATGCATGTGCCATTGGTTATTCCTTATACCAACTAGTGAACGCCATTCATCTAAATTAGTTTATAAGTGTGTCAATCGATAATTGGAAAACTACTACAGTTTACTAAGTAATTAATAATTTATTAGCGATTAAGTGAAACTTCGAAATTAATAATTCCGGGAAAACGAAGTCTTCTATAACTGCTTGGTTCAAACCAAGGGTCGCAAGTTATTAATAAAGGGTGTGCTATTAATAAAGTTACTTCAAGTGTGCAAACAAATCTTTGGATAGTTAAATAAATTAGAGACGACATCACTTGTTGCAAGAGCTTTAAATAAATATAGCGAGTACTTCGTCTTTATTAAATTTATTTGAATAGTTGTTGAAAGTTCATCAAAGTGAAACTAAATCTTTATTTAATATTTGTAATAATGACGAAAAATACTCTAAATATATGAATATTCAGGCTATTTTTCGTATTCAATAAATCTGCAATAAGTGAGGTTGTCTCAAGTTAAATTTTTATTTATTTTTACATAAACAGTAAAGCTGTTATTATTATTTTAGTCAACTATAAACATTCTGTACACTGGTGGAAATATTTTTGATAAACTTATTTTTGCTGAACGGCAAAAAGCCTACGCCAAAAAAAAAAAAAAAAAACTTATTTTTTTTTAAATAATGTTAAGAATGAATGCGTATTATCAGTAGTGTTTTTATAATCGCGATTAAACATGCAAATTCTAATCATGTTTTTGCGTCAGTGGAAAAATATGCCCATTTGCATTATCGAGTTTACTTTATGCATTAAATCTAAAAGAATTATCAACGTTGTTAGCTGTAAAAAGTCATTTATGTTATGAAATATTCATTGCGTAATTAATAATCACGAAATGCAATTTTATTACGTTTTATAAAAAAAACATAATATTACAGTGGAACCTCACTTATACTAAGTACACTTATACGAAACACTCAGTTATACGAATACGCTGATGGGTACTTAACTCGCCAATTCCGGAGAAACTAGTGATAACGTCTTTTTGGATTTTTCTTTTGTTTTATAGCTACATACGTCTGGAACATTTCCTGAAAATTTTATTCAAATTTATCGAAGGGTTTTTGAGAAAATTAAGAAAATCTAGGCGAATGGTTGCATTTTTCAATGCAGAGATTTTGATAAAAAATTCCGGAGAAACTAGTGATAACATCTTTTTGGATTTTTCTTTTGTTTTATAGCTACATATGTCTTGAATATTTCCTGAAAATTGTATTCAAATTCATCGAGGGATTTTTGAGAAAATTAAGAAAATCTAGGCGAATGGTTGCATTTTTCAAAGCAGAGATTTTGATAAGAAATTCCGGAGAAACTAGTGATAACGTCTTTTTGGATTTTTTCTTTTGTTTTGTAGCTACATATGTGTGGAATATTTCCTGAAAATTTTATTCAAATTCATCGAAGGATTTTTGAGAAAATTAAGAAAATCTAGGCGAATGGTTGCATTTTTTAATGCAGATTTTGATAAAAAAAATTCCGGAAAAACTAGCGATAACGTCTTTTTGGATTTTTCTTTTGTTTTATAGCTACATATGTCTGGAATATTTCCTGAAAATTTTATTCAAATTCATCGAAGGATTTTTAAGAAAATTAAGAAAATCTAGGCGAATGGTTGCATTTTTCAATGCAGAGATTTTGATAAAAAATTCCGGAGAAACTAGTGATAACGTCTGTTTGGATTTTTCTTTTGTTTTATAGCTACATATGTCTGGAATATTTCCTGAAAATTTTATTCAAATTCATCGAAGGATTTTTCAGAAAATTACGAAAATCTAGGCGAATGGTTGCATTTTTCAATGCGGAAATTTTGATAAGAAATTCCGGAGAAACTAGTGACAACGTCTTTTTGGATTTTCCTTTTGTTTTATAGCTACAAATGTCTGGAATATTTCCTTGAAATTTTATTCAAATTCATTGAAGGATTTTTGAGAAAATCAAGAAAATCTAGGCGAATGGTTGCATTTTTCAAAACAACGATTTTGATGAAAAATTTCGGAGAAACTAGTGATAACGTCTTTTTTGATTTTTCTTTTGTTTTACGGCTACTTATGCCTGGAATATTTCCTGAAAATTTTATTTAAATTCATTGAAGGATTTTTGAGAAAATTAAGAAAATCAAGGCGAATGGTTGCATTTTTCAATGCAGAGATTTTGATAAAAAAATTCCGGAAAAACTAGTGATAACATCTTTTTGGATTTTTCTTTTGTTTTATAGCTACATATGTCTGGAATATTTCCTGAAAATTTCATTCAAATTGATGGAAGGTTTTTTGAGAAAATTAAGAAAATCTGGTCGTATGTTCGCATTTTTCAGTACAGCGATTTTGATAAAAATTCTGAAAAAAATTAGTGATAACGTCTGTTTGGATTTTTTTCTTTTGTTTTATAGCTACATACGTCTGGAATATTTCCTCAAGAATTTATTAAAATTTGTTACGGGATTTTTGAGAAAATTAAGAAAATTCAGTCCAAAGTTTACATTTCGTAAGCAGAGATTTTGATGAAAAATTCCCGAAAAAAACTAGTGATAACGTGGTTTTGAGTTTTTCTTTTTTTCATATCTCTAGAATATTTCCTGATAAATTTATTAAAATTCATTAGGCGATTTTTAATTTTTTATTTATAAAACAGTACAGTAAAATTCATACAAAGGAAGCGACAACTATTCACATATACGAAGTATTCACTTATACGAAGAATTTTCATTCCCCCTCGTCTTCGTACAAGTGAGGTTCCACTGTATATATTATATATACAGGTATGCTCTGCAAGTTATATCGTGTGGGTCACAAAACTTTATTTCAGAGTTGGCTGTGAAATAAATGAGGTATGTCGCATATTATTACGTCATGAGACTATTAAATTAGATTTTAAAAAAATAATTAATCTCAGACATGACTGCTATGTTTCTCTCTCTCTCTCTCTCTCTCACGCATAGCCTAAAATTAATTATTTTTTTTAAATCTAATTCAATAGTCTTATGACGTAATAATATGCGACATACCTCATTTATTTCACAGCCAACTTTCAAACAAAATTGTGTAGCTCACACCCTATTTATTTTTAATTATTTTATAACATGGGTCTATCAATGTTGGTATTATCCGTCGGTTTTGTGTTTTCATTAGTGAAAAATCATGTGTGGCCGAGGGTTTCATATTTTTATAGGTGGTTTAGGGTGGGGGGAGGGGGAGTAAAGCGGCTTAGGGGTTGCTTTTCAGTTATGGTCTCTCATTAAATTTAACATGTACACGCATACACCCACCCCCGCACGTGAAGCGAATGTATGCAAATCTTCTTAGGGGGAGGGCGAAAATGATAGAAAAACAGAAACGGAGTTATTCATGTTGTGTACGGGCAAAATTTAATACATACTGCTTACCTAATTCTAAAATAATATGAATTGCAAATAAAATAAATTACTTTCTTGTTCGACGAGTATTTACATTTGTATTTCACGAATTTATATTTCGATTTAGTTAAAAAAAATGTATTCCCTGTAATTAGGTTTATCAATCTGTTGGGTATAAATAATATCGTGTGAGCCACAAAATTTTGTTTCAGAGTTGGCTGTGAGATAAATGAGGTACATTAATTAATTAACCCAGATGGCGCCACCGTCTTTTAAACACCAATACGTAAAAACTTGTAAACTTCATAGTTCGATTGTATGTTCTAAGACAATCTAAATTAATAAGTTAAGGAATTCTTTACTTATAGAATAAATATAAAAAATATACACCAAAAATTATAGATTCTTGGCTAAAAAAATATTTCGGCTCTAAATTGCTTAATCTCAGACATGACTGCTATGTTTCTCTCTCTCAGGCATGGCCAACTCAGCAATTCTGTGGCTCACACCTTATAAAACTATTACTATTCTTGATAGCGTGCAAAAAAAACATAAAATACTTATCTTCCTTCGAATATCTAATTAAAGGATGTTTAGTCGAGACATAATGTAGTTGCACATGCTGCCAACTTTGAACTCGATGCATCCTAAAGACTTTTTATACAGTAATGTTCCTCAATAAATACGGATGCCATATAACAGTTGCATATTCAAGCGCACAATATAGTATTTTTAACCACCGTGTGTGTTTACACGTTTGCCAGATGAATTCGCATAAATTTCTGGCTTTATTGCACTTAGATATTGTGTGGGTCCGACAAGTTAATTTATTAATGTTATGTCGATTTTTTTCTAAAATTTTTGCTATTTTATCTAGCTCAAATTTTATAACACCAATCGATTTTTTTCGTGCTTCTCATTAAAGAGAATGTATACTTTAAGGTCTACGATGATTGTCTTCCTAAATTTTGGAGAAAGTTTGTGTAACAATTATAAATATTACATTGCATCAACAACATCAAAAATTTCGTACACCAGAAGTGGGTGTTTAGAGATGTCGAAATCTACTTTTAAAGTTGTTCATTTTGGCATTATCTACAATTATTATTTAAAATAAATTTATAAATAAATAAACTTGTTTTTCAAAAGTATCAATTACAGTATTTGATAATTCAAGTATTAACATCGAAGTTAAATTTTTGTATATTCCAGTATACCTTCCAACACGCGACTTTTCCTCTTTTCTGATGCAAATGCGACGCCGAGGGAAACAATTGAATCCCGCACACCGCAATCCCCTCGTTATGAGAGAGAATACGAAACGTCCAACGTGAACGTCTTGGAGCTTTAGGGGAGTTTTTCGACTGAGGAAATTAATTATGGCATGATGGTACTTTAAACCCGTCTAATGTGTTAATGTCGGAATATAAATCTACCCTCCATTAAAACAGAAGGTGGGCAATTCTTTATCTTCTGTCTTCACTTACAACAACAGTAACACTTATTCAAAGTGGTAAACGTGCAAATACTTCAGATTTTGAAGAACTTTTACATAAATCCGCTCGATTTAAACAGAAAGTACACTTCTTTCTTTACGTCTACGTCTATAACACTTATTCAAAGTGGGGCCGCGGTGGTCTAGTGGGTAGAGGTCCGGCCTCTGGACCCCGTTGGTGCGGGTTCGAGTCCCGTCCGGACCGTCACTCTTTTTCAACACGAAAAATGGCCGTACGGGTAACTGAGTGTCTAGTGTTTGCCCCCATTTCATTTAAATATAAATATTATTACTATAATAATAATTTATTCATGCCAAAAACTTAAAAGTTTTACATAAGTCAAAAAAGAGAAACACTGACAATTGTATAAATGTATAAATAAATACAAGGCAGGTTAGTATTTGAATGAAAAGAAAAACATTGCATAGAGACATATTAAAATTAATAGTTCGTAAAAATTGAAGACAGACACTTAGCATATTGGAATACTTTTAGTACAAAGTTAAAAGATAGATAATTAAAATTTACAATGAAAAAATAAGAACATCACATCAAAGACGTATTAAACTTAATTTTATATATAAATTGAAGACGAACAAGTAAAATCTCAGACTGCTTGTATTACAAAATTAAAAGGATAAAATAATTAAGATTAAAAATGAAACATTGCATAACAACATTGTATAACACAAATTGAAGACAGAAACAGAAACAAAAATAAACATATTGGAAATACTAGAAAGCACAAAATTAAGAAACATTCTGATTGGGATTAGATTGATAATCAGTATGTTACGAAAATTTAAAATTAAAAGTATGTTAAAAATTCCTCCCAATAATAAAAGGCTTTATCGATAATTAATTCTTTAATGTATGACTTGAATACATTTTGAGGCAGCGCCCCGATAACCGGGGGTAGCGCATTAAAGAAATTAGGAGCCCAATAATTTGCCCCGTTGTGCGATTTGCAGAGCCTGACTTGCTTGATGTTGATATTTTCTTTATTGTATTTAAACAAAATGGCAACAATCAAAACTTGAATAAAGTCAGCAAAAACCGCATCTCACAATTAGAATCGTTCTAGAGAAATTTTCACTCGGGGAATTAGCTTCAAAATTTCCAAACTTCACCAGAAATAATCTACTTTTGACTTACCAGAAAACAATCGACACACGTCAGCTGGGAACAAAATGGCAACTATCAAAACTTGAATAAAGTCAGCAAAAACAGCATCTCACAATTAAAATCGTTCTAGAGAAATTTTCACTCGGGGAATTAGCTTCAAAATTTCCAAACTTCACCAGAAATAATCTACTTTTGACTTACCAGAAAACAATCGACACACGTCAGCTGGGAACAAAATGGCAACTATCAAAACTTGAATAAAGTCAGCAAAAACCGCATCTCACAATTAGAATCGTTCTAGAGAAATTGTCACTCGGGAAATTAGCTTCAAAATTTCCAAACTTCACCAGAAATAATGTGCTTTTGATATACCAGAAAACAATCGACACACGGTGGCTGGGAACAAAATGGCAACAGACAAAACTTGAATTAAAGTCAGCAAAAACTGCATCTCACAATTTGAATCGTTCTAGAGAAATTATCACTCTGGGAATTTGCTTCCAAATTTCCAAACTTCCCCAGAAATAATGTACTTTTGACGTACCAGAAAACAATCGACAAATGCCAGCTGAAAACAAAATGGCAACTATCAAAACTTGAATAAAGTCGGCAAAAACTGCATCTCACAATTTGAATCGTTCTAGAGAAATTATCACTCTGGGAATTTGCTTCCAAATTTCCAAACTTTACCAGAAATAATGTACTTTTGACATACCAGAAAACAATCGACACACCTCAGCTGGGAACAAAATGGCAACTATCAAAACTTGAATAAAGTCAGCAAAAACTGCATCTCACAATTTGAATCGTTCTAGAGAAATTATCACTCTGGGAATTTGCTTCCAAATTTCCAAACTTTACCAGAAATAATGTACTTTTGACATACCAGAAAACAATCGACACACCTCAGCTGGGAACAAAATGGCAACTATCAAAACTTGAATAAAGTCAGCAAAAACTGCATCTCACAATTTGAATCGTTCTAGAGAAATTATCACTCTGGGAATTTGCTTCCAAATTTCCAAACTTTACCAGAAATAATGTACTTTTGACATACCAGAAAACAATCGACACACCTCAGCTGGGAACAAAATGGCAACTATCAAAACTTGAATAAAGTCAGCAAAAACTGCATCTCACAATTTGAATCGTTCTAGAGAAATTATCACTCTGGGAATTTGCTTCCAAATTTCCAAACTTCACCAGAAATAATGTACTTTTGACATACCAGAAAACAATCGACACACCTCAGCTGGAAACAAAATGGCAACTATCAAAACTTGAATAAAGTCAGCAAAAACTGCATCTCACAATTTGAATCGTTCTAGAGAAATTATCACTCTGGGAATTTGCTTCCAAATTTCCAAACTTTACCAGAAATAATGTACTTTTGACATACCAGAAAACAATCGACACACCTCAGCTGGGAACAAAATGGCAACTATCAAAACTTGAATAAAGTCAGCAAAAACTGCATCTCACAATTTGAATCGTTCTAGAGAAATTATCACTCTGGGAATTTGCTTCCAAATTTCCAAACTTCACCAGAAATAATGTACTTTTGACATACCAGAAAACAATCGACACACCTCAGCTGGGAACAAAATGGCAACTATCAAAACTTGAATAAAGTCAGCAAAAACTGCATCTCACAATTTGAATCGTTCTAGAGAAATTATCACTCTGGGAATTTGCTTCCAAATTTCCAAACTTTACCAGAAATAATGTACTTTTGACATACCAGAAAACAATCGACACACCTCAGCTGGGAACAAAATGGCAACTATCAAAACTTGAATAAAGTCAGCAAAAACTGCATCTCACAATTTGAATCGTTCTAGAGAAATTATCACTCTGGGAATTTGCTTCCAAATTTCCAAACTTCACCAGAAATAATGTACTTTTGATATACCAGAAAACAATCGACACACCTCAGCTGGGAACAAAATGGCAACTATCAAAACTTGAATAAAGTCAACAAAAACTGCATCTCACAATTTGAATCGTTCTAGAGAAATTGTCACTCGGGAAATTAGCTTCAAAATTTCCAAACTTCACCAGAAATAATGTACTTTTGACATACCAGAAAACAATCGACACACCTCAGCTGGGAACAAAATGGCAACTATCAAAACTTGAATAAAGTCAGCAAAAACTGCATCTCACAATTTGAATCGTTCTAGAGAAATTATCACTCTGGGAATTTGCTTCCAAATTTCCAAACTTTACCAGAAATAATGTACTTTTGACATACCAGAAAACAATCGACACACCTCAGCTGGGAACAAAATGGCAACTATCAAAACTTGAATAAAGTCAGCAAAAACTGCATCTCACAATTTGAATCGTTCTAGAGAAATTATCACTCTGGGAATTTGCTTCCAAATTTCCAAACTTTACCAGAAATAATGTACTTTTGACATACCAGAAAACAATCGACACACCTCAGCTGGGAACAAAATGGCAACTATCAAAACTTGAATAAAGTCAGCAAAAACTGCATCTCACAATTTGAATCGTTCTAGAGAAATTATCACTCTGGGAATTTGCTTCCAAATTTCCAAACTTCACCAGAAATAATCTACTTTTGACATACCAGAAAACAATCGACACACGGTGGCTGAAAACAAAATGGCAACAATCGAAACCTGAATTGAAGAAAATTTGAAATTGTTACTCGCGACGGAAACAAATGTTAATCAAGGATGGTTGCGACCGTTAACACTATAATAAATCGTAGCAGCATGTAAAAACCTTAACGGGCCTAATCAGATGCGAAGACAACAACAAATGCGCCTAATTGTTGCCATCCATTAACGTCGGCGGCGATACTCTCCCTAATTTGTGGGATTAACGAGCATCGACTTATTAAGCACACAGAGTCGCACCCCGCGTAATCCTCCCTCCCAGATCTTAAACATTAGGGCCACTTAGTGTAAATGGTCGTGTCGGGCGAACAACTAGAGGATTGAATTTAATTACGAAACTTTTGGCGGAGGCGCGGGGTGTCGTCTTTGAAAGTTACAACGTTTACTTGTTTAATTTAATATTACTTTCAGCCAACTATAGTAGGTTTTCACTTTAAATATAATCCCTAACGATCTAGCAATTAAATTGGAACAAAATGTTTTTTTTTGCCTTTCATCTAAAACCACTCCGTTGGATTAGTCTGCGTTCTGGGGCTGACCAACTAATGACAAAAAAAGTTTTCGCCACTAGGCAGTCAAATATATTGTGTAAGTTCGGTTGCATATATTACCTACGCAATCAAATATATTGTGTAAGTATGGTTGCATACATAAACTAGTCAGTCAAATGTATTGTGTAAGTTCGGTTGCTTACATTACCTACGCAGTCAAATATATTGTGTAAGTTCGGTTGTATACATAAACTAAGCAGTCGAATAAATTGTGTAAGTTCGGTTGCATACATAAACTATGCAGTCAAATATATTGTGTAAGTTTCGTTGCATACATTAACAAAACAGTCAAATATATTGTGTAGGTTTGGTTGCATACATAAAGATCAGATTAAGTATGCTACTTGAATAATGACTTTTTAACTTTAAAGCGCAATAAATTGATTTGATTTGATATAAGTTGTATTCAAAACCAGTTTGTTTTTAAGATTAAATTAAATTCTGAATAATTCCCGATTTTTTAAATTTCCTAATGTCGAAACACTGCGATGGAAAAATCAAGCATTGTTAATTAACTTTTTAACATAATTGGTGAAAACGAATTTAATATTAATAAACACGAAATACAGCCTGAACAGGCTATTTGTTTTCAGATTTATTTCTGTAGATTTACAGTTTGAATATTCATACATTCAAGCTCCGTTTCGTCTTTATTAAATTCATTTAATGCATCTGCAGTGTTTTCGTGTTTTGTTTATTAAAAAAAACACAAAAGCTCCGTGCAGACGCGATTAATCCAGAAAACGGCGTCCGTGTCTACTTTTAATTATTCCGAATCTTACTCGTCGATAATACTGCGCAGACAAGTGGATCTTCCTTTGATTAATTAACAATCAAGCCCTGGAATCGCGCGCGCGGTTCGTATCGATTCGAAACCCGCGAAAGGTGCACTCCTCGTTGTCGTAGCCCCCCCCCCCCTCCCAGAAATGGCGGAAACGCGTTTTCGATTTTCATAAACGTAATTCCATTTAGCGTTGTTTCTCTTGTTACCATCCGTTCAGAAGATGATTGCATCAGCGGTCGTGAAATTATAAAACCACTTTAAAAATATTTTCAACCTCAAAATAATAAGACAATAAATATAAAGCATTGTGACTGAATGCAAGATTACTTTTTTTTAACACGAAAGCTGAACTCAAATATTTTATTGTATGCAACCATTTTTGTATGACGGTGGTTGCAACGTGTTAACTTATTCAGTGTAACCATTTTTATTTGAGGAAATGAAGATTCTAATCGTCTCTTGGGATCCTGAAAGTTATTGTGGTTAATTAATCATCATTGATTGGTTCGATGGTTTCATTTTTTAGGAATCTGTTATCTGGTGTTCCTCAAGGAACCATTTTAGAACCAGTTTTGTTTACTACATACATACCTCACAAATTATTAAGCGCTTACGCCACTGCAAATACGTTTATGCGGATGATACACTTGAGTTAAAGTCCGTCAGAATCAGAAGTAACTGCAAGTTGACCACTTTGCATAAGTTTTTTTTTTTAATAAAAGGAAAGTTCGGGTTAGGGAATTGAGGATGATGGGGACTTGGCTTAGTCAACTAGGGCATTCAGCCACAACCAATTTATATTATATTATTTTCAGCTGGCGTGTGTCGATTGTTTTCTGGTATGGCAAAAGTGCATTATTTCTGGTGAAGTTTGGAAATTTTGAAGCTAATTCCGTGAGTGAAAATTTCTCTGGAACGATTCTAATTGTGAGATGCGGTTTTTGGAGACTTTAATTCAAGTTTTGATTGTTGCCATTTTGTTTTCAGCTGGCGTTAGTCGATTGTTTTTTTGTTATATCAAAAGTACATTATTTTCGGTGGAATTTGGAAAAAATTGAGTGACAATTTCTTTAGAATGAGTCTAATTGTGCAATGCTTTTTTTTGGAGACTTTTGATTTGAAAAAAAATTATTTAATTTTCTAGTAGTCTTGCAGACATATCTTACGTTATCACGACAATATCCACGTGACATCCACATAATTAAATCAGTGCCGTCGGACGTTCCCGTTCTTAATGAAACCCGCCTGATTTAATGGCACATTCCGGAAACGGCCGCCCCCCCTGCCACCGCCCCGCCGCCCTTCCTACTCTTCGTCGAGAGTTCTTGTGGTCGGGCTCGAAACCAGAACTGGGTCACTTCACGTACTTAGTTTACACTGTAATAGTCAAGTGAGAAATGTCAATTGTCCTCGGCCCGTTCCTCTTTCATCACGCATCAAGGGCGGCACAAAGCCGAAGCTGTTATTCCAAAGGAAAACAATTGTACACAAATTTAAAATTGCGTCTATAATATACTTCAAAGAATTCTATGTTAGTCGGAAAATTTTAAGGCATGCGCGGATGCACCATCTTGTTGAAAATAATCTTTGACTTTTTTCGCTTGTTTAAAATGAAGCTTCAATTGTGCACAAATTTAAAATTGCGTAAGCAAATACTTCTGAGTAATTCTATGTTAGTCGGAAAATTTTAATGCATGCGCGGATGCACCATCTTGTTGACTTTTTGTGCTTGTTTTATAATGAAGCTTTCAAATACCACCATAAGTTTAAGCCTGGCAATTGTATTGTCGAAACTATAGTCGCAATTCTTTAAAATATAGTTGATAACATAAGTATTTCAATATGTACTTTAAAGTAATCGCTTTTAGAGTTAATTAAGTGCTTATTTTATCATTCATATACAAGTACTATTAATTGACACGCATAATTGTGTCGAAAGTGAAGTAAAAAAATTTTTTAAAGATCACAATACTTTCTCGTACTTCGTAACGGAGAAAGTAAAAATGTCCAGAAATTTTTGAAATAGTCTCTAGGATCCTCAAAACAGATAAAAATAAATTTTCACGATCACAATACTTTCTCGTACTTCGTAACGTAATGTAAAGCAAAGTTACTCGTTTTTCTTTTTTTTTTTAAAGCAGATATCATATCCACCGATAATATTTGTAAAGACTATAAAACCCTTGAGGGACTTAAACGTCCCCTTGTCCTTACGTCACTGTTCTTACGGTCGTCATGGCTACCAATCCGTTACGTAAATGTCACGTTGTGTGAACGCATAAACCTTCCCCCAAGGTCTTCGTCCGCATCGAAAATATTTGTACCGCCACTCTTTTCTTTTTTTCTTGCGGATGCCATAAAAGAACCATCGTCATTATCAAAGCCTAATTATTTGGGGATGATGGAGTAAGCTCGCCCCGGGGTGTGCAGGTAAAATATGTCTTCTGTCATCGTACGTAATCAATCTTGAACTCAAATTCCGAAAATACATTCTCTGCCGCAGGATAGCTAGCGAGAGGACGCGACAAGGCCGCGGGGGGTGGGTGGGTGGGTGTTTGGCCGCCCGCCGCGCCGCTGCCCGTACCCCCACCCCACCCCCCGCCATTGTTGCTATGGATTTTCGCTCCGGTCTTGAGGTATTTTCTTATTATTTATTTTCAGAAGGGCGTAAGGAAGGATCAGGCGGTTTTCACCTCATTCCTTTGTAGACAATCAGTGATTAAGAAAAAAACACAATACTAACCAAAAGAAACAAATTATTTGAGATATAAAAACAATTGCCAGAAACTTGAAACTTTCCAAAATTACCCAAAATCGACTCTTCTTTGCAATTCTGTAAAAATCTGAAAACACCCCATCCCTAAATTACGAGATAATCGCACTTGAACGAGTTCTAATGTTGCGAGAAAATGTCTCATTATTTTAATCGGTTGAAAAAAAATATAAAAACAATTGCCAGAAACTTGAAACTTTCCAAAATTACCCATAATCGACTCTTCTTTGTAATTCTGTAAAAATTTGAAAACACCACATCCCTTAATTACGAGATAATCGCACTTGAACGAGTTCTAATGTTGCGGAAAAGTGTCTCATTATTTTAATCGGTTGAAAAAAAATATAAAAACAATTGCCAGAAACTTGAAACTTTCCAAAATTACCCATAATCGACTCTTCTTTGTAATTCTGTAAAAATTTGAAAACACCACATCCCTTAATTACGAGATAATCGCACTTGAACGAGTTCTAATGTTGCGAGAAAATGTCTCATTATTTTAATCGGTTGAAAAAAAATATAAAAACAATTGCCAGAAACTTGAAACTTTCCAAAATTACCCATAATCGACTCTTCTTTGTAATTCTGTAAAAATTTGAAAACACCACATCCCTTAATTACGAGATAATCGCACTTGAACGAGTTCTAATGTTGCGGAAAAGTGTCTCATTATTTTAATCGGTTGAAAAAAAATATAAAAACAATTGCCAGAAACTTGAAACTTTCCAAAATTACCCATAATCGACTCTTCTTTGTAATTCTGTAAAAATTTGAAAACACCACATCCCTTAATTACGAGATAATCGCACTTGAACGAGTTCTAATGTTGCGAGAAAATGTCTCATTATTTTAATCGGTTGAAAAAAAATATAAAAACAATTGCCAGAAACTTGAAACTTTCCAAAATTACCCATAATCGACTCTTCTTTGTAATTCTGTAAAAATTTGAAAACACCACATCCCTTAATTACGAGATAATCGCACTTGAACGAGTTCTAATGTTGCGAGAAAATGTCTCATTATTTTAATCGGTTGAAAAAAAATATAAAAACAATTGCCAGAAACTTGAAACTTTCCAAAATTACCCATAATCGACTCTTCTTTGTAATTCTGTAAAAATTTGAAAACACCACATCCCTTAATTACGAGATAATCGCACTTGAACGAGTTCTAATGTTGCGAGAAAATGTCTCATTATTTTAATCGGTTGAAAAAAAATATAAAAACAATTGCCAGAAACTTGAAACTTTCCAAAATTACCCATAATCGACTCTTTTTGTAATTCTGTAAAAATTTGAAAACACCACATCCCTTAATTACGAGATAATCGCACTTGAACGAGTTCTAATGTTGCGAGAAAATGTCTCATTATTTTAATCGGTTGAAAAAAAATATAAAAACAATTGCCAGAAACTTGAAACTTTCCAAAATTACCCAAAATCGACTCTTCTTTGTAATTCTGTAAAAATCTGAAAACACCCCATCCCTAAATTACGAGATAATCGCACTTGAACGAGTTCTAATGTTGCGGAAAAGTGTCTCATTATTTTAATCGGTTGAAAAAAAATATAAAAACAATTGCCAGAAACTTGAAACTTTCCAAAATTACCCATAATCGACTCTTCTTTGTAATTCTGTAAAAATTTGAAAACACCACATCCCTTAATTACGAGATAATCGCACTTGAACGAGTTCTAATGTTGCGAGAAAATGTCTCATTATTTTAATCGGTTGAAAAAAAATATAAAAACAATTGCCAGAAACTTGAAACTTTCCAAAATTACCCATAATCGACTCTTTTTGTAATTCTGTAAAAATTTGAAAACACCACATCCCTTAATTACGAGATAATCGCACTTGAACGAGTTCTAATGTTGCGAGAAAATGTCTCATTATTTTAATCGGTTGAAAAAAAATATAAAAACAATTGCCAGAAACTTGAAACTTTCCAAAATTACCCATAATCGACTCTTCTTTGTAATTCTGTAAAAATTTGAAAACACCACATCCCTTAATTACGAGATAATCGCACTTGAACGAGTTCTAATGTTGCGAGAAAATGTCTCATTATTTTAATCGGTTGAAAAAAAATATAAAAACAATTGCCAGAAACTTGAAACTTTCCAAAATTACCCATAATCGACTCTTCTTTGTAATTCTGTAAAAATTTGAAAACACCACATCCCTTAATTACGAGATAATCGCACTTGAACGAGTTCTAATGTTGCGAGAAAATGTCTCATTATTTTAATCGGTTGAAAAAAAATATAAAAACAATTGCCAGAAACTTGAAACTTTCCAAAATTACCCATAATCGACTCTTTTTGTAATTCTGTAAAAATTTGAAAACACCACATCCCTTAATTACGAGATAATCGCACTTGAACGAGTTCTAATGTTGCGAGAAAATGTCTCATTATTTTAATCGGTTGAAAAAAAATATAAAAACAATTGCCAGAAACTTGAAACTTTCCAAAATTACCCAAAATCGACTCTTCTTTGTAATTCTGTAAAAATCTGAAAACACCCCATCCCTAAATTACGAGATAATCGCACTTGAACGAGTTCTAATGTTGCGGAAAAGTGTCTCATTATTTTAATCGGTTGAAAAAAAATATAAAAACAATTGCCAGAAACTTGAAACTTTCCAAAATTACCCATAATCGACTCTTCTTTGTAATTCTGTAAAAATTTGAAAACACCACATCCCTTAATTACGAGATAATCGCACTTGAACGAGTTCTAATGTTGCGAGAAAATGTCTCATTATTTTAATCGGTTGAAAAAAAATATAAAAACAATTGCCAGAAACTTGAAACTTTCCAAAATTACCCATAATCGACTCTTTTTGTAATTCTGTAAAAATTTGAAAACACCACATCCCTTAATTACGAGATAATCGCACTTGAACGAGTTCTAATGTTGCGGAAAAGTGTCTCATTATTTTAATCGGTTGAAAAAAAATATAAAAACAATTGCCAGAAACTTGAAACTTTCCAAAATTACCCATAATCGACTCTTCTTTGTAATTCTGTAAAAATTTGAAAACACCACATCCCTTAATTACGAGATAATCGCACTTGAACGAGTTCTAATGTTGCGAGAAAATGTCTCATTATTTTAATCGGTTGAAAAAAAATATAAAAACAATTGCCAGAAACTTGAAACTTTCCAAAATTACCCATAATCGACTCTTCTTTGTAATTCTGTAAAAATTTGAAAACACCACATCCCTTAATTACGAGATAATCGCACTTGAACGAGTTCTAATGTTGCGGAAAAGTGTCTCATTATTTTAATCGGTTGAAAAAAAATATAAAAACAATTGCCAGAAACTTGAAACTTTCCAAAATTACCCATAATCGACTCTTCTTTGTAATTCTGTAAAAATTTGAAAACACCACATCCCTTAATTACGAGATAATCGCACTTGAACGAGTTCTAATGTTGCGGAAAAGTGTCTCATTATTTTAATCGGTTGAAAAAAAATATAAAAACAATTGCCAGAAACTTGAAACTTTCCAAAATTACCCATAATCGACTCTTCTTTGTAATTCTGTAAAAATTTGAAAACACCACATCCCTTAATTACGAGATAATCGCACTTGAACGAGTTCTAATGTTGCGGAAAAGTGTCTCATTATTTTAATCGGTTGAAAAAAAATATAAAAACAATTGCCAGAAACTTGAAACTTTCCAAAATTACCCATAATCGACTCTTCTTTGTAATTCTGTAAAAATTTGAAAACACCACATCCCTTAATTACGAGATAATCGCACTTGAACGAGTTCTAATGTTGCGAGAAAATGTCTCATTATTTTAATCGGTTGAAAAAAAATATAAAAACAATTGCCAGAAACTTGAAACTTTCCAAAATTACCCATAATCGACTCTTCTTTGTAATTCTGTAAAAATTTGAAAACACCACATCCCTTAATTACGAGATAATCGCACTTGAACGAGTTCTAATGTTGCGGAAAAGTGTCTCATTATTTTAATCGGTTGAAAAAAAATATAAAAACAATTGCCAGAAACTTGAAACTTTCCAAAATTACCCATAATCGACTCTTCTTTGTAATTCTGTAAAAATTTGAAAACACCACATCCCTTAATTACGAGATAATCGCACTTGAACGAGTTCTAATGTTGCGGAAAAGTGTCTCATTATTTTAATCGGTTGAAAAAAAATATAAAAACAATTGCCAGAAACTTGAAACTTTCCAAAATTACCCATAATCGACTCTTCTTTGTAATTCTGTAAAAATTTGAAAACACCACATCCCTTAATTACGAGATAATCGCACTTGAACGAGTTCTAATGTTGCGAGAAAATGTCTCATTATTTTAATCGGTTGAAAAAAAATATAAAAACAATTGCCAGAAACTTGAAACTTTCCAAAATTACCCATAATCGACTCTTTTTGTAATTCTGTAAAAATTTGAAAACACCACATCCCTTAATTACGAGATAATCGCACTTGAACGAGTTCTAATGTTGCGAGAAAATGTCTCATTATTTTAATCGGTTGAAAAAAAATATAAAAACAATTGCCAGAAACTTGAAACTTTCCAAAATTACCCAAAATCGACTCTTCTTTGTAATTCTGTAAAAATCTGAAAACACCCCATCCCTAAATTACGAGATAATCGCACTTGAACGAGTTCTAATGTTGCGGAAAAGTGTCTCATTATTTTAATCGGTTGAAAAAAAATATAAAAACAATTGCCAGAAACTTGAAACTTTCCAAAATTACCCATAATCGACTCTTCTTTGTAATTCTGTAAAAATCTGAAAACACCCCATCCCTAAATTACGAGATAATCGCACTTGAACGAGTTCTAATGTTGCGAGAAAAGTGTCTCATTATTTTAATCGGTTGAAAAAAAATATAAAAACAATTGCCAGAAACTTGAAACTTTCCAAAATTACCCAAAATCGACTCTTCTTTGTAATTCTGTGAAAATCTGAAAACACCCCATCCCTAAATTACGAGATAATCGCACTTGAACGAGTTCTAATGTTGCGAGAAAATGTCTCATTATTTTAATCGGTTGAAAAAAAATATAAAAACAATTGCCAGAAACGTGAAACTTTCCAAAATTACCCAAAATCGACTCTTCTTTGTAATTCTGTAAAAATCTGTAAACACCATATCCCTTAATTACGAGATAATCGCACTTGAACGAGTTCTAATGTTGCGAGAAAAGTGTCTCATTATTTTAATCGGTTGAAAAAAAATATAAAAACAATTGCCAGAAACTTGAAACTTTCCAAAATTACCCAAAATCGATTAATCTTTGTAATTCTGTAAAAATCTGAAAACACCCCATCCCTTAATTACGAGATAATCGCACTTGAACGAGTTCTAATGTTGCGAGAAAAATGTCTCATTATTTTAATCGGTTGAAAAAAAATATAAAAACAATTGCCAAAAACTTGAAACTTTCCAAAATTACCCAAAATCGATTCTTCTTTGTAATTCTGTAAAAATCTGAAAACACCCCATCCCTAAATTACGAGATAATCGCACTTGAACGAGTTCTAATGTTGCCAGAAAAATGTCTCATTATTTTAATCGGTTGAAAAAAATATAAAAACAATTGCCAGAAACTTGAAACTTTCCAAAATTACTCAAAATCGACTCCTCTTTGTAATTCTGTAAAAATCTGAAAACACCCCATCCCTAAATTACGAGATAATCGCACTTGAACGAGTGCTAATGTTGCGAGAAAAATGTCTCATTATTTTAATCGGTTGAAAAAAAATATAAAAACAATTGCCAGAAACTTGAAACTTTCCAAAATTACCCAAAATCGACTCTTCTTTGCAATTCTGTAAAAATCTGAAAACTCCCTATCCCTAAATTACGAGATAATCGCACTTGAACGAGTTCTAATGTTGCGGAAAAATGTCTCATTATTTTAATCGGTTGAAAAAAAATATAAAAACAATTGCCAGAAACTTGAAACTTTCCAAAATTACCCAAAATCGACACTTCTTTGTAATTTTGTAAAAATCTGAAAACTCCCTATCCCTAAATTACGAGATAATCGCACTTGAACGAGTTCTGACGTTGCGAAAAAATGTCTCATTATTTTAATCGCTTGAAAAAAAATACAAAAACAATTGCTACAAACTTAAAACTTTCAAAATTTACTCAAAATCGATTTCAACGTTTCAAGGCAAATTAATTTTGTGTTAAATATTTTATACGATAAAATTCATTTCTAATGTTTAGAACGCAAAGTTTGTGGTAAATGAATAATTGAGTTTAATGTTTATTTCTCGTGATAATAGAGTTTTCAGATTTAATATTTGATGAAAGGGAGAGAGAGCCGGCGGGTTAATTGGACGAGAGGGAATCGTGTTGTTTTTAATTTTGGAACTAATTGCGAGGTACAGAAGTTAATCCAAAAGTAATTTCGGCCATTATTATATATTTAACAATGCGGCACGAAGCGAGCGCCACCAGCGGTCGGTCGCACGCCCCGGATTACGCGATGGAAAATTAATGGGGAAACGCGTGGACACTTTCAGCGGTGCGGTGTTATCCTCGTGATTATATGTTTTGTAATTTTTCATGTAAAAATTCGATGCGAGTGAAATGAAAACCACGAGCATCAGAATTTTCATTCTTACAGAGTGGCAGACTATACTTTCCCCACGATCATGAGACAAACTGGTTAGGATGGTAATTCGATGCTAGCATCAGAATTTCCATTCTTATCGAGTAGCAGACTGTACGTGATGGTCGTGGAGAAAGTATAGTATTTCTCCATTTTTTCCATTCTTATTGAGTAGCAGACTACACTTCCTCCACGTCATGGTCGTAGAGAAAATATAGTATTTCTCCACGTCATGGTCGTGGAGAAAGTATAGTCTGCCACTCGATAAGAATGGAAATTCTGAATAGTCTTTTAATATTCATTATATTAAAGTGTTAATTTTTTGGCTATTTTAGGATACAGAAACACTGCTCTGTATTTTAGTCGTAAAAGTTAAAACCGCAATTTTTTTACTTGGCCTGAAGACAAGGGTTAGTTATTTGATTTAAAAAAAAAGGTAACCGCGTTCACGTTCAAAGATAATTTTAATATTACAAAGATACCCTTCGCACTTTGCATTTTGAGGCTGTAAAAATAAAAGAACTTAATTAGCGCACTCCCCCGGTCGCGAGGGAGAACCGGGATCAATTCAACTCCATTACCGCAAGCCCAAAGAAAATAAATTAAATCGAGTCACCCCTCGGCAAACTGTAATTTCTTAAATACAAGCTCGAACGTCTACAATTTAATAATATTTAGAAACTATTCCTCTTTACCAAAAAATATACATCAAAAGAATTTTTTGAATCATTTTCAAGCGCTGCAACTTTAACACACGTCACTGCATAGTGATAGATATGTAGCGTACTTCTACAAGTACGCTAAATATCAGTGTCGGCTCGTGGATTTTCGTAGAGAAAGGTAAAAACTCCATACTGATAGATATTTAGTGTACTTCTACAAGTACGCTAAATATCAGTGGCGGTTTACTAAAAACTAGATCTACATAGTTTTACTATCAAAATCCAAAAATACCCCTTCACTGGATTTTGAGTAAATATTTAAAAAAATTGAAATTTAAAAATCTTCAACTTGATTTAAAAAATATTAAAACAATTGCTGCAAGTGTGAAACTTCCCAAATCTACTAAACACTAGGTCTACTTGATGTTACTGTCAAAATCCAAAAATACCCTATCACTGGATTTTGAGTAAATCTCCCTGAAAATGATCGTTAAAAATTTTGAAATTTCAAAATCTTCAATTTGATTTAAAAAATATTAAAACAATTGCTGCAAGTGTGAAACTTCTCAAATCTACTAAACACCAAGTGTACTTGATGTTACTGCCAAAAACCAAAAATACCCCTTCACTGGATTTTGAGTAAATCTCCCTGAAAATGATCGTTAAAAATTTTGAAATTTCAAAATCTTCAATTTAATTTAAAAAATATTAAAACAATTGCTACAAGTGTAAAACTTCCCAAATCTACTAAACACTAAGTGTACTTGATGTTACTGCCAAAAACCAAACATATCCCTTCACTGGATTTTGAGTAAATCTCCCTGAAAATGATCGTTAAAAATTTTGAAATTTAAAAATCTTCAACTTGAATTAAAAAATATTAAAACAATTGCTGCAAGTGTGAAACTTCTCAAATCTACTAAACACTAAGTGTACTTGATGTTACTGCCAAAAACCAAAAATACCCCTTCACTGGATTTTGAGTAAATCTCCCTGAAAATGATCGTTAAAAATTTTGAAATTTAAAAATCTTCAACTTGATTTAAAAAATATTAAAACAATTGCTACAAGTGTGAAACTTCTCAAATCTACTAAAAACTAAGTCTACTTAATGTTACTGCCAAAAACCAAAAATACCCTGTCACTGGATTTTGAGTAAATCTCCCTGAAAATGATCGTTAAAAATTTTGAAATTTAAAAATCTTCAACTTGATTTAAAAAATATTTAAACAATTGCTGCAAGTGTGAAACTTCCCAAATCTACTAAACACTAAGTGTACTTGATGTTACTGCCAAAAACCAAAAATACCCTGTCACTGGATTTTGAGTAAATCTCCCTGAAAATGATCGTTAAAAATTTTGAAATTTAAAAATCTTCAACTTGATTTAAAAAATATTTAAACAATTGCTGCAAGTGTGAAACTTCCCAAATCTACTAAACACTAAGTGTACTTGATGTTACTGCCAAAAACCAAAAATACCCCTGTCACTGGATTTTGAGTAAATCTCCCAGAAAATGATCGTTAAAAATTTTGAAATTTAAAAATCTTCAACTTGATTTAAAAAATATTTAAACAATTGCTACAAGTGTGAAACTTCCCAAATCTACTAAAAACTAAGTCTACTTAATGTTACTGTCAAAATCAAAAAATGCCCTACTTTACAACTCCAATTCTTCGAAAAAATCGAAAACTTCCAATTTCGAAGATTTGAAGATTCGAAGATTCACAGAAACTCCTCGAAGATTGAAGTTTTGAAGAGTGAAAGATTTGAAGATTCGAAGCGTCAAATTTCTTAAGTTTCGAATTTTTGATATTCATCTCGACTCCGATTTTTCGAAAAATTCGTAACCTTCGACACTTGACAACTCCGATTCTTCGAAAAATTAAAAACTTCACAACTCCGATTCTTCAAAAAATTCGTAACCTTCGACACTTCACAACTCCGATTCTTCCAAAAAATCGAAAGTTTACAAATCCAATTCTAAAAAAAACTCGTGACCTTCGAAACCTCAGAACTCCAATTCTTCGAAAAATTTGTAACCTTCGACACTTGACAACTCCGATTCTTCAAAAAAATTCGTAACCTTCGAAACGTCACAACTCCAATTCTCCGAAAAATTCGAAACTTCATAACTCCGATTCTTCAAAAAAATCGTAACCTTCGACACCTCACAACTCCGATTCTTCGAAAAATTCGAAACCTTCGAACCCTCACAACTCCGATTCTTCAAAAAAATCGAAAGTTTACAACTCCAATTCCAAAAAAAAAACTCGTGACCTTCGAAACCTCACAACTCCAATTCTTCGAAAAATTCAAAACATCACAACTCCGATTCTTCGAAAAATTCGTAACTTTCGAAACTTTACAACTCCGATTCTTCGAAAAGTTCGAAAACTTCGAAACCTCACAACTCGAAAATTTCTCTTCGTTTCTTCGAATTCTTCGAAACTTTCAGGTATCCCCAAAATATGAACTTAATCCAATAATAAAAAACTATAAAATCATGAATAATGTACCAAGAGAACAGCCTTAAAATTGTCGCAACTTCAGTTCCAAACTTTAAAGGAAGACATTCTAAGAAAACGTCCAAAAATAACAACCAAAACAGTCTGCATCTATTATTTTTTAATTATGATTGTTATTCATAAATTAATGACATTATAATAACCAACCATGCGCCATCTATAGTCAATTTTTTGGTTACGTATTTTGATGGAAACCTTGAACCTGCTGCTGCTGATGATGATGATGATTGAATATTCATTTCCGCGATCGGAATGCTATGGAAAATTCCGCGGAACTAGCGCAATTAGAAGAAAGTTACAAGTACGCTAAATATCAGTGGCGGCTCGTGGATTTCTCTAGAGAACGGAAAAAGCTCCATAGTGATAGATATTTAGTGTACTCCTACAAGTACGCTAAATATCAGTAGCGGCTCGTGGATTTCCCTAGAGCCCGGTAAAAAGTCCATAGTGATAGATATTTAGTGTACTTCTACAAGTACGCTAAATATCAGTGGCGGCTCGTGGATTTTCCTAGAGAACGGTAATAACTCCATAGTGATAGATATTTAGTGTACTTCTACAAGTACGCTAAATATCAGTGGCGCCTCATGGATTTCCCTAGAGAACGGTAAAAAGTCCATAATGATAGATATTTAGTGTACTTCTACAAGTACGCTAAATATCAGTAGCGTCTCGTGGATTTTTGTAGAGGACGGTAATAACTCCATAGTGATAGATATTTAGCGTACTTCTACAAGTACGCTAAATATCAGTGGCGGCTCTTGGATTTTCATAGAGAACGGTAAAAACTCCATAGTGATAGATATTTAGTGTACTTCTACAAGTACGCTAAATATCAGTAGCGTCTCGTGAATTTTCGTAGAGGACGGTAAGAACTATAGATGAAGTAAATATTCCGTTGCTGTATCGAACAAATTTTTTGAACTTCCGCGAGTATACAATTCTTTGATAATGTGAAAGATTATACGCAAGAAAAGTTGACCTTTATAAACAAATAATCCATTTGCAAATGTGTACAATTGAATCCGTGCCGTGTCATTTCATAACATCCCCCCTTGGGTAAATCGTGTTAGCATGAATTTAAATATTTCCCAGTTTTATACGACTCTGAATTATTAATCCGCCGACCCTCAAGGCGTCCGTTTGTTTGCGCAACGAACATGTTATAAGATTGAGTGGTTTTTTTTCTTCTTCTCTCATTCTTCCTTTCAAATAATATAGACGCGAATTACGGCTTATCATCGCGAGGGCGAGAATTGTTGTGGAGAAGGGTGGCGACAAACACGAAACCCGGTCCAATCCAATTAAATATTCAGGGCAAGTTTTATTAACCCAATTAGCCGTTAAGTGGACGGCGAAGGGACCGGAGGGACCGGCTAAGACTCCGCAGGAAGGATACTTTTTCATCCTACTTTCGCGAAAATCGATAGGGTCTCCACATCCGGTGGTTGCATCATCTCCCAGGGAGAGTGTTTTCATTACGTGGAGATAAACTACAATCACTTCCGAAAAGGTTTTTCGAGTAAATGTAAAAGTCTTTCGCTTGAAGAATTTGAAATATGAAAACTTGCTTAAGCATATTTTCTAATATAAATAGAATCGTATTTTTAGCAAGTATACTGCAAAATTTTATCAAACAGGAAATCCTTAAAAATTCAATAGTGATAATTTTTAAAATGTTCGTGATGTCCCATGGAAATTATTTTAGAACCCCTAGTTTAATATTTGTTGAATTTGGTTCTCGTTTATCACGTGGTGAAACATTTTTAATATTGTCCTGTAATTGGTTATGTACTGTTGGGTAATAAAGATTTTTTTCTTTTCCTTTTGCGGTTTCCATTTTGTTTTATATTGTTTTATGCCTTAAATATTAGGCAGTGCCATGACCTTGGGACATGAGGCTCAACAGCGGATTATCAATAAATTAGCGCTATCAAAATCGACTCCACCAAGTTGGTGTAAGAACCCGACAAGGTGGAGGAACGAGAGACAATTATTATAATTATTATTAAGGGTTGTTAAAATGAGGCACAATTTTTCATACTTATTATTCCTATTTTAACTTGATGTAAATTATATTTCTATAATATTTTATGAAATTTTCTGAAGAATATAAAACTATCAAAATCACTATTATTATATTAAAAACTAGAATTAGACAGATCTCTCACTCTGAACTACTTAAAAATTACTTTTAAAATTATCGCAGCTTATCGACAATAAATCACCAAAGAATCTAAACATTCCCGAGTTATTAAAAAGTCTGAATCCCATTATTAAAGTTTAATAAGTGGGAAATCGAGTCTCGCAAATAATAATAATAATAATAAATAAGTTCATCCTTAATGAACGCTGTCGGGTATTAGCATACTCCTACTTGGAGAAACGATCCAAGGCGGCGCATTATTATGCGGGGTCGGGATCCTGAGGGATTATTCATGGACTGGCAGGAAGTTTTGCTCGGTAGGAAAATGTGAAGGAGGAGTGAAAAACGATCGCTTGAGTGTGTGTGTGTGTGTCTGTGCGAACACGACAGCAGTTATATAGCTCTATGGAGTTATCTCGAATGTACTAGGATTTAAATCATGTTTTTTTTATCATCTTGATTTACGGTCCTCGAAATTTGTAAATTTTTTATAGAAATGGTCGTGCTGCAATACCGTAATGCGGTGATCCTATCGACTGCGCCAATTTGAAAATGTATTATATGAACTAGTTATTTCAAGCTAAAGTGAAATTATGCGAATATTTTTATTTTTGTTTTTTAATCTCATTTTTTGATCGAAATTATATGAAAAAAACAGAATCCCACATCTAACATCCATTGCTATCAAGTGATAATAAAAAAATTGTTTGGCCCAGGGGAAAAGTTTAGCCAAGTAGCCATGGCGCTCAACCTGTCAATAAAAAAAAAAAAATTCTTTTATTTTATTTTTAATATACCGTCTTACTGGAATTGTATCTTATCCCAACGTAATATTATCGATCGCATAATATTAAATTAAGTGAAATTATGTGAATATTTTTATTTTTGTTTTTTAATTTAAAAAAATTATTTATTATTATTACATTCTGGCCGCCTACTGATGTTTATTTGCGTCTAATTAATACCAACGAGCATAATGAATTAGGCAAAGTAATTGGTAACGAACGATTAAAAAAAATAATTTCTTTTTTATTTTTTCCCTATTTTTCCCAGTTTTATTTTTTGGCCGCCCACTGATGTTCATTTGCGTCTAATACTAACTGTAATAGTGAATTAAGCAAAGTAATTGGTGACGAACGAAGGCTCCGCTGCGCTGCGCCGTCGATTTTTCAAAAAAAAAAATTTTTTTTTTTTATTTTTTTCTAATTATTTTTTTTTTGGTCACCCACTGATGTTTATTTGCGACTAATAACAACTATAATAATGACGAAGGACGACTCCGCTAAGTGACGCAGTCGATTTAAAAAAAAAATATTTCTAATATTATCTAATTTTTTTTCTTTATTTAATTTTTAGCCGATCACTGATGTTTATTTGCAACTAATATCATCTATAATAATGACGAACGACGGCTCCACTGAGTTGCGCCGTCGATTTAAAAAAAATATATAACTTTTTTTAAATATTTTTCTATTTTTTTTTAATTTTATTTTTTGGCCGCCCACTAATATTTATTGACTACTAATACCCACCATTATCATGAATTAAGCAAAGTAATTGGTGAGGGAGGACGGCTACGCTGCGCAGCGACATCGAGTTAAAACAAAAAAATTATTTTATTTTTTTTATTATTTTTTATTTTTTTTTAAAGCCTACAGATGTTTATTTGCGTCTAATACCAATTGTTATAATGAATTAAGGAAAGAAATTGGTAACAAACGACGGCTTCGCTGCTCCGCGCCGTCGATTTTTCAAAAAAAAATTTTTTTTTTTTTCTAATTATTTTTTTATTTTTTCTTTTGGCCACCCACTGATGTTTATTTGTGACTAATAACAACTATAATAATGACGAACGACGGCTCCGCTGAGTTGCGCCGTCGATTAAAAAAAATATGACTTTTTTTAAATATTTTTATATCTTTTTTTAATTTTATTTTTTGGCCACCCACTGATATTTATCTACGACTAATACCCACTATAATCATAAATTAAGCAAAGTTATTGGTGAGGAATGACGGCTCCGATGCGCAACGCCATCGATTTAAAAAAAATGTTTATTTAATTTTTTTTATTTTTTTTTTGAAAGCTCACAGATATATATTTGCATCTAATACCAACTGTAATAATACATTCAGCAAATTAAAGTAATTGGTAACGAACTTCGGCTCCGCTGAGTTGCGCCGTCGATTTTTCAACAGAAATAATTTTTATTATTTTTTTTAATTTTATTTTTTGAAAGCCCACAGATATTTATTTGCGTCTAATACCAACTGTAATAATGAATTAAGCAAAGAAATTGGTGATGAACGACGGCTCCGCTGCTCTGCACCGTCGATTTTTTTATAAAAATAATTTATTTTTTATTTTTTTCTTTTATTTCTTTCTAATTTTTTTTTAATTATTAGCGACTAATAACAACTATAATAATGATGAACGACGGCTCCGCTGAGTTGCGCCGTCGTCGATAAAAAAAATATTTTTAATATTTTTCTAATTGTTTTTTTTTTTATTTATTCTTTAGCCGCCCACTGATGTATATTTGCAACTAATACCATCTATAATAATGACGAACGACGGCTCCGCTGAGTTGCGCCGTCGATTTTTTCAAAAAAAAATTGAAGTATAATTTTTTTTTATATTTTTCTTTTTTTTTATTTTATTTTTTGGGCACCCACTGATGTTTAGTTACGACTAATATCCACTATAATCATAAATTAAGCAAAGTAATTGGTGAGGAACGACGGCTCCGGTGTGCAGCGCCATCGATTTAAAAAAAAAAAAGATTATTTTTTTAAATTTTTTTCTAATTTAAATTTTTTTTTTAAAGCCCACAGATATTTATTTGCGTCTAATACCAACTGTAATAATGAATTCATAAAGTAAAGTAATTGGTGACGAACTTCGGCTCCGCTGCGTTGCGCCCTCGATTTTTCAACAGAAATAATTTTGATTTCTTTTTTTTATTTTTTTTTTAAAGCCCCCAGATATTTATTTGCATCTGATACCAACTATAATATTGAATTCAGTAAATTTAAGTAATTGGTGACGAACGACGACTACGCTGCGTTGCGCCGTCGATTTTTCAAAAGAAATAATTTTATTTCTTTTTTAATTTTCTAATTTTTTTAATTTTATTTTTTGAAAGCTCAAAGATATTTATTTGCATCTGATACCAACTATAATAATGAATTCAGCAAATTAATGTAATTGGTGACGATTTTTCAAAAGAAATAATTTTAATTTTTTTTTTTATTTTCAAATTTTTTAATTTTTTTTTTTAAAGCTCACAGATATTTATTTGCATCTGATACCAACTATAATAATGAATTCAGCAAATTAAAGTAATTGGTGACGATTTTTCAAAAGAAATAATTTTAATTTTTTTTTAATTTTCTATTGTTTTAAATTTAATTTGTTGATAGCTCGCAGATATTTATTTGCATCTGATACCAACTATAATAATGAATTCAGCAAATTAAAGTAATTGCTGACGATTTTTCAAAAGAAATCATTTTAATTATTTTTTTTTTATTTTCTAATTTTTTTAATTTTATTTTTTGAAAGCTCTCAGATATTTATTTGCATCAGATACCAACTATAATAATGAATTCAGCAAATTAAAGTAATTGGTGACGATTTTTCAAAAGCAATAATTTTAATTTCTTTTTTTTAATTTTCTAATCTTTTTAATTTTATTTTTTGAATGCTCGCAGATATTTATTTGCATCTGATACCAACTATAATAATGAATTCAGAAAATTAATGTAATTGGTGAGGAACGACGGCTTCGCTGTGCTGCACCGTCGATTTTATTTTTTTTTTATTTTTTTTTTTATTTTAATTTTTAATTTTATTTTTTAGTTTTATTTTTAATTTTTTTTATGCCGTCTTACTGGAGTTGCATCTAGTACAAACGTAATGATATCGATCCCATAATAATAAATTTAGCTGATGAACGTTGGGTCTGCTGCGCTACGCCATCGATTTTTAATTTTAAAAAACATTTTTTTTTAAGCTCTGATCCCTGAAAGTTTCAGCTTTTCGACTTGAAAAGAAAAAAATACGTCCTTAAAAGTAGAAAAACGAAACCAGGGGGTGCAAATGGAGCGTAAGGGTTGTTTAGAAAAAAAAATCGATGAAAGCAATCCCTGAAAATTTCGACGTTTCGACTTGGAAAGAAAAAAATACGTCCTTAAAAGAAATTAAACGAACTCGGGGGGGGGGGGTGCAAATTGACGCGTAGGGGCGGTTACAAATTACAAATGAAAGCCTTCTAATGAGGTTGAAATCCTACCGACTGCGCCAATTTTAAAATGCATCATATGTACGAGATTATGAACGAATGAGTAATGAAAGTTTCAAATTTCCAAATTTTACCTCTGGAAATTCAAGACGTCCCTTTCTTAAATCTAGTTTAGAACTTAAAGAAGAAGACGTTTGCGACCATTACTACGCGGTAATCGATAATTAAACTGAACTGAACTTTTCAAACCACCACGCGATTGTGATGCTGGGGTGCGGTGTCCATTTTTCAAACTATTCCTGACAGCTCAATTTTACAGAACTCTTTTTTTTAATGATAGTACTTCTAGACACATTAATTCTGAACTATTGGGGTGCCAACTTGACACACTTCAAACCATTCCTGGCAGATCAATTTTACAGAACTCTTTTTTTTTAATGGTAGTACTTCTGGAAAAATTTATTCAGAACTATTGGGGTGCCAACTTGACACTATATAAATCCCTTCCTGGCAACTCAATTTTACAGATGTTAGTACTTCTAGATAGACAATTCGGAATTCCATTGGGGTGCCTAAAAGTATCTATTTTACAGAACTCTTAAGAAGATTAAGATACCACTAGACACACCAAAATGAATAAAGTGCCAACTTGACGAACCCTAAAAGTTACTCAAACGGACAAAATCGTTATGAATTTTGAAATAAAACACACTGTGACCATAATCACACGTATGATTCACCGTGATGAGTAACAACTTTTTGTAGTAGCTGTTTAAAAAGTAACTATTTTATCATCATCAAGCCAATTAGGTAATTTAAGTCGCGTTAAGTTGCAAATAAATAAATCACCGTATCTTATATTCAATAAATGTGGGTCAATAATGTGCACTACACTTTTTTTTCTCCTGCTAATCTCCCCCTTATCGTTACAGAGATTAATTAAACGCTGATAAATTAATCGTTAACACCGTGAGTGAAATCTTCGAGACGTTTTTGCTATTACAATAAGAATTACTTTTACGGCTTTAAACTTTAACAACAGTGTTGTATTATTATTTTCATCATTTAATAGCAGTGATTTCAACGCGCAAAATGAAATTAAGCAACCGTCTTCGTTCTGCAAAACCTAGGAAAGTTGTTTTAACACGTTGGGCGCCAGAATGTTAAAAAAAATCACTTTTTCAGCTAATATTACTTGTAATTGTGAAATAAAATCAGGCATTACTCGAAAATAGTGTTTTATTATGTTTTTGCATATTTTTTGATGAGACACGCTTTGCATGTCTCATGGCCTGAATGTCGTTTATCAATGGAGGCCGCGTGAGTATGATTGTAAATTCTATGTACATCATGGCGATTGATTGAAATTGTGACAGATTAATTGTAAAAAGAGTCAAAAGTGAAGTTTTATGATAAAAAAAACGTTTTTTGCAGAAATATGATAGTAGATTCTATTTGCAACTTGGCAATTGATTGAAATTGTGACAGATTAATCGTAAAAAGAGAGTTTTTAAATTACCAATTACAATTTTTCCAACTTCACTGTGAGATAAATGACGCTCGTCAAAAGTGAAGTTTGATGATCAAAAATAACCTTTTTGAAATAAATTTGTGAATGAATTTTCCTTAGTTATTCGTTTTGTAATAAATAAAGCAATGTTTCTGTACTCTTCTCTTTTTTTTCTGAGGTAATAGTGTGATTGATAAAGATATAACAATTCACTCATTTATATGATATCTCAATTTGACTTGAAACTCCTATAAAAGTAATCATATTTATCGGTCAAATACACATTTTGGTCGCCCAGACCATCCAATTTCTGCGATGGCCGGTAAGACACGTATGTCGGCACACACGGCTAGATATACTGGGGTACGTGAGACACAGCTGCAGTGCCTCGCGACCTCTACGCACGGAAATCTGAGACACGTCATACGTGTCTCATGGCGATTAACATGTTAAATTTTATTAAGTGTTATTAATTGTTTAAAAAAAATTATTTGATAGAGTTAATAATTAATTTATTCATTTCAATGATTCAAATAAAACACTATAATAACAAGTTTTCAGTTATACAAAGTAATAGTGTTTTATTTATTAAATAAATTTTTTTTCTATGTTTGATGAAAAAACGTGCGATTTATTGAATAGTCTATGCTATAATTACTAGCATCTGTTGAAGCAGAAATGCATAATTTTTCGCGAGTAAAGAAGAAGTTAACCAGAAAATTGACTAACGGTCTTTTTAAAAATGATTTTTTTATTAGTAGTCATCCTTATTTATTATCATAACCATTGCTGTTTTGATAGATTTATGCGGTAATTTTATCGACTTTCCAGACTCGCCGTGTCGATCATGGAGATTTACAACGCCGTAACTTTCGCCATGAAAACATGTTGATTTATTTTTTATGCGGGCATTAAATATTGTACAAAATGCATGAGCGCAATATAAACTTAATGTGGAAACACGAAAACTACCAACGACTGCTTTTATGTTTCCCGTATCTTTCGTTAATTAATATTTATATAATAATGTGAAAGACTTTTTTCAGCTCTAAATCGTACAGTTGGCAGCGCTACTTTCGCCAAGATTCTTGCGCCATGCACAGGCAATATCCGCGGAAGTCAAAATGTTTTCAACAAGCATTCTTCATACAATTTTCAGCGATCTATTGAGTTTTTGGAAGAATTTGCGTGCCTTATGTTTTCTTCCTTAGTTTTAAGCTTAAATTAGTTCTAATCTCATGCAAGCAAACTGAAGCTTTTATCAGAATTTATACAAAAAGCTTCCAATTTCATAAGAGAGAAGAAAAGTTTATAAACAAACCTCCACTTTCCAATTTCGTAAGAGAAAACTCAAGTTTATCAAAAAGATCATTAGGAGAAAAATCAAGCAAGAAAAAGGCTTATTTCATGCAAAAAAAACTGTACCTTTTATCAAAATTTATACAAAAAACTTCAATTGCTTCCAATTTCATAAGAGAGAAGAAAAGTTTATCAACCTCCAATTTCGCAGTACCTCAAGTATATCAAAAAATAACGAAAAATCAAGGTATCACCTGCATAATCATGAGTTAACATCGTGTCGTCCTGAGGAAAGGAAACAAACAAGTGCAGTTTAATTTATGATTCTTGCGCGATGTTTATGAATGGAATCGGTGGGCGAGGACATATCACGAGAGCGATATGCTGATGCTGTCGCCCGTTGTTCACAATATTTATGTAGATGCATGCAAATTCCCCCGGCGGAGATAACGGCGCGACACTTCACGGTTCACGCCGTTTCCGGTGACCGGGGGAGGGGGCGTGCGCGGGACTCGAACCCGCGCCGCCGTCCACGATAAACTCGAAAAATCTTCGAAAACTTTTAAATCCCGCCGCGGTGTGTGTAAATAAGATAATAATGAAATTATCATCGGGCGCGTAATGTGTATTGTACATATGGGTCACATCGTGTGGCCGGCCGGAAACATAAATTAAGAGAGTGATATTATTCATTCCTTACCGATTATTTTGTAAATTTCCTATGCGCTGCTGCTTAGGGCACACGTGTTTATTGTTAACGGATTAATTAGTTTATGCACCGCGCACTCGGCTTCGGTTTGCTTAGTGGTTAGTGGTTTGGTGGTTTTATGGTTTAATCATTCATTTTCGGTGTCATGTGACGGGAGGTTTCGGATGGACATGACAGTCGGCGCGCTCGAAATTTTCGAGAAACGTGCACTCGCCGCGGCTAACTACTTCAAAACTGGACTTCACTGCCGTCTAGAGGCGTCGACGTCACGACGGCGCGCAACGTTGCCCGCGATCGGTTTCCGTCGCTCGGGATCGCTGCCCACCGGCACACGTCACCGTCTCTCGACAAGAAATAAACATGCACTACAAACACGATTCGTTTATTATCATTCCGCTATTATCAAATCTCACCTTGGAACGGACGCATTCCGTGTTTGACCCGGAAATTTAATTTATTACACACGCGCGCGCGCTTTTGTAAATTGGTAAATAATTAAAATACGCACTCACCTGCACGTTTCCATCCTGTTGATTATCTAACACAAACAAATATTCAAACCGGCGAAGTTATAGGCGGTAGCAATCATGTTGCGTTTTGCAATAAATAGGTTTAATATTAATGAGAACTCCCGGGAATTAAATTGAATTTGCGTGCTAGTTAAGTTGCCTACGTTTCAATGTTATCTAGTGGCGCCATCAAGCGAAATTTAGCGCAACCGAGAGCTAGCAAAACAACCTGTATTCAAAAGAACTGTACTGCCGCGACATCTGGTGCATTTTCGGCAAAGCTGATAATGTAGATAACTATAGTAAAACATTCCGCGTCAGCTATCGTGTGAGTCACAAAATTTTGTTTCAGAGTTGGCTGTGAGATAAATGAGCAGTGACGGTTCACGGGGTTTTTAATCTTTTAAAATGAAGGAAAACATATGATTGTTAATGCCTATGTTCAATCGTAAAATAATCACATCAAGGCATTAGAATGTGGGCAACCTCACTTACTCAGTTTTATTTAATTGTTAAAATCGTGTTATTAAAAATGTATTACAGCACCGAAGAAAGAACACAAATAAATAATTGCTATGAGACAGTGACGGTTCGCGGGGTTTTTTCTGGTACGACCGAGGAACAAGAGGTGGCAATACAGATAGGTAGGGTCAGTTGCAGAGACCGCACCTATCTGTATTACCACCTCTTGTTCCTCGGCCGTACCAGAAAAAAACCCGCGAACCGTCACTGTAAATGAGGTATGTCCATATTATTATAATTTTAAAAAAAATGAATTAATCTCAGACATGACTGCTATGTTTCTCTCTCTCAGGCATGGCCAACTCAGAAATAAAATTCTGTGGCTCATACCTTATTATCAATTACACCGATTTAAATTTATGTTACAAACCATTGTCTTGGAAAACTGTATACTTACAGCATCTGGCGCATTTTAGAAGAAATTAAAGGTTTGTTCATTATCATTCCGTTATTGTCAAATCTCACCTTGGAACGGACGCATTCCGTGTCTGACCCGGAAATTTAATTTATTGCACATGCGCGCGCGCTTTTGGAAATGTGTAAATAATTAAATAAGCACTCACCCGTACGTTTCCATTCGGTTCGTCATCTGAAACAAAAACGAATATTTAAACGGCGGAAGTTATTCACGGTAACAACCTTAATATACAGGGTTGGGCAAATGTGTCGGAACACTTGATTTCTAGCTAAGTCCAGTCCCAAAGACTGTTTTAGAAACAAGTTATTATTTGTAAAATGGATGTACCGTTAAAATAAATAAATAAATAAACGTCTCCTGTTTTATTATTACTTTAAAAAGATATGTGTACAGTTTTATTTATTCTAGTCAGTGACGTATTTTCATTTTCTACAGCTACCCTATTGTTCGAAATATGACGTCAAGAGCAATTTTTTTTTAATGGAACACCCTGTATATTTTTACATTTTTTGCTCTGTTTGTTTTGCGTTAATTTTTGATTTATCTTTTATTATTTTCAAAATGTTTCACCAAGTGATTAGTGAGAAAGTTATTTAAGAAATCTGTTGCATTTTCAGTAAAGCTGACGATCAGATAACAATGTTGGGACGTATGGCGCCATCCATCAACAGCTGCACCAATTTGTATTTATGTTACAAATCATTTTCTTAGATAACTGTATTACCGCGACAACTGTTGCATTTTCAGGAAACCTGACGGTATAGATAACTACGTTAAAACATATAGCGTCATCTATCAACAACTACACCATTTTTTTTTAATGTTATAAATCATTTTCTTTGGTAACTGTATTGCCGCGACCGCTGTTGCATTTTCAGTAAAGCTAACGATGCAAATAACTATGTTAGCACGTATGGCGCCTTCTATCATCAGCAGCAGCAATTTGTATTTATGTTACAAATCATTTTTTTTTATTACTGTTGCTGTTTCAGTATGGCTGACGATGCAGATAACTATGTTAAGACAAATAGCGGTATCTATCAACAACTGCACCAATTTCTAGTTACAAATTATTTTCTTAGAAAACTGTATTGCCCTGATGTCTGTTGCATTTTTAGTAAAACTGACGATGCAGATAACCATGTTAAGATATACGACGCCATCTACCAACAACTGTACAAGTTTGTATCAATGTTACAAATCATTTTCTAAGAAAACTGTATTGTCTCGACATCTGTTGCATTTTCAGTAAAGCGGACGATGCAGGTAACTATGTTAAGACGTATGGCGCCATCTATCAGCAGCTGCACCAATTTGTATTTATGATACAAATCATTTTTTTTTAATAACTGTTGCGTTTTCAGTGAAGCTAACGATGCAGGTAACTATATTAAGATGTATAACGCCATCTATCAACAGCGCCACCTAATTGTATTTATGTTACAAATCATTTTTTTTAAATAACTGTTGCATTTTTAGTAAAGCTGACGATGCAGATAACCTTGTTAAGACTTATAGCGCCATCTATCAACAACTGCACAAATTTGTATTAATGTTACAAATTATTTTTTTATAAAACTGTATTGCCGCGACATCTGTTGCATTTTAAGTAAAGCGGACGATGCAGGTAACTATGTTAAAACGTATGGCGCCATCTATCAGCAGCTGCACCTATTTGTATTTATGTTACAAATCATTTTTTTAAATAACTGTTGCATTTTCAGTGAAGCTGCCATCTATCAACAGCGCCACCTATTTGTATTTATGTTACAAATCTTTTGTTTAAATAACTGTTGCATTTTCAGTAAAGCTGACGATGCAGATAACCATGTTAAGACAAATGGCGCCATCTATCAACAACTGCACCAATTTGTATTTATGTTACAAATCATTTTTTTAAATAACTGTTGCATTTTCAGTAAAGCTGACGATGCAGATAACCATGTTAAGACAAATGGCGCCATCTATCAACAACTGCACCAATTTGTATTTATGTTACAAATCATTTTCTAGGAAAACTGTATTGGCTCGACATCTGTTGCATTTTCAGTAAAGCTGACGATGCAGATAACTATGTTAGGACGAATTGCGCCATCTATCAACAGCTGCACCAATTTGTATTTATGTTACCAATTAATTTTTTTAATTAACTGTTACATTTCAGTAAAGCTAACGATGTAGATAGCCATGTTAAGACAAATGGCGCCATCTATCAACAACTGCACCAATTTGTATTAATGCTACAAATAATTTTCTTAGATAAGTGTATTGCCGCGACATCTGTTGAGATAACCATGTTAAAACTTATGGCGCCATCTATCAGCCACTGCACCAATTTGTATTTATGTTATAAATCAATTTCTTTGATAACTGTATTGCCGCGATATCGATGGCATTTTCAGAAAAGCTGACAATGCAGATAACTATGTTAAGACATAGTCATCTATCAACAACTGCACGTATTTGTATTTATGTTTCAAATCACTTTCTTAGATAACTGTATTGCTGAAAGATCTGTTGGTATTTTCAGTAAAGCTGACGATGCAGATGACTATGTTAAACATTTGGCGCCATCTATCATCAACTGGACTAATTTGTATTATATTAGATAACTTTTCTTCCGCGACATCTATTGCATTTTTAGTAAAGCTGACGATGCAGATAACTATGTTAAGGCATATGGCGTTATCCATCAACAACTGCACCAATTTGTATTTATGTCACAAAACATTTTCTTAGAAAACGGTTTTACCGCGACATCTGATGCGTTTTTGGCAAAGCTGTGGGTGCAGATACCTATCGTGTGAGCCACAAAATTTTCTTTCAGAGTTGGCTGTGAAATAAATTGGGTCAGTGACGGTTCGCGGGGTTTTTTCTGGTACGGTCGAGGAACAAGAAGTGGCAATACAGATAGGTAGGGTCAGTTGCGGAGACAGCTGGCTGCGTGACCGCGTCTATCTGTATTACCACCTCTTGTTCCTCGGCCGTACCAGAAAAAAACACGCGAACCGTCACTGAATGAGGTAGTCGCATATTATTACGTCATGAGACCAGATTAGTTCAATTGAATTAGATTTAAAAAAGTGAATTAATCTCAGACATGACTCCCATGTTTCTCTCTCTTCTCTCAGTCATGGACAACTCTAAAACAAAATTCTGTGGGTCACACTTTATAATATGACATACGGCGGCATCTATTAACGATTGTATCTATTTATATTTATGTTGCAAACCATTTTCTAAGAAAACTGTGTAGCTGCGACATCTGCCGCATTTTGAAAGGAACCAATGGTAATAGAAAATTGCAACATGATTTTCGGCGTCAACAGTTTCAGATCAAGACATAAATTTGGATGGAGGTCAATCTTACCGTTGTGTTGGGGGAAACATCAAGGCGACCACTTTTGTGACATATATTCTCTAGAAACAAACCCAGCAATTGGTTCTATGATAGCAACCACCCAGGAAGAGTTTTTTTTTATGAGCAACTTCAACCCACTTCGAGTACATTTGAATAGAGAACAACTCCAGGCTGCGTGAAATTTCAACAGTCGTTTCTTGCCAGTGGCGTACGGATTTCTAGTAAATATACCGTTTCAGAGGGTACATAATAAAGCGAAGTAATTAAGGCATCCAAAGTGGTAAATAAATTTTGTGGGATATATTTGGCCGTAACATTCTCAATCATAAGAACAAAACAAAGAACAATAAAAAGCAAATAAATTAGTAGTCTTAGTAAGACTTAATTTTACAGAGTCATGAAGAGGTCGAATATTCATATATTCAAGCTATTTTTCGTCTTTATTACATTTAATAAAAAGCAGTAGGGTTTGTTGAATTTGGTTCTCGTTTATCACAAAACATTTTTAATAACAAGGGTTGTTGAATCGAGGCACTTGGTTGGTTTGTGAAACCATGAGGTACTTGGTTTGTGAAACCAACCAAGTACCTCATTTCAGCAGTAAGATACCAATGAGACCCATCCACGCCCTATTCGGCTAACGGCATAAAAATAATTTTTGTCTCCATTCAAATGAACTCTACCTTCCCAGATCCGAGTTAGTAATAGGATAGGAAGGAATATTTCAAAGTTAAAAAACAATGCACCTTTTAAAAAATACTTATATTACACAAAAGTCATCATCCCCGCCCGCTCCCACAAATCAACTCGAATGCAAAACGGTACGTACCTCACGATAAAAATCTATCTTCGTATAAATTAACAGTAATAAAAGGATCACAGAAAATACAGAAAAAAAAACAATACCTATGTACAGGTGCCGTCGTCGGATATTACGTCGTCGGCCGGTCCGGTATGAACTTGTTGGCGTGCGACTGGTTGAACTTCTTCAGCTCCTTCCTGAAGTAGTCGACCGTCTTCTGCAGGCCCACGCCGAGCGACACCTTCGGCTCCCAGTTCAGGTACGTTTTCGCCCTCGTTATGTCCGGCCTCCTCCTCTGCGGATCGTCCTCCACCTCGGCCAGGTGGACCACCTTACTACGACCGCCCACTAGTTCTTGTATTATAGTGGCGAATTCTAAGAGGTACAAAGAGAAATGTTGTATTTTTGCTGGAGGAAATTAAATTCCGGTTGTATTATAATTTTAGTAATTATACAGTAATGTAAATATTGTAATTAACCCAGATTTGCTATATGTAGGACGACTATTTTAAAGTTCCTCTCAAATTTATATCTAGAATATTGACGGCGCCATCTATCATTATTTTATTCAAACAAGTACGTTCAATGAGTATTCATTGAGATTTGACAGGAAGACGAAAAATAACCTATTTGTGTTTTAAAATCTTAATTACTTAATTCAAAGAAACATATTTACTTTCTTTTAATTTAAATGTTGGGCAAATGTGGGTAAATAAATAAATTATGTATGAACTGAATTAGACATCGCGAAAAGAAGAGAAGTGTTATATAAATATAGAATTTTTGGATTTTAAAGGAATTATGAAGCAGAACCTATTTTAAGTAATTTTGGAAAGTTTCAAGCCTTGGAGTAATTTTCATATTTTTTCAAGCCGCTGGAAAGTGAAGTGTCAGTAAAATAAGTGTGTCAATCTAGGATTAAACATGCAGGATCCGACATTAATTATTTTGCTCACCATTAATCGTATGCTCAACCGGATTCCCCAGGTTGATTGGCTGTGAATAATTGGAGGCCATCAGTGTCACCAAGCCCGCAACTAAATCAGTCACGTACTGGAAGGACCTGGTTTGCTCGCCAGAGCCATACACCTGTAAACATTTAAATATACACCAAATCAAACAGCTGTACCGAAAAAAAAAAATCAGCAAACGATCCTCGCCGATTTTTCTTTAAACAAATTCACAACTCACCGTGATCACTTCGTTTTGCAGCGCTTGCAGGATGAAATTGGAGACGACGCGGCCGTCGTTCATGTGCATCCTGGGACCGTACGTGTTGAAGATCCGGGCGACCCGCACCTCCATGTTCTCGTGTTTGGCGTACGCGTAACTCAGGGTTTCTGCCACCCGCTTCCCCTCATCGTAGCAAGCCCTCGGCCCTATGGGGTTCACGTGTCCCCAATAGGTCTCTGGCTGGGGGTGGATGGTCGGATCGCCGTACACCTCGGACGTGCTGGCTATAAGTACTTTCGCGTGAACACGTCTCGCTAAACCTGAAAATTTGAAAGTGAAAAATAAAAATGCAACATGTGGCGCGACAGGTCTACGCACTAGAGTATACGCATGTCCGAAGTGCTTACTTCAAAGAAAACAAAAATGTATTTGGTAAAAGTTCAAACAACAAATGTTGTTCCGTTTATAACAATTTTTATCCAAAAAAGAAAATTTTCAAATCAAAAATTACAATTTACAACTGCTAAAAATGAGTATTTACAACTATCAAAATTAACCATTTTTACCTGCCAAAAAATGCCAATTTTCAAGTGACAACAATTAACAATTTAAACTGACAAAAATTACGAATTTCAATTGTCAAAAATGATCGTTTTCAACTGCCAAAAAGTGATCTTTTGAATTAACAAAATTGACAATTTTCAACTGCCAAAAAAGATCATTTTTAACTGCCAAATTTGACAATTTTCAACTGTCAAAAATGACAATTTTTACTTATAGAAAAGAAAAAAAAACAATTTTAACCATCAAGAATGCTAAAAATGGTAATTTACAACTATCGAAAACAACTATTTTTGAATGCCAAATGGTAATTTTCAAGTGACAAAAATTACCATTTTAAACTGAAAAAAAATGACAAATTTCACTATTGGTTTTTGAAATTTTTAAAGAAGACAATTATTGTTTTTAATACTGAATGTAGTATTTTATTCTTACAGTTTATTCATAATAAATGGCATACTGTTTTATAGAGTTGCGCTTAATGGCCTGGAGTGACATTTTATTTTCTTTTTCTGTTGCAACTGATGGTTTTTACATTTTTTTTAACTGCCAAAAATTGGCTATTTTCAAATGACGAAAATGACTATTTTCAACCGACAAAAAAGATTATTTTCAGCTGCCATATTTGACAATTTTCAACTGTCAAAAACGACAATTTTTACTGGTACAAAAGAAAATTACAATTTTTAACTACGAAACAACTGTTAAAAGTGACAGTTTACAACTATTAAAAATCACAATTTTTACCTGCCAAAAAATGCCGATTTTCATGTGACAAAAATGACCATTTTTGATTGACAGAAATGACAACAAGTTCAACTGCCAAAAATGATCGTTCTCAACTGTTATAAAGACAATTATCAAGTGTCAAAAATGACAATTTTTAATTGAAAAAAATGATAATTTTTAATTAATAAAAATGGTAATTTTCAACTGCAGAAAAAACAATTTTTAACTGACAAATTTGACAATTTTTCCACTGTCAAAAATGACAATTCTTACTGGTAGAAAAGAAAATTTTTAACTACGAAAAGAGAAAATTTGCAACTGCTAAAAATGACAATTTACAACTATAAAATAACCATTTTTAACTGCCAAAAAATGCCAATTTTCAAGTGACAAAAATGACAAAGTTCAACTGCCAAAAATGATCATTTTCAACTGTCATAAAGACAATTATCAAGTGTCAAAAATGACAATTTTTAATTAACAAAAATGATAATTTTTAATTAACAAAAATGATAATTTTTAATTAACAAAAATGATAATTTTTAACTGCAAAAAAAACAATTTTTAACTGACAAATTTGACAATTTTCCACAGTCAAAAATGACAATTTTTACTGGTAGAAAAGAAAATTTTCAACTACGAAAAGAGAAAATTTGCAATTGCTCAAAATGACAATTTACAACTATAAAATAACCATTTTTAACTGCCAAAAAGCCCATTTTCAAGTGACAAAAATGACAAAGTTCAACTGCCAAAAATGAACGTTTTCAACTGCCATAAAGACAATTATCAAGTGTCAAAAATGACAATTTTTAATTAACAAAAATTATAATTTTCAACTGCAAAAAAAAACAATTTTTAAATGCCAAATTTGACAATTTTCCACTGTCAAAAATGACAATTTTAACTAGTAGAAAAGAAAATGACAATTTTTAACTACGAAACAACTGTTAAAAATGACAGTTTACAACTATCAAAAATAACCATTTTTAACTGCCAAAAAATGCCAATTTTCAAGTGACAAAAATGATCGTTTTCAACTGTCATAAGGACAATTATCAAGTGTCAAAAATGACCATTTTCAATTAACAAAAATTATCATTTTTATTGTTTGTGATTTTTGTAGTCATAATTTTTTTTCAACCTCTTCAAAGGGGTGGCAATTAACTTGTGGTAAATTAAACAATTCAGAATATATTCTTCTGTTATGAAAAAAAGTTTAAACAACAAACGTTGTTCCGTTATTGGTTTATAACAATTTTTATCCAAAATGTTTGTGATTTTTGTAGTCATGATTTTTTTTCAACCTCTTCAAAGGGGTGGCAATTAACTTGTGGTAAATTAAACAATTCAGAATATATTCTTCTGTTATGAAAAAAAGTTTAAACAACAAACGTTGTTCCGTTATTGGTTTATAACAATTTTTATCCAAAATGTTTGTGATTTTTGAAGTCAAGATTTTTTTTCAATATCTTCAAAGGGGTGGCAATTAACTTGTGGTATATTAAACAATTCAGAATATATTCTTCTGTTATGAAAAAAAGTTTAAACAACAAACGTTGTTCCGTTATTGGTTTATAACAATTTTTATCCAAAATGTTTGTGATTTTTGTAGTCATGATTTTTTTTCAATATCTTCAAAGGGGTGGCAATTAACTTGTGGTAAATTAAACAATTCAGAATATATTCTTCTGTTATGAAAAAAAGTTTAAACAACAAACGTTGTTCCGTTATTGGTTTATAACAATTTTTATCCAAAATGTTTGTGATTTTTGTAGTCATGATTTTTTTTCAACCTCTTCAAAGGGGTGGCAATTAACTTGTGGTATATTAAACAATTCAGAATATATTCTTCTGTTATGAAAAAAAGTTCAAACAACAAAAGTTGTTCCGTTATTGGTTTATAACAATTTTTATCCAAAATGTTTGTGATTTTTGTAGTCATGATTTTTTTTCAACCTCTTCAAAGGGGTGGCAATTAACTTGTGGTAAATTAAACAATTCAGAATATATTCTTCTGTTATGAAAAAAAGTTTAAACAACAAACGTTGTTCCGTTATTGGTTTATAACAATTTTTATCCAAAATGTTTGTGATTTTTGAAGTCAAGATTTTTTTTCAATATCTTCAAAGGGGTGGCAATTAACTTGTGGTATATTAAACAATTCAGAATATATTCTTCTGTTATGAAAAAAAGGTCAAACAACAAACGTTGTTCCGTTATTGGTTTATAACAATTTTTATCCAAAATGTTTGTGATTTTTGTAGTCATGATTTTTTTTCAACCTCTTCAAAGGGGTGGCAATTAACTTGTGGTAAATTAAACAATTCAGAATATATTCTTCTGTTATGAAAAAAAGTTTAAACAACAAACGTTGTTCCGTTATTGGTTTATAACAATTTTTATCCAAAATGTTTGTGATTTTTGAAGTCAAGATTTTTTTTCAATATCTTCAAAGGGGTGGCAATTAACTTGTGGTATATTAAACAATTCAGAATATATTCTTCTGTTATGAAAAAAAGTTCAAACAACAAAAGTTGTTCCGTTATTGGTTTATAACAATTTTTATCCAAAATGTTTGTGATTTTTGTAGTCATGATTTTTTTTCAACCTCTTCAAAGGGGTGGCAATTAACTTGTGGTAAATTAAACAATTCAGAATATATTCTTCTGTTATGAAAAAAAGGTCAAACAACAAAAGTTGTTCCGTTATTGGTTTATAACAATTTTTATCCAAAATGTTTGTGATTTTTGAAGTCAAGATTTTTTTTCAATATCTTCAAAGGGGTGGCAATTAACTTGTGGTAAATTAAACAATTCAGAATATATTCTTCTGTTATGAAAAAAAGTTTAAACAACAAACGTTGTTCCGTTATTGGTTTATAACAATTTTTATCCAAAATGTTTGTGATTTTTGTAGTCATGATTTTTTTTCAACCTCTTCAAAGGGGTGGCAATTAACTTGTGGTATATTAAACAATTCAGAATATATTCTTCTGTTATGAAAAAAAGTTCAAACAACAAAAGTTGTTCCGTTATTGGTTTATAACAATTTTTATCCAAAATGTTTGTGATTTTTGTAGTCATGATTTTTTTTCAACCTCTTCAAAGGGGTGGCAATTAACTTGTGGTAAATTAAACAATTCAGAATATATTCTTCTGTTATGAAAAAAAGTTTAAACAACAAACGTTGTTCCGTTATTGGTTTATAACAATTTTTATCCAAAATGTTTGTGATTTTTGAAGTCAAGATTTTTTTTCAATATCTTCAAAGGGGTGGCAATTAACTTGTGGTATATTAAACAATTCAGAATATATTCTTCTGTTATGAAAAAAAGGTCAAACAACAAACGTTGTTCCGTTATTGGTTTATAACAATTTTTATCCAAAATGTTTGTGATTTTTGTAGTCATGATTTTTTTTCAACCTCTTCAAAGGGGTGGCAATTAACTTGTGGTAAATTAAACAATTCAGAATATATTCTTCTGTTATGAAAAAAAGTTTAAACAACAAACGTTGTTCCGTTATTGGTTTATAACAATTTTTATCCAAAATGTTTGTGATTTTTGAAGTCAAGATTTTTTTTCAATATCTTCAAAGGGGTGGCAATTAACTTGTGGTATATTAAACAATTCAGAATATATTCTTCTGTTATGAAAAAAAGTTCAAACAACAAAAGTTGTTCCGTTATTGGTTTATAACAATTTTTATCCAAAATGTTTGTGATTTTTGTAGTCATGATTTTTTTTCAACCTCTTCAAAGGGGTGGCAATTAACTTGTGGTAAATTAAACAATTCAGAATATATTCTTCTGTTATGAAAAAAAGGTCAAACAACAAAAGTTGTTCCGTTATTGGTTTATAACAATTTTTATCCAAAATGTTTGTGATTTTTGAAGTCAAGATTTTTTTTCAATATCTTCAAAGGGGTGGCAATTAACTTGTGGTAAATTAAACAATTCAGAATATATTCTTCTGTTATGAAAAAAAGTTTAAACAACAAACGTTGTTCCGTTATTGGTTTATAACAATTTTTATCCAAAATGTTTGTGATTTTTGAAGTCAAGATTTTTTTTCAATATCTTCAAAGGGGTGGCAATTAACTTGTGGTATATTAAACAATTCAGAATATATTCTTCTGTTATGAAAAAAAGTTCAAACAACAAAAGTTGTTCCGTTATTGGTTTATAACAATTTTTATCCAAAATGTTTGTGATTTTTGTAGTCATGATTTTTTTTCAACCTCTTCAAAGGGGTGGCAATTAACTTGTGGTAAATTAAACAATTCAGAATATATTCTTCTGTTATGAAAAAAAGGTCAAACAACAAAAGTTGTTCCGTTATTGGTTTATAACAATTTTTATCCAAAATGTTTGTGATTTTTGAAGTCAAGATTTTTTTTCAATATCTTCAAAGGGGTGGCAATTAACTTGTGGTAAATTAAACAATTCAGAATATATTCTTCTGTTATGAAAAAAAGTTTAAACAACAAACGTTGTTCCGTTATTGGTTTATAACAATTTTTATCCAAAATGTTTGTGATTTTTGAAGTCAAGATTTTTTTTCAATATCTTCAAAGGGGTGGCAATTAACTTGTGGTATATTAAACAATTCAGAATATATTCTTCTGTTATGAAAAAAAGTTTAAACAACAAACGTTGTTCCGTTATTGGTTTATAACAATTTTTATCCAAAATGTTTGTGATTTTTGTAGTCATGATTTTTTTTCAATATCTTCAAAGGGGTGGCAATTAACTTGTGGTAAATTAAACAATTCAGAATATATTCTTCTGTTATGAAAAAAAGTTTAAACAACAAACGTTGTTCCGTTATTGGTTTATAACAATTTTTATCCAAAATGTTTGTGATTTTTGTAGTCATGATTTTTTTTCAATATCTTCAAAGGGGTGGCAATTAACTTGTGGTATATTAAACAATTCAGAATATATTCTTCTGTTATGAAAAAAAGTTCAAACAACAAAAGTTGTTCCGTTATTGGTTTATAACAATTTTTATCCAAAATGTTTGTGATTTTTGTAGTCATGATTTTTTTTCAACCTCTTCAAAGGGGTGGCAATTAACTTGTGGTAAATTAAACAATTCAGAATATATTCTTCTGTTATGAAAAAAAGTTTAAACAACAAACGTTGTTCCGTTATTGGTTTATAACAATTTTTATCCAAAATGTTTGTGATTTTTGAAGTCAAGATTTTTTTTCAATATCTTCAAAGGGGTGGCAATTAACTTGTGGTATATTAAACAATTCAGAATATATTCTTCTGTTATGAAAAAAAGGTCAAACAACAAACGTTGTTCCGTTATTGGTTTATAACAATTTTTATCCAAAATGTTTGTGATTTTTGTAGTCATGATTTTTTTTCAACCTCTTCAAAGGGGTGGCAATTAACTTGTGGTAAATTAAACAATTCAGAATATATTCTTCTGTTATGAAAAAAAGTTTAAACAACAAACGTTGTTCCGTTATTGGTTTATAACAATTTTTATCCAAAATGTTTGTGATTTTTGAAGTCAAGATTTTTTTTCAATATCTTCAAAGGGGTGGCAATTAACTTGTGGTATATTAAACAATTCAGAATATATTCTTCTGTTATGAAAAAAAGTTCAAACAACAAAAGTTGTTCCGTTATTGGTTTATAACAATTTTTATCCAAAATGTTTGTGATTTTTGTAGTCATGATTTTTTTTCAACCTCTTCAAAGGGGTGGCAATTAACTTGTGGTAAATTAAACAATTCAGAATATATTCTTCTGTTATGAAAAAAAGTTTAAACAACAAACGTTGTTCCGTTATTGGTTTATAACAATTTTTATCCAAAATGTTTGTGATTTTTGTAGTCATGATTTTTTTTCAACCTCTTCAAAAGGGTGGCAATTAACTTGTGGTATATTAAACAGTTCAGAATATATTCTTCTGTTATGAAAGAAAGTTTAAACAACAAACGTTGCTCCGTTATTGCATTTATAACAATTTTTATCCAAAATGTGTGTGATTTTCATAGTCATGATTTTTTTCAACCTCTTCAAAGGGCAATTAATTTATGGTACATACAAACACACTTCAAATTTATGTCTGACAAGCCGAAGCGCACCACGGGGCTTACGCAGGATTAAGCGCGGTGCGCGACTTACCTAAAATATTGATAGTTCCCAGAGTATTAGTCTTGATGGTCTTAACTGGATTAAGCATGTAGTGTGGAGGACTGGCGGGACTGGCCAGGTGAAAGATTTCGTCGACTTCTATGTACAGAGGGTTGACGATGTCGTGGTGGATCAGCTCGAAATTTTCGTGACCGATCCAGTGTTGCACGTTGCGTTTTCTGCCGGTGAAAAAGTTGTCCACCACTATCACCTCGTGTCCCTCAAACATCAGCCAGTCGACCAGGTGAGAACCCACGAATCCGGCCCCACCTGTTATCTAAATAAATATGACAAACTTTAAATTACTTGCAGATATATTGATTAAATATTAGGAATTATAAAAAAACACCTAATAGGTCTACAAATGAACCCTTTAAGGCGCAAAGTTGTATTTAACAGAAAAAATTCAAATTTTAATTATGTTTACTTTTTTATCAAAGGAAGCAGAAAACAATTTTTTTTTTGGGGGGAATTTTTGGAAAAAACGAAAGTCCTATCAGGAAATAAATATCAAACAGTAGCGGTGGAATTACGTTAAAATTACTAAATAATTGAACAATATAATACATGACTTTTAAGTACCATAGGGCACTGAAGAGTTAAGGTGGTTTATTACATATTTTCAATCCAGAAACGTTAATGAAGCCATTGCAGTAATAAATCACATGTTTCAACATCATTATTCTGCCCAAACACTTTTTGATTCTAATTTATGTGGACAAAACTTTAACAAAGATTAAGGCTGGCTTAAATTGATATAACACTGGTATGGTTTGATCAATGGATCTTTGCGTGTGCATCACTACCGAAGACCGAGTTTTCTCGCCTTGGATGACATACGTACACACATGATTACACCTAATTTAACTTACCGTAGAAAGAGTAAAAGTATGAAAATATTGCAGGAGCTAGTTCAGCTATCTATGATGTGCACGCAAAGATCCATTGATCAAAGTATATTATATTTTCGGCTGTGTAAACAATCTTTCAAATGGTAAACAGAATACATAATTTGAGGTTAGGTTCTGCTAATACATTACACATATTTTAGTTGATATTTACTCTTTCACATTGTTTATTTATTAACACATTATTTTCTATTTCAATTTACCTTAAATGCTCGTCTGGAGCTCAATTTCAAATTAAAAACATTAACAATTCAAAAATGTATTTGGTGACTGACAGTGACGGTCAATGGCGCATAGAGAACATTTACACAGTTCAAAATATAATACCGACTCACAAACAACCTGGCTTAAATAAATGTCTCTGAAATCCACTGTAAAAGTTTGAGAGGCTCCGCTATCCTTAATTTATACAACAGTTAGTAGTACAGTAAACTCTCGATTTTTTTATACGTGCTTCAAAAATTTATCAAAATTGAAACTGTCAAACATATGTTTAACCCTTTCACTATGGGAGTCGTCAATAAGCGACTTGGTAATTCTGTCTTGTGCTCCGACAATCGTCGATAGACAATTTAGAGTTTTAATTCTAAGAGAAAAAAATCATTACATGTTTTACCAATTTGTAAAATATGATCCCTATGGGAGCGAAACGGGGATTAAGAAAATATTTTAATAAGTTTGATTTTGACAAAAAGTTGGCATTGTAATCGTGTATAATTTTGCCCGTAGTTAAAGGGTTAACAATCGTGTTCAACTTACCAATATCCGTTTTCGCTCGAGGTAGTTCCGAAACTTAACGGGAGGATACTTCTTGGGCACCCTCGCCTCGAGCGTGAGCAGCTTAACCTCCAGGTCTTTGATCCTCATGAGATTCTCATCGAGCACCCTCTCGTTCTCCGCGTACTGGAACTCGTGGTTCACCGGCACCAGTCCCGCGCTCCTGCTAGCAACGTACTTGAGGTAAACAACGATCATCCCTACGAAAACAACAACAGTTACGACATAACCTCGAAACGGTCGGGCTCGGATGCGTTCACCTGAAATCCCCAACACCAGACAGAGGAGGAGCTGCTTTAACGTCCTCGGCGCTAGCTGGTACATGCTGGTGCATTTTTCCACTAATAATGTTCAGAAGGGACCGAAACGTCGCGCCGCCGTCGTCATGTCACGTGCCCTAATTTCTAACCTTGGGCGTATTAATAAGGTCGTTGAAACATGGTCTTTACTTTTATCTGAAATTAAAAATTTATAAATGTAATTATGTTAAATTTATGTTAAACATTTATTAGGTTCATAATAGTACTATAATTACATAATATGAACGTGTAAATTTTGAGGTTATTACTTTTAAATGTCAGACATAAGTTAGATGGCATCGGCTGTTGTTTTGTAACAAATTAGGCAACTCAATCTAAATTTTTGGGTTCATATAATAGTAAATGATGGTAGAGGTCGCGATGGACGGAAGCCCGCGAAATTTAAACGCCACGTTCAAATTTCGTTGGTTTTACTTGTTTTAAAATTTATATGAATTAAATAAAATGTTAAAGTTTTGTGTACTCTCCTTCGAGAATGTTCGCGTGAACAAAACTAGTTAGACAAATTGTGTAATATTTATTCTACTTAATATAAATACTAAAACATAGTGACTTTGATCACAAATGTTAATAATTTTTCATCAATACACATATATTTTATACATTTTTTTCTATAAGGCACATAACACAAGACATGTTTTCGTCCTCGATTTCCGCACTTTAAGCGTTTGACATTCAATGTTTTAAGTAACGCGGGAAATTACACGGAAAAGCGCCTCTAGTGCCAGCAACAAACAAAATTTACAGAAATCCATCGAATTTTTATTGTGGCGCCATCCAACTTTAGCGGCGGATAGCTCAATTTCTTATGCCCAGATTACCACGTCTTGTCATACCCAACCCCGACACTCTTCGTTTCGAGTAACTGGGGAAATTACAGGAATTACACGGCATGTAAATAAATTGGAACAGAAAAGCGGCGTCTAGGGTAAGCAACAAACGAAATTTACAGAAATCCATCGAATTTTTATTGTGGCGCCATCCAACATTAACAGTGAAAAACTCAATTTCTTATGCCCTGATTACATGTCTTGTCATACCCACCCCTTACACTTTACGTTTCAAGTAACTTAAAATAACAGGAAATAGATAAATTTGAAAGGAAAAGCGCCGTCTAGTGTTAGCAACAAACACAATTTAAAGAAATCCATCAATTTCTATGTAGCGCCATCCAACATTAGCGACGGAAAGCTCAATTTCTTATGCCCTGGTTCACATTTCTTGTCATACCCCTGTACCACTCTATGAACAGTGCTGTCTAAGTGAGAATAGAATAGGCGACCCCTCCTTGAAATTTAAGATGGTCACTGCGAAACACGTCTCGATATTGGGTTGTCTAACACCCGTATTTGGGCTGCCTATCATTTGTATATAGGGTTGCCCAAGACATGTGTATATAGGGTTGCCCAAGACACGTGTATTGGGTTGCCCAACACGTATATATTGGGTTGCCCAAAACATGTATATTGGGTTGTCTAGCACTTGTATATAGGGTTGCCTAATATATGTATACTGGATTGTTTAGCACTCGTATATAGAGTAACTCGGGAAATTACACGGCATGTAAATAAATTGGAACAGAAAAGCGCCGTCTAGGGTAAGCAACAAACAAAATTTACAGAAATCCATCGAATTTTTATTGTGGCGCCATCCAACATTAACAGTGACTACGAAACACGTCTCGATATTGGGTTGTCTAACACCCGTATTTGGGCTGCCTATCATTTTTATATAGGGTTGCCCAAGACATGTGTATATAGGGTTGCCCAAGACACGTATATATTGGGTTGCCCAAAACATGTATATTGGGTTGTCTAGCACTTGTATATAGGGTTGCCTAATACATGTATACTGGATTGTTTAGCACTCGTATATAGAGTTGCCTAACACACGTATACTGGGTTGTCAACACCCGTATGTTGGGTTGCCTGATACCTGTATATTGGGTTAAAATTGCAGAAACGATGGTAAATATGAGGCTATGAAAGCAAAAGTGGCCTAACCCACAAAACTATGAAAACTGAAAAAACGATATTTCTAGTTGCTGTAGCGCATTCTGTTGTCATTCGATTGAATTAAAAAATATGAGAAACATGTGTATAAAATAATACGGAAAACAAAATTCCATTTATCCCCAGTAGTATGTTGGTGGGTTGGGCCACTTTTGCTCTCATAGCCTCATATAATATAAACGTCTAAACACAGGCAACCCGATATACGTTTAATTAATTTTGTTTATACTGGAGGCTTCTACTTCGTTATACATTTTAAATATCATAATAAAACACTTTGTAAATCGGTTTTTAAAACACTTCTTGTTTGAAAATGGTAATTGTATTACCGAAACTTGAGTCACAAAAATAAATATATAAGTTATACAAAACAAAGTTAAAAGTGTTTTATTATAATGTTAAATTAATTATTAATTATTAATTATTATTTAATTACAATTGATTTGTTAATAAAAAATTCCGATTTTAAACGCAACAGAGAACATTTAAAACCTAATGAAGAATGTGATCTTAGAATAAATTTACTTATTGCACGTGTATATAGAGTGGCTTATCACATGTATATTGGGTTGTCTAACACTTGTGTGTCGCGTTGCCTGATATCTGTATATTGGGTTGATCGACACATGTATATTGCGTTGCCTGTAACAAGTACATCGGGTTGTCTATCATATGCATATTGGGTTGGCTATCACCTGTATATTGGGTTGCCTATAACCTGTATATTGAGTTTCCCATGACCTGTATATCGAGTTGCATAACACCAATATATAGGGTTGCATAACACCTGCACATTGGGCTGTTTATCATCTGCATATTGGGTTGCCTATCACCTACATATTGGGCTATGACAAACTTGAGAGCAAACCAATTTGAATACTTGCAGATAAATTAGAAAGAAAAAACTGCTCCAAAATCTACAAATTAAAGTTGTTCATGGTATTTTTCTTATCCTGAAAAGTTATTTAATCTTTCGAATGGTAAACAGAATACATAATTTCAGGTTAGGTTCTGCGATTACATTACATATACTTTAATTGATATTTACTCCTTCACAATATTTATTAACACATAATTTTCTATTTCAATGTATTTTTCACCATAAATGCTCTTCTGGAGCTCAATTTCAAATTAAAAACAATAGCAATTCAAAAACGTATTTGGTGACTGACTGACAGTGATGCATAAAGAACGTTTACACAGTTGAAAATATCGGCATATTGGGTTGCTCGACACATGTATATTGGGTTGCCTGTCGTATGTACATAGGGTTGTCTATCATATGCATATTGGGTTGCCTATCACCTGTATATTGGGTTACCTATGACCTGTATATCGACTTGCATAACACCTATATATTGGGTTGCAAAACACCTGCACATTGGGCTGTTTATCATTTTCATATTGGGTTGCCCATCACCTACATATTGGGCTGAGAATAGTACATGTATATTGGGTTGCCTGGTACACATACGTTGGGTTGTCTATCACATGTATATTGGGTGAACAAGCTGAAACATTCGGAGCAGCCAGGAATTCTCTGGTTCTTCTCGGATGAGAGAAACTTCGTCCAGGACCAGAAGGTCGACCGCCGAAAAGATCGGTGGCTGTGTAAAACCAAGTTCCCCATCTCTGTGATGGTTCTGCGTGTTGTCAGCAGTGAGGGCGACGTGATGCCTCCACATTTCTTTCATCAAGGTGCCAGAGTCAACGCCGTTGCTTACACCGATGTGTTAAACACGGTTGTGCAGCCCTGTATTCTGTATTTGAGCTTGAGTTTTTTCTAATCAAAAGTTCCAGAATCAAAATGTTTCACAAGTAATAGCTTCCAACGTCAACCATTTACTGCTGTATTCTGTATTTGAGTTTGTTTTTTTTTAGTCAAAAGTTCCTGAATCAAAATGTTTCACAAAGTAATAGCTTCCACCGTCAACAATATTATCCATTTTTGCACAAAACGCAAAGATTTTGATCATCGAAGCCATACAAGTAGTTTCACGGGGTTGGCTATCATATGTGAAATGTCACTGTCACTAGGAGATTTTAGAAAGAGAAGCTGTAAAACATAAGTCACCATCTAACGCGTTTGAATTAATTTTTCGATTCAGTCCGGCGCTTCAGATTACCAGCTCTGTTGTGTGCCCTAGCTTCGGACAATAATGTTGCAGAGCAAGTTTGCCAACATTCCGCTGGCTCGTCCCATCGAGGTCCACGTATTAGAAAATGCGTTCAAACTGGATTCCAATAAGGACAAAGTCAATCTCGGGCTTGCCAGTGAGTTTTTTATAATTATGCGTTGGTATCAACTAGCTTGTGCAATAAATTTGAGACAATCTCACTTGTTGCAGGTGCATTAAATAAATTTAATAAAGACGGAGAATAGACTGAATATGTGAATATTCAATCTGTTCGTGACTCTGCAAAATTAAGACTACGGAGACTGTTTCAATAAGTTATTTGTTTGTAGTCTTAACAAGGCGTAAGGCACGAACAGGTTAAATATTCATAAATCCCTTTCTTTCCTGCAGATGACGTCGTATCTTTTATCTATGTTTTGATTTTTTTTTGTACCATTTTCCCGAGGACTCCAGTCGTGATTTTGTTTTCTGGAAAAATAGTGAGACATTTCTTTATTTAATTTTCTTGATTAACCCGTTTAAAGCCGAAATATTTTTTTAGCCACGAATCTATAATTTTTGGTATATAGGGTGCCCGGATTTCGTTGGGGCAACATGGACAACTTCTGCATTTGAAGAGATAGAGAGATGGTCAAATTAGCAAAAAGGTGCAGGTTTAAGGGCTCATGGAGAATCCACCCCCAAATCCCACTTGTCATGGCCTCCACAATAAAAATTAAAAGAAAATCTGAAATTGAAGAAATTGGGAGATTTTGTTTTAATTTTTATTTTGAACAAGTGAGCCATGACAAGTGGGATTTTGGGGTGGATTCTCAACGGGCCCTCTAACCTGCACCTTTTTGCTAATTTGACCATCTCTCTATCTCTTCATCAAATGCAGAAGTTGCCCATATTGCCCCTAAGAAATCTGGGCATCCTGTATATTTATTTAAAATATGCGTATAATGCCTATGTTACAAATTAAAGAATTTTGTAACTTATTAATTTAGATTGTCTACTGTTAAGTTGATCAGTAACATCTTAGAACATATAATCGAACTATGAAGTTTACTTATTGGCGTTTAAAAGGACGGTGGCGCCATCTGGGTTAAATCAAGAATTTCATTTAAAAAAAAATTATTTGGGAAAGAGAGAGGATGTTCAGGCTATTTTTTGTCTTTGTTACATTTATAGCTTATGAGATTATTAATTTTGAATAACTTGTCAAAAATTAGAGGCGCTGTTATATTAATTTAGGATTAGTTAAATAAATGTTTAGGGAACAATTTTAACACGAGGGCAATCAAACATTGGATTTTAATACCAGGTAAATAACGACGATGGATGGCGAAGTGTATCTCAATTTTAACCTTTTATGACAATTATAATAGTAATAATAATAACTTCATTTGTTGATTTGTTGAATGCATACAGAGAGAGGAAATTGCATTGGTTATTACATTCGTGTTTCTTATTTCCCTTTTTTCAGCTTATCTCGACGAAGAGGGTAAATCTTGGATATTGCCGGTGGTAAAGTTGGTCGAGAATACCTTGTCCGGAGATGATACACTCAACAAGGAAACCCTTCCGGTTTTGGGGTTGAGCAGGTTCACATTCCTCGCCACCAAACTGCTGCTCGGCGCCGAATCTCAAGCCCATTTAGAACAAAGGGTACGTTTACAATTAATACACAATCGCTTGTTGTCCTCGATCTGTACGTTTATAATTAATACACGAGAATCATTAATGTGCTTAAAGCTGGTGGCCATTACTGAATCAGAAAAATTGCATCTGGAGGATTCAAATTTTCTACACGTCACGCAAGAGCAAATGTTAATTTGAAGCCCGTGATTATGATTAGGTTCTTCAAAATCCAATGATGGATGTATACATTTTTAAGTGATGACGAATTAGTTTATCTCAGAGTCGGTCGTTCTTTGTACTAGTGTTGGTTAATGAAAAAAAAGAGTGCATGTATTATTTTTTTTCTTTCTTGTGACTTATGTAAACCTTTAGCTATAGACATTAGTAAAAAGTTATTATTATTATTATTGTGGATGACATGGTATTAATAATAATAATATTTATTGTGCTAGATATTTACAGAAAATATTTACACTCGTCCAGACTTACAATATATTAGTGACAAAAATTAAAATGTGTAATTGAAAAAATCTTCAATGCTAAATGGGCAGCTGCCTAATAACATATTTTTGAGGTACACTTTGTATTTGCTGCTATTTAAGTTTCTTATTTCTGCGGGAAGACAGTTATAAAATTTCAATCCGTACTAGTTGACACCGCAACGGGTTCTGTTCAGTCTTGTAAATGGGATCCGTAGATTATGGCTAGATCTTGTTGTATGGTTGTGAATTTGACGTACTGATTCATATTTGTCTAGATTTTGTTTTACATACAGCAGGGTTTGTAAGATATATTCACCAGGTAGTGTTAGAATCCTTAATCTCTGAAAAATTTCTTTTGTATCTTTTCTGTAGTGAGCCCCAGTAATTATTCTTATTATTTTCCTCTGTAATGCAAAAATCCTGTCTGCAGAAGCTGAGTGGCCCCAGATTAGTATGCCGTATTAATGGCAAGAGAGCATGAATGGATGAAAGACAAGTTGAAAAGAGCGGAGAGGTTCACGGATAAGAGGGAAAAAATAGGATAATGTTTTTGTTTTGAGTTGTTGTTCTTTTTTTTTTTGGAGATTGTAAATAGCTGTTCTATATATGCCAATAAAGGTCTTTATTATTATTATTATTGATGATAATACGAATGCAAAACACTTTTAAATTTTCCTACAGGCGATAACAAACAGCAGCACTTAACACGAAATCAGTTAGGGAGACTCGTGTTCAGGTCTGGATTCAGAAAGACCGACGAGAGGGGAAAAGATGATGCTATTGCAAAATTACAGAGTGTTTCTTTTTAAATTGCAAATTTCAGGCTTTCGGTGTTCAGACGCTGGCGGGTACAGGGGCGCTGAGGATCGGCGCCGAATATCTAAAACGAATCAAAGGACACGAGACAGTGTACTATTCGCGACCATCTTGGGGTGAGTGTGAAACTAGATTTAAAAAAAAGCGACTGAAATAAAACTCGGATAGAAAATATATTCACAACGTGTAAAAAATGTTGATGTCGCCATCATATAATTTTCTACGAATCAATCAATTTGATATAGAATGTTTTTCTTCAGACGACCAGTAAAAATTAAAAATGTTGATGTCAGCATCATATAATTTTCTATGAATCAATCAATTTCATATTATTTTTTTCTTCAGACGGCCAGTAAAAATGTTGATGTGGCTATCACATTATTATCTACGATTTGAAATTTTCATCAATTTTTTTTCTTCAGACAACCATAGGCATCTGTTTAAAAATGCCGGTTTCACCAACCTCAAAAAGTACAGGTACTGGTGCGAAGAGAAGCGCATATTGGACCCCAAGGGCATGATCGAGGACCTGATGGAGGCCCCGGAAAACTCGGTCGTCGTCTTGCACGCCTGCGCGCACAATCCCACGGGATGCGACCCCACGCAGGACCAGTGGAAGGCCATCGCCGACGCCATGGAGGCGAAGAACCACTTCCCGTTCTTCGATTGCGCGTTCCAGGGCTTGGCGTCCGGAGACGCGGACGAGGACGCGTGGGCCGTCCGGTATTTCGTGTCCAGGGGTTTCGAACTGTTCTGCGCACAGTCTTTCGCCAAGAATTTTGGTTTGTACAGTAAGTACCGGGCTTGTTACCGGTTAAAATATACAGGGTGCTATAGTCACATAGAGTTGTAAAAACGCCCACAATCGCCAACACATCATTCTTACTGGCCGATTCGAAAAATTGCGGGAAATCCGCACGTCCAAATCACGCAGCACGAATGCAAATGGTTGACGCGATCGTCAGCTGATTGCCTCATTGTATTGTGTTAGCGATCGAGTACCTTTCTGCTTGTTTCATTATAATGGCTCTATCTCCATCAAAACGACGCCGTGCGAAGCATTTTTCAGTGTCCACCAAGGAATCTATACTTAATATTTTTAATTATCCTGAACGCACCAAAGTTGAAAATGTGGTATTCACCACAAATGCAGGATGTACGTTCTTAATTGTACTGGTTCCATGGGCTATATTAATATATTTGTAGGTGTTAGTGTGGCCAGCGTTTATAACATACTCAAGGAACATCAATCGGCAAATAAATTTCAGCCTCCTAAAAACGTTCTACGAAACAATATACTAGGCAACATGCGGAGCACGACCAAGACAAAAACTGAACTTTTACAGTTTGGACTGTTCCTAACATGTGGCGCCACTAGCTCTGTTTAAATAAATTTACATAGTGTAAATCAGACTTTTGTTTAGAATAGCGATTGTGGACGTTTTTACAACTCTATGTGTAGCGTGGACAGACTATAGGTAAACATGCGGCAGAAATTCAAAGGGTTATTCCTTGGCCTATTCTAAGAATATTGATTTTTGAAAAATTGCTCGAGAGGGTTATTCAAAGGATTATTCCTTCTCCTATTCTAAGAATATTTATTTTTGAAAAATCCCTCGAGAGAATTCTTGTGAAAACATTTTTTATCATGGGATGCAATGGGTTAATGCACCTTCTATAAATTTCCACTTTTAATTCTTCGTTTAGATGAAAGACCCGGGAACTTAACCATCGTAACGGACCACATGTCGAGCGTTCCAATGATGAAATCCAAAATGTCTTTAGTCGTACGGGGAATGTACGACACTCCGACCAGCCGCGGTGCGAGGGTTGTTGCTATCATTTTGAACAACATGGATCTGTTTTTCGACTGGTTAGTGCCCTTCCGTTTTTCTTTGTTGGTTGAATGAGATATTCGGGGCGGAATTTGTTATTAATTTGTCATGTGCAACTGCCTTCAGGAAGCAAGGAATTTGTTCTTAATTTATCACGTACAACTGCCTTCAGGAAGCAAAACATTATGACCATGTCGTCGAGGATCAACGAGATGCGCTTTAAACTGAGGGCGGCTTTGGAGAGAGTCGGAGCTCCGGGAAATTGGGAGCACATCACCTCGCAAAATGGAATGTTTGCTTACACCGGAATTACGGGTAACTTCAGTTGAATTGTAGAGTACCAAAAAAATTTTGCGGCCCAAAAAGTGAATTTATACGTATCTTAGGTTGGCAACGTTGATTTTCACGTAAATCGACACTTTTTTGCTAAAAAACTATATGTCTACTAACCCTTTGCACTCGAAGCATTTTTCGCTCGGGCGAACCAGCAACTCGTCTCGAGACGAATTACAGGCACTTTAAAATCATTAGGTTAGGTTAGGTAGGGTTGGGTAAGGTTGGGTTAGGTGAGGTTAGGATGCATCACACCTCCGGGTGTTTATTAAATAATTACCTAAAGATTTTTCTGTTTATATTAAATTACAACGAATAATTTTTCCATTTGGAAATTGTGGCAGTTCGCTGACAAAAAACAAATCGTAACCATAGTAACAACTAAACCGTTGAGAAAGTAAAACCGTCGTCATGCCATTGGCTGAAACTGCTGCGCAATGAAACCGCTATCATTTGATTGGACGTCACCTGTGGAGAAAATTATTCGGCCGAGTAATGGACAGCTTTCTCAATCAAAAACGATTTAACAATGTTTATATCTATGGCTTGGTACTAAAAGGGCCAATGTCACAATTTTACTGTTTGGAGTTAAGCAGTACATTAGATTATTTTTCTCAATATCTTTAATAATATCTTTAATGCTGAAAGGACCAATGTCTAGTTTAACCAATAGCAGATTTAGAAAAACTTATACTTTACAAAATCAGCAAATAAAATCATTTTTTATAAAAATTTTATCTCGATTGTAAAATATTTGACTTTGGCCCTTTTAGTACCAAGCCACAGATATTATTTAATAAGATGCGAAAAAGTATTTCTATTACATTTCACAGTTGTGAAAACTCTGCGAGCACCGCCATCTACATGAAGCTACTACAAGTAGATTAGTTGGTATCAACTTGGCCGTTTGTAACTCTCTTTTTTATTTCTTAGAGCAACAAGCCCGGTACTTGATGGACGAACATCATATCTACATGTTGCGTTCTGGAAGAATTTCGATGAGCGCCTTGAACGCATCGAACGTGGAGTACGTGGCCAGAGCTATCGACGACGCCATCAGGAACGTTACCCACAGATGTTGCACGTGAGCGCTTTTTAGTTGGAGAAGGTTCCAGCGTTTATTTTTTATCACCCGTTTCTACTCAATCATATCATTGTAGTATTGTACCAAATATGTGCCTGATTAAATAAATTATCTAGGTATACTATGTTCACATTTTATTCTCGCCGCAGTCGGGGTGTTTTTTGTCCTTATATTGGCAGTTTTGATAGAAAGTATGTTCCCATCATATAATTTCAATAAAACTTAAAACAATATTCTTACATGTAAATTTTAACATGCACTACATACAGGGTGTTTTAGAGCTCCGGGAACGGTCAATCACGTGCTTATTTGTCAAAATTTCGAAAAATGTTTTATAGAAGTTGTGTATAATAGTTATTATAATCTGAAAGATAATTGGATTCTACTTAAGAATACGTTACTAAATACAGGGTGTGCCATTTGAAAAAACGAAATTATCCAATTTTTTTACCGCATTGTTTTTATCACCCTGTATAATTTTTTGTATGAAATCATGGTTGGCTCTATAGTTCGAACCTGCAACCAAATAATAGAAATGATTTTAATCGTTCAACGTCAATCACTGGGGCAAAAATAAAATTTCACCCAGACCATGCATTTCAACAAATCTTCAAATATTTCGAAAACGGCAAACAATAGGTATAGGGAGTATTGAAGTAACTCACCTTTATTTGCTCCATATAATTCAAAAATAACAAAAAATACAGGGTGTTCCATTTAAAAAAACATAAGTTTGGTCTGTAACTTTGTTATGAGACACCCTGTATAAATTTAAATATTTTTAGGGCGTGCAGCTCACTATTATACACAACTTTTGTATAAAACATTTTTCGAAATTTTGAGAAATAAGCACGTGATTGACCGTTCCCGGAGCTCTAAAACACCCTGTATAACCAAAAAAATGCAATGACAGGAGCAATTTGTTGGCAACTTTTTACTACCAACAAAAATGTCATACATAACCAAAAAGTGCAATGACATAACCAAATTGTTAGTAACTTTTTACTACCAACAAAACTGTCACCCTAACAAAGCCTACTGCAACGAGAATAAAATGTCAGCTATTTTTTTAAAATTCTGTTTCCTTTCATAATCATCTCTCCTACCACTAATATTATTATTCCTTGAATCAATGCATCCCTAATTAATGGATGAAAAATTAATCACAACGGAAATGACCGCCGAGCAAATGAATTTTTTTTTTACTATTATTTACAACGAAATTTAACCGTCAATGTCAATGGCACTAACGATGATAAATCACCTTCGCCAGATGAAGACGCCCCCTCAGATTGACGAAGATTCAAGGGGTATTGTAGCACACAAAGATTCAGTATTCAAAAATTCACGGCAACATTTCAGCGCCCGGAATCGAGGTGACCATATTGAAAGTGTTGCAGAACGAAGATCTAAACAGGAATAAAGTCAATCTGGCAGATACATGTAAGTCATACAAAAGTTGTTCATCGACAAACTACAGACCGGGGTTCCGGACGGGCGGTGCTAGTCAGGTAAAAAAAAAAAAAAAAAAAATTACGGCGTTGTACAGCCGAAACTCTAAATTTTTTATTGGTGTAAAAAAAATTACACATTGCATAACAAAATTTCGGAGAAAAAAGGAATTTCATCGCAAATGTCGGGAAACGTTTTCTGTTCCCAAGTGTGCCATGAGAAAACAAATACACAAATACGGTCAACATAGTAGTATGTAGCTATTTATTCAACATGATATGAAAAATGCAGATAAAGAAAATTTAACAACTTAAACTAAATGTTCGAAATGACGACCTTCCTGCTGGAGGCATAACCGCAACTTCGACTCACAGGCTCTAGACACTGCCCTAAGGACTTCTGGTGATATACCGCGGAAAGCCGCGCGGATTCTCTCCCTCATATCCTCGACAGTAGTTGGTACCATCCTGTAAACCTCGTCTTTGATATGGCCCCAAAGGAAGAAGTCAAGGGGAGTGAGGTCTGGTGATCTTGGCGGCCACCTCACAGGACCCCCACGACCAATCCGCACTAACGGCACACGGTGCCTTAGAAGATGGCAAATGTTAATTTGTAATCAAATTGGTTTATTTTTTACGTTTAACTTTACCGAAGGTACAGATGGTGCGGGTTTAGTCTGATTCAAGGACGCATGGTGTGATTGAAATTTAATGAAAAATCTGAGGCATCATTTATGGAAGCCGACAAACCAAAAAAACTATTTGCATCAGGCGCGCACCCAGAAACTTGGCTTGGGGGGAGCTCACGCATATAATAACACTCACACACAAACATATGTGTAAGCTGAAAATCCGTAAATATAACATGAAATAAAAGTGTAACAAAGCAATGGCATTACAATTAAATAAAATTCTAAAAAGCACTATTTTCCTAGAGCCAGGTTTCGTGGTTAACACTCGGTATATAAATATCTTGGGGGGGGGCTCAAGCAGTGGTGTATTGGTAAAATAAGAAGTAAGGGAACGCATGGTGAGAGCAAAAAAGTAAGGGAACGCATGGTGAGAGCAAAATAATAGTCCGCGACTTTCCACAAGAAGCTTGCTGAAAGTTCTTCGGAGATCATCTTATTTTAAGCAAACTATTGTTTTACTTGTAAGCTTTTTTATTTTTTTTTATTCTTACTATACAAAATATTAACAAACACAAACGCGTTCTGTTTCTGAAAAAAGGTGCCGGAACGTCGTTCACCCACATTCCCCCTCCAATACACCACTGGGCTGAAGTCCGATGGCCACCCCCCTGGGTGCGCACCTGATTTGCATTAACCATAAAACTTTCTCCCTGCACTTTTTGTTAATCGATATGGACATATTCTAGCTGAACGATTTCAAATATAATTTTATAATCGTAATGGAAATACTTACAAGCTTCTTTCTTTAATTATATCTTCGGCAGTACTGGTTAGTCTACCGCAAACAAGGCACAGTTTCCAGAATGATAACTACATAACCGTTTGTTGGTATTTCTCCTGAAATACATTATTTTAACGAAAATTTATTCGAGACGCGATGCTTAACTGGTTAAACAAAATGTAAACAAATTTTGTTTTTTTTTTGTTGGTATTCCAAGGCGTCACTGATTTTTGTTTAATTTCTTTTGGCCACATCTTATAATGTTTGTACCGCTCGAAAACGCGCGGGCGCGAATCTCGCGATTCCAGCGGCACTCAACCGGTTTCATTTCACCCACACACAGGATTTTGATGCTTAAGCTTGAATTACATTATACTTTTTCCGTCGTTTTTCGTCTAGATTCTCGTTCAAGTTTTGCTTTTGATTTCCGTTCGATTTATAGTTCACTGCATTCGATATAGAGGGCGCCGCTAGCGGACGACATAATCACCAACCCACTAAATAAAAAGTATTTGTATTCGCGTGCCCAAGTCCAAGTGAGATTAAGAGTTGAGATATATAACAATACTGCGACTGGAATGGAAGAATCGCGGTCATCCGGTTATATAGGTTATGTTGCTTGCACAAACAACTCATGCTTGTTTTTTTTTTCGTCGTTGGCAGTACCGAACTATAATATCGAACGAAAAATAGGACCGGCTGCATATTTCCATTCAAGAAACTTGAACGGAAATTGGATGGAATTTTCTGAATTACATTCATGCTAGATTGTCTCGAAGCAAAATCTAACGAAAATCTAGACGGAAAAAGTATAATGTAATTCAAGCTTTAGGTTAGGGCGAGGTTAATGTTCTCTCCCACTTTCGACTGACCCTTTTGGACCAACTAGTAGTTTCAGAGCATGCGATGTGTGTGTATATGTGTGAGCGGATAAAACGAAACTGGTTGTGTGCCACTGGAATCGCGAATTTCGCGCATTGTGGTATTTTAACTCATGCGACGTAACCTCACAAAATGGTCAAGCTCTTGTGCGTCCACCAGAAATCCGCAACACCGCGCGGGGGCTGCTTCAACCGTGCTCGGCGCCAGCGTTACATTTTCCCACCCCGGTAACGTTCAAAAGGGACCGAACCGTCGCGCCGGCGTCGTCGTGTCACGTGCCCTAGTTTATAACCTTGGGCGGATTAATAAGGTCGTTGAATGGACTTTTAGTTTCATTCCGGTGTTTTTGGTCGCCGGTTGCGGACGTTCTGTGCTTTAGTGTCTCATTTCGATAGTTTTGAGCAGAAATGTCGTCGACGAGCAAGTTTTCCGCAGTTCAGCTGGCGCCACCCATCGAGGTCTTCCAATTGGGACGGTCGTACCTGGCTGATACGGATGAGAATAAAGTCAACCTAGGCATCGGAGGTGAGTTTGCCCATGATAACCGGTGCTAATTATTGTTTGTTTGCGAGTAATCTGTTTAATCGATGGTCGTTTTATTGTGCAATAGTCTTTATCAAAAAGATAATCTTAAATTACACGAGCAACAAGCGTGGGGGAAATACGATAGGCCGCAGTGAACTGCACACATTATTGTGAAAAAAGAACGTAATGGAATTCTTTTATTCTAGCTAGGCCATGAAATTATTTGTTCGCAGTGATAAGTAAATGTAAGTTTTCATAGAATCATTGATATTAAAAATGATAAACGAGGACCAAATTCAAGTGATACCTATTCATAGAATCAGTTGTACAGAATGTCAATTTATGCGACAGAAATATTAGTGTGTCTGGAGTGTAAAAAACGATAGTTTGTTAATTGCGAATCAATAAATAAAGGCAAATTTTGACTAATGTCAAAACAATTTTTTTTTTGCGCGTGAGCTGTGTTTTTTCTATTGTTTTATTGGTTGCTAATAAATTGATCTAACGGAGCATTTTATAGACTATGGTATACTATATGATTAATTAATTTCTCACTTAACCCGTGGTGAAACATAATTATATAATTTGATTAATTAAAACACTTGGTTTTTTTCACTGCTTTTGAAAAAGCGGCGAAACAAAACCAAGTGTTTTAATTAATCAAATCATGGTATACTAGTTGAAATCATTCAACGTTACTATCCACTAGTGAGCTAGTTTACTATCGGCTAGTAAACTCGCCTTATGTAATGAATACCACTATTGAAGATAATGATGGGTGGCTCCATCTGTTCCACATCGGCCATTGAATAAATTAGACTACTGTCAGTAAGAGAGTCTCCTCACTTCAAAACAGCGGCAGCTCGTGGATTTCCATTGGCGAGGCAAAGACAAACATGCCGCTCGTGTTCCACCACTTGCTCTAATAGAGGAAGCAAATATTCCGTTGCCTCACCGCCGAACATCCACGAGCCGCCGCTGCTTCAAAACCTCATATTTATGAGTTATTTATGTCACATGTTCCTCTTACTACCAACATAAATTCAACAATGTAAATAATTTCATAGCCTTCTAGAGGATAAATTTGATTATACAGGGTGTAGTGGAACAAAACGGAACATAGGATTTTCAATGTTAATTCCTTTATACTGGAATATTATCTTCCCTGATCATTTTAGAGGAAACATGTAAATAAATGTTTTGTAGTGTAAAAATTCCTGCATGCAGTCACGCTATTATTTATTGAAAAAACTTATGAATTATTCAATACATTTGACAGAAGCCAACAAATCAACAGCGCTCCATTTTTGTTTAATTTCATGGCAACTATTATTTTCGTGAAAATGATCATTTTTATTTTATCATTTTTTAGGGTTTTTATGAACGCTAAAAAATAAATAATAGCGTGACTGCATGCAGGAATTTTTACTCTACAAAACATTTATTTACATGTTTCCTCTAAAATGATCAGGGAAGATAATATTCCAGTATAAAGAAATTAACATTGAAAATCCTATGTTCCGTTTTGTTCTACTACACCCTGTATGGTATTGTGACATTAATTTTCCTAAAACTAGATTTAGAGGTGAACAGAGTGTCGTTGGGGGGATTTATTTTTAAAAGAAAACCTGTGGCATCATTTACGGAGGCCACTTATCTACTTTTTGTAAAAGAGGTAGAATAACTTGACCATGTGTGTTCGAACATGTTTACCTTTCCGAAGAAACTAGTATAAGTGTTTTTCCGCATTTGGAAATATTCAGACAAATGACACAATTCCAGTGACAGAGTGACTCATGGCACGGACAGCGGAAGTAGGGATTGGTCGTAACAACACATCTCTACCGCTGTACCGTGCCATGCCCAATTCAGAAATTGTACAAGCTATCACTCAATTTGCAGGATTTCTTTTAACCTCTTCATGCCCAGGTAACCACATGTGACGACAAGCGAAAACAAAAATATTTTACAAAAAAAAAAAATTACCCCTACAGCGCCGTCTATGGAATTTTTTTTTTTCATAAATGAGGAAGTTTGTGACAGTGAAATACGAAAACAAAAATATTTTACAAAAAAAAATGACTCCCATAGCGCCATCTATGGAATGTTTTTTTGCATAAATGAGTGAGTTTGTGATAGTGGAATACGAAAACAAAAATATTTTACAAAGAAGAAAGATTACCCATACAGCGCCGTCTATGGAATATTTTTTTTTTGCATAAATGAGGAAGTTTGTAATAGTGGAATACGAAAACAAAAATATTTTACAAAAAAAAATGACTCCTATAGCGCCATCTATGGAATATTTTTTTGCATAAATGAGTGAGTTTGTGACAGCGGGATATTTTGTAGAAAAACGTAACATAAAAGTAATATTTCATTAAACCTGTGATTATGTGGTTAATGTCAATCTGTGCTTGCATAATATTTATCTATTGAGAATAATCATCACGTTTGTTAACTTGTTTGCACTAATCTTGCGTCATATTATTATCATCGAAAAGAAACAATTCACAGTAGCGATTGCGATTGGACGGCGGCGCCTTGTTATCTTAAAACCCGTTACAGCTGTGGTCTTGTCGGTATCCAGTAAATCATCAAATTCAGCGGCGGCTTGTGGACTTCCGTAGGTGAGGCAAAGACAAAGATGCCGCTAGTGCTGCATTACTTACTCTAATGGAGGAAGCAAATATTCCGTTGCTTTTTCGGTGAAATTTTCTTCCGTTGCTTCACCGCCGGACATCCACGAGCCACCGCTGAAGCAAATTCTAATCGACAATGGGCGCGTTCGTCAGACTGAACAGTTGGGTGTTTACTGCCTACCGTTGGGGTATTTTCAGTAGCGGTTTCAAAGGAGGGGTAACCGGGTAATTACCCCCCCTAAGAATTTCGCTTAACAATTTTTATTATTAAAAATTACCGATATTCCATATTCCAAACAAATAATATATCCGGTAAATTTTTCCAACGCCTTAAAACGGAAAATGACAGGGGGATTTCACAGAACAGGTGTATGAGAGCGGAAGCACCAGTTTTAATTACCCCCCCTAGACTACTTGGTTGGAAACGCCCTTGGGTATTTTCTGATGAACGCACTGTTGATCGTGAACAAGTTCGTCCAGCGGTCGCCATTTTACCAATCGTACAAATTAGACCGATTGGTGTTGGAAACGAGTGTTGAAGTTACCGCCGAAATGGAGGTTATAAAAGCAGCGTTCATCAACATTCAACGTAAATCAAAATAATACTACCAACATAAATTCAACAATGTAAATAATTTCATAGCCTTCTAGAGGATAAATTTTATTATATGGTATTGACATTCATTTTCCTTACATGAGCAACTAGATTTAGAGGTGAACAGAGTGTCGTTGGGGGTATTAATAGAAAACCTGTGACATCATTTACGGAGGTCGCCTATATACTTTGTGTAAAAGAGGCAGAATAACTTGACCATGCGTGTTCGAACATGTTGACAGTTGAAAATTCTGACGAGCGCGCCCAATTACATACACAACCGCCCTCTGTGTGCAACCGATGTGAACCAACGTGATCAATCGTTTTTCTCGTTTTTACGCCGCCCAAATGTAAATCCATGCAAATGCACGCATTCAATCAAACTTTAACTTAAAAACGCGTATTAATCCATTTTCACTTACGATCAACGTAATGGCGTTGGGTCGGCATCCTGTTTCCTCCCCGCGACTGCCTGCAGATTTCACTTCGCATTTTCCGGCCACTTCCCAACCGAATCCAGCCCGGTTTTCACTCACACGCGTTCGCGATCACTCCCACCGCACATTTCACGCACTTTTGCAACGCGATGACCAGAATTACACCGAAGAAACTAAAAAGACGCGGAGGTTTTACACTCAAAGCGGCCCAAAAGTTTAGAACTCCGGGGTCAAATCAGCTTCCCGATGATCACCGATGTTTATAACAAATGGGACGCGATGCAATTCCACCACGAAATTATTGCAGCGAAATTATTCTGCCGCAATAATTTCGTTTTTACGCCGCCCAAATGCAAATCCATGCAAATGCACGCATTCAATCAAACTTTAAGTTAAAAACGCGTATTAATCCATTTTCACTTACGATCTACGTAATGGCGTTGGGCCGGCGTCCTGTTTCCTCCCCGCGACTGCCTGCAGATTTCACTTCGCATTTTCCGACCACTTCTCAACCGAATCTCGCCCGGTTTTCACTCACACGCGTTCGCGATCACTTCGTTCGCACATTTCGCGCACTTTTGCAACGCGATGACCAGAATTACGCCGAAGAAACGAAGAAGACGCGGAGGTTTTACACTCAAAGCGTCCCAAAAGTTTAGAACTCCGAGGTCAAATCAGTTTCCCGATGATCACCGATGTTTATAACAAATGGGACGCGATGCAATTCCACCACGAAATTATTCTGCCGCAAAAATTACGTATTCCGCTAGATTTTTTTAAATCTGTTGTTAACTTTACGAAAGTGATGCGGTGGCGTTTAATAAATATTATGTAACTAGGAGATCAAGCGGCAGTTTAAATCTGAGGAGATACTGTAAATCTCCGAAGATTTAAACTTAGCATACGAAGTCTAATTTATTATTAGCCGCAATATTACAATTGGTATGATTATTATTATGGGTTTCTCATATTATTATTGATTGAAATGAAACGCTGCTAAACACAAAAAATTAAGCAAGAAGGACATAATTGCAGAAATAAAATGTGTGTGTTTTTTGGTGACAAAAACAACTGGGAGGAGAATAGAGGCCCTGGTTAAGTTTGCGGAAAGCAATACATTTTTTGAGAATATAGTCTAAATAGACTCCTTACGACATCTGTCGGGCTTTACAAAATGTGCCAGTAGTAATTTTTGCATATGTACGCAAATGTTGAATTACTCATTTCAACGGCCACCTTAATGAACATACTTTACAACGGAGCCATGGGCCGTAAGTTAATCGAACCGCCCGGAGAGCAAAGCTTTAAAAATTAAAGATGACAAAAAAATAATTTTTTAAACCTTTATAAAATGTTCAATTCACAAAAAATCCATTATCTTTAAATAGGAGAAAGTAATACGATTATTAAATATTTGTAGTTTGAGAATGAAAATCTAAAGCTGTCGAAACTGCGACTACAAAAAAAAAAAAAAAAAATTATACTTTACGTTGTTTTTTGTCAACTTTGTTTACCTCTATAAAAATAATATTTGCATTATTTTATTGTTGTTATAAACAACTGCAATTGTTTTACTTTCATCTTTTTCATGGCTAACTATTTTTTGATTTATAATAAAACTTAAAAATTACTGTAACTCGCTTATTTTTAGAAATAACTATGTCATATGTCATATCCGATTAAAGAGAAAAAAATAGTCTTTCGAATGCGGTCATAGCCTACTATGGTTTCCATTCAAAAAAATGTAAGTTTGCGTCATATCTCGGAAAATAATGGTGATAAAAATTTTCTGAATTTATTTTATTAAGCCGCGTACAATTATCTAAAACTTTGTCCTTTGCAGTTTTTTTCTATCTGTCATAATAACCGAGATATATTTATTTGAAAAAATTGACACTTTACATTTTTCAAAATATCTAGTCACCCTACACTTTTTTGAAAACTTTGAAAGTGTTATTTTATTGTGCTCGTAAAACTGCACCTCTTTTCCCATTTAACCGTTTCTCTATCTCTTATAGTTTCCGAGATCCCCATAGAGAACATCCAAAAAACTAAACCTTTATAAAATGTTCAATTCACAAAAAATCCATTATCTTTAAATAGGAGAAAGTAATACGATTATTAAATATTTGTAGTTTGAGAATGAAAATCTAAAGCTGTCGAAACTGCGGCTACAAAAAAAAAAAAAATATATACTTTACGTTGTTTTTTGTCAACTTTGTTTACCTCTATAAAAATAATATTTGCATTATTTTATTGTTGTTATAAACAACTGCAATTGTTTTACTTTCATCTTTTTCATGGCTAACTATTTTTTGATTTATAATAAAACTTAAAAATTACTGTAACTCGCTTATTTTTAGAAATAACTATGTCATATGTCATATCCGATTAAAGAGAAAAAAATAGTCTTTCGAATGCGGTCATAGCCTACTATGGTTTCCATTCAAAAAAATGTAAGTTTGCGTCATATCTCGGAAAATAATGGTGATAAAAAATTTCTGAATTTATTTTATTAAGCCGCGTACAATTATCTAAAACTTTGTCCTTTGCAGTTTTTTTCTATCTGTCATAATAACCGAGATATATTTATTTGAAAAAATTGACACTTTACATTTTTCAAAATATCTAGTCACCCTACACTTTTTTGAAAACTTTGAAAGTGTTATTTTATTGTGCTCGTAAAACTGCACCTCTTTTCCCATTTAACCGTTTCTCTATCTCTTATAGTTTGCGAGATCCCCATAGAGAACATCCAAAAAACTCACCCTGTATATAATTGCACATTAATGTTTTTAAGTTTAAAGTACATCGGAATATTATTTTGAGCAATTTTTAAGGCTAATTTGGGGCGACGACTGCTGAAATTGGCATTCCACACTACAGGGTGGTGAACTATTTAAACGTATTTTTGTTTATCAAATCATTATAATTATCATTTATGTAAGCCGCCTAACAAGAACTGTTCTTATTGATAATGACCATAATGCGACAGGCGCTTGGGGTGATGTAAGAGGAATTCGGGCAAAAATGATGACCAATTGAAATCTTCAAGGTCACCCAGACTATGCATTTATCATAATCTAAATGGACGCAACTCCAATGAAATAAGATTATGTCATAATTATCATCATTATCATGAGTTGATAATGTTTTATGTAAAATTGTATTTGTATTACTTGAACATATCTTAATGCTGAAATGCTAAACGTGGTTTAGCATTTCGGCATTCTTATCGACTGAAATACGATATTTTCACATGATACAAATACAATTCTACATAAAACTTAATCAATTGATGATAAAAGTGTGACGTAATTTGCAACGGCTAATCTTAATTCGTTGGAGTCGGACACTTCTGTATTTCATATGATTAACCCATTAATGTCCGGATTATTTACTGATTTTTTTTCCGATTGAAACAATATTGAATGATATTGCCTTAGTTACGATATGTCATAACGCACTTATATTTCCCTAGGGAAATATGAAGCGCTCATATTTCCCTAATAACAAAATCGTAGCAACATACCAAATCTTCAAAATACGACGCCGACACCGTTCACCAAATTTTTGTTCGCTCTAGTCTTTAAAATCTTCGTACACTTTGGTGTAAGCAGCTTTGGATTTTACGGGAACCAAACATTCATGGTCTTTCGTCGCTTGCGTTAACACATAGTTTGACATTTCACCAATTTATGAAACAACGCAAATACCAAAACAAGTCAACCATGATATTTACAAACAGGGCCCTTAGCAACGTTACCAATCCGATAAATTCAAAAATTTACAATCCAATATTTACAGAACAATATTCTTCAATCAGAAAAAAACTATTGATTACAACACGGGAAATATAAATACATTTCCCTTGGTTGTCTATACATGTAACTAGCCAACCTCGGGAAATATACTATTCATATTTCCCCAGTTGTAATAATAGCTATATTGATTCAATTCGAAATTTCAAAAACAAGTAATACGTAACGTTACGGTGAATTTTTTTTTTCAGCTTACCGCACCGAAGAGGGCAAGCCTTGGGTGTTACCCGTGGTAAGGCTGGCCGAGAAAAGGATAGCCGAGGATGAAACACTCAAGAAGGAATACTTGCCGGTTCTGGGGATGGACAAGTTCACCATCCACGCCACCAAGTTGCTGCTCGGGGACGATTCCGAGGCACTTATTCAAGGAAGGGTACGTTTACGACTAATACGCAACGGTTATTACCATCTTGACAAAGATGATGCTTGTGCTGCACTCTATGATAATAATAATGACTTTATTGATGTCAGAACTTTTAGAAGTTTAACCCTTTGCGAGTGGATTACCAAAACTCCCTTCCTTTCTATTACTTATAGACCTATTCATCAGTAAGGGCGGTTTACGAACTAAGTTCGGAACATTCAAATAATATTGGTATCCTTTTCTACTACCTGATAACCGAGCGGATATTCCCAAGACGTACGATTTCGTCGTCGGCCGCATCTAGAAAACACACGCGGCCTGCGTAGCTCGGTCTCAGACCGAGCGGTAGAAGGAGAAAGGAATAGTTTACGGCGTCTCTTACTTACCGGTTATTTCATAGGCGCGAGCGATTTAGCCTATGGTGGAAAATTGCAACGGGCACTACTTGATTCGGACGGATAAGACACCCCCCGCCATCTCTGCTGAATAGCTCTATGGAATCTTTGATTTCTATTACTAATTACTATTACTTAATTCACTATTGTTCATGATTATGTCTGAAACACACACTAATAACAAATGGTTGACATTACTTATGCAATAAATAACATTTGTCGATTCGAATTTTTTTGAAGGCACACTACATTTATTACCAAAAAAATCATGTGAGCAAGATTTATTATTATCTTTTTCTGGCGTAAATATTAACTTAAAACCAACATAACGGGCATAATTGGATTCAGAAAAACAATGTCTAATATTATAAAATTAGAAAAGTGTATGCAGCCATTTAAAAATTAAAAGTTGACTGTCATTTGGCAATGAAGTTGATTTTGAAAAAATATATAATTACCGTCATTTTATAGTATTTAAACAGCCATTGACTTTCTTTTTTAGTTCATTCAAATCGGTCAATAAGTAACAGAGTTATGGCCTTTTTTTTAATCGAACACACAGTATTTTTGCCATTTTCCAATGCAGCTACAGACATTGTAAATCAGTGACGGTTCGCGGGGTTTTTTCTAGTACGGCCGAGGAACTAGAGGTGGTAATAGAGATAGGTGCGCCACGTAGCCAGCCGTCTCTGCAACTGACCCTACCTATCTGTATTACCACCTCTTGTTCCTCGGCCGTACCAGAAGAAACCCCGTGAACCGTCGCTGTTGTAAATATTGACTAAGAAATAAAGTACATTTAACAAATGTAGAAGCTGTTATAAGACTAAGGTATCATTTAACCAATTAATTTTTGGGCGCTTGTGCTGCACTCTACGATACATTTAAAAATCAGGAACTTTCAATTTGTTTAATTAATTCTGTGACTTTGAGATAAAGAAGACTCGATTGCAAAATTGCAGGGTGATTTTTGTTTGATTTTAAATTTCAGGCGTTCGGCGTTCAGGGGCTGTCGGGCACGGGGGCGCTGAGGATCGGCGCGGAATTTCTGAATCGAGTGATGGGACACACGGCGGTGTACTATTCGGATCCGTCTTGGGGTGAGCACAAGATTAAAAATTTAAAAAATCACAGTTATAAAATTTGAATATAAAAAATATCATGTGGTAAAAGAGTAGAAAATAGTTGGCAGCACATTTTCTAAAAATCCCTATAATCATTAAACTAATATTATATTGGCTGCCTTGAATTCCCCGATGCAGTGCACGTGCATATTGACATCTTGTGGTTTTTTAAGGTTACTTTTATGAACGTAAAACATAATCAGTTATTTAAAGTACACATGAAATAAACCGTGATTATACAACGCAGCACAAAGTAACTCTACTTCACGATTCTGCAAAACTTGTAAATAACTTTTCACTAATTTTTGAAATAAGTGACGAAATTATCGTCACTTTTTTTTTTCGAAAGAGAAGAAAAATCGAAAATTGCAATTTACTTGAAACTTTTCAAAATTACTCAAAATACATTCCACTTCACGATTCTGCAAAACTTGAAAATAACCTTTCACTAGTTTTTGAAATAATCATTGGAGAACCGAAAGTATCCAAATTTTTTGAATTCCTACAGCAAACAATTTTGTGACAAGTGTGACACATCATTAGTTTTGGGAAGTCAAAAGCTGTGTTATGAATCCTTTCAACATTTTCATGACTCATTTTTCAAACTACAATGTTTTTTTCCATTTTCAGAAAACCACAGACTACTCTTCAAGAATGCCGGTTTCACCGACATCAAGCAGTACAGGTACTGGTGCGAGGAGAAGCGCGGCCTGAACTTCGGGGGCATGATCGAAGACCTGATGGCCGCCCCGGAGAACTCGATCATCGTCCTGCACGCCTGCGCGCACAATCCGACGGGATGCGACCCCACGCAGGACCAGTGGAAGTGCATTGCCGACATCATGGCGGCGAGGAACCACTTCGTGTTCTTCGATTCCGCCTACCAGGGCTTCGCCTCCGGAGATTTGGACAAGGACGCCTGGGCGGTTCGGTATTTCGTGTCCCGGGGCTTCGAACTGTTCTGCGCCCAGTCGTTCGCCAAGAATTTGGGTTTATACAGTGAGTACCGTTATCGGATACGTATGTATTTGTAAAAAAATATAGTCTGTTCACGTTTTATTCTCCACCGCAGTCGGGGTGTTTTTTGTGCTTATGTTGGCATGTTGTATTTTTTATAGTAATGATTGTTAAACTATAATTTCAATAAAACATCAAACAATATTAAAAAAATGCATTATCGAGTTCACATAACCAAACAAAATGCAAAGACATAACCAAATTGTCAGTAACTTTTTTACTACCAACAAAAATGTCACCCTAACACTACGCATAACCAAAAAATACCGTAGTCGGGGTGTTTTTTGTTCTTATATTGGCACGTTGTATTTTTGATAGTAATGATTGTTAAACTATAATTTCAATAAAACGTCAAACAATATTTAAAAAATGCATTATCGAGTTCACATAACCAAACAAAATGCAAAGACATAACCAAATTGTTAGTAACTTTTTTACTACCAACAAAAATGTCACCCTAACACTACGCATAACCAAAAAATACCGTAGTCGGGGTGTTTTTTGTTCTTATATTGGCACGTTGTATTTTTGATAGTAATGATTGTAAACTAGAATTTCAATAAAACGTCAAACAATATTTAAAAAATGCATTATCGAGTTCACATAACCAAACAAAATGCAAAGACATAACCAAATTGTTAGTAACTTTTTTACTACCAACAAAAATGTCACCCTAACACTACGCATAACCAGAAAATATCGTAGTCGGGGTGTTTTTTGTTCTTATATTGGCACGTTGTATTTTTGATAGTTATGATTGTTAAACTATAATTTCAATAAAACGTCAAACAATATTTAAAAAATGCATTATCGAGTTCACATAACCAAACAAAATGCAAAGACATAACCAAATTGTTAGTAAATTTTTTATTACCAGTCACCCTAACACTACGCATAACCAAAAAATACCGTAGTCGGGGTGTTTTTTGTTCTTATATTGGCACGTTGTATTTTTGATAGTAATGATTGTTAAACTAGAATTTCAATAAAACGTCAAACAATATTTAAAAAATGCATTATCGAGTTCACATAACCAAACAAAATGCAAAGACATAACCAAATTGTTAGTAACTTTTTTACTACCAACAAAAATGTCACCCTAACACTACGCATAACCAAAAAATACCGTAGTCGGGGTGTTTTTTGTTCTTATATTGGCACGTTGTATTTTTGATAGTAATGATTGTTAAATTATAATTTTAATAAAACGTCAGACACTATTTTTTAAAAATGCAACATTGCACTACACATAACCAAACAAAATGCAAAGACATAACCAAATTGTTAGTAATTTTTTTACTACCAACAAAAGTGTCACCCTTAGAAAACCTACTGTGGCGAGTAAAATGTCAACGAAATACTTCGTTTTTATTTATTGGCCAATCAGATCTGGGATTTATTGTTCTCAGGTTCTTTGATTATTTGGGTGTCCCTATTGTTTGTCATGTAATGACATCGATATATGAATGCCATTGATTATTTGACAGAAAATTGGTAATAAAATGCCGAAAGTAATATCCAATACTTATACAGGGTGTCCCAGAAGTCGACGTCAAGCCGAAATCTTTTAACAGACTAAGTCATGAGAGTTATCAGAAAAATATAAAAAAAAATCCAAATAATGTATTTAAAAAATTATGGCCATTTAAAAAAAAACGAGAAAATCTACAGCCTGTGACGGTCTTTGATTTATTACAAGCATAACAAATGTTTAACATCAATTAAAATTACAAAAGATGTTCAAACTGCCTTCCTTCAGCCTCAATACAGGCTCGACATCGACATTGTCGGCTAGAGTTTAAAGACGAAGTGTTCGAGATTACATAACAAAAAAAATTTTTTTTTTAAAGATGATATTTGTAGTAACAGGAGTGAAAAGACCGTCACAGGCTGTAGAATTTCTCGTTTTTTTTTTAAATGGCCATAATTTTTAAATACATTATTTGGATTTTTTTAAATATTTTTCTGATAACTCTCTTGACTTTGTCTGTTAAAAGATTTCGGCTTGACATCGACTTCTGGGACACCCTGTATAATCTTTATGACAGAGTAATTAAGCACATGGCAACCATGTGGAAAACATAACCTCAAATTTATTTTGAAGGCAAAAGTCAGACTTACAACCAGGGTATCCAACATTATGAAAAAATGGTGATGTGGCCATCATGTTACTTTCTCCGACTTGATGGTATCATAGCCATTTACGTTTTCATAGTTTATTTTAAATTTAAATCATATTTTGTAGACTCGGATGAAACTGACGTTTAAAACGTCAAAATTATGAACAAATTACACTTCAAATTCTAATAGTCAGTTTACTCAAAAACTAAAGGGATTTCGAAAAAAACTTATCCTTTATAAGTTGTTCATTTTAGCATTCTCTACAGTTATTAATAACACAAATTTGCTGTAACTATTATCGTTTCAAAATTATAAACCAAAAATTCAAAAAATAATAACAATTTTTTTTCTCGAATAACAATATTTTTATGAAAAATGTTTTCAAACAAAATAATCTCATTTCTTTATTATCTTCAATATTTGTTTAAATGTTTTTGTGATATTTTTCATATTTATGAAAATATTGGCAAAAAACAAAAAACAGTTAAGGTAAACACCCACTTCCGGTGTACGAAATTTTACCAAAAGCTTTTCAGTTCTTCGGATTATGAAATAAGACGTATGTTCAAAGTTTCATATCAATTGCTCTATTAGTTTTTGAGATACAGCGCACACAGACAGACACACACACACACACACACACACACAGGCAGACACACACACACACAGACACAAAAATTTTTTTTCCAGAAATTGTTGAAATGGCATCTAGGGACCCCAAAACGGATATTTCCGTAAAAAAAATTTTTGGAAAAAAAATCACGATCACAATACTTTCTCGTACTTCGTAACGGAGAAAGTAAAAATCACCAGATCTGGTTGGTCGATTAAAAAAAAAACCTAGTATATGTATCAAGTTTGAATTTTGAACATTTTTGTGACGTGTTTGTTATCAACTCTTCTTTATTCAAATTGAATAGACGAAATACGGTACCCGTTCGAAATTAATTTTGTCAGTTTTATAACTGCACACAGGATTTACTTTACTTAATACATCCGCGACAAGTTCATTTCCCAAAAAAGTTAATTTTTTCAATTTTACCAAGGGGGTTGCATTTAAACACTTTGCCGGTGTAATTCGACCTCCTTAGTAATTCAACATGTTTCACAAAGTAACGGCTTCAACAATCGATCATATTTTCAATTTGAATTCTTTTGTTTAGATGAAAGAATTGGAAACCTAACCATCGTGACGAACCATGCGTCGAGAATTCCAATGGTGAAATCCCAGATGACTTTGATCATAAGGGGAATGTATTCCAATCCACCCAGCCACGGCGCGATGATTGCGGAAATGATTTTCAACGACAGCAGTTTGTTCGCCGAGTGGTTAGTGCCTTTTAATATTTATTTAACACCTCACATTGTTGATTAACCTTCCAGGCGGGGACACCGTAGCGGGCGCTGGGTCTCAGAGACCCAAACAAAAAAACAATCTACATAAAATTTCAGTTAACTTAATTTTTTAATTGCAAATAACTAAAATATCATACAAACTCTTCGCTTTCCAAACGTGAACAACTAAAGAGGAAATTATTAAGGTGCTCGGCTAGACAACTCGAAAAAACAGTTTGTTGAAAATTGACGAACGATTATGCGCGCACCGGGTCTCACAGACTTGGCGCCCGGCCCGGAAGGTTAACCGACATTTACCCAAGATTTAAATTAACACACTCACCGCCACCGATGCGCTAGTGCGCCCGACTTATTCTTCCGTATATGCAATCCCAATTGCAGTGGCAGTGAACGTGTTAAAGGAAAGTAAACGATACGTTTCCCTAAATCAAGTAACTAAGATTTAAAAACACAGAGACATTATTTTTCACTGGACGTACTTATTGCATTGATGTATGGCGCTGACGATATAATTTTAAGGTTATTATTCGCTTCCTGTCAAGTGTCAGTGAATAATCACTCTTATTGAAATGAAAAAATGATAGATGGCGCTGACGATATTTTCGATATAATTTTAAGAGAAACTTTAAAATAGTCGTCCTACAACTGTAGGCATATCAGGCTTGAATAAAATATTCCTGAGCGAATTTGTTTTTTGAGTTAACACGTTCGCTGCCACTACAATTGGGATTGCACATACGCAAGTATAAAGTTGGACGCACTAGAGCGTCGGTGGCAGCGAACGTGTTAGCTTGGGCCAGGAATTTGTATTTTTCATTACCTTCAGGAAGAAGAACATTCTGACCATGTCGAAGAGGATCAGAGACAAGCGCTCTCAATTGAAGGCAGCTTTGGACAAACTGGGAACTCCGGGAAATTGGGACCACATCACCACTCAAATCGGGATGTTCTCCTACACCGGATTGACAGGTAATTTTTGTTTTCATGGTACGGGAACGGCAGTCTGTGGAAATATCGGTTTCCTTCAGGCGCATGCATTAATCAAGTAAATGGAAGAGTTATACAGGGTGCGGCATTTATCCAGGACACCTGCAATTTTGTGGACACGAAGATTCAGACAATAGTTATTTATTATACGAATGTGGAATGTACGTAATTGGACCCGCAAGAAAAAGTTTAAAATTATTTTCGGACTTAATCCGTGGTGAAACATTTCTGTATTATACCGGGTGACCTAGGGATCTGTAAAAGCCCCATAACTTATTTGCTATTTGAGATATCGACTTCTAGTTTTCTTGAACTGGTACCCACACTTATTCTACATATTTTAAAAATATGTATGTTTTTGTACAGGGTGCCCATAACTAACGAACCGTCCATAATAGACCCATTCTATCTTATACTATTTTTATCAGCTTCTCAAGAGGGTTGAAAATAAAGTATAAAATATAGGGTGTTCCATTTAAAAAAACATAACTTTGTTCTGTTATGTATATTGGGACACCCTGTACAAAAACATACATATTTTAAAAATATGTAGAATAAGTGTGGGTACCAGTTCAAGAAAACTAGAAGTCGATATCTCAAATAGCAAATAAGTTATGGGGCTTTTACAGATCCCTGGGTCACCCGGTATATTGATTAAAACACTCGATTTTCAACCAAAGTGAAATCTGCCTGCACTGTCAATCTTTTTGGTGGCAATTGTTTACGTTATGTAATTCTTTTTTTTTTATTTCTTAGAGCAACAATCTCAGTACATGATTGATAAACATCATGTCTACATGTTGCGTTGCGGAAGGATTTCCATGTGCGGTTTGACCAGCTCGAACGTGGATTACGTGGCCAGAGCCATCCATGATACCATCAACAAGATTTCCAACAAGTTGTGAGCATTTTTAAGGAAGAAAAGGTTGCGGCATTTATTTTCAAGTATTCTTCTCGATCTTCAATATCACCGTACTATTGTACCGAACTTGTGCCTAATTAAATAAACTATATAAAGGTTAAACCTGTTGTTTTTTTTTTGCTGCTACTACTGTTCCCGATGTTGAATCAATGAATGATGAATGATGAAATTTTCTCTTATCCCCGTAAGATTAGCAAACTCCTGAAAAAAAATTCCCTAGATAATTAAACATTGTTAATAATAATAAGTCTTTATTATTAAACGTTTTGGGATTTTAACCTTAAAGTCTGGTAGTTCCGGGCGAGTGTAGTGCTTGGAGTCTTCCGCAAATCCACACGTCAAGCTGCCTTAGGATTACCTAATCGAAAAATACATAGGTGAGAAATTAGTATACGAAATAGATTACGAAACAATGTTTTTATTATCTCTTTTCAACAAAACATAATAGCTGTAATAGTAATTACAGATTTAAATATATCCACGGCGCACGATATACAAATATAGATAAATCTGCGAGTGTATCTATGGCTTGGAAAAAGTTACTATCCCAGACATAAATAATCATTTAGTACAAACTAAAAAAAAAAAATGGGGAACAAGGTAATAGCTCTATATTATTATATATACACATCTAAAAAAATACATTGCAAGAAAAAATATTATCTTAATAATATTTATATTTATATATATATATATACTTTATCATCTAGATATACATATATACAGGGCACCCCCGTTAAAGCGGGGGCGTTGGCAAATAACAACCTAAACGCATCTGTCTTATAAACCGTAAAACATCTGACCAGTAAAAACAATCGCAATGGAAATAAAAACTAATTAAATAAACTCGGAGGCGGATTTACAAGACAAATGTATGTCGAAAATATAACTTGCAATACTTATAGCAGTCTGTCAAGGTCAGTTAATATCTATGTGTGTATAACCACGCACTGACTCTCATTTGTTTTCTTTATATAACAACGGTTTTAAGATGGGAAAAATTGGGGGGAGGGGGAGTCTTAACGTCCTAAAAAGTGCTATAAGATACCTAATCCGGTAAAGTTCCAACATGATTCGTCAAACGGAAAAAAAAATAATTTAAATAATAAATAATACACAAGGAAGACATAAAAATTTAAATTACTTTTTCAAAGAGTCTCACACAAAAACGTTTTAGAATATTTCGCTATGGTCTAATCTCGAATAGCTGAACAGCGCCAACTTGGGGAAATCATGAAACGCGAAAGGAAACGGGCGCTCGGTCGGTTGGTAACATTTAAGTATTTATAGGTTATAGTGTAGTACGCAACAAGCTCAGGAAATACTTTTTTTTTTTCTCTTTAAAGATATTGTCATGTAATCAGTAAGGACAATGCACTCTCCATTTAATAACATTAATTACGCGTGTGTTTGTTATGTTCTATTCTTTTTTTTATAAAGTGTTTCATGTGTACGTGTGTGTGTGTGTGTGTTTTATGTGAGTGTCGTGTGTTTTGACGAAAAACAAAAATTTTCGCTTACTCCATGCGGTTTGTTGATGTAGACTTCTATGATGCATCCCTGAAATTGGAAAAGAAAAATGAGAATTTATTTTTTTGTCAGCAAAATTCGGTCTGCAAACTATCCATGGACCAAATGAGATTCACAAGTCTGTACTGGAATTTTTTTTTGAGAAACGCCGAATGTGAAGAGTATTAAAATCTTTGATACAGATTATGTTTTTCCTGTCACTTTCCACAAGAAAATAATGACGCCACAAATTTTTTTTGAGAAACGCCGAATGTGAAGAGTATTCAAATCTTTGATACAGATTATGTTTTTCCTGTCCGTTTCCACAAGAAAACAATGACACCACAACACCGATGTGTTAATTAAAAATGCATTAGTCGTGTTAATTTTTTAGTAGTAGCTGATCGTGAAGATGATATGAACACAAATAAAGGTTTGAATTCTAAAGGCAAAATTTAAGTTGGTGCATAAACTCAGTTCCATTTTTATTGCTAACTAAGTTGGCTCTGTTAGGGTGACAGTTTTGTTGGCCAATGTGAAAAGTCACTAGACTTATATTTAACCCGCCATTGGTGACGCAAAGTTAATGGTGACGCCGGTCTCACGCACCGGGGTTTTCAACTGAAGATTTTTCGAAGTACATGTTTTTTTTTTTAAATCATGCTCTTTGACAATAAAACAAAGATTGTTAATCAATTTAAGCTCTGCAATGCGGCAGCTACTCGAAATTGCAACAAAAAACAATAACGGAGAATAAAGTTATTCGTAACACCCGGTCTAACAGACCAGTAGGTCACCATTGGCGGGATCAAAAAAAAGAGGTTATATCTTATGACAGTGTGCAATGTTGCCATCAAAGTGAGAGATAATTTTATTATCTGTGAAAATAAATGTATGGTGTTATTCTGAACAACTATTATTAACAGCGATGTTATTAACATTGCAATGTAATGTGAAATTGAACAGCGCTGTTAAAAACTGTATTCTGCACAATCCGATGTACACAAATTGGCAACAGTGCAACGTCTGCGGCGTAACCAACTTCATGTATATTATAATAGATTATTAATAATACGTTTTTGAGGATATTTTTAGTAATAAAATGAGTGTTTCATTAAGCATATTTATGAATATTGGAATATTACTATCCATTTGTGTTTCTTGTTGACGAAAATCACAAACCACGAAATAACCTCAAAATATGTATATCACCATTAACAATCTCGTAACGTCGACCGTTTTGACAAGTGTTGTTTAACATCGAAAATGTTAATATACATCGATGTTAGTTGACAAACATTGTGCACAGAATCGTATATTCATAACATCTGTCGATGTTAGTAAATAACATCGCTGTTAACGCTAACATTTTTGTTCAGAATAACACCCGTAATTTGATGACATACAGAACTTTTTTTTTTTTTATTGAAGTTTTTGTATTGTCATCAATGATTTTTGACATTTTTTAAATAATCAAAAAAACCAGCACACTTGAATGATTGAAGCAATAATTTAATTAATTTCATATATGAATTAGGCAACGTTGTCAGAAATCTGACATTTAATAATTTTCTCACTGTCGGATCATGTCTAAAACTTCATGACATGAAACCACAGCCTTCTTGTTTAAATATAACAATGGAACAGAGTATATTTACAATTCGCTTTTTATTACGTCACATGTTGACATGATTTTAGAATCGGGCAACGGCAGAGATGTTCAGATTGTTTTAAGATATTTACATCCATTATCTTACCTTGTTACTTTATCCATAACACTTTTAAGTCTCTGTTCGGTGACAGATGGCACGAGTTTTTGTACCATTTCGCAGATGAAGGCCTCGCTGATGCCGGGGCTCGCCCTCTCTGCCAGCTCAAACGCGTTCTTCAGCTCTTCGATGGCATCTATTGATTTGTGTGAAGTCTCCGGACTTCTACCATTGTATTGACGCTTCCTCTGCAGCTGAAATTCGAAATTTTCATGTGTGCGGCGTTTGGCAAGCGTAAAAATCACTCAAAATCAACGCGTGGCGCGCTGATACGGCGGCCGGAAGGTGTGATGCATCCTAACCTCACCTAAACCAACCTTACCCAACCCTACCTAACCTAACCCAATGATTTTAAAGTACCTCCGACGACTCGTTTCGGGCGAACCAGCAACTCATCTCGAGTTGGTTGAACCTACGCAAGGGTTTTCACAAGTGAACCTTGGATTAATCATCAATATCTTAACTTACGGCCGTACTAATATTCGCGGATTGATCCGGGATTGAGGATTCGATCTCGGATCAGGTTAGAACGCATCCAAAGTCGATATAATCCTGGATTAATCTTAAAATAATCCTCCTTCAAATAATCTTCCCTCAGCCGCGATTAAGCACAGATTATTTGTAATCTGTCAATTTTTTCATGTCACCAGAACAGCTGGTTTGATATAATAATCTATATTATAAACTTTATAATATTTATTTGATACTAACATACAATGGATGAAGCCACATTTTGGGATGAACATCCAGAGTTGCTAAGAGAATCTTTTCCATCTCCGTGTAATGTTTATTTCTGTCCATTTTAACTATTAGGTTAGGTAACTACTCATTATGAATATAGCACCAACACACATTTAGTAATATTGTAATGTCACTAAAAATATTACCAAATCCTGGTTTCATTCTCGAATTCGCCGATCTTACCCGAATCCGTGACTATTGGATACGATTATAAATATCGAATAATCCAGGATCCTACAATCCGCGATTAATCCGAGGATTGAACATTGTCTATTGGTACGGCCGTTAGAGTTTTGTTTTGTAAATTAATCTGTTTGCAAGAAGTCTGGGTTATGTTTTACTGGTTGGTTTGTAGGATAGGGCCCACCCACCACTGTTTTACTGGTTGGTTTGTAGGATAGGGCCCACCCACCACCCTCGGTATCCAATTAACCATAACCTACAAACTGAGTTGTATTTGGTACAATTTTTAAATCATTACAGTTTTCTTTAATAAATGAATTCATTTACAAAATAATAGCTTTTCTTAATTTTTTAAATAGACTTAATGATTTCTTTCCACTCCTTCCTATTCGCTGCCATCACTCTTGCACTGTTTTGTTCTGTGTCGTTCTCGAGTTAAATAACGTTAGGATTCCTCAGATAAAGTAAGGTTAAGTTAGATTAGATTAGTTTTGTTTAGGTAATATTAGGTTGTGTTAGGTTTGCACAGATTAAGTTAGGTTAGGTCAGAAAAGATAATACTGAGTTTGATTAGATTAAGTTATGAATCATTTTTATCATTATGGGAAAAGAATAGAGTGTAGAAATTAAAATATTTAAAAATTTCAAACGCCGAGATAATATTGGACAAAGTGGTAACATTCAAACGATAAAGCAAAACTTGTGTAAAGTTTTATTTTATCTTATACCAGCTTGTACCCGGAATGCGTTTCAATGCCACTCAAAGAAAGTATTTGTGTTTTAATTTTGTTTATTGAAGAGCTTTTGACAGACGAACTGCCGCTAAAAATACTATATGAAATTCACTCATTTATTGAAACGACTCGCGCGCCACCTGTTGTAAAATGGTCATACCAATTCAGAAACCTTCGCGGACTTGCCCACAACAACTCACCAATTTTTCGCATATGTACATCTCTGTATATAAAAATGAATGTATCTTTGTTTGCCCCATGTTTTATAGTTCAATATTGTTTTTGATATTTATTTTATTCATATTCGCAATGAATGTATCTTTAAAGGTAGAAACGCCAAAGTGGCGGAATCTATTGCCTGAATGCTGTCCAATAGTAATCTCCGTTTCCCCATCAGCAACTAACTACACTGATGAGACCTGAAAGGTCGAAACTTGTCTGTAATGGGGGAACAATATGTAATGTTCGAATGTATCTTTGTTTGTCCCTTATACGTTCCTAATACCATTTATCTGATTTCGTTTTTCTATTGCACAGAAAATTGACGTACTTTTATAAACACGTTAATATCTTGGAAATGAAAGAAGATAGGCATAGAGAATGCTGGTATAGATCAATGCAGAATTGAATTCTACGTCGGAATATGTAAAAATATACAGGGTGTTCCATTTAAAAAAATCGAGATTTAATGCTTTAAAGTTGGTTTGAAATTTTAAACACTTCATTTTATTTTTCCAAAAATAAATCACCACTGGGTACCTTCTGGTATTGGCTTTTTATGGCCAACATTACATCCCTTCAATTTTGTATTGTTCGGAGATATGTATTTTTAAAGTAAATTGTGAAAAAGCACAAAAATTTTTAAAATGTCAAATATTTCGAAAACGCTTAAATTTTGAGGTTATGTTACTTAATGATTTTCTTCACAGAATTTTATGTATAATCCAAATTTGCAATAAAAAATATAGCATTCCATTTAAAATAAGGAAGTTGGGTGTCGAATAACCTTGAAAATATTTTCATTGAAAAGGGCACCCCCAATTACGTAAACGCTGAAAATCTCATTACAATACATATACTTTTAATGCGCCATCTCGGTGGGACACCCTGTATAACTGTTAAAAACGATAACAAACTATAAAACGGGTTATTGTTGTGCGTGTAATACGTTTGGCGTTTTTCACTTACCTCGGATATAAGTGGATATATGACACCGGACAGACAGGGAGCCCGAAACGACGTCGGCGGGTCGGCGCCCTTGGTGCTGGGCTGCGAGTGCTCCCGCGATATCGACTTCCGGTTCGACTTCTTGTCGACGGCGGCCGGCTGCTGCTCCGGCTCCACCGCTCCCCGGTGGTCCAGCGGGCTGAAATCTTTGCTCGCCTTCTTCTCCCTCTCGCCCCGCTCGCCCTTCGAAGAAATGTCCCTGTTGATCTCGCGCAGCTCCCTCTCCCTCTCCCTATCCCTGTCCCTGTCCCTGTCTGAGCCCAGCGGGTGGTCCATGTCTTTCCTGTTGTCAGGCGACTGCACCACCGACACGGGTCTCGAAGACTGTAAATGAAAAATTCAAGTTGTAGATCTTACATTTTCAAATTTTATTTTTAACCCCTTAACCACGTAGCGCCGACGCTGCTTTGATTGGGTTATAGCATAATCCCAGGTTTATTGAAAAAAACATTGTTGTTACATTTTTATATGAAATATTATTTTACCGTCACACAAATATGAAAAAATATTCCATAGATGGCGCTAACGGTTTTTTTGTTAAATGTTTTTTGTTTTCTATTTTTCGCTTGTCACTACATATGGCGGCCTGGATGTGAAGAGATTAATGCAGACTTTTTTAGCGTTACTGTTTAGAGCGCTCGAATTAACTGTACGTTAAGGGGTTAATTCATCTGTAACAAGTTTTCATGAATGTTTGGTAGAGGAATCTATGAAAAAAAAACATCATCCTTCAAAAGAGTACATAGTGCGTCTTGAGCGGTTTTTATAGAAACCGTGATTGTCTCTCTCTTAGCATCCTCTACAAAATCCCCGAACCGCCACCGCGCATTCAGGTAGAATACCCCGATGATAAAAAGTCATTTGTAGCAAGAGCGTTTTTTCTGTTGCGGGAGTGCATTCTCATTTAATAAGTTTGTGTTCAGATACGTAGACTAAAAATCCGATGAAATGTATAATTATAATATACAGTGCGCGCCTAAAGTATGGAATATATTCAGTAAAACCGAAATAATTTTTTTTTTTTTAATCCTTGAACGTCAATTTTCAGTCGTCATTTGTTTTCGAGTAATGACGGTCAGCCATTTTGTTTTTAAATGACAACCCCCTACAGGTCGATTTTCTTTTAGAAATATACACATTTTTGCATGAAAGTCGATTTTCAGTTGTCATTTGTTTTTGAGTAATGACGTCATCCATTTCGTTTTTAAATGGCAACCCCCTATTTTTGTTTTTGATTTTGAGAGATCGTTTCACTGTCGAACCGGCAGTATAAAAATGTTGCCATCTTACATAACAAATTTTTCAAGTAAATGACAATTGAAGGTGAGAACCTGATATTTGGAGTTTTTGAAAATTGACCTTGTTCCAACGCTTGTAGCAATTTTTCCAAACAAAAATTATCTTGAACTTACATATAATACAATATGGTTTCAGCAAGACGGCATATCCCTGCACTAAACGCGTTTTTTTTTTGTTTTGTTTTTTTTTTTGTTTGTTTTTTATTTCGAACATGTAGAAATTCTTCTTGAACATTTTGAATATTATCCAGGCTAATTCTGGGCATTCATCTCTCTCGCGGACTATTCTATCGGTCCTCGCCTGCCAATCCACCTCTTCGTAAAGCAATTGTCAAAAAGACGTGCATTGTCTTGCTGATACCATATTGTATTATATGGAACGTCAAAATCATTTCTGTTTGGAAAAAAGCGCTTGAACAAGGTCATTTTGCAAAAACTCTAAATATCAAGTTCACTTTCAAATTTCATTTACTCGAAAAATTTCTTATGTAAGATGGCAACATTTTTACACTGGCAGTTCGACAATGAAAAGATCTCTCAAAATCAAAAACAAAAATAGGGGGTTGCCATTTAAAAACAAAATGGATGGCGTCATTACTCAAAAACAAATGACAACTGAAAATCGACTTTCATGCAAAAATGTGTATTTCTATAAAAGAAAATCGACCTGTCCGAGGATTTTTTCCAAAAATATTTAATTTTAGCTTTACTGCATATATTCTATACTTTAGGTGCGCACTGTATAAATATTTCTCATTGCCGTTGCCACAAAATCCATAACCTCAAACTAATATTAGACCACTTGTACCCAGTCCAGAGTGGGTAAAGGAGAGTGCACCCCATTCGTTTACTGTACCTATTTCTTAACGCAACCGACTAGATGATCAGAGCGTAATACAACTGTTTCTGAAAGACGGAGGAAGTAACTTTTTAGTCGGAGAGTCATTCCTGAACGCACCCCCGGTTTCTATTACTGATTAAAATAATATGTTTTTGAGGTTAGGTCTTCTATATTTCTTGTTTTGACAGAATTTGAACCACTTCACGCCCATGTAACTTTGATTGGGCTATGCATAATCCTGCAAAAATTACTTTTTTGTTGTTGTTACCTTTTCCTAAGAAATATTATTCGACTGTCACAAGCTTACTCATTTATGCAAAGAAATACGAAAAAATATTCCATAGATGGCGCTAAAGATGTAATTTTTGTTTTCTATGTGGTGACCTGGGCGTGAAGAGGCTAAAAACAATGTAAGTGGCAAACAATGGCAGAACTGTTCTTGTTTGGAAAATTTCGGAGCCAACTTCAATTAAAGTCCCAATTTTAAACTCATGATTTATTCAAGACCTTGCACTTATTATTTATTATTTACTTTCTTACAAAATAAAATTTCTGTATCATATTGTGATTATAACTTACGGGCATGGCTTTGTCCCTGTAATGGTTCAGGTTGGAGTCCTTTGGCGGCGATTTGGCGAGTGCGGGCCCGGAGCCGTTTTGAACTTTCTGCGTCACCTTGTGGTTGGGCGAGGGGACGTCGTCCATGGGCATGGGCTTTAAGGACAGGTTTCCTTTGACTGTCATGATCCACGGGTCGTCCAGGTCGTTCTCCTGTTTCGATTCCTCACTGCGGAACAAAACGAGTGCGTTAAAATTGAGCAGGAGGATTCGTTGATTCATGTACGTACGAGTCTGAATTTTCAGATTCCGTCTCGCTCTCCTCGTTCCTGGTCGACTTCCACTTCTTGTACCTGTCTATGAGGTCGATCAGATACGAGTTCTTCTTCGCCTTCCGTATGAACGGAAATTTGAGCAATTCTTTGGCTGTGGGTCTCTGCGAACAAAGAACGGAAGTGATTTTTTCAAATGGTAAATCAAGTGAGATTTCTGAATGTATATTATTATTGCACTGTAATCGAACCAACACGGCCGCGGTTGATATATTTTCATAAGACGGGAAGCCGCTGAATAATAATGGTTGTGATGTCGGATTTTGGAGACCGTTAGTTTCTATTCAATGCAAGATTGCTTACATTTTGTGGATCCTTGTTCAAGCACGCCTCCACGAAATCCTTGAAGTGTCTGGTGAAGTCTCCGTTCAGTTGGGGCGGATTGTTCTTGGGTATGAGGAAGAGCACCCGCATCGGATGCAATTCCGAGTTGGGAGGTTCGCCCTTGGCCAGCTCGATGGCCGTGATGCCCAAGCTCCATATGTCGGCCTGAAATTGAATGCAAGAATTTGGAAATGAAAAATGGAACTACAAGTATTTCATTCTCTGTAAACCAGGAAGTGGTAGACCAGTCAAACGTACTTAGGATGCTATTAACACAGCCCAAGGAATTTTGGAAGGTGATTTGCGTCGTTTATCACAGCAAATTAATTTATCGGTTGGAACATGGCGCAAGTAACATAACCTCAATATGTGTTACCAACTTAAATTTAAAAAAATAAAAAATCATGGCACACTCGAGGTTTTTTTTTTAAACGAACACACTTTATCTAGATGATTGCAAATTGTATGTACAGGTGGACTTACTTTTGAGTCGTAGGCGGACTGTTTGATGACCTCCGGCGCCATCCAGAAGGGGGTACCGACGAAGGTGTTCCGCTTGCTGGTAGTGTTGGTGAGCTGGCCGGCGACGCCGAAATCGGCCAGCTTCACATCGCCCATCTCGCTCAGCAGCACGTTCGCCGCCTTGATGTCCCTGTGCAGTTTCCGCTCGCTGTGGAGGTAGTCGAGGCCCTTCAGCACCTCGCGCAGTATGACGGCGATGTGCATCTCCTCGAAGTTGCCGGCCTTCATCAGGTCCAGGGCCGACCCGCCGCCCAGGTACTCCATTATGATCCATAATTTCGTTCCCTTGAAAAAAAAAAAAAACAGAAAACCATCAAAAACAAAACTCATCAATGAAGAGCGTCAATGCCAATATTAAACAAACAAATAAAAAATCAATGAAGGTGAGCTAAAAAAATTTAGCGTTACCTGAAAATCTTCAGTGTTTATAACAGACACGGTTCGCGGTTTTTTTTTTGGTACGGCCGATGTAGCATAGATGGCAATACTCTACCTATCTGTATTGCTTCGGTTACCTCAGTCAATACCAGGGGGGTTAATAATAATAAGTTTTATTAACGGGTAACCCCTTTTTACAGTATTTACAATTTGTACATAAACAATACTTAAAATATGGTGCTTAAATTTATAATACAATTATTACACTATGACACAATAATACATAGGTATGTGATTGTAGAGTATTATTGAAAATTAATATATAAATCTATGCCAAAAGCATAAAAACTAAAATAGAATATAATAATTGACAAAAACATGCTTATTTAACTAGGATCTTAACCAAGGAAAAAATCCATCCGACAAAACATAATCTACAAACATCAAAGATTGATCAAGGCAAAAGATTTATCTAGTAACACGGAGTAAACTCTTCTTAAATTGTAAAAATGATGAGCCAAATAAGTCAACTCACTGTTCGTTATTAAATTCATTACCTAGTCGCATTAAACGGTCAATTGTGTTGTTACTTGAAAAATTTGTGCGGTGTAATCTTAGCCGAAATAGGGATGTGCATCTTCTAGATCTATCATTTAAGTACAATCTAAAATCCAACTTCTCCAATATTAAAGGACAGAAAATATCGCCACTAATTATTTTATAAAGTAAGCACATGTCCAGAACCTTTCTTCTGGTTTCAAGTGATTGTACATTTAAGTGATTCATTATCCCCTCATATTCAGCATTTATATGATTAATACTGAATTCCATACATCGCAGAATTTTTTTTGCACATTCTCTATCGAATCAATGTTCGATTGAGTATACGGAGACCATATGCTACTAGCATATTCTAATTGACCTCGCACCAGTGTAAAATATAAAGTAACCATACAAGCCTGACTCAACTTACGTCCAATGTGCCAGACAAACCCCCACATACGACAGGCACTTAAGATTATTAGGTTATTTGAATAGGGAGAATTGAAAACGCGACATCCACGCCATCTCACAGTAATCTGGCCCAACTAACGCAAAGCAACGCTGCCAAATCTATGTACAAATCTTTGTAAGCAAGCAATATGGTCATATTTTTGTTGGTTAAATTTATTTTAGGTATTTACAACATCCAAATATCTAGTAATATTCAAAGTCCAGTAATGATATTTGTTTGTTTAAGTCTATTTGATAAATTTTAAAGCAAAATAGACTTTTGAATAATTTCACAAATGAAATATGACATCATATTGTCGGCCTTTTTAGACGTACATAACCTCATTAACGTCACGAGTTGAATTGTTATTCGGCCAGGTATTTATAATTCAAATTTAAATTAATATTCTTAAACCTAAAAGAGTGTGCAATGGGTTAATCAACTAGTCTTAAGGCACCTTATTGCAGTAACGTTTATACCCGCGATTCAAATATTAAAAATAAAGTTTTCTTTACATTTCCGAAGTGTCCTAATCGCAGAGGTGAATGGGTTAATTCCATTGAATGTATTACTCTAAAAAAATTCAACTTTCAAAAATTCTGCACATTTGTGAGGACCACTTTTTAAGTATTTATTAATTCCTGTAGAAAATATTTGAATTGGAATGCAATTCCGACAATTTTTAATATACCTTCTTGTAGTACTTCTTCGAGTACAATTCCTGCAAAATCTTTTTTAAAACGGCCCCTTCAAGAATATAACTCACTTCATGATTTAACATCTGCCCAAAAAAGAATTTCAAGCGAATCCCCTTCAACATCATTTAGAGCTTTACTTTTTGCGTTTGATTAAGTCTAAGCTCTTTATAAAGCAAGTATCTGCGATTTCCGCTTTTATTTGGATGCGTCGCACTGATGAGAACCCAAAAGTTCGAAACACTTGCAAAAATGAATTGTAATGTCGCAATTTTAAATTTCCCGCTGGCTCGATGTGTTTGGCCAGATGACTCGCAGATGGCGCTGATGGCGTTTCCAAAAGTTAACATTGAACTGTCCCTCTTTATCCTTAATGCTCTGTGGTCAATACGGATAGGTAGGATATTAGTTGCAGAAATCTGTATTACCACCTCGGATGTACCAAAAAAATTAAAAACGCGAACTGTCACTGGTTTTATTGGCCCGCAAACCGTTCTTACAATTTTCTGGGTGTTGTCTCCAACAAGTAACCATCCGTTGCGATACAAATTTACATTTTTTTAATAAAAGATAGCGAGATTACATTTTGATCGCTGTAAATCCGAGGAACAAAGCGGCGGTGACACGGGGTGGAGGGAATATGTGAATATAAATGAATATTTATCAAGGGGTGGCTGTAAACGCGGAGCCCCGGGGAGCATTTAATGTGTGCCACTTGTTTTACCGTGCTTTTTGTAATGTAATAATTTTCATGCAATCAAATTAATGATGTCGTTTACATTACAAAAAGGTTAATCCACTAAATCTACCGATTCAGGTACAAAATGCATAATACAATAATAACATAACCTCAATTTGTGTTACCAACTTAAATTTTTTAAAACAAAAAATCATGGTACACTTGAGTTTTTTTTTTTAATTAACATACCATATTTGATTGACCGTTAGGAATTTAACTACTTCAGACTGGAAAATATGTTCATAAATTTTGAAATATACTCAATTCTAAATCCAAAAATATAGGATCAAATTGGTCCGTTAGAAAGGGATAGAAAGAAAAATGATTACTGTTTTGGATACTTATACATTTTTCGAATTATTGCGTTTGTCGCGCCCTTGGATTAGCGACTGTAGTGCTTTGTGGCGCTTTTTCAAACCATCCAGGAATTTCGGTTGCGTCTCGGATGAAGTTCTTCCCCAAAAAGGAGAGCCGTGATTTACCAACTCCACTGTAAATGTTTCTGCACTCTTTCGCCTCCAATTATGTAAATATTGTTTCTGTTTGTAAATTTGGGGTGAATTGCACTTTACGGTCAAACTCCCGATTTCGGAATTTTTTTGTTTAGGGACTCTATACGTGTTATTATTAAGATACACGGAAACGTGTTTCAAGCCGAAAAATCCAATTTTTCTTTCTTCAGTTGCGCATTACGTCAATGTCCACCATAAATTTAATTGTACGCACGGCACGAGAACACTCATGTTACACCACGAAAGTTATTCGTATCATAGATAATTCAGCACACGAAAGGCGCACTGTTAAAATTATGCACGAGGTGCAAGTTCGCGCAAACAACATATTTTCTTCGCAATGTGATTGAAACGTTGACAGCGGCAAATGCAGACTTAAGGATGCGCCCTGTATTGCCAACCGTGAAAGTTGGTTTGTCGTAATAATAACACGTATAGAGTCCCTAAACAAAAAAAATCCGAAATCGGGAGTTTGACCGTAAAGTGCAATCACTCCTAAATATTAGAAGTAGTTCCAATTGAAAGCGCAAATTAAAAATGAAGAATCCCGACAACTTTTCCGCATCATCCTGAAGTTGTATATCGTCGGTGAAGTTCCCGAAACTCTGCCATAGGTGCGTCGAATGAATACACCCAATTTCCGTCCACTTTAGTCCCATTTCAGAAATAACTTTCAACTAGAAACGTTTTTGCTGGTTGCTGTAAACCATTGCGACCACAGAATAATTGTGACTTTTAGAACGATCTGACGTTTTGTATGCCAATTGTCATGTGTGCCAACTTAAATTTTGTAAATTAAAAAAATCATGGCACACTTGAGGTTTTTTTTTTAATGAACACGACAGTTTTAAAACATACGTATTTTAATGAAGACCATAACAGACAGACAAGGAACCGACGAATTTGTTTGGTCGAATAAAATTTAAATAAATTATTTATACTTCCTTGATCGCGTGTTTTTTTTTCTTTATTGTTATTATTGCATATGGTTTGAAATGCGTTATGAGGAATGAACCGAAAGAAATACATATATCAAGGCCGCTCTCGTCATGGGAGAATGTGAATGTCGCCGCCGCCGCCGACGACGACTTTTACTTTAGTGACTTAGGTCACACGCGGAAATACGATAATACTAATAAGGTTAATAATACCCGAAGATATCGTTCCACCGTGTCGCATTTTTATTCCACGCAACTGTTTCGCAGTCATTATTTATTATACTCCATCAACAACAAACTACGGTACCACCAATTTCGATATCCGACTAATGTGGTGCTCATTATGAGGGATAGTACCAGGGGGTGTTCACTCCATACGATTTTTTGGTGCCATATCTCAGTACTACGATCAAACGTATGGTGGCGCTGTCTTCAGTTTTTTTAACAGCTTGCCTAAAAACCATGCCTGCATTTTATGGTTTGAATATTGGCTTTGTTTTATACTGAATAATTATGTTGTTATGTTGAATAATTATTCAGTACATGTGTTTCGTTCTACTGTTCTGTGCAGTTAGTATACAGTGCAAAGATTAAAACTACGAAGCTGCCGACACTATAATCATGAAAATGAAAATAAAACTTCGAACTTTTACAAAATAATAGTGTTTTAAAATTAGCGCCATTTTATCCCAACCTATAAAATCCACGTTCAAGTAGTAGGTGGCGCTAAATTTGGTACAAACACTTTTCCCCAATTATATTGCTCGAGTTGGCAATCTTAATTAATCGTTTATCTATGGATAGTACCCATTCAGATACCAAAAAAAAAATCTGGCCGACTACCGCCATCTCGTATGTATCGTCAAAAACTGTAATTCCGTATTCGTAAAGAAAAGCAAAAAAATGGTGATGTGGCCATCATGTTACTTTCTCCGACTTGATGGTATTATTTATATTTACGCTTTGAAATCATATTTTAAATATACATCGAGCGTTGCGTAAACTCGGATGAAAGTGACGTTTAAAACGTCAAAATTATGAGAGATGGGAAAATAATACTTCAAATTCAAAAATTCAGTTTACTCAAAAACTAAAGGGATTTCGAAAAAAACTTATTCTTTATAAGTTGTTCATTTTAGTATTCTCTACAATTATTATTAACATAAATTTACTGTAACTATTATCGTTTTATAATTATAAACCAAAAATTAAAAAAAAAAAAAAAAAAAATTCTCGAATAAAAATGATTTTATGAAAAATGTTTTCAAGCAAAAGATGTTCATTTCTTTGTTGTCTTCAAAGTTTGTTTAAATGTTTTTGTGATATTTTTCATATTTAAGAAAATATTTGCAAAAAACAAAAAACAGTTAAGGTAAACGCCCACTTCCGGTGTACGAAATTTTACCAAAAGCTTTTCAGTTCTTCAAATTATCAAATAAGACGGATGTTCAAAGTTTCATATCAACTGCTCTATTAGTTTTTGAGATACAGCGCGCACAGACAGACAGACACACACACAGACACAATTTTTTTTTTTCCAGAAATTGTTGAAATGGCATCTAGGGACCCCAAAACGGATATTTCCGTAAAAAAAAAACTTAAAAAAAAAATCACGATCACAATACTTTCTCGTACTTCGTAACGGAGAAAGTAAAAATGAAGAACATCGAGTGGGCAACTGGTTGGATTGTAGGGTAGGGCCCACCCACCACCCACCGTATCAACTTTATTTTAACCAACAAATCCTGTTGGGTTAAAGGAACTTCTTTGGCAAATAATTGGAAAAGTTGAAGATTTACAAAACACGATTTTGTCGTTTAAATCTAAGGGGAACGAGGGCGGGTGGGTGGGCCCTGTCCCACCCTCCAATTTATGGATGATAAACAAGAGTTTACATGCCGAAATTAATTAACAACACAAAAGTAAGAAAGACATTTAAGATTTTATATTTTTGTACTTTACTTTTTTATTGGTGGAAATATCGGCGCGTGGGCAACAGATTGGATTGTAGGATAGGGCCCACCCACCACCCACCGTGTCAAATTTATTTTAACCAACAAATCTTGTTGGGTAAAAGGAACTTCTTTGGCAAATAATTGGAAAAGTTAAACGTTTAAAAAACGCGATTTTGTCGATTAAATCTCAGGGAAACGAGGGGCGGGTGGGTGGTCCCGGTCCCACCCTCCAATTTACGGATGATAAACAAGAGTTTACATGCTGAAATTAATTAATAACACAAGAGTAAGAAAGACATTTAAGACTTTACATTTTTGTGATTCACTTATTTGCTGATTAAAGTACGAGAAAGTATTGTGATCGTGATTTTTTTTTCAATTTTTTTTTTACGGAAATATCCGTTTTCGGGTCTCTAGATGCCATTTCAACAATTTCTGGAAAAAAAAAATTGTGTCTGTGTGCGCTGTATCTCAAAAACTAATAGAGCAATTGATACGAAACTTTGAACATAAGTCTTATTTGATAATCTGAAGAACTGAAAAGCTTTTGGTAAAATTTCGTACACCGGAAGTGGGCGTTTACCTTAACCGTTTTTTGTTTTTTGACAACCTTTTCTTAAATATGAAAAATATCACAAAAACATTTAAACAAACTTTGAAGACAACAAAGAAATGAACATCTTTTGCTTGAAAACATTTTTCATAAAATCATTTTTATTCGAGAAAAAAATTAATTATTATTTTTTAATTTTTGGTTTATATTTATGAAACAATAATAGTTACAGCAAATTTATGTGAATAATAATTGTAGAGAATGCTAAAATGAACAACTTATAAAGAATAAGTTTTTTTCGAAATCCCTTTAGTTTTTGAGTAAACAAAGTTTTTAAAGTATAATTTTTCATAATTCTGACGTCAGTTTTATCCGAGTTTATAAAACGCTCAATATACATTCAAAATATGATTTAAATACAAAATAAAACATGAAAGCGTAAATATAAATGGCTATGATACCATCAAGTCGGAGAAAGTAACATGATGGCCACATCACCATTTTTTCATCATCATCTTAAACGTATCTTTTGCTCACAAATAATCTGCTCAATTCAAATATTACGACACGATCGATGCCTCCAGTAACGAGGTCCAACATCTGTCGATCATTGAAAATCTAACGTCATCCCGAATCGAGCCTCTCTTTTCCCATTACCCCCAATTGATATAGGTTAATTGTAATAACCCCAATTTGCCACCACCACCATCATTACGACCGCTTTGTTCCCGAACGTTCGACGGCCGAAGAAAGGAACGACACAGATATGAAATATCGGCCCGGCTGCGGTTAATTAGACGCGAACCGACCGATTGACATGTCAAGACAAGCCCGCCCGCTCCTTAGAATGTCACAATGGATAAAGGCTCGACTCTATGTGTGTTGCGTAATCCCCTTGTCCTGAATGTAATGTAATGTAACGGCGCGCACGAGAGTCCGTGTGGGTCGCCGTGGATTTACTACTCTAATAAACATCCGTACAATGTAATCTCAATATTGGAGTTTAGTTTGAGGTTGGTTAACTCTGTTTTTTATCTAGCCGTGCATGGCTGTATCGGTCAAATTCATGTCAAAAAGAAAACTCCGTTTTTTTACATAGCCGTGCATGGTTGTATGGCTCAAGCCCATGTCAAAAAGAGAGCTCCGTTTTTACCTAGATTTTTATCTAGCCGTGCATGGCTGTATCCGTCAAATTCATGTCAAAAAGAAAACCAAGTTTTTTACCTAGCCGTGCATGGTTGTATGGCTCAAGCCCATGTCAAAAAGAGAACTACGTTTTTACCTAGACGAGTATGGCTGTATAGACAAGGTTACTAGTTTCACGACAAGGGACCCAACACGATGACTTCACTTTACACACACAGACCAGGACACGGATTCAGAGGATTCCAAATACAGGCTAGTATACTTTGATCAATGGATCTTCGCTGAACCTAGCTCCGACAATATTTTCATGCGTTTATCCGTAAAGAGGGTAAACGCATAAAAATAAGTTAAATTAGACTCAATCATACTACCGTGGACAAAAAAAATGACACCCCTAATTTTATTAATGTAAATATGACTTTTCATTTGACAAACCGGCAAATGTCAATCTAAGCTCTGGCACAAAATCAAAGCATGTTGGGAGGCAATACCTTTTTAGATTTACTGTATTGCTAGTTATAACTGTCACTGTCAAATAATAAAGGTTACATAAGTCAAATTCACAACACTAAAAAATAAGAAATAATAGACACATGACAAATTAGGGGTGTCATTTTTTGTTCGTATGTCGTTCAAGTCGAGAAAACTCAGCCTTTATATATATAGTAGCTGAGAGGTTCACAAGTTTATTTGAAAAAAACTCTGTTTTTGAAGATTTTTTAAGAAATAATTACAGAGCATCCAGTTTTCAATTAGCATCCTACGTGTGGGAATTTAACGGGCAACAACGGACACCTTCTTCTCCCGTAGCGAAAATACGTTTACGGCCAATTCACATCGCGAGATAATGGCGGCCTCGCGGGCGTTTCAATAATAAAACCGGCCCGACGACGAAACAAAGGATATTATTACCCATCAACAACAATCCGAGAAGGCATTGTGTGCGGTTCCCTCTTTCCCTCCGGCGTTTACGAAACGATCTCCTCTTCTCCTCCTCCCACTACTACCATCCTCCGTCTTGCATTGTTGCCTCCGCCGCCCGAAATTTCCATTCGGCCCCAATTTAATTATCGATTGTGCAATTGTCGGCCGCCACTTTCTAATTTTCATAATTTATGCGCGCTCGCGCTCGCCGCGGTTTTCGGGCGAATTAATTCCGGATTCATTAGTTCGGCAATGATGGCTCTGGCGGTGGAGGTCGTGCGCGTTTGGCGGCGGAGAAAGTGATTTCCTTAAGAAAGGAAAGAAATAATAATGATGGTTACCAGAAGTTGATTGGCTTCGATACATCAAGATGCTCAACAATGGACACATTTTCTTTTTCGCAATCCGCCGAAGCCGAATGCGCCACCTGTTTCTGAAGCAAATTGTAATTGGATTTTTATTAATTTGATTAATTAAAACACTTGGTTTTGTTTCACTGATTTTATTTTTCTCTCCAACTAGTTTCGACCTTGGGTCAATGTACAAAATTAACATGGACTGGTATTTATACAGGAATTTAAAATCGGGTAATTTTTATTGCTCTTGGGTTGTACCACTATTGAAATCTTCCTTAAAATTGTATATTTTCTAATGATACTCCCATTGTACGCCTCATTTTAAGTAATCGGACAAAAGGGCGGTGCGTGCGTTGGCGTTCGGAGTGGTGACAACCGTTCCAAACCCATGAATCTACTATAGCTGTCCTTGTTCATCACCAGGTTTTCGAAGATATAGTTATTAGCCGTAACGATACTGCAGATAAAATGCCTAATCCAAGAATTGCTGGAATCACCAGGTTTTTGGGAGAATTGATGGAATTCAAATTTTTTGGCAGTGGTGATCGATCAAAATAAAAACTTTCCAACATCCGGATGCGCGATGCGTAATCGCAGAATGAATGCCGTATGCGTGGGCGTTTCACGAAAACTATTTTCAAAACAAGACCGAAATGTCCATTCAAAAACGGTCGAGGTCAGCGCATGTGGATCGAGCCTAATGGCATGCAAATTTATTCCGTACGCTTCGGTATGTTCTCTACAACATCCAAATCGTTTTAAATCCTATCAAAAAAAAATCGATCACCGTAAAGATCCCTTCAAGACCCTCCAGAAAATGTACTTCGCAACAACAAGTGTCAATTTGAAGCCCGTGACACGTCAACAAAAAAAAACTAGAAAATGGAAAAAATCGAAAAAATCAACTTTTTTAATAATTATCGTAATCCGTTGAAGTAAACCTTCTTTTTCATCAGAAAGACGAGAGAAATTGATTGCCGTTAAATAATTTCAGCTATCTTCAATAGCAAAAAAAATAGCTAGTCACCATGAACTTTATGGACAATTTTGAAAAAAGTCGATTTTTTTCAAACTTTGAACGGCCGTAGCGGCTAAACGAAAAATCCAATTTGAACGCGGATTTCAAATCTGCGTTCCTCGTGTGGCAATTAGTCGGATTTGGTTAAAATTGGCGATTTAAAATTTTTGACGAAAACCTGAAAAATCATCCAAGGGTCCCCCCTTCTTACTTTTTCCCAAAAATTGCATTTGAAATGATTTCCTGAAGAAACCACTGGTTCGATTCGGGGTTTCTATACATCACCGTGAAGATCCCTTCAAGATGCTTTAAAAAATGTACTTGCGCAACAACAAATGTCAATTTGAAGCCCGTGACACGTCAGCAAAGAAAACTCGAAAATGGAAAAAATCGAAAAAATCAACTTCCTTAATAATCATCATGGACCTTTATGTAATACCATTTTCTTCATCAGAAGAACGAAATAAATCGATTGGGGTTAAAAAATTTCATCCAGAAAATAATGGAAAAAAGTTAGCAAGTCACCATGAACTTTATGGAAAATTTAAAAAAACTCGATTTTTTCAGTTTTTGAACGGCCGTAGCGGCTGAACGAAGAATCCAATTTGAACGCGGATTTCAAATCTGCGTTCCTCGTGTGGCAATTAGTCGGATTTAATTAAAATTGGCGATTTAAATTTTTTGACGAAAACCTGAAAAATCATCCAAGGGTCCCCCCTTCATACTTTTTCCCAAAAATTGCATTTGAAATGATTTACTGAAGAAACCACTGGTTCGATTCAGTGTTTCTATACATCACCGTAAAGATCCCTTCAAGACGCTTCAAAAAATGTACTTGCGCAACAACAAATGTCAATTTGAAGTCCGTGACAGGTCAGCAAAGAAAACTCGAAAATGGAAAAAATCGAAAAAATCAACTTTCTTAATAATCATCGTAAAACTTTATGTAATACCATTTTCTTCAACAGAAGAACGAAATAAAACGATTGGCGTTAAAAAATTTCATCTGGAAAAAATTGCAAAAAAGTTCGCAAGTCACCATGAACTTTATGGGCAATTATGAAAAAAGTCGATTTTTTCAAACTTTGAACAGCCATAGCGGCTAAACGAAGAATCCGATTTGAACGCGGATTTCAAATCTGTGTTCCTCTTGTGGCAATTAGTCGGATTTGGTTAAAATTGGCGATTTAAAATTTTTGACTTAAACCTGAAAAATCATCCAAGGGTCCCCCTTCTTACTTTTTCCCAAAAATTTCATTTGAAATGATTTTCTGAAGAAACCACTGGTTCGATTCAGTGTTTCTATACATCACCGTAAAGATCCCTTCAAGACGCTTCAAAAAATGTACTTGCGCAACAACAAATGTCAATTTGAAGCCCGTGACACGTCAGCAAAGAAAACTCGAAAATGGAAAAAATCGAAAAAATCAATTTTCTTAATAATTATCTTGGATCTTTATGTAATACCATTTTCTTCAACAGAAGAACGAAATAAAACGATTGGCGTTAAAAAAATTCATCTAGAAAAAATTACAAAAAAGTTAGCAAGTCACCGTGAACTTTATGAAAATTTTCGATTTTTTCAGACTTTGAACGGCCGTAGCGGCTAAACGAAGAATCCGATTTGAACGCGGTTTTCAAATCTGTGTTCCCCGTGTGGCAATTAGTCGGATTTAATTAAAATTGGCGATTTAAAATTTTTGACGAAAACCTGAAAAATCATCCAAGGGTCCCCCCTTCTTACTTTTTCCCAAAAATTGCATTTGAAATGATTTCCTGAAGAAACCACTGGTTCGATTCGGGGTTTCTATACATCACCGTGAAGATCCCTTCAAGATGCTTTAAAAAATGTACTTGCGCAACAACAAATGTCAATTTGAAGCCCGTGACACGTCAGCAAAGAAAACTCGAAAATGGAAAAAATCGAAAAAATCAACTTTCTTAATAATCATCGTGGACCTTTATGTAATACCATTTTCTTTATCAGAAGAACAAAATAAAACGATTGGCGTTAAAAAATTTCATCTAGAAGAAATTGGAAAAAAGTTAGCAAGTCACCATGAACTTTATGGAAAATTTTGAAAAAGTCCATTTTTTCAGACTTTGAACGACCGTATAGGCTAAACGAAGAATCCAATTTGAACGCGGATTTCAAATCTGTGTCCCTCGTGTGGCAATTAGTCGGATTTAATTAAAATTGGCGATTTAAAATTTTTGACGAAAACCTGAAAAATCATCCAAGGGTCCCCCCTTCTTACTTTTTCCCAAAAATTGCACTTGAAATGATTTCCTGAAGAAACCACTGGTTCGATTCGGGGTTTCTATACATCACCGTGAAGATCCCTTCAAGATGCTTTAAAAAATGTACTTGCGCAACAACAAATGTCAATTTGAAGCCCGTGACACGTCAGCAAAGAAAACTCGAAAATGGAAAAAATCGAAAAAATCAACTTTCTTAATAATCATCGTAGACCTTTATGTAATACCATTTTCTTCATCAGAAGAACGAAATAAATCAATTGGGGTTAAAAAATTTCATCTAGAAAAAATTGGAAAAAAGTTAGCAAGTCACCATGGAAAATTTTGAAAAAGTTGATTTTGCAGACTTTGAACGGCCGTAGCGGCTGAACGAAGAATCCAATTTGAACGCGGATTTCAAATCCGCGTTCCTCGTGTGGCAATTAGTCGGATTTGGTTAAAATTGGCGATTTAAAATTTTTGACGAAAACCTGAAAAATCATCCAAGGGTCCCCCCTTCTTACTTTTTCCCAAAAATTGCATTTGAAATAATTTCCTCAAGAAACCACTGGTTCGATTCGGGGTTTCTATACATCACCGTGAAGATCCCTTCAAGACCCTTTAAAAAATGTACTTGCGCAACAACAAATGTCAATTTGAAGCCCGTGACACGTCAGCAAAGAAAAGTCGAAAATGGAAAAAATCGAAAAAATCAACTTTCTTAATAATCATGGTAGACCTTCATGTAATGCTATTTTCTTCATCAAAAGAACGAGATACATCGGTTGGCGTTAAAAAATTTCATATAGAAAAAATTGGATATTAATATCTGACATCTCATCTTAGAGAATTCCAACGCCAACTTCGTCGTCGATTTTTGCCGTACGTTCGATATAAAGGATGAAAGAGAACAGCTTTAATAACGTATGTCGTAACTTAAATAACCTCGATGATAATTCGGCGGTGAAGAAACCACGATTTGATAAAATTGCTTTTGTGGATTTCATTAACCAACCATTTTTTTTTTTAATTGTCTATTATGTCGAATTCAATTTCTCGCGGAATTCGCGAGTCAGCGCACGAAACGGGCGCCTTTCATAAATAATTATATCATCGGCGGGGCGTTGCGCCATCGTCGTTCATAACACACACACAAATTTCGACACCGTTTTTTCCTTTTTGCGGACTTCTCCGCGGTCAAAAATTTAATTCGCGCCGCAGCCGGGGAACGTTCTCACGCACCACCCATCAACACCTCTTCTCCGGCGAGAAGTTTCATAAACGCAGAAAAACTCGGTTCGGTTTCATAACGAATCCTTTCACCACCATCACCATCATCATCATCCAAGAAATGCATGAGGTGATTCTTGGATGATGAAACCGAGATTTTGGTAATTTTGGTGGTGTGTGGATGTGATATATTCTTGGATTGAGTTTTTGGTATCTTTGGCTCCTTATCGTGTTCTAGGGGTTTTTGGTAATTTTTGGATTATTTTGGTAATAGAAACTGAGTTTTAGGTAATTTTGGTTGCGTGGATGTGATGATTCTTGGATTGAGAATTTGGTTTCTTTGGCTGCTTATCGTGTTCTTGGGGTTTTTTGGTATTTTTGGATTATTTTCGTTATAGAAACTGAGTTTTTGGTAACTTTGGTTGCGTGGATTCTTGAGTTTTTTTGGTCTTTGTTGTGTTATTATTTAATAATGTGTGTTTATTAAAATTCTGCATCGAAGAAGGTTTTGTCGCTAACACACGTTCAGATACAAAACATTTGGCGAAGTTATTGACACAAAATACCAAAATTAGATACAAAACACTTGGCAACGCCGGATTTTAATGGACACGCGTTAGGAAACTTTTATGGATCTACAGTGGTGCCAAGCATCGAATGTTGAAAGTGGATGGTTTGCACCGGTTTTGCAGTACTGTCAAAACGATCAAAATTAAGCGGCAAATTTGAACATTTTTGGAAATTCTTTTACCAGTTTGCTCGTTAAATGAAATTAATTTTTCCATATGTCCAATAATTAATTTAGACTTTTGATAGAACTTCATTTTTTTTCTGCCAGTGGTAAAAAAATTCCTTTTACTAGAATTTTAATTTAAGTTGCCTCCACCAGCTGGACCATTAATAGCTGCAACTATTCAAACAGCAAATCGTAGAATTTTCATGCAAAATCAAACATATTTATTTTTATGATGTACAAGACTGGTACTGTTGAATAATACGATTACAAACACTCAGTAGAGACGAAAGACCCAGCAGCCAAAAAAAAAAAAAAAATGGCCAAGATCAATCCTCAATAAAACTTCACAATTTCTTCATTATAGAAACAGTGAATAAAACACTTACTAAGTCTTTTACCACAATTTATAAATTATTCAGTGTTTCTCTTATGAATTACCACGTAGTAACGGTCGCAACCATCACCATGATTAATTTCTTCATTCTTTAAAATTTGATTAACGATTAAGACTTGTGTCTCCTTTCCGATTATTAATTTTAGTGACTTGCCGTTAGGCGTCCATTAACGGGTCAGACTGTGTCGTAACACGTGGTCGCGACCTCTCTTAACGTGTCTCGGAGTTGCGCAACAATTGTGACGGGTTGGCGCGCTGCTCGCTGGTTGCGAGATTGTGGTAATTGGAGCGGCGATGACATTTACATCGAATATTGTTTTCTTTCCCAATGGCCCGTGCGTGCGACTACACAAACGATTGTTGTGTAAATATTGCCGCCGCCGCTGTTGCTGCTGCTGCAAAAAACTGATTGTTTAAAGGCATCGCCGCGCAGAAAGTTGCAAAGAGTTACAAAACGCCATATTTTACGATCGAAATCTGAATCTGGAGCGGGTGCTGCACTTGAAATTGTTCGCTCGCCACTAGGTGGAGCTAGTGAAGTTATGAATTTTTCAAACTTTACTATATTCACTGGCGCTAGCAAATATACCGTATGAAAGAATGGATGCAGCTATAGCCCGTTCTCTGAAATCTGGCGGCTTTCTATTTGAAGTTAAAACAAAACCCTGACTGCTTTGTTGAAAGAATTACAAGTAAAAAAAAAACATGGAATTGATTCGAAATTTTTTGTGCCAGATCACCTTTCTATTTGAAGTTAAAGTTAAATCAGAGGGTGGTGGGTGTGCTCTATCAGGTGATGGACAACTCAACAAGAATAAGTTTTTTTTTTAATCTTTTTAGTGACCATTAGTATTTAAAGTAACATTGATCATTTTCATCTTTCATAATTTTGACGTTTTAAACGTCAGTTTCATCCGAGTCTACAAAACGCTCGATGTACATTTAAAATATGATTTCAATTGAAAATAAACGATGAATAACTATGATACTATCAAATCGGAGAAAGTAACATGATGGCCACATCACCATTTTTTACCCATTATGCCACGCAATTTTGCAATATATCGTATTAAAGTATTGTATTTTTTGAAGGAGACCAAAATATTATATTTCGTTTTGATCATTTTTTCACGATTTTCACGTGACATTAGGCGACTCGATTCGAAAATTGCGTACGCTCATAAATGCGTAATACAAAAAAAAAACGAATCAGAATAAACCCAGTACATAATTGCTTCCGATGTATTAACGATGATGCACTACTCGCGGTCATGAATCCGGTGGTAATTATCCATACGCAACAAAACGGGCATTCCGGTAAGTAATTATGTCCGAAAATGTGCCAGCTGGCGGACGGCGGGCGAACGGCGGCATCAAATGACATGTGTTTAATTTTTACGCCGGCAACAAGACACGAATAAAAAAAAACCTGAAATCGTAACGTTTTTAACGGGAAATGGAAACAAAACCGATACACGGGGGTACAAAGAGAGAGATTGGAAAACGTCGACCGCGTGACGTTTCATATTTCGAGGTTATGTGCCGAGCAGAGATATGGGAAACAGGGCATAAGAAATCGAGCTTGACGCCGCTAATATTGGATGGCGCCACTATAAAAAAATCGATGGATTTCTGTAAATTATGTTTGTTGCTAGATGGCGCTTTTTCGGTAAAATTTATCTACATGACGTGTAATTCCCTGTGTTACTTGAAACGTAGAATATCAAACAGTGCGGAAATCGAGGACGAATAAAACAATCATTTCTTGTGTTAGCCTCATAGCACAATATGTACAAAATATATGGGTACATCACCCGATGAAACTTTGTTAACAAGGTAAATATTGGTAAACAAAATCACTATGTTTTACTATTTATATTAAGTAGAATAAATATTATACAACTTGCCTAAGTAGTTTTGTTCACACGAACATTCTCGAAAGGATAATGCACAAAACTTGTGGAAGTATAATGTTTAATTAATATAAATTGTAAAACAAGTAAAACCAAGTGTTTTTGATTACCTATATTTAACTTATTTTAGTATAGTACGAAAGAATGCTTTCCTATCTAAAATTATCAACTCTTTGTGAAAGTATTTATCGTGATTTATGCGTTCTCTTTAAAATAGTAAACGGACTTATTAATTGTAGCGAGTTACTTGAAAATTTAAACTTCAATGTTCCTTTAATAACCAGAAATAAACTTATTTTTCGTGAACCATTTCATCACAGCAATTATGGCAGAAATAATTCCTTAAGTAGGATGATTAAATTCTGTAACATGGTTTGCTCTTCACCCAACTTTATATTGTACGGAACTTCCTTAAATAATTTTAAACACCATTTAAAATTTATTGACTTGTCGCCTTTCAAATGTTATTCAACCATGTAAATATTTCTTTTAGTTCACTGGTTACGTTTTGTGTTAATTGTATACATATTTAATGTCTGTAGAATTGTAATTTAATTTAATTTGTTGCTTATTTTTCTTATTGCAAATTTTGTTTCTATTTGTACAATGTTATGTTCTAAATTTGTAAAGTGGTAATACCATCAATAAATAATAAATAAATATTATTAATTTATTATTAAACAAATAAATAAAAATATACACATATCGGTTGTGTGCATGTGTTGGTGTTAGTTCGCGCCGCTATTCACAGATGGCGCTTATCTATTCCAATTTATCAACATGACTTGTCGCTTCCCGTTATTCCAATGGTACATGTTAATGTGTGCGTGTGTAATAAGTTGCCGAACACAATAAATATTCAAGTTGTAAGATTATATCGTGTGAGCCACAAAATTTTGTTTCAGAGTTGGCTATGAGATAAATGAGGTATCTCGCATATTATTATTAGTTCAATTGAAGTAGATTTAAAAAAATTAATTAATGCTACGTTTCTCTCTCTCTCGGGCATGGCCAACTCCAAAACAAAATTCTGTGGCTCACACCTTACAATTCAGTAATGTAAAGTAAGTAAACAATGTTAGGTGTGGATTGTACTTGATGATGGACTTAAAACAAACATAAAAATCATGATATCCATAAAAATTGAGGTTTCAAACGTAAAGTGAAATTGTAAGTGCAAAATCTAAATCGATTAGCGAATCTTAAAAAAACTTTAGAAGATTCGTTTTGAATGAATGTGCATGCCATTTTAAAGAATGACACAATTCTTGAAATGGCAACACTGGTGAGACTTCAATTTCTTCACCATTTATTTTCAATGTTTAGATGTACATTACGAGCACCAGGTGCTCATTATCTACAGGGTGTAGTGGAACAAAACGGAACATAGGATTTTCAGTGTTAATTCATTTATACTGGAATATTATCTTCCCTGATCATTTTAGAGGAAACATGTAAATAGATGTTTTGTAGAGTAAAAATTTCTGCATACAGTCATGCTATTATTTATTTTCTTTCATTCATAAAAACCCTGAAAAATGATAAAATAAAAATGATAATTTTCACAAAAATAATGGCTGCCATGAAATTAAACAAAAACTGTGCGCTTTTGATTTGTTGGCTTCTGTTAAATGTATTGAACACTTCATGACTGTCTATAAGTTTTTTCATTAAAAATGTATTCTTTTCAAGAATAAGTGCAAATTGTGGAGTGGTGCTATGCTGGTAGCAGTTTTCGCGAAGTGCGGGATATGTTTGCCGTCAACTATCCCAATCGACTAATTTCCTCTATTGCAACGATCCAAAGGTTAATTCATAAATTGGGAACGACTGGCTCAGTATTATGGACTTCTAAGAGGGCATCAAGTGCAGAGCAGAATAATTTACCAATAAATGAGGATGGTAAGTTTATGGTCTAAGCTTCTTTAGTAGAAGATCCAAACACAAGCTTAAGACAAATTGCTGAATTGTGTGTGGAATTCACTATACGTCTGCCCAGAGGTATTTAAAGAAAAATCATTTTCACTCGTACAAATACCAGTGCCACCAAGAAATATTACAACATGATTTTGAAAATCGAGTAGAATTTTGCTATAACATAATGGAAAAGGCAAATGAAAATAGGAATTTCTTAAAAAATGTGTGCTTTATTGATGAATCTACATTCACGCTTCATAATACACCAAATAGACAGAACTGCAGAGTATGGGCAACACGCAATCCTAGATTGTGCGTGCAAACACACACACACACACAATATCCTCAAAAATTTATTTATTATATATTTTGGGACACCGGATCATTGGTCCATTTTTTATAGAAGGTAATTTAAGTTCGATAAAATATTTGGAATTGGTAGGAAACGAAATAACACCAGCAATAAATGAAGCCGCAAACGAAGATGAAGAGATTTGGTATCAAATGGATGGCTGTCCTGCACACGATACAAAGGATGTTCGCGAATATCTAAATAATAGTTTTAATAATAAAATAATTGGCAATGGATATTTAATCAATTGGCCGGCCAGAAGCCCTGATTTATCAGTTAATGATTTTTTTTTGTGGGGACATTTAAAATTTAATATCTATAATGGAAAGCATTGATAATCTTGATCAGTTGAAAAATTGTATTCGTGATCAGTGTGCAAGAATATCACCCCAACAATTAGCAAATGTGCACAAATAATTTTTTACCACTTCACAATTTGCACCTTTTCTTGAATAGAATACATTTTTAATGAAAACACAGTCATGAAGTGTTCAATACATTTGACAGAAGCCAACAAATCAACAGTGCACCGTTTTTGTTTAATTTCATGGCAACCATTATTTTCGTGAAAATGATCATTTTTATTTTATCATTTTTCAGGGTTTTCATGAATGCTTAAAAATAAATAATAGCATGACTGCATGAGAAATGTTTACTCTACAAAACATGTATTTACATGTTTCCTCTAAAATAATCAGGGAAGATAATATTCCAGTATAAAGAAATTAACATTGAAAATCCAATGTTCCGTTTTGTTCCACTACACCCTGTATAGCTAATGCGTATTCATAGCTATTCACAGCTTCGAGCACCAAGTGCTCATTATCTATAGCTAATAATATTGACAGCTATTTACAATTTCGAGCAACAAGTGCCCATTGTGAATAACTGTCAATATCATTAGCTATAGATAATGAGCACTTGGTGCTCGAAATTGTCAAAGTCATGTCTAAATGCACATTTACAGCACCAAGTGCTCATTATTTCTAGCTAATGATGTTAATAGCTATTCATAATTTCGAGCACCAAGTGCTCATTATTAATAGCTTTCAATATCATTAAGTATACAGGGTCCTTCATTTCACCTCACCACTTCTATAGCTCATTTACTAATTAAGTTGGGATTTTGATATTTTGCAGAATAAATTTGCATCCTAGAATGCATTTTAGGAAAATATTTTTGATTATACAGGGTGTCCCAAAAAAGCGTGACGTCATGATGATATATTTTTTAAGTTACATGCCATGTATTTTATTGCTTATTTGGGTACCTTTAATGGTTGCCTACATACTCCTATAATTTTATTGGAACCGATTTAGGGATATCAGCAAAAAGAAAATTAAAACTAAAAAAAAATCAGTTTTGCACTATTGTTTTAAAAAATGAATAAAAAATAAAAATAGTGCTGTGTTAATAAAATCATACAAGGTACTTATTAAATAAGGTCTGATAGTCCCGTTAACCAAGTTTGATTGATATGAATTTTACAGGGTGTCCAAGATTTAGTGTCAAACATTTCAAACTTTAAAGCACTTTATTTTTCTTATTTTAAATTGGAGCCCCTGTATATTTTTATGTCATTCCATTCGGAATTAAAAAACAAACATTTTTCCTGATAACAACCCTGTCCCAATTCCTAACGCATTAAAAGTTATTTGCAGAAAACTCGTTTCATCAACCGTTTCAATAGCCATTTTACTAAATAAAAATCGAAGGTGGCTTTGAAAAACAATTTATTGACATTAAAATTTAACAAGGTGATAAGAGACTGTTTTGACTTTAGTAATGTAAAAGTTTAAAGCATTGGTAACTTAAGCTCTTTGTACTCAAGAATTATTTTTTCCATGACAAAATATCAAAATTCCAACTTAAGAAAAAGTGTCATTCTTTAAAATGGCATGCAGACCCAAAACGTATCTTCTAAACGATTCAGCTTTTGAACTTACAATTTCACATAATGTAAAAACCCACCATTTGAAACTTTCGAACGGTAAAATTAAAAAAAATTCTGCACCAACCTTCAGGTATGATCCAAAATATTTAGTAACGAACGGACTGTCGCACTGCGAGAGCACCATGATCTCCTGCTGTATATCCTCGATCTCATCCTCGGCCTCCTCCAAATCTATGATTTTTATGGCGACGACCTGCTGCGTCCGCTTGTCTATGCCCTTGAAGACCTCCCCGAAAGAGCCCTTGCCGATCCGCTCCTGCTTCGTGAATATCAACTCGGGATCGACCTTCTGCAACAGAAACAAAACAAAACGGATCAGATCAGAGGACACGCTCCAATTCGTCCGATAATTAAACCGGAGAGAACGTTTCTTTCTCCCACGCCATCTCTCGCTCTCGCCGCCGACACGTGTACACGCCGCATATACCCGTCTCGATCGTCCCGCAGAGAGAAGAGAGTTAACACACACACACGCGCGCCATATTTAATGTAAACCCTTGGGTTTCGGTTTAATGGCGGCCCCGCAATTCCGCGGAGGATCGTGATTATCCGATGGCGCCGTTTATTGCTCTAAAGTTGTTCGTTCGTGTTGGGGATCGATTGGATGGAATTTTCGATTAAAAAAGAAAAAACATAGTGTGGTAGAGTAATGATTTTCAATTCGATTTATTAAATTGAGTGTCTATGAGTGGCATGGAAACCTTCACCGAAACCAGGCAGTAAAATAAATGATGCAAATTGGGTTGCATACATAATGGTTGTTAACTGTAAGCAGCGCGCACGACAGTATTACACGTTTTCAAATTATTACTAAAACCTATTTTACTCTCCAGCTAATTTTTATTTCACTTCGATCGGTGACGGCTCGCGGGGTAACTCATGGTACGGCCGAGCACCAAGTGCTCATCATCTATAGCTATTGATAATTTCGAGCACCACTTGCTCATTATCTATAACTTTTGATAGTTTCGATTTTATCTATAGTTTTTGATAGTTTCGAGCCATCACTGGCCTCGACTTTAATTCCTCAGATCGTCGCAATCATGAACGTATGAGGTGAGTGTTTTAAAGTTTTGTAATTTAAAGCGAATAAATTCGCTTTTAATGTCTCCGCGTCAGTGGCAATGTTGGTGTTGTAATTACATAAATTGCAATCTCGGGACAGTGGGCGCAAAGTTCAAGGATACGTTTATATCATACGTGCATTTATAATTTGCCACGGCCTATAAATAACAGTGATAAAAACCAAAACAATCGCTAATGAACCGTAATTAATCACGCAACAGAAAAGAAACGAATCGATGCAATTTGTATTCGTATACTTACTCATTTACCGTACAAACAATTGTATACAACAAAAATTGTATTTTCTTCTCCCCATTGCTGTTATGTTTGTTTTTAATAATCGCAAAAATGAATCTTTAGATCTCAATAAAACTTTTGTAGTGGAAAGTATCACTCTGTAATTTGTTGCAACACAATGAGCCTGCTGTGAAGGACTAACTAAATAGTGTATTTTTTTTCAATTTCTCAATGTCGGAATATTTAAATGATTATAATATATTAATTTTTTATTTTGTCCTTATTGAAGTTCTGACATTTGTAACACATGATCATCATGTCATATTGCAAATAAATCTATTATTATGTCGAATTTCTGGCCCTAGCAATTTGGGCTGCAGCTCCCTCCTGTTGAAACCAAACACACTTGTAATGTTCTTGATGGAAAAGTTCCGCGTAGATACGTCTGTTGATGTATTGCAGTGTGTACACTGTTTCTTTCAAATAGGAAAAGAAATAAACCAATAAGTTATCCTAAATCGCCATTTTTCAATAGAAAAAATGTTCAATTGAAAGTTGAATGGTGGCCCTAGCAACTCGGGCTGCAATTCCGTCATGTTGAAACCAAACACGCCGGTCGTGTTCTTGATGTAAAAGTTTCGCGCAGATACTTCAGTTGAGCGTGGAACTGTTTTAAATGCAATCTTATCTAAAAAAATGTTCCTAAAATCAAATTGTGACCTTAGACGTACGCGCTGAAGCTCTTTATTAATTTCACATCAAATCTTGCACAAATTTAATAAAGTCGAAAAGTAGCGGATATTCAACGTAATTCTGTAAAATTATGTCTAAAAACAAATCATGCGAAATCTTGTGATTCATTGATGTTGATGCGCCTTGAACCCAAATTAATTCATTCGATTGATGTATACAGGGTGTCTCGTTCATATTTTGACGCCAGAATAATTAAAATCGGGCAGTTACGCAATTTCAAAAATCAAAATTGCAATTTGAAAACGAGCAATTTTCATGTTTTGCGCTAAGTTCACGAAAACATTTGTCGACCCGTTTTTAAATTGCCATAAATTCGCCACATTTTAACACTAGAATCATCAAAATCGGACAACGCGTTTGGCGGTTGTGCAATTTCAAAAATCAAAATTGCAATTTTAAATCTTTCGACTTTTGAGAACGTGCAATTTTGACGTTTTACGTTAATTTACTGAGAATATTTCTCTACTACCTTTTAAATTGCACTAAATTCGCCACATTTTGACACTAGCATCATCAAAATCGGACGACGCGTTTGACAGTTGTGCAATTTCAAAAATCAAAATGGCAATTTTAAATCTTTCGACTTTTGAGAACGGGCAATTTTGACGTTTTACGTTGATTTCCCGAAAATATTTCTCTACCAACTTTTAAATTGCACCAAATTCGCCACATTTTGAGATTATAATCATCAAAATCGGACAACGCGTTTGGCAGTTGTGCAATTTCAAAAATCAAAATTGCAATTTTAAATCTTTTGACTTTTGAAAACGTGCAATTTTGACGTTTTACGTTGATTTCCCGAAAATATTTCTGTACTAACTTTTAAATTGCACCAAATTCGCCACATTTTGAAGTTAGAATCATCAAAATCGGACAACGCGTTTAGCAGTTGTGCAATTTCAAAAATAAAAATTGCAATTTTAAATCTTTTGACTTTTGAAAACGTGCAATTTTGACGTTTTACGTTGATTTCCCGAAAATATTTCTCTACTAACTTTTAAATTGCACCAAATTCGCCACATTTTGAGATTATAATCATCAAAATCGGACAACGCGTTTGGCAGTTGTGCAATTTCAAAAATCAAAATTGCAATTTTAAATCTTTTGACTTTTGAAAACGTGCAATTTTGACGTTTTACGTTGATTTCCCGAAAATATTTCTCTACTAACTTTTAAATTGCACCAAATTCGCCACATTTTGAGATTATAATCATCAAAATCGGACAACGCGTTTGGCAGTTGTGCTATTTCAAAAATCAAAATTGCAATTTTAAATCTTTTGACTTTTGAAAACGTGCAATTTTGACGTTTTACGTTGATTTCCCGAAAATATTTCTGTACTAACTTTTAAATTGCACTAAATTCGCCACATTTTGAGATTATAATCATCAAAATCGGACAACGCGTTTAGCAGTTGTGCAATTTCAAAAATAAAAATTGCAATTTTAAATCTTTCGACTTTTGAGAACGTGCAATTTTGACGTTGTACGTTGATTTCCCGAAAATATTTCTGTACTAACTTTCAAATTGCACTAAATTCGCCACATTTTGACACTAAAATCATCAAAATCGGACAACGCGTTTGGCAGTTGTGCAATTTCAAAATACAAAATTGCAATTTTAAATCTTTTGACTTTGAGAAAACATGCAATTTTGACGTTTTACGTTAATTTCCCGAAAATATTTCTCTACTAACTTTTAAATTGCACTGAGTTCGCCACATTTTGACACTGGAATCATCAAAATCGGACAACGCGTTTGACAATTGTGCAATTTCAAAAATCAAAATTGCAATTTTAAATCTTTTGACTTTGAGAAAACATGCAATTTTTGACGTTTTACGGTAATTTCCCGAAAATATTTCTGTACTAACTTTTAAATTGCACTAAATTTGACTTTGAGAAAACATGCAATTTTGACGTTTTAAGTTGATTTCCAGAAAATATTTCTGTACTAACTTTTAAATTGCTCTAAATTCGCCACATTTTGACACTAGAATCATTAAAATCGGATAACGCGTTTGGCAGTTGTGCAATTTCAAAAATCAAAATTGCAAGATAATGTTATTCTAAACAGAAAAGATCAAATAATCATTTGTCCGATTTCTTACCGTTATCGAGATAAAATCAAAGACTTATTTGTTTATTAACGTTTACACCTTTTTTATACAAAATATAACACCTTTTTTATACAAAATATAAACAAAAACAACTTTTTTTAAGTTTTTTGATTGTTACAAAATCGATCAAATTTTCAGTATAAATTTATTAGATTTTCGTTTGGCACACTCGAAAAGAGACACCCTGTATAACGTCCACGAATAAATTGCATCACGATCTTATTGGAAAAAAAATGAGAAAAATTTAAACAAATTAAAAAAAAAAAAATCTACGGAAATATCCATTTTGAGGTCCCTAAAGACGATTCTGGCAATTTTAGAAGAAAACTAAAATGTGCTGTCCCTCAAAAACTACTAAAATATGGTCAAATGAAACTTGAACATAAGCTATATTTGATAAAAAAAGAGTTTTGGATAAAATTTCGTGGGTGTTTCCGTTTTTTTGAAAGAAAAAAAAAATAAGAAAACATTTTAACAAATATTGAAGACTACAAAAAAATCTTTTGTTAATAAACATGTTTGAGTGGAAAGCAACAGGCGATTACTCGGTTTTGGGATAAGTGACGGCTGAAATTTGTCAATTTGAAAATACGACTATTACGTAATAACTATTATTGTATAAGATATAGAAAGAAGCATAATTTATGTAGTTTTCTTTGTAAAATTCAGTGGCGTGCTTATTTTTTTTATTATGACCTACAATTTCAGAGTTACATTTTTTTTTAGGAGCGCCCTGTATATTTTTACAAAATATGGTTAATAAAAAATCGTGAATATTAACAAATATAATAATTGTATTAAAAAATAAGTTTAGTTTAATCACTAATTTTATACCGACAAGCAAACTAAATAAAACACCTTGCCGAAACTTTATTTTAATAATAATTGAATTCACCGAGTTCACAGATTCATATATTATTGAAAAAAATATTAAAAATCTCACAGAGGAGAAGTTAGCCATGGATTTCCCAGCGCATCCACCAAAAAAGGGGTGCGATTTTTAAATTTTATTTGTGTAGTCTTTTTCTGCAGGTGTAGTTAGCAAATACAAACAAACTGTCAAAAAGCCGCGGAAATTAATTTAAAAAAAAAATATCGAGCAGCTCATTAATCCGTGGATGGCATTTAAAAAAAAACTCAAAAAGGGCATTGCAAAAAAAAAAGAAATTGTATGGCTAACTTTCGTCGATAAAAATCTCTGTAATTATAAATGTATGTAGCGAGTATTATTGAATATATTTCTGAAAACTAATTTAAAGTGCCATTCAATGACATAAAAATATACAGGGTGTTCCATTCAACTGGTAACTGGAAATTAAAAGTCGGAATAAAAGAGTAAGCACGCCACTGAATTAAATAAAAATTACATTCAAATTGGAAACCCTGAAACATTTAAACCTCGGCGAAGAATATTTTTCAAAGATGGATGTTATTTTAAACTTTAAAAAAATTGTCCAGATTTCCAAACAGTAACTTCTTATTAACATAAGTCTGTCGGTATGTTTATGGAACACCCTGTATATGTAAATATTCGAACCTTTTCGTAAATCTCCAAAATTAAGTTCAACAATTTTTTTTATTGCCTTGATGCAATTATCTCTTTCTTGTGTTTCTTTTTCTTTGACTTTGTAAAATTTTGCACAAATTAGAGTATGTAACGACTAGTATATTGTGTAACAAGGCTAGAACGGAAATTTGATGCGAGTGGAACCACGGGCATAAGAATTTCTCTTCTTACCGAGTAGCAGACTATACTTTCTCTACAACCATGAGACAAATAAAATAATTACGTGTTAACGAAAAGTTATTCTGTTGAAAACACTCGGATATCGAAGAAGATAGAAATATTTGATTTTTTCAGCGACTCGTAAAAATTAAAACAGTAAATTAATCGATAAAATTATCCAAAAATTCGAAAGAGTTAAACCAGAAACAACACAATATTGAAAGTTGTAAATAACAACCATTTTTTTTTAATACTCTTTGCCGAGGTTTAAATATTCTAGGGTTTCCAATGAAACTGTAGTTTTTATTTAATTCAGCAGCGTTTTTATTAGATTGAAAAAATAAATTCACTTGACGTTATTTCAAAATTACTGTTTGAAAATACGAGTTATAATTTTTCGGAAATGTAAGTCTTATTATTATTGTTTTAATAATTCAAATTCTGTAAAATTGAATGGAATCGATGTCTTATCTAAAATCTTGGAAATATTTTCAATTTATCTCCGTTTGATAAGGGAAATATGTGAAAGATAAGGCCGATGCTGGGGAATGCGAAAACGGTATCAAAGGATCATTCTGTTTATGGGACGACCTCCTCCCCCCTCCCCCGCCGCGCTTCAAAGATTGATCCCTCGTGTCGTCAGCCTCCCACGAAAAAAAAAAAAAAGAAAAAGGAAGAGGACTGTATGAAAACGCCACGACCTGGAAGAGGAATCCCGAGGGAAAAAAGTGCGAGCGTTGGGACGACGACGAAGTCCATAAATTTCTCGAGTCCCTTTACTACTAAAACCGTCTATATGTTCGAATAAAACTGAAATATGGTATTGTGTATAAAAATTTATCAAATATGTTTTGTGTACAGAATGTAAAGTTATAATAATAATAATTCATCTAAAGGGAGTTGTTGAATAAAAATATTAGAATTGGTTGTTACCAGGGGCGGCTCGTTACATAGCGCCAAGGAGCCATGGCACAGCTCAGCAATAATTGTTCATTAATTCTTAAAACACTTTTCCGCCAGTTACTTTGGTCTAGGAAGATAGGAAGATAAATATTTCTTTCTTTCTTCAAAGATTTATTGGGGGGGGGGGGGGGTATAACTGGCTCTACCAACAACATGTTCCACGAGCCGCCACTGCTTTGTGGTACAAAAAAATCCTAAAAACATCCCTCACTAGATTCCGGGATAAACTCACCAGAACTTCGTATGCACTCATTTTGGTGTTTCTCAATTTTCAAAATATTGAAAAAAATAATAAAACAATTGCCACAGACTTCAAACTTTACAAATCTACTCAAAATTGATTTTACTTTACGATACAAGAAAAACCTAAAAACATCCCCTCGCTAGATTCCGAGATAAACTCACCAGAACTTAGTATGCAGTCATTCTGGTGTTACTCAATTTTCAAAATATTGAAAAAAATAGTAAAACAATTGCCACAGACTTCAAACTTTACAAATCTACTCAAAATTGATTCTACTTTATGATACAAGAAAAACCTAAAAACACCCCCCCGCTATATTCCGAGATAAACTCACCAGAACTTAGTATGCAGTCATTCTGGTGTTTCTCAATTTTCAAAATATTGAAAAAAATAGTAAAACAATTGCTACAGACTTCAAACTTTATAAATCTACTCAAAATTGATTCTACTTTACGATACAGGAAAAACCTAAAAACATGCCCACACTAGATTTCGAGATAAAGTCACCGGAACTTTGTATGCAGTCATTCTGGTGTTACCCAATTTTCAAAATATTGAAAAAAATAGTAAAATAATTGCCACAGACTTCAAACTTTACAAATCTACTCAAAATTGATTCTACTTTATGATACAAGAAAAACCTAAAAACACCCCCCCGCTATATTCCGAGATAAACTCACCAGAACTTAGTATGCAGTCATTCTGGTGTTTCTCAATTTTCAAAATATTGAAAAAAATAGTAAAATAATTGCCACAGACTTCAAACTTTATAAATCTACTTAAAATTGATTCTACTTTACGATGCAAGAAATACCTAAAAACATCCTCTCATTCGATTCCGAGATAAACTCACCAGAACTTAGTATGCAGTCATTTTGGTGTTACCCAATTTTTAAAATATTGAAAAAAAATAGTAAAATAATTGCCACAGACTTCAAACTTTATAAATTTACTCAAAATTGATTCTACTTTACGATACAAGAAAAACCTAAAAACACCCCCTCACCAGAATTTAGTATGCAGTCATTCTCTTGTTGTCCTTGTCGGTCAAATTGTTGCAAAATATTTTCTGTTATTCTCTTGAAGTTTTTGTTGGTACAAACGAATTATTTTATACCTGATGGCATCGAGAGAAAGAGAGCAACAATGAATGAATGAATGAATATTTAGAAACATTACGTATCCCAACAGGAATTCCAAGAATCCGCGCTTTCAAAGGCCGGACCCCATTTTTTCGAAGCACCTTGAAGCGAGAGTGAGCACATGCCGGGAAGAATGTCGTCGCGAGTGAAATGACGGGATTATGTGTTTTAATAACCTCGCGTAATTGCCAACACTGTGTCACCTCCTCAAGAAAGAGAATTACGATGAAATCATCACAGTAGGTAATGTTGTTATTATTAGAGTTCTTCGTAGTACTGACCTTGATCAAGTCGGTGGTAAAGACATTGATGGATGATCACACAGCTACAATGAGGGTGTGCAATAAATTAAAGTTGTAATTTGGAATAATTTGTCTGAAAATAGATTTCTCAAAAAATACTCCTGAAAAAAGTTCAGGTAAAAACTAGAAATAGTCTTGAGAAGAGTTAAAAAAATGTCCCAAAAAACCTAAAAAATACTGGAAAAGTCCCGAAAAATCTTGAAAGTCCTGATTAAAATATTGTCCTGAAAGAAAACAAAAAAAAAAATCCTGAAGAAGAAAAAACTCGATATTTGTCCTGAAAAAATTAATTTCGAAAAAAAACGATTTCCTGTCATTGGATCGCAATTTGTTTTTACAGTTTTCTTTACAGCTCCTTAAGTATACCCTTTGAGTCAAATCAGAACTCCTGGTACTGTTTCAAAAAATGTATCATATAGTTTATCATAAATTTAAGATTATTGTTCGAAATGTTCGTCATTTTGAAATTAATGAAAGGATTTGCGAAAAGGAAACGGCAAAACACGAATAATTCGTGGTCTATTTGCAGACTTAATTCGCAAATCCTTTCATCCTCTTTTTTTTTAATGCGAATTTGAGAAAATACGGGGAGAGCGTGCATATGGTGTGCAAATAAACAAAAATCGTCCATTCGGCAGACTGCGAACGAGGGGGAGATTCGATATCCCGGATTCGGGAAGGCGAAGGTGGGTGTAGCATTACCGCGTGCACGTGTAAGTCTTCCGAATCCTCCACAGGTTTTTTTTTTAATTTAATTCGATTTTGCACCGTCTTAATTTTACACTCCAAGTGGCGAATAATCCAAGTCTAGACGTTATTAAATCGAGCGTGCCTTGAAACAGTGGAAAATCTATGATCTTAAACTACAATAAAAAAGAGTACCTTGAAATAGTGGAAAATCTATGATCTTAAACTATAATAAAAACCAGTGCCTTGGAACAGTCTAAAATCTATAATCTTAAACAATAATAAAAAAGAATGCCTTGAAACAGTGGAAAATCTATGATCTTAAACAATAACAAAAAAGAGTGCCTTGGAACAGTGGAAAATTTACTATAATAAAAAAAATCTCCCGCCGAGACTCTTATAAATTTTAAGTATAGTTTCGATAAAGAATTAATTATTTATGCAGAAATCCCGTTTCATCAAGCTGAGCTAGCCACTAGAGATGGGCGAAATGTCTCTTTTTTAATGAGTAGACTAAGCGAAAAGATTCGGCTTTTCGCTTAGTCTACTCATTAGTATAAACTGGAATTACTCTCTTGTAAAAAAATAAAAAGCTCTTTCAGTCGACCCACCTCTATAGTCAACAGTTAATAGTAATGATAATAATAACATATTTACTTGCGTTAATACCACAGTTAATAATAATAACAATAATAATAATATTAACCCTTTCACTACGGGAATCGTCAATAAGCGACTTGGTAATTCTGCTTTTGTATTCAGCAGTCGTCAACAGAAGATTTAGTGTTTTAATTCAAAGAGAAAATATTACAAATTTTACAAATTTGGAAAATTTAAACCACACGAGAACGAAATGGCGGTTAAGAAAATATTTCAGTAAGTTAAATTTTGAGAAAAAGTTGGCGTTGCAATCGTGTATAATTTTGCCCGTAGTTAAAGGGTCAGGTAGAGTGAAGGAAAAGACAATGTTTAGTTCGGACAGAAGAAAATATTCTGTCAATGCAAAACTTCGGAAACAAACACTTGATGGAAAATAAAATTTACAATAAAAAAAAAAAAACTGCGGCCGCGGTGGCCTAGTGAGTAGAGCTCCTGCTCACGGGCCTCGTGGTCGTGGGTTCGAATCCCATCCGCGCGGTCACTTTTTCTGGAACGAAAAATGGCCGTGCGGGTCCATGGATGTTCAGTGTGTGTCCCTTTCATTATTATAAATGATTATTATACAAATTATCGGTTGTGGCAGAATAGCCTAGTTGCTTACGCCCAATTCCCAAATCATCCGCACTTCCTCAACCCGAATTGCCGTCAACCATCCTTACTTTAGAAAAAAAAAAAAAGGTGATGTGGCCATCATGTTACTTTCTCCGACTTTATATTTACGTTTTCATGGGTTTATTTTCAATTTAAATCATATTTTAAATGTACATCGAGCGTTGCGTAAACTCGGATGAAACTGACGTTTAAAACGTCAAAATCATGAAATATGGAAAAATTATACTTCAAATTCAAAAACTCGGTTTACTCAAAAACTAACGAGATTTCGAAAAAAACTTATTCTTTAAAAGTTGTTCATTTTGGCATTCTCTACAATTATTATTCACATAAATTTGCTGTAACTATTATCGTTTCATAATTATAAACCAAAAATTTAAAAAAATTAATAATTTTTTTCTCGAATAGCAATGATTTTATGAAAAATATTTTCAAGCAAAAGATGTTCGTTTCTTTGTTGTCTTTGATGTTTGTTTAAATGTTTTTGTGATATTTTTCATATTTAAGAAAATATTGACAAAAAACAAAAAACAGTTAAGGTAAACACCCACTTCCGGTGTACGAAATGTTACCAAAAGCTTTTCAGTTCTTCAGATTATCAAATAAGACGTATGTTGGAAGTTTCATATCAATTGCTCTATTAGTTTTTGAGATACAGCGCACACAGGCAGACACACACACACAGACACAAATTTTTTTTTCCCAGAAATTGTTGAAATGGCATCTAGGGACCCCAAAAAGGGATATTTCCGCAAAAAAAATTTTTGAAAAAAAAATCACGATCACAATACTTTCTCGTACTTCGTAACGGAGAAAGTAAAAACGTTTGGTTTCATAGTTGAAGAATAATGGCGACTCTAATCGCATTATCGACGATTCGGTCGATTCTTTGAAGATAATTTGTATCTTCGAGATTGAACTTTATCGGCTACCCTTAATTCGTTATCTGATCAACGATTACAAACACTATTGAACATTTATACTTGTGAGAAAATAATTATCTAATAAGACCAGATATAATGTAAAAGATAAGACAATCATTCAATTTGACAACATTAACACGATAACACGATCGAAATCACAATTTTTGAGTCAACCAGTTTATCTTGTAAGCAACTATTCAATAATGGCATTTAAATTCGTGATAATAATATTGTTACGAAAATATAATCGATAGACCTTTCGGCAATTATTGAATGGTATGTATATTCCAGCGGCGGCTCGTGGATTTCCGTAGAGGAGGCTCGTGCTGCGCTACTTACTCTTATGGAGGAAGACATTTTTTCGCTGCTGTTTTGGTCAAATTTTCTTCCGTGACCCCCTCGCCAAAGATCCACGAGCCGCCGCTGGTATATTCTGTAAAAAGATTAGAATGGAAATTCGATGCGAGTGGAGCAGAATTTCCATTCTTACCGAGTAGCAGACTATACTTTCTCCACGACCAGACAAAATAAACAAATAAAATAATGAACACAAAGAACGTGGTTGTTTCTAGTACTTTGACAATTGTGATCGTTTTATTCGGAACGGTGTGAGAATATTCATTCCATAACTTGTTATGGAATGAATTACACGCATAGTGTTTTGTTCCATAACAAGAGTGAGAATGTGTACGTCCTGTGATCAAGAGTAGCAAACTATACCTTCTCCACTATCAGATAAAATAAACAAATCAATGTTTTATTCGGAACGGTGTGAGAATATTGATTCTATAACTTGTCATGGAATAAATTACAAATTTACAAACAAAACGCATAAGCGCGTAGTGTTTTGTTCCACATCAAGAGTGAGAAGGTGTACGTTCTATGATCAATAGTAGCAGACTGTACTTTCTCCACGACCAGACAAAATAAACAAATCAATGTTTTACTCGGAATGGTGTGTGAGAATATTATTTCTCCACGACCACCATAGAATTTAAGCATTCTGAAATCAATTTTGATTATAGAACGAACACATTCTCACTCTTGTTATGGAACAAAACACTGTGCGCTTATGCGTTTTGCATGTAATTCATTCCATAACAAGGGATAGAATGAATATTCTCACATCGTTTCGAATAAAACAATTAGCCTTGGATATCACAATTGTCAAAATACTATAAACATAACCACAAACGTGATAATAAAACGTAAGTTCTTTGTGTACATTATTTTATTAGTCTATTTTATCTGGTCGAGGAGAAAGTATAGTCTGATACTCGGTAAGAATGGAAATTCAGATGCTCGTGGTTCCTCGCGCTCGCCTCACGGCTCGCGCTCGAAATATTCCACTCGCATCGAATTTCCATTCTAACCTTGTTACAGAATATACTATTCTGTGCGATTACATCGTTGAATAAAATCAATTTCCTTCGATCGATTGCGGCGAACGTGTTTCGAATTGCGAAAGTGGTACACGCCGGGAAATGGAACGAGAAAAGTTCGGCAATTAAGTGCAGCGGCGTTCGACGAACATCCACATCTACGCCGGGTTTATTTATAGGCGCGCGCAAAGTCAAGAAAAAGGAATCAAAGTTCAGGGTGATCGCTTCTATTTATACTAATGAGGTAAGGATAAATTGCAGAACACGTAAACATGCCAAAAACAAGTCACCGTGGATGATGCATCGTCCGTAATAACTGCAGCACGGATACAAATCGTACCTGCTTAACCACGATGATGATGAGACAAGATAATGTTAACTACAAAATACTTCATTAACTGTTCATCCATTTAAGCCAGGTTTTTCGTAAGCCGGTGTTAAATTTTTAGTTGTGTAAACGTTCTGTCAGTCAACGTATATATTTTTGAATCGTTATTCATTTATAGTTTACCATTTAAAAGACCGTTTACACAGCCGAAAATATAATACCAGTGTTATGTCAATTTAAACCAGAGGTATATTTATGACAAGAAAATATTTGAAAAAAAAAAATCTAAGCCAGGTTTTTCATAAACCTGTACTATATTTTTAGCTGTGTAATCATCGAATACATTTTTGAATCGTTTTTCATTTTCATTTACCATTCAAAAGACCGTTTACACAGTCGAAAATATAATACCAGTGTTATGTCAATTTAAGCCAGAGGTATATTTATTACCACCATTGTGAAATGTGGCAAGAAAATATGGCAAAAAAATTCTAAGCCAGGTTTTTCGTAAGCCTGTACTATATTTTTAGCTGTGTAATCATCGAATACATTTTTTAATCGTTATTAATTTTCGTTTACTATTTAAAAGATCGCGTACACAGCCGAAAATATAATACCAGTGTTATGTCAATTTAAGCCGGAGTTATATTTATTACCACCTTTGTGAAATGTGGCAAGAAAATATGGGGAAAAAAATTCTAAGCCAGGTTTTTCGTAAGCCTGTACTATATTTTTAGCTGTGTAATCATCGAATACATTTTTTAATCGTTTTTCATTTTCGTTTACCATTTAAAAGATCGCTTACACAACCGAAAATATAATACCAGTGTTACCTCAATTTAAGCTGGAGTCATATTTATTACCACCTTTGTGAAATGTGACAAGAAAATATGGGGAAAAAAATTCTAAGCCAGGTTTTTCGTAAGCCTGTACTATATTTTTAGCTGTGTAATCATCGAATACATTTTTTAATCGTTATTAATTTTCGTTTACTATTTAAAAGATCGCGTACACAGCCGAAAATATAATACCAGTGTTATGTCAATTTAAGCCGGAGTTATATTTATTACCACCTTTGTGAAATGTGGCAAGAAAATATGGGGAAAAAAATTCTAAGCCAGGTTTTTCGTAAGCCTGTACTATATTTTTAGCTGTGTAATCATCGAATACATTTTTTTATCGTTTTTCATTTTCATTTACCATTTAAAAGACCGTTTACACAGCCGAAAAAATAATACCAGCGTTATGTCAATTTAAGCCAGAGGTATATTTATTACCACCTTTGTGAAATGTGGCAAGAAATTATGGGGAAAAAAATTCTAAGCCAGGTTTTTCGTAAGCCTGTACTATATTTTTAGCTGTGTAATCATCGAATACATTTTTTAATCGTTTTTCATTTTCGTTTACCATTTAAAAGATCGCTTACACAACCGAAAATATAATACCAGTGTTACCTCAATTTAAGCCGGAGTCATATTTATTACCACCTTTGTGAAATGTGGCAAGAAAATATGGGAAAAAAATTCTAAGCCAGGTTTTTCGTAAGCCTGCATTATATTTTTAGCTGTGTAATCATCGAATACATTTTTGAATCGTTTTTCATTTTCGTTTACCATTTAGAAGATCGCTTACACAACCGAAAATATAATACCAGTGTTATGTCAATTTAAGCCGGGTCATATTTATTACCACCATTGTGAAATGTGGCAAGAAAATATGGGAAAAAAATTCTAAGCCAGGTTTTTCGTAGGCCTGTACTATATTTTTAGCTGTGTAATCATCGAAAACATTTTTGAATCGTTATTCATTTCCGTTTACCATTTAAAAGATCGCTTACACAACCGAAAATATAATACCAGTGTTATGTCAATTTAAGCCGGAGTTATATTTATTACCACCTTTGTGAAATGTGGCAAAAATAAGGAAAAAATTGTAATGAATTTTAAGACAATTTTTTGGGTTTCGTTATGATTCATAATCACCACGCAGAGTTGATACTCTTCTACCCGATTTCGGCAGTATTTCGCTAATGTGATTCGGACTTTTTTTTTTGTTGACAGTGACAAATAACGCGAGACGAACTAGTGCCAAATTTTTAGTGTCGCGGATGTAAATAAATACCTCACAACGACTTCCATTAGTGCAAGTGCCAAAAGATCGTGCACCTGGCCGTTGGTAAAAAAAAAAACAAAACAGCCAACCTTGAAGCTCATTAAAAAAATATAAGAGCATACGCCCCAAAATTGTCAAAATCAATGTTTCATATACTTTATTCCTCGCCAAACTTGCTAAGATTTAGTGGATTTCACAAACATTTATTTAAGCCCGGTTTTTCGTAAGCCGGTATTATATTTTTAGCTGTGTAAACGCTCTTTACGCGTTTTATCTGTCACTGTCAGTCACCGAATACGTTTGTTATTATAGTGGAGCCCCGAGAAGAGAATTCAAGGTAAAAAACATCGAAATAGAAAAAAAAATTGTTATAAACATTACACAAGTATGTGTAATGTAATCGCAGAACCTAACCTCAAATTATGCATTCCCTTTACCTCTCGAAAGATCGTTCACACAGCCGAAAATATAATACCAGTGTTATGTCAATTTAAGCTAGAGTTATATTTATTATCACCTTTGTGAAATCCACCGCCGCGTAATTATTTTTCAGACTAGAAAAAAATATATAAAAACAATTGCCATCGACTCGAAGTTTGATTAAAATCACTCAAAATTAATTCGAGATTAAGAATCCATAAAAATCCGCAAACACCCGATTCCTAGATTTTGAGATAATTCCAGGCAAACACAGCGTAAACTAAAAATTGGTAATTATTTTGCCGACTCGAAAAAATATATAAAAACAATTGCCATCGACTTGAAATTTGATTAAAATTACTCAAAATTCATTCGAGATTAAGAATCCATAAAAATCTACAAACACTCGATTCCTAGATTTTGAGATAATTCCAAGCAAACACAGCGTAAACTAAAAATTCGTAATTATTTTGCTGGCTCGAAAAAATATATAAAAACAATTGCCATCGACTCGAAATTTGATTAAAATTTCTCAAAATTCATTCGAGATTAAGAATCCATAAAAATCTACAAACACCCAATTCCTTGATTTTGAAATAATTCCAGGCAAACACAGCGTAAACTGAAAATTCGTAATAATTTCGCAGATTTAAAAAAAATATACAAAAAATTCAAAAGTTACAAAAAATATACAATTAATGAAGGCTGAAAGACTTCGGTCGATGGCCATTTGTAGCTCTTAGGAGTTCTTATACAATTAATTGAATTTATCAAGGTTTTTTTTAAATATTCAATTAATTTGATCTACAAGCTGACGTTCGGTGTTAATTTTTTTTCTGAACTGCACAGTGTTTAGAAAGCAAACACCAACCACCAGGTCGATGGCCATTTGGAACAATCCTATTTTTTTTTGCGACCGCAAATGAATCGGTTGCCCATATACGGGAGAGAATATGGCTTTCACCTTTTATGGACAATTTTTATTTCGATTTTATTTTGTTGTTTACGACTTTACGAGCGAACGGCGCGGCGCGGTGTTCAACATTTACGGTCAAAACACCCGTGGGCTGGTAAACATTTTTGTTGCTCATTACTTTGTGAGGCATGAATGCTTCGCGACCTTAATATCGCAACGAGCGCAGTTGATGATGGCACCTCGACAAATAACATCGTACCAATGTATATTCACAGATAAAAGTAAATTTTAAACTGTAAAATTCAGCAATTACTCTATCTAAGAAGTATTAGTGGTTGCACTTGTTTGAATAATCCATACCAGTGATTCCCAAATTATTTGATGTTATAGCCGAACCAAAATGCCGTGACACATTGCGCAGCGAATATCTTAAATTTTTATCCGGAACTATCAAAAATGTTCAAAAAAAAATCGCAAATTCAGTTCTATGACATCTGAGTTAATTTTCAATTTTAAATTATTTAGTACAATAACTCTTTCTTATAAACAAATTCGATGCAATTCCGATTTATAGCATTTTTTTTCCTTTCGGACTTTCATTGCACAATTTTTTTAATAGTTCTCGGAGTTCTGATTTAACTTATGGGTTGTACCCGAGGAGTTCTAACGAAAACTGGCAAATTGCGATTAAATGACAGGAAATGCGTATTTTCGAAATTAAATTTTCTATTCTCGAATTTTAAATTTATTTAAAAATGCCATAAATCGTGATTGTATCGAATTTGTTTATGAGAAAGAAATATTGTACTCAATAAGTAGAAACAGAAAATTAACTCAGAACTCATAGAACTATCAATTATTTTTTTGGTTTCGGGACTTTGCGAGTTCCATCCATAGTTGTTATGAAATATTTAGATTAAGTGAGTAATATGAATTTGAATATTTCGAATTTCCAACTTTGAAAATTTTTATCTCTGGAAATTCAACAGAACTCTTTTTTTTAAGTATCAGGAACTATAGAACTAACCCAAACACACATCTTAAAACTAGTCCATAACTATTCAATTGGGCACCTCATTCTTCAAAAAAAAATCCCGACAGCCCAATTTTACAGAACTCTTTTTACTTTCTCCGTTACGAAGTACGAGAAAGTATTGTGTGGAAGTATTTTTTTCAATTTTTTTTTTTTACAGAAATATCCGTTTTGGGGCCCCTAGACGCCATTTCAACAATTTCTGGAAAAAAAAAATTGTGTCTGTATGTCTATGCGCGCTGTATCTCAAAAACTAATACAGCAATGGATATGAAACTTTGAACATAAGTCTTATTTGATAATCCGAAGAACTGAAAAGCTTTTGGTAAAATTTCGTACACCGGAAGTGGGCGTTTACCTTAACCGTTTTTTGTTTTTTTCCAATATCTTATTAAATATGAAAAATATCATAAAAACATTTACACAAATATTGAAGACAACAAAAAAATGAACATCGTTTGTTTGAAAATATTTTTTATAAAATTATTCGAGAAAAAAATTTATAATTTTTTCATTTCTGGTTTATAATTATGAAACGATCATAGTTACAATTGTAGAGAATGCCAAAATGAACAACTTCGAAAGAATACGTTTTTTCCGAAATTTCGTTAGTTTTTGAGTAAACCGAGTTTTTGAATTTGAAGTATAATTTTTTCATCTTTCATAATTTTGACGTTTTAAACGTCAGTTTCATCCGAGTTTACACAACGCTCGATGTACATTTAAAATATGATTTAAATTGAAAATAAACCGTGAAAGCGTAAATATAAATGATACCATCAAGTCGGAGAAAGTAACATGATGGCCACATCACCATTTTTTATTATGAATTTAAGTTTTATAAGGTTTATATCACTCTGTAATTGGGTGAATAAATAAATAACTATAAATCAATAACAGAATTCACGGCATAAATATATTCTATCGTAATCAGCCGCCATTGCATGGAGATATACCCTGGCCGCGCTATGAAGGCGTCTGAGGTGATTAACGAGGGGTCGAAAGGGCCGCCCTCATCAGAAGTGATTGCAGTTTTTGTTACTTTACTCTCATAGATGTTTACACTTCACATGCTAGCTATTGGTGCACTATCACCTTTTATTTATAAATCGGTGGTTCTAAAATTCTAAAAAAGTTAACGATAGCACCTGAGGTGCCTTCATAGCGCGGCCAGACTTTATTCAATAGAACAAAGTAAAACTCGTAAACAGTAAGCCGGAATAAAATTTATTGTTAACGGAAAACCTCAAGTTCACTGCGTGTTAGTATTGATTAAAAAAAAAAGCATTATAGAAACACAAAATAGAAATCAATACATAACAAATATTGAATAGTGCTCAAACCAACGCTCACTCGATTAAACTAAAATAAAAAATAAATGGACTCTTTTTAAAATAAATATAAACACTATTTGTATAACTTGAATTTATTTATTTATTTATTTACGGACCCAACAGACACAAGGTCCAATTACAGGGTACAGCCTCTATTAGATATTTTATTTTGTCAGAATCTGAATTCCTGGTAGTTGTTATAAATAACTACCAAGGATTTACTTGTAATAACAATAATAATAGTAATTTAATAATGACAATATTTTGCTGAGAGTTGAAATTAATTTACCATAGCAATATTTGTACGTTAATGTAGAGTCAACCCAAAATGTCGTGACACCTGGGGCTAAAGTTTGTGCAGAGAGAGAGAACGCGATAACAAATCTATGCGTGGCCGCACCACCGAATCGAAGACCAATCATCATTTCGCTGCCGATTCTGCGTCTATATTTACATTATTTTCATTGAATTTAACCCGCCAATGGTGACCTACAGGTCTGCGAGACCGGGTGTGTCGAGTGACTTTATTCCCCGTTATTGTTTTTTGTTGCAATTTTAAATTACCCACATATAAATGAAGCTATTAGGTTGGCACTAAACTTTAGAACTTTGGCTGGCGCTGAACTTTGGATTTGAATTTCCCGCCACGAATTTAAAGCTCGGTAGCGCTGCAATTCCAGGGTGAAACCGAATGGAATTCTCGGAAACCGGATGCCTTTTCGACAACACTGTAGAACTTCCAAGCTCCGCTGTTGCCATTTTATTCCCCCAGATTTCGAATATCCCGCCACTAAAATCCCCCAGATTTTAACAGTTGGTGAACATTTTGAGTTAAAAATCCCCAGATTTGAATTTTTCCACCCCGAAATCCCCCAGATTTGAATTTTTTCACCCTAAAATCCCCCAAATTTGAATTGCCCGCCACTAAATTGGCGGCCATTTTGCGCGTACAGCGTTGCCATTTTCACTTCCGGTTTCCGGGATCACTTCCTGTCCCCGTACCCGCTAACTCTCTCTACTTGAGTAGCTGCCGCATTGCAGAGCTTAAATTGATTAAATATCTTTGTTTTATTGTCAAAGAGCATAAATTTAAAAAAAAAACATAAACTATTAGTAACACATTTCGCAAAATCTTCAGTTGAAAACCCCGGCGTCACCATTAAATTTGCGCCACCAATGGCGGGTTAATATGTTCACTGGACAATGTGACACCAGATTTTGGAATGACTTTGCATAGTTTCGGCAACTTTAGCTTGCCATTATCGAATGAAAATAAGTTAGAACTGAATGTTCTTCTTGGAAATAAATAAATTGAATTAAAATAAACGATTTAACAGAAAATTTACAAAACTGGGAATGAACATGCGACGTTGACTTGTGAAACAAATCGAGTGTTTTTTATTATTACTATTATTACAAATATGTGCTAATTGAGAATCTAATCCAAGAAATACTTGGAGTAATAGTGTTTTTATTTATAACATAAAATTTATAGTGGAGCCTTCAGCATAAGCAATATTTTATTTTTTTTGGTTTGTTTCACTTAGATCACTTGATGAAACATGATTGAATATTTGTATTATTAAAAAAATAATAAAGGATTATCCCTTTGTTTGTTTCACTTTAATTATTTATTTATTTAATTCCGACTAAAGCTAAGCGCACACTTGCCGGAAGCGGACGGACGGTACGCGTCGGCAAAAATTGCTTAACGCAGTTGTAAACGAGTCAACGCACATTTATCGGTACGGCATGCAACGGATAAATGTGCGTTGACTCGTTTACAACTGTGTTAAGCAATTTTATCCGATGCGTGCCGTCCGTTCGATTCCGACAAGTGTGCGCGTACCTTAAGCCGGAATTAAATAATTAAAGTGAAACAAACCAAGGGATCATCCTTTATTCATTTTTAAGGAATGCGTTTTTTAACAATACACATATTATTTCTAAAATCATTTCATCGTACATAAAAATACAGAGGAAATAGTTATATTGCTCAATAATACATATTTCACTCTCGATTTTAATTAAAAAAAAAAAAAAAAACTGCAACACGTTAGTTGACACACAACACAAAAAATTAAAATTTACCGAAAACGTGATTTGAAAATTGGAGACTTGGTGGTGTTGGGATCCGCAAATTTGACCGGCGAACTGGAGCCCGGGGTTTATGTCCCGGAAAAACGGATTCATGTTCTATTTGAAAAATACACACCATTAGCAACAGATAGGGAAAGTACAGTAAAGCGACAACAACAAATTATTGTAATGACTTCATTGAAAATTGAATTCATACCATTAGCAACAGATAAAGTAAAGCGACAAAAAAGAATTGGGACAGCAATATTGAATATTATACCTCATTTAATAACCAGGCGGACTAAATCAAATTTTAGCCGCGAAAATACGTCGTTGTTATTGGCCAAACGGGCGCCGTTTTCCTACTGGCTCAAATCGCTAAAACAGCAATGGCCGTTGTTATGATCAGCTGATCATAACAACGGCTGATCTCTAACCGTTACTTGTCTCTCACCGGTTCCACGTGTTTCTCCTCAGTTTTTGTGTTTTTAGCCAGTTATTTCACCCGTTTCGATTCTTTTCATCCCGCGATTTTCTTGAAATAGTTATTTTATTTTATTTTTAACTATCGATGTATAGCACAGCACAAGTTTGATGTCATTTTTATTAGAATTAATTTATGTGTTGATATAATTGTTGAATAAATGTTATGGGTAAACGAATTCGAAATAATTTAATTTTTACCGCCAAAACATGTCTGGTTACTTTTCTGGTAACTTTTTATAGTGTAAATGTGACTTTCGCCATTAGTCCGCCTGGTTATTAATTGAGGTATACGAAACATTGATTGGATTTATACACCAGGAAATATTAATTTTGATTTTTAACCATTTCGCCGGGGGAACCGGAAAATTACGCAAAAAAAAATAGCGCGTATTTCCCAGTTATCGTAGCAAAATATTTTTTTGGCTTGTGATTTTGCGATTTACGCGTTGATCACACACGCACACCACACAATCTACATAATGCAAGTTGAAGTTCCTCAATCCGCATGCATAAACATCGGTGACTCGTAAACCTTGTAATGTAAATAACAGTCACGTGACTCGTTTCGCGTAAACTGGTCCGAAAATATCAATTCGGGCGAGTGGTCCATTAATTAGCGAATCGGCGGAAACGACGCGCTCGTGTGACCTTTGCATATCGAATTTGTTGCTCATTGTTCATCGCGATTTTGCGCGTTTCGTTTCATCCCGGCGAACGTAAATAACAAAAAGTGATATTTATCGTCATAAAAAAAAAAATAATAAAAACACGCCTTTCCTTATTTATAGTGAAAGTTAAATCACGCCGGCAGATGCGATGGGGGATTTATTGTGCAAAAGTTTTACACCACGATCTTCTTTTTTGTTGTTGTATATTACTCTTGTGAGTTTAATTTTCACGCAAAAAAAAATTACCACCAGACAATTTTCTCTATTGTAGTAATCCATCCATTCTACGATTATAAATACGGTACGATGTAAATGTGCAAATTTGAATTCGAGGCACGTACGAGTTTTAAGGCGCAATTACAAATTAGCAGTAGCCGGGGCTGACTCATTCGGCCATTGTGGCCGTTCGTCTGCGGATTTTCTTGGAAGAGACAGAAAAAAAATGCAGTGGCAAGGGGAATTAATAAAACGCCCTTTGAATATAATGGTGGAGAACATTAAACGCGCCTAATTAAAAGATGCAAATGCGATGTCTACAGAGAGACTGACTCTCTGACACAACAACAAATTGCTCGACGCGCACGCGATTTAATCAACGTGCGCGACAAAATTCTATGCAATATTATCTCTCCGCACAAGTCCTTCGTATTATTAGAAAATCCAGTTATTTCCGAAGCATCGAAAAAGAAAATATAAACAGCGGAGAGTAAATTCTAGAAAATTCGTATTGAATTACCAAAACGCTACTCTTTCAAAAAGTTTTTAAAAATGCACTCATTGCGAATTTCTGGAGTAGTTTTCGAGATATAGCGCGCACAGACACAAACATACAGACACACGACACACAGAAATAAAGTTTTTTCTTTCTAGAAACCGTTAAAATCGCCTCTAGGCGGATATGTGTTATATTTTTACATATGTATTTTTATTTAATATATTTTGTATTTGTATGGCATGATAAACTATAGAATAAAGACAATTTATTATTATTATTATTATTATTATTATTATTTCCGTTATAAATATAAAAACGATCACAACACTTTCGCCTACTTAGTAACGGAGAAAGTAAAAAAAAAAACACATATTAGTAATCACCGCCAACATTAAACACAGATATTAACGTTCGAACGAAAGATTTTTGATTAGCAAAATTATACATGGTATCCCCTTAATGCCACAATTGCCAATAAATTTAGAGTAGCAATTACACGAGATCACCCCAAGGAATCCGCATCCCTCGTATCATTAATGTGTGTCAGACAATAATTTGTTTTCGCGCAGAAGAATCTTAATTATTACAACACCCCTCGATCTCTCAATCTTATCCACTCAATAGCCTCAATCTTGAGTTGAGATGTAGATGAGATAAGAATTTTTGTCAACCTAGAAAATCGAGAGAAATAAATGTATTTAATAAACGCGTTTATTAATTGCAATAAGGGCTGATATTTACTTTAGGGTAAATGGACGAGCTGGCTGAAATTTGTTTTGTAGACATGGTTTTTTGAGCCGAGTTCAAAAATGTACGTCTCAACTTTAGGAAACGTAAGGGGGAAGAGAGATATAGGTGTTAAGTTCTCAATGGAAACGTTTTTTTGTTGGAAAATAATAGAAGTAGTAGAATTTCAATTTTTTCATAATAACACATTTATTTCACAATATTAAAATACCCATAATGTTTGCAATTACGCAATTTTATTTGTAATAGTGAAATGGGTCTTCCCACTCGAGAAATTTAAAGCTTTGATTGTAAATATTGCATTAATATTACAGCTATTTCATTCCTCAATACGTTTAAAAAAATAAATCATTCATCATTCTCGTAAGTTTTAAACAATGAACGCAATGAATGACTCACGCCTTATCATTATCATCCAACTTGAATGCCGCAATAAAATGATAATTTTTTTACGACCGCTCTGAGAGACGTGTGCATTTTAATTACTCTTACTTTTATTTAAAATATTTAAAAAAAACAATTAAAAGGTCATCAATTAAATTAGAATTTACATAAAATAACTAATAGAAAAAATATGATAATTTTATAAAAATGGTTTGCGGTAAGAAAAATTTTATTTTTTTATAAACTCAACTGTAAAAATAAAACAAAACAAAATATCTGGTAAAGAAAAACACTGGTGTTTTTTTTTCATTAAATTGTAAAAAATCATCTCTTTAAAGAAATAGCTTCAAATTTGGTGAAATTATCCAGAAATAGTGTATTTTTGATTTTCTATAAAAGCAATCGAAATATTCCCGCCAGAAATAAAAAGGAAAGACGCAGAACTCTCACTGGAGGGAAAGAAAATTGCATCACCCATTTGAAAAATTGTAAAAAATTCATCTCTTAAAGAAATATTTTCAAAATTGGTGAAACTATCCAGAAATAGTGTATTTTTGATTTTCTATAAAAAAAACAATCGATATATTCCCGTTGAAAATAAAAAGGAAAGACGCAAAACTCTCACTGGAGGGACAGAAAATTACATCACCCATTTGAAAAATTGTAAAAAATTCGCTTCAAAATTAGTGAAACCACTCTAAATTCTATATCAGATGGAAAAAAATGATTGGGAAAAAATAAAAAGGCTTCAATTAAATTTGTACGCAGAAAACCCAGCTAATCTACTCAATTGTTTTTCATGCAACGAGTTTTTAATGTTCAGGGCCTTCTGGAAATTTTACAGGACCTCGTGCAATCTTTTTCGCGGAACTCTGAACATCTACATATACGTTTTACATGTAACGTGTATTTCAAAAAGAAATTAATCGCTATCGCCTATGAATTGAATTTGCAATTAACAGTTGACAGAATTGACAGTTGGCAGTATTAACAGAATTGACAGAATGGACAGTTGACGAAATTGACAGTTGACAGTTGTCGGAATTGACAGTTGATAGAATTAACAGTATTAACATAATTGACAGTTGACAGAATTGATAGTTGACAGAATTAACAGTATTAACAGAATTGACAGTTGACAGATTTGACAGTTGACGGAATTGTCTGTTGACAGTATTAACAGAATTGACAGAATGAACAGTTGATGAAATTGACAGTTGACAGAATGGTCAGTTGTCGGAATTGACAGTTGATAGAATTAAGAATATTAACAGAATTGACAGTTGACGGAGTTGACAGTTGACAGAAATGACAGTTGATAGAATTAACAGAATTGACAGTTGATATAATTAACAGAATTGGCAGTTGATAAAATTAACAGAATTGACAGTTGATAGAATTAACAGAATTGGCAGTTGATAAAATTAACAGAATTGACAGTTGACAGAATTAACAGAATTGACAGTTGACAGAATTAACAGAATTGACAGTTGATAAAATTAACAGAATTGACAGAATTAACAGTTGACGGAATTAACAGAATTGACAGAATTAACAGTTAACGGAATTAACAGAATTGACAGAATTAACAGAATTGACAGTTGATAAAATTAACAGAATTGACAGATGACAGAATAAACAGAATTGGCAGTTGATAAAATTAACAGAATTGACAGTTGACGGAATTAACAGTTGACAGAATCGATAGAATAGATAGAATTAACAAAATTTACAGTTGACAGAATTGACAGTTGATGAAATCGACAGTTGACATAATTAACAGTATTAACAAAATTGACAGTTGACAGAATTTATCATATTTTAACCTGTAGAAATTGATCTCTTATCCTTAATTATGTATTTTTTGACACGTGTAAACATGATTGTAATAGCACATCAATAAACTAAACACAGTTTTGAGAGTGTAAATTGCAGATTTAGCAATTGAAAATTGTCATTTTTGACATTTACAAATTATAGTTTTGGCAGTTGAAAATTGTCGTTTTTGGCAGTTGAAAATTGTCATTTTTGACAGTTGAAAATTGTCGTTTTTGGCAGTTGAAAATTGTCGTTTTTGACAGTTGAAAATTGTCGTTTTTGACAGTTGAAAATTGTCGTTTTTGACAGTTGAAAATTGTAGTTTTTAATTGTTGAAAATACTCATTTTTGGCAGTTGAAAATAGTCATCGTTGGCATTTATTTATTTTAAGTTTTCGGCTGCTGAAAATTGTCATTTTTGACGGTTATAAGGTATAGTTTTGGCAGTTGGAAATTGTCGTTTTTGACCGTCGAAAAATACTCATTTTTGGTAGTTGAAAATGATCACCGTTGGTACTTAAAAATTGTGATTTTTGACAGATCAAAATTACAGTTTTTGGCAGTTAAAAATTGTCATCTATTGCAAAGTTTTTGGCTGCGAAAATGACCGTTTTTGGCAGTCGTAAATTATAGTTTTTGGCAGTTGAAAATTGTCATTTTTGACAGTTATTACTTATAGTTTTGACATATGAAAATTGTCGTATTTGGAATATGAAAATTCTCGTTTTTGACATTTGAAAATTGTCGTTTTTGACATTTGAAAATTGTCGTTTTTGACAGTTGAAAATTGTAGTTTTTTACAGTTAAAATTACTCAGTTTTGACAGTTGGAAATTGACATCGTTGGCATTTATAAATAGTCATTTTTGACAATTTTTGGCAGTTAAAAATTGTCAGTCTTTGCCGTGGAAAATTAAAGTTTTTGGCTACTGAAAATGATCATTTTTGGCAGTTGAAAATTTTAGTTTTCGGTTGTTAAAAATTTCGTTTTTGATAAGTGAAAATTGTCGTTTTTGACAGTTAAAAATTATATTTTTCAAAGCTTGAAATACTCATGTTTGGCAGTTGAAAACGGTCATCATTGGCATTTAGAAACCGTCAGTTTTGACATTTACAAATTATAGTTTTAGCAGTTGAAAATTGTCATTTTGGACATTTACAAATTATAGTTTTGGCAGTTGAAAATTGTCGTTTTTGACATATGAAAATTGTCGTTTTTGACATTTGAAAATTGTCATTTTTGACATTTGAAAATTGTGATTTTTGACATTTGAAAATTGACGTTTTGACAGTTGAAAATTGTAGTTTTTTTACAGTTGAAAATTGTAGTTTTTTACAGTTGAAATTACTCAGTTTTGGCAGTTGAAAATTGTCATCGTTGGCATTTCTAAATAGTCATTTTTGACAATTTTAAATTAGTTTTTGGCAGTTAAAAATTGTCAGAATGGACAGTCGACAGAATTAATAGTATTAACAAAATTGACAGTTAACAGAATTGACAGTTTTAACAAAATTGACAGTTGACAGAATGGACAGTTGACAGAATAGACAGTTGACAGAATGGACAGTTGACAGAATAGACAGTTGACGGAATTGACAGTTGACAGAATTAACGGGTCCTAAGACACGCCAATCTTACCGACCAAAAATTTGATTTTTTTGCGGGATCGCTTAAAGTTTTACGTCGGGTACTGTCTTGATATTTTAATCTGTTGTAATGTCTTGAACTATGTATACATTTTAATCTGTCTTGTCATGTCTTGAACTGTATATATATTTATATTTTAATCTGTCTCGTAACATCTTGTATTATAAATATATGTTTTATTTTATTTTAATTTATTACTGTAATGAAATGGCTTCCGTAAATAAATACCAAATACCAAACAGAATTGACAGTTGACAGAATGGACAGTTGACGGAATTGACAGTTGAAAGAATTAACAGTTGACGGAATTTACAGTTGGCGGAATTGACAGTTGACAGAATTGCCAAAATTAACAGTATTAACAGAATGGACAGTTGATAGAATGGACAGTTGACGGAATTGACAGTTGACAGAATTAACAGTTGACGGAATTTACAGTTGACGGAATTGACAGTTGACAGAATTAACAGTTGACGGAATTTACAGTTGGCGGAATTGACAGTTGACAGAATTGCCAAAATTAACAGTATTAACAGAATGGACAGTTGATAGAATGGACAGTTGACGGAATTGACAGAATTAACAGTGTTAACAGAATTGAAAGTTGACGGAATTGACAGTTGACAGAATTGACAGTTGACAGAATTGACAGTTGACAGAATTAACAATGTTAACAGAATTGACAGATGACAGAATGGACAGTTGACAGAATTAAAAGTATTAACAGTTGACAGAATTAAAAGTATTAACAGTTGACAGAATTGACAGTTGACCATTGTCAACTGTCTGAATGGCAACTAGTTAATCATGTGCATTTCAATTCATCGGCAACTGCAATTAATTCTCTTGAAACATACTATATATTAATTACAGGTTAAATGGCTTTAAAAAGAGTTTTCCCATTTTCTTTACACACCAAACACAACAAGAACTCATCAGGTATTTTTTTTGTTGTTCCGTTTCTGAACTGATCTTAACGAAACAAAGTACATTTCTTGAATCTCGGAGGCGTTCACTTCGTGGTACATTTTCAATTTCGATATAGTAATGTCTTGAACTGTTTATACATTTAAATCTGTCTTGTCATGTCTTAAACTGTATATATATATTTATTTTAATCTATCTCGTAACATCTTGTATTGTATATATGTTTATTTTATTTTAATTTATTACTGTATTGAAATGGCTTCCGTAAATAAATACCAAATTACCAAATAACCAAAGAACATTTATTAATCTGCCAGTAAAGATCAGATTTCGACAGCACGTTCGAGTATTATGCGATCGACAGCGCAACGAGAATCACCGTTGAGGCCGAATGAACGACCGAAACGACAACAGGAGGTCGTTACTTACAGTGTTCATCTGTTTATTAAAGTCCGGCACGGGCGGCCCCGTGAGTATATCCAGCTCCTCGGGATACTTAGGGGCGGCCCAGGACGCGGGCCTCTTCTTCCAGTTCTTACCGCCGCCGACGGGAGGCCCCGCCGGAGGCATCTTGTTGCCGGACGGCGTCCGCAGCAAAGGATTCTGGGGCCCGCGATGGATGGGCGGCCCGGTGGCTATCCCAGATGACCACATACTATTCCTCCAGGCGCACAAACAATGTCATCAGATTTCGAAAGATTCACTCACTCACAACATTCCTCCGCACTTCATCGAATCACCATTTTTTTTTTGCACGGACGAAACGTCGATCACCTACCAACGCCGAACTCGCACTGAACGAAAACGCATTGTGTGTGTAGTACGTTGGTATTCCTTCCACTCGCGGGAACAATGCAAACGTTCGGCGAGCCTCCAACGCTCGACCGCTCGACTGTGTGTGCTAATGCTAACGCCTTTCGTAACACACCGCACCAGAGGACCATCGTGCGAAGGAGGATGGAAAACGTGGACTTAACGCGGCGGAGGAGGATGATGAAAGTGGGTACCTTTCACCTACACAGCGTTACGTCCGTGGTTCGATTGAAGGTATCTAAGGTGAACTATGTATATTCGTGTTGATAAAATAAGGAAAAACCAATTGTATGGGACACATTGAACTTTACCCAATGGCTCGACTCCAACTAATGCCATTAAATTTGGAAACAATTATCATGATATCACTCTTCCTGGTGGCGTATTGCAACGAAAGTTTTCTCCCAATGATTATTTTTTGACGATTCTAAAACCCAATGGAAACTCTCAATTTCGGTCATGTGTGTGCGTTTCGGCCAATCACGGCATTATTCTCGTGATTCTTTCCGGAAGCATCATGTAGAAATGTTTGACAATTTATTGACAACTATTGTCAGCCGTTCCGTGGTTTATTGCAATTACAAAAATCGAGACGCAGGGAAAAAACAACGAACCCGCGGAGTAACGAGAAAAATAAACAACGCCGATTTCACCAGTTCTGTTGCAGTGTGTGCGCGCAAATAAAAACGTTTCGCCTATTGGCCCCAACCCCATCACTTCCAGAAACTTCCAGATTCAAGATCCTAGACATTAACGTCGCCCCCAGTGATTCAAGGACAATTTAAGTTAAGTACTTTTTCGCGTCGTGCCCTGTTCCGTTTTGACGTTTGTAGTTTACACAAACCAGTGTGAAATAACTGGATTCGGTACGATTCCGATCGCAGAAATTGATAATTGATCAAAAAACTAATCAAATCAAATACAACTCGAGGGTTCGGTTTAAATTAGAAAATAATATGGCTTAGTGCTCTCGTGATTATTGCATGGCAACGAGCTTTTTCGAAAAATCTCTCAAATTATTTTCAATTTATTCTCACCCTCTTGTTACTACTGAAAATATTAGTGGTATTGGATCAGACTTACTAGAAGGACTGGAAATTCACATCGGAGCACCCAGTTTCCATGCAATTTATGTGTGAATGCTACATTTGCTTTAGAATATCGTAAATGACGTTTAACTGATATTTAAAAGGAACAGTCAATATTTGCGTTGAATTTGTTTCCATGACGCTCTTGAAGGAGCATCGATAACCATGAATAATAGATTTATAATTTTGGTTCAAATGTAAAATTAAAGCAGAATACGTGATACCTCATCCCAAACGGAAGAAAAATCTCGTAAAAATGCGCCAACTTGAATGCTCGAAAAAATTTAAAAACACATTTGGCCAATTTTTCTGTGGCGGTAATACAATGTTTTTTTTTGCAGTTGTCACTTGTGAACATTGACATTTAGTTATGGAGAATTACACAGACGCACAACGCACATAGAAATTGTAAAGATCCACTGCCTAATTGGTGAGATTTTTGCGTCATCTGTGAACATTGACGTTTAGTTATGGACACGAACGGACAACGCATAGAAATTGTGAAACTCCACCACTGAAATGATGAGATTTTTGCGAAGACAGTTACAAAAGGTACATTTTTTGATCACCATAACGTTGCCATATAATTGTCCGATTAATCGAGAAATTTGAGGCGAGTGGATCAGTTCGAATCCAGAAGAGTTCGTGCAGCTCGGTGCAATGAAAACATTGCAGCAGTTAGTGCCAGAGTGTTGGCCAGAATTCTTCCACCTCGATTCGCCATCGTTCTTAGCAATTGAGAACGCATGGAAATTGTGAAACTCCGCTACCGAAATAATGAGATTTTTGCGAAGACGATTCGAAGAGGTACATTTTTTTATCACCATAACGTTGCCATATAATTGTCCGATTAATCGAAAAATTTGAGGCGATTCGATCGGTTCGTGCAGCTTGGTGTAATGAAAACATTGTAGCAGTAAGTGTCAGAGTGTTGACCAGAATTCTTCCACCTCGATTCGCCATCGTTCTCAGCAATTGAGACTTTCACGAAGCAGTTTGCAGAGGATTTTGAGCAAAGCTCTGCATTTGCATGCGTAGAAGATTCCGTTGAAGATTTGTAAGTATATTTGGTTGCATATACCTGTTTCATAACAACGGGTTCGTGTCTCGGATACATCAAACGAATGATTTCGTTCAAATAAAAAAGCTTGAGGGTTTGAGCAATTGAGACTTTCACGAAGTAGTTTGCAGCAATTTTGACGAAAGATCTACTGTCCGCGCCCCATACCTTGGCGAGAAGCCGCGCAGCCTGAATAGTCCCGAGTGCGCCGTTTATAGCCGATCGACAAAATGAAAATGTTCCGCGCGGCGGTCAGTGGCGTACGCAAATTGTATTAAAAATACATGCCCAATACCACTGCTGTTCGTCGCTACTTATTCGCCGCCGCGGCGCCGCTGGAATTTTTAAAATGTAGCGGAAGTAAAATACCACTGCGCATCCGAGCCACTCGCCAAGGTATGGGGCGCGGACTGTACATTTACATGCATACAAAATTCAGTGGACACAACTTTTGAAGATTTGTAAGTATATTTGGTTGCATATACCTGTTCCAATTTCAATTAACTTTTATTTTTGTCGAGACTCGGCCAAACAGATAACAGCGCTGCACGTCCATTATCCGTTATTGAATAGTATATTGTACAACGAGCATATAATGATGGCTATTAATCACGAGAACGATGGAACGAGCCGTAGGCGAGTGGAGCAAATCGTTCGAGTGATTAATAGCCATTATATGCGAGTTGTACACTATACTTTGTTCACGAAAATTAAAATTAAAATTAAAATTAAAATTTGTTGTAATCATAATTACAATTGAAAAAAAATTAAAATCAAAGTTAAAATCAATATTAAACAGAGTAAACAAAATATTATCATTGTTCGCGTTCTGTGAACAAAAGCGCGAATTAGCGTGTTTAATAACCATATTAAACACACCAATGCGTGTTTAATGAAATTGAGTGTTAAATTAATGCTGCCCATACAATTAAATAATGCGCACATTATAACATTTTCGTGAACAAATTATACACAATGTTTTGAAGTAAAAACCATGTTTGCGTTAAAATTTTATTAATCGTTTGACGTTTATTAATCAAACACTGACGCAGCCATAGCCGCCCCTTATCTAATTGTAAGAAATTGTTGATCGCAGTAAGTAGTTACTTCACCTTCACCTTTAATTGTTTTTTTCTTTAATTCAAGCTCTAAACCTGGATGACGTGAACTTCCTTGAAAAAATATTACCATATCCTTCTCATTCAGTACCTCGGAACACACATATTCCATCAATATTTAATGACGTCCTGTTGTGCGTCACAATCGATCAAACATCGCCCATTACTTCCATTACCTCGCCCGCTGACGTAATTACGTATTTATGATGATGGGCAGTCTCATTAGCGATGCCGGACGACACTATTCATCCGGACTTATGCCCAATGGAAACATTATTCATCGGGTATGCATCGATACGTCAAAAAGAGTTCGAGAAAATCAATATTATTGTATTAATGGTAGGAAAAGTACCGTAAGAATGTGGAAACTCGCTGTACTTACAAATTATTTTTCATCGATCTAAGAAAACTTACAAATTCATAATCAATGAGTAATTGACGTTTTCCGATTTACAGGTTTCTGTTAACATTTTCATTCTTGAAGTGAACAATGGGCGCGTGCATCAGACGAAACAGTTGGGAGTTGCGAGTATTCAATCGTTCAAAGTTGAATTTTAGTATTCTTTAGATTTTGGAAGTTAATCAATTACCGACAACTTTTAGCCGGTTCTCCTTCTGTACAATTGTTCGCGACTAGTGGACTGTCTCCGGCGGACTTTCAATTAAAAGTTCGTTATTAGTTCGACCCGCCGGAATATCGTTTTCGAAAGTTTATTCTTCTCCGGTTAATTCCGTCAGATTATTTGCCGAAGCCGGGGGAATTGATATCGTTTCATAATTTCGTAAACTTGCGGCCATTAATTCAGTTAATAGTTCGCAAAGTAACTTAATTACGTCACTGCAACAACACAAAAACCAAAAGCCGAAGAGTATTTATTATTTTTGTTCTCTATTGTAATTTAATTTTAACCGTGTGCGTGGTACGTTTTGACATTTGACAGTTTGACCAGCAATCGGTTCATCTGACACAGGCGGTGAACGTGTTATTATTGTAATTTTAATGCGGGCAAAGATATGTCAATCTCGAAACTGCAGTCGATTGTGATATATAAAAATCAATGATGGAAAATTGCGCTTCATTCGTTTCATTTGTCATCGGCCTTCTTGATTTGAAGGATAATAGCTTGCGTACTTACCGCACGATGATATCATCATTTTATCGAACGGTGCTCACCTGAAACAGAAAAAAAAAGTCACTCATTAATAAAGGGGCAAACAATTTAGCGGAAAAAAAATTGTTTAATTGACATTGATAAACTCGTATCAGGCAATAAACAACGTTATCTTCGTGACGTACGCAATCGAGATAAGAGATATACAATCCGAATTAATGTACTGTTGCCATTGTCCATCCTTAATACGAGAAATTAAAAATTAAAAAAAAAAAATGTAGTATTAGCAAAATTAATTTGGAAATGGTGCACGAACTTTTGTCTAACCACCAAATATTTGCTGTTTGATAGTCATCAAAGTAAGACAAAAAAGCATTATGAAAAAATATTAATTCATTTTGTTCGTATTAGAAAAAATATACAGGGTGTTTCAGACCTCTCAGAACGGTCAATCACGTGCTTATTTGTCAAAATCTTGAAAAAAAAATTATATAAAAGTTGTGCAGAAAAGTGAGCTGCACGCCCTAAAAATATTTAAATTTATACAGGGTGTCTCATAACAAAGTTACAGACCAAACTGATGTTTTTTTTTAAATGAAACACCCTGTATATTTTAGCATTTTTGGATTCCTTGTTACCTGGAGATTAAAATGACCTAAGGTTTGGGGATTGAAACCGAGTCGTTTATATGTTATTCAGTTGTTTATACAAAAATTTGAACAAAATTGTTAAAGTACTGTCCTGAAACTAATAAAGATAATTCATTCTAATTTAGTGGTAAAGTTTAGTTGAACTTTAGTCTTCAAAATTACTCTATCAACCAAAACATAACTCGGCGTATTATACAGGGTGATAGCCATTCGCAAACTGCAGAATTTCTAATTTTCTTCAAATGGAACACCCTATATATTATTTCATAATTGAAAAGTTCATTAAGTAAGCTTTCATTTCATATAAGGTTTCGTATATCTGAAATTGATGGTTACTCTAATATTTCAAAATTCGTTAGTGATTTGCATGTTTTTATTATTCGAAAAAAAAAAATAGAAATTGTGCGATTTGCGAATGGCTATCACCCTGTATAATGCGCTGAGTTATGTTTTGGTGAATAGAGTAATTTTTAAGACTAAACTTTACCACTAAATTAGAATGAATTATCTTTATTAGTTTCAGGGGAGCACTTGAATAACAACTTGAATAACAACTGAATAACACAAAAATGACCCGGTTTCAATCCCCAAACCCTGGGTCATTTTAATCTCCAGGTAACAAGGAATCCAAAAATGCTAAAATATACAGGGTGTTCCATTAAAAAAAAAGTTTGGTCTGTAACTTTGTTATGAGACACCCTGTATAAATTTAAATATTTTTAGGGCGTGCAGCTCACTTTTCTGCACAACTTCTGTATAAAACATTTTTCAAAATTTTGAAATTTTTGAAATAACTCGCAAAATATTTTTTGTGCCAAAAACGCTTGGCACTCTTTCACATTGACTAACAAAAAATAGCAATTTAAAAAAATACTATAAACGTATCCCACTGTTCATAGTTGTAAGTGTCTCAAAAGATAGCAAATTTAAAATAGTTTGCAATAATAAAAAAAAAAAATTACAAGACATTTTCAGGAGTTTTGACCATACTGTATAATCGCTGCAATTCAAATCATAAAGCATTTTAAAAAATGGCAAAATTTAAAATAATTTTTAGCACAAAAAAATATTTTGCAAGATATTTCAAGACTTTTTGACCATTCTGTATAATCGCTGCAATTCAAATCATAAAGTATTTTAAAAGATGGCAAAAATTAAACTAATTTTTAGCACAAAAAAATATTTTGCAAGGTATTTCAAGACTTTTTGACCACTCTGTATAATCGCTGCAATTCAAATCATAAAGCGTTTTAAAAGATGGCAAAATTTAAAATAATTTTTAGCACAAAACAATATTTTGCAAGGTATTTGAAGACTTTTTGACCACACTGTATAATCGCTGCAATTCAAATCATAAAGTATTTTAAAAGATGGCAAAAATTAAACTAATTTTTAGCACAAAAAAAATATTTTGCAAGGTATCTCAACCACTCTGTATAATCGCTGCAATTAAAATCATAAAGTATTTTAAAAGATTGCAAAATTTAAAATAATTATCAGCACAAAAAAATATTTTGCAAAGTATTTCAAGACTTTTTGAGCACTCTGTATAATCGCTGCAATTCAAGTCATAAAGTATTTTAAAAGATAGCAAAAGTTAAACTAATTTTTAGCACGAAAAAATATTTTGCAAGGTATTTGAAGACTTTTTGACCACTCTGTATAATCGCTGCAATTAAAATCATAAAGCATTTTAAAAGATGGCAAAATTTAAAAGAATTTTTAGCACAAAAAAAATATTTTGCAAGGTATCTCAACCACTCTGTATAATCGCTGCAATTAAAATCATAAAGTATTTTAAAAGAAGGCAAAATTTAAAATAATTATCAGCACAAAAAAATATTTTGCAAGGTATTTCAAGACTTTTTGACCACTCTGTATATTCGCTGCAATTCAAATCATAAAGTATTTTAAAAGATAGCAAAATCTAAAATAATTTTTAGCATAAAAAAATATTTTGCAAGTTATCTGAAGATGTTTTGACCACACTGTATAATTGCTGCAATTCAAATCGTAAAGTATTTTAAAAGATAGCAGAATGTAAAATAATTTTTAGCGCAAAAAAAATATTTTGCAAGGGATTTGAAGACTGTTTGACCACACTGTATAATCGTTGCAAATAAAATCATAAGGTATTTTAAAAGATGGCAAAAGTTAAACTAATTTTTAGCACAAACAAATATTTTGCAAGATATTTGAAGACGTTTTGACCACACTGTATAATCGCTGCAATTCAAATAATAATGTATTTTAAAAGATAGCAAAATGCAAAATAATTTTTAGCACAAAAAATATTTTGCAAGGTATTTGAAGACTTTTTGACCACACTGTATAATCGCTGCAATTCAAATCATAAAGTATTTTAAAGGATAGCAAAATTTAAAATAATTTTTAGCACAAAAAAAATATTTTTCAAGGTATTTCAAGACTTTTTGACCACTCTGTATAATCGTCGCAATTCAAATCATAAAGTATTTTAAAAGGTAGCAAAATTTAAACTAATTTTTAGCACAAAAAAATATTTTGCAAGGTATTTCAAGACTTTTTGGCCACTCTGTATAATCGCTGCAATTCAAATCATAAAGTATTTTAAAAGATAGCAAAAGTAAAAATAATTTTTAGGACAAAAAAATATTTTGCAAGGTATTTCAAGACTTTTTGATCACTCTGTATAATCGCTGCAATTCAAGTAAACACCAATAATGGTCGATTCTCTCGTGAATGAACGAGTTAGTCAATATGTTTGGTGCATTTCATTTTACCATTATTATTAATTCCTTTCACGCGATTGCAGAACCTGAAATTGAGGAGATTCCGTGTTCCCAAACGCGACGTGTCAGCGGTGTCGACACACTGACACTACGAAATATCTGCAATTAGGTCTCCGCGTGTCGTTTCGCCATGTCTTTGCATATTTCTAGTTAATTAACGATGATTTACACGATTTTAAGAGAATCATATATGAAGGAGATATCAAACGTTGGGTCATCGGGCTTTCGTCAGGTTTCAAAGACTGAACATTTTTAACACAACCGAATTGTTCGTAAACAAATTTCTTCGTTTTGATGGTTTGACAGGGATTTTTCCAATATTTGATGACGACACACGCATCAACTTTAATATTTTGTAAAAGTGTCTCAATAAATGTAATATAAATAATTAACAATAATTTAAGTAAATTCGAAAAATTTCAACAATTTCTTGATGATTGAAATTAATAATTACATTTTTTTCTTTTCAAATGGTGCTCTTGCTACCAGGCGAATTAACCCATTTGTGGCGGCATCCTCCCCCGACAAATTGTGCTGCTGGTGCATCGCCGGAATTCCGTTATTTAATTCCGGGACTCGTTCGTGTCCCAGAGCTTCAATTTTTGAACATTTCAACGTCCCAACGAAAGACGGAAATAAAGTGGTCGGAATCATCAAGAGGATCACAGTCCCCAGGGTTGCTAGCGAAAAAGAGCTTATTTTAAGTGCGCGCTTCGGATGATTTTCAAATGCACTTGCCAAGTACAAAATTTAATAAATACAACAGACACAAGAATGTTGTAAATAAAAAAAAACGTCAAAAACGCGGTTATTGGGAATGAAACCGGGAATATAAATCACACATGGATAAACGTGACTTTTTTTCTTATTTTTGTTTTGTTTTAAAATTATTAATTAATGATTTTACACTATATTAAATATTTTATGTGACCGGTGACGGTTCGCGGGTTTTTTTCTGGTACGGCCGAGGTAGTAGAAGTGGTAATACAGATAGGTAGGGTCAGTTGCAGAGACGGCTGTATTATCTGTATTACCACCTCTTGTTCCTCGGCCGTACCAGAAAAAAAACCCGCGAACCGTCACTGGATGTGACAGTAAAAAAAAATGGCTGCACCAGAAGACAAATATATAATACAATGCATAATCATCATCACGGTAATTTTGCTAATTTCGATCATCAAAATTTACAAATTAGGGCCGCGTCGGGTATGCATACGTTGCGTGTGCGCCCACGGGCCGCAATCATCCCAAATTCGTTTTCGTATTCACCATAAAAAAAACAAAATAAGCACGACCGACCCGTTCGCGAGCATTCTGGGAAGTCGTTAGAATATTAGCATGGGAACATGAGAACGCATTTCGCCCCCTTTCAAACAAAAATTATATAAAGAGAAAAATTGGCGTTCCTTTATTCGGCATTAAACAACAATAATAATCCATAATGCGAACGTTACGGAGCGAAATGTAATTTCCTTTGTGTTTCCTCATTTCTTCACGAGTGTCACCTCATCTCGCAAAATGGCCAAATTCATGAATGAACATGATTAATTGTTATGATTTCTATTGCGGTTGCATTTTTACGCAAATTTTAGGAATAATACGCACATTTCGATTAAATCCTACCGAATGCGCCGAATTCAAGTTTGATTATTTCTAAATCTAGACAAGGAGTAAATGTCAATTTGTAAGGAATCCTAAAGCAGAATTAATTTTGAGTAAATTTTGAAAATTTCAAGCTTGTTGCCATTGTTTTTCTATTTTTTTTAAACCAATTTTCAAAATATCGAACTTAAAAATTGGAACAAGTTGTGTTCAAGTTTGATTATTTCTAAACCAAGCGCAAGGAGTTATGCCGATTTGTAAGGGATCCTAAAGCAGAATCAATTTTGAGTAAATTGTGAAAATTTCAAGCTTGTTGCAATTGTTTTTCAATTTTTTTAAATCAATTTTCAAAATATCGAACTTAAAAATTGGAACAAGTTGTGTTCAAGTGTGATTATTTCTAAACCATGCGCAAGGAGTTATGCCGATTTGTAAGGGATCCTAAAGCAGAATCAATTTTGAGTAAATTTTAAAAATTTCAAGCTTGTTGCCATTGTTTTTCTATTTTTTTTAAACCAATTTTCAAAATATCGAACTTAAAAATTGGAACAAGTTGTGTTCAAGTGTGATTATTTCTGAATCCTAGGCAAGGAGTAATGCCGATTTGTAAGGGATCCTAAAACAGAATCAATTTTGAGTGAATTTTGAATATTTCAAGCTTGTTGCAATTATTTTTCAATTTTTTTTAACCAATTTTCAAAATATCGAACTTAAAAATTGGAACAAGTTCTGTTCGAGTGTGATTATTTCTGAATCCTAGGCAAGGAGTTATGCCGATTTGTAAGGGATCCTAAAGCAGAATCAATTTTGAGTGAATTTTGAATATTTCAAGCTTGTTGCAATTGTTTTTCAATTTTTTTTAAACCAATTTTCAAAATAAAAAAATTAAAATTGGAAATCCTAGGCAAGGAGTAATGTCTATTTGTTAGAAATCCTACAGCAGAATCAATTTTAGGTAAATTTGGAAAATTTCAAGCATGTTTAATTTGAAAAAAAAAAATTAAAAGTATTTTTACCATATGTTGGAATTGACACAAATAAACCATTATTAATGTTGTTATTAAAAACATTTATTATTAAAAAATTTCAATGAAAAGTTAAGATGCCAAATAACTCATTATCGACCAACGAATTTATTGAGCATATTTTAATTGAATTAATTTTATCGCCGAATACTTTCAATTACTTACACTTTCTACAATCCTTTTAATTGGCAATAAAAAAAAAGGCAATTAATCACGACAAATTGGTCACTCTGCGTATACTTTCGTACTCGCGAAGTGAACCTCCAAACACGTGAATCATCGTCTCCTTTTCGAAAATTCCTAGACCTCCTCGATGGATGGAAAAATTGGTGGGTGCGCGTAATTTTTAATGGGCGCTCTCCGGCAAATTGTCAATTAGGGTCGGGACGGTGGGGCGACCGCGGTAAGTGCCTAAATGGCCGTCTTCCGGGTCGGAAAAAAAGGCCGGCAGTTGAATTAGAGAGATACGGCATAAACACGGTGATTAAATAAATGCGGGACTCGTGTGCGCGTTTCTGTTTTTTTTTTTATATTTATTTTTTTGCCCATTAAACGGCATCGACGGGAATTAATGAGTAATCTAGAGTGGCGAATAATTCTTTTTTTTTGCGATCCAAGTAGTTCGGGTGTCCATGGATGTTTGGTGGTTGTATTGAATTGAATTGAAAATGCAACGTACTTACCTAAATGTTTATAAAAATGTAAGGTTATGTTTACATGTTTATAGAAATTTAAGATTATGTTTACATTTGTTTCTCGTTTCTCGATGGACGCCAATTAAAAATTCACACCGACAGAAGCGGCTCTTTTTCAAAATATATTTTTTAATAGTTCTCGGAGTTCTGATTTGACATTTGGGTTGTACTCAAGGAATTCTAACGAAAACTCTAATGGCAAATTGCGATTAAATGACAGGAAATAGGTATTTTCAAAATCAAATTTTCTATTTTCGAATTTTAAATTGATTTAAAAATGCCATAAATCGTGATTGTATCGAATTTGTTATAAGAAAGAATTATTGTACTCAATAAGTAGAAATAGAAAATTAACTCAGAACTCGTAGAACTCTCAATATTTTTTTTTGGCTTTGCGACTTTTTTCAATATTACGCCTCCATTTTTTTTAACGTTAACAGTGGTATTGGTGGCGAACTCCCCGTTAAACATAATCAAACATTTTCAGTGTGTAACGCATTGAAGGTTTCCAATTATCCAACGAGTTATCATTAACGGCAATTTTACATTTTGATGTCGACATCTGTCACGTTTAAGTACTGCCAATCGCGACGACTAAAATTTCACCAAAAAATAGTTAAATAACGAGCAAAAACTGTTTTTGATATAACAATCGGTCGATTATTAATAAAAAGTGGAAATATTACGGTTGCGATACGAATTTCGTATTAACGAAAATGGCGCTCCGTAACTCTCCGCATTATTTTCGTTGGATTTTTCCCCTCTGAAATTCCATGAAATAATTAACGCGCCGGAATGTCGGAAACAGAACCCCCAACGGTCGGTTGTGCAGATACCTGAATGGCAGGTACCGATTAAAAAGTCCCTTGCATGCAGAGTAAGCCTTCGACGCACCCTATGTCTCCCCTACACATAAATAAATGATTATTATTATTATTACTGTATGTTTTAGCAGAAATTAATCATTTTTGGCAGTTGAAAATTTCCTTTTTACTGCCAAGCTTGCCATTTGTGATGATGTGCGATTTTTGACAGTTGTCATTTTTAGCAGTTGAAATTTTCTTTTTTTCAAATATCAAAAAATGCCGTTTTTGATAGTAAAATTCCACAATTTTCGGCAGCTGCTAATTTCCTTATTTACCGCTGAATCGTGCCGTTTGTGGTGGCAGAAATGCAGAATTTTTGACAATTCAAAATTATCATTTTTGACGGTTAAAAATGTATCTTTTTACTATTGAAAAAATTTCTGACAGTAGAATTGCACAATTTTTGACAATTTGTAATTGTTACTTTTGGCCGTTGGAAATTTCCCTTTTTTAATATTGAAAAATGCCGATAGTGATAGTAGAAACGCTGAAATTTTGACAGTTAAAAAATTTTGGCATTTAGAATTTTTCTTTTTATTGTTGAAATGAAACCGTTTTCAGTAATGATCAATCTTTGACAGTCCTGAATAGTTATTTTTGGCAATTGAAATTTCCTTTTTACTGCTAACGTGCCAATTGTGATAGTAGTGCGATTTTTGACAGTTCAAAATTGTCATTTTTAGAAGTTGAAATTTTCTTTTTTTTACATCAAAAAATGCCGTCTTTGATGGTAAAAAAAACACAATTTCTGCCAGCTGCAACTTTCTTTATTTGCCATTGAATCGTACCGTGTGTGGTGGCAAAAATGCAGAATTTTTAACAATAAAAAAATGGCAATTTTTTTTTTAATCAAAAAATGCCGTTTTTGATTGTAAATGTCCACAATTTTTGGCAGCTGCTAATATCTTTATTTACCGTTGAATCGTGCCGTTTATGGTGGCAGAAATGCAGAATTTTCGATAATTCGAAATTGTCATTTTCTTTTTTTTAATATCAAAAAATGCCGTTTTTGATAGTAAAAATCCACAATTTTTGACAGCTGCACATTTCTTTATGTGCCGTTTGCGGTGGCAAAAATGCAGAATTTTTGACAATTCCAAATTGTCATTTTTGACGGTAATTTCTGTATGAAAGTTTTGCCCCTCGCTGGAAAAATTTCTGCGGACGCCCATGCCCCTACACCCCTATTTTCATATTTTGTGTAGTCGAATTGGTAAGTTGTACATCAACGAATACATTTCTTTGCCGTGGTCAAGCCATTCCAACGCAATCCGAAAGCAATTCGCGTCAATTAAGAATCTGTAATCATTTTCCAACTCGTTATACATCCCCCAATCAAATAGCTCTGTTCTGACATTCTAAACCAATAATAGTATATTATTAAACGAGTGAGAAAGTTGGCCATTGCCACGAGGGTGAAGTTTGCGAGTGTTGCAATTCACCCGAGTCGCAATGGCGAACTTGCTCACGAGTTGAATACTATACTTTTTCGCATCATATTAAATAACTACCTAATTTTTCTATTTGGAAATTGCGGCAGTTCACTGACAAAATTATGATATTTATTAATTCGTGTTTTCACAAACAAATCGTAACCATAGGAACAACTAAACTGCTGAGAAAGTAAAATTGTCGTCATGTCATTGGCTGAAACCTGTTGGGCAATGAAATTGCTATCATTTGATTGGACGTCACCTGTGGAGAAAATGATTCGGCCGAATAATGGACAACTTTCTCAATCAAAAACGATTTAACAACGTTTATATTATTTAATTAGATGCGAAACAAAGTGATTATAGGGAAATTTTTTTAAAAGTTTACTGACGTTTTCTATATTTTATTTTGTCAGACCTTTAACGAATCTAATAAAATCTAGCCTTCTGTCGATATTAAATATACTGCCGCATTTTTTTTTGTTGCAGTTGTTGGCACCACAGAACGTAGACACGCGTAATTTTTAATGGTCGCGTGGGCCACGAAAAGAATGTCAAGGCTGGAGTGGTACGAGCCCGTGCTGGTGGAGTTGTCGCGCACTTTTGCCTCTGGTGGTAAATCGCGTAATGGGCACGAAACGAGGTAAGGCTGGACCCGTGCGGCGCACCCATTCGCCACTTTATTGCCCATGCGATGCAACTCTGCCGTTCTGAATCAAAAGCGTCACTTGTGGTCGGTCGTCGGTCGGGACGTGCCTTTAGAAATCCGGAAGAAGAACTCTGCAACGGTGGTCGGTGGTTGTTGACGAACAAAAACAACTTTGGCATTTGTTATGTAGACCATCTTGACGTATCAAATTAAATCAATGCATTGTACCTTTTGCGTGTATAAATAAAATAACGAGCGTAGTAAACTTCTAATCGTTCTTCTATAGCAAAAATCGACGACGAAGTTGGCGCTGGAAATCAAAAATCATGTCTGCGCACGCGTAAAGTACTACATGTCACATGTTAATAACCTCTAATTGTAATATTTGACATGTCACCAGGATGTCACATGTGCAGACATGATTCGAGATTTCCAACGTCAACTTCGTCGTCGATTTTGTTGTACGCTCGATATATTCATCCGACAAGAACGAGCAGACCAAAGTCAAAGAAATTTACTAGCCTGACACATATCTGGTGTCATATTGCGCAGTGAACACCTTAAATTTCAACGCCGGATACTCATAATTATTCAGTGAACATAAATTGTCGCGATTTGTTATCGCGTTCTCTCCGAATACTTTCTCACTCTGCGCAAAACTTTACCTCCGTGTGACACCAGCTATTTAGAGGCCTATACTAACTATTGAAACTGCCATTCTGTTATTTATTTCTTTTACAAAAAAATATACCAACCATTGAAACTGCCATCTTCATTACTTTCTGTTACTTATTTTTGTTACGAAAAGTCATCATTAAAATAAGCAAAAATTGTAGAGAACGCCGGAACATCATTATTGACTATAGTAGGCAGTTTTAAAATCGGAAAATCTATTGGGATACCAATACGTAGTTATTTCGTGTTCGGCGACACGTTTCCGATCGATTCCGTGAATTTTCTGAGGCAACCCGTTATGTTTCGTCACGGAGCGTTAGTCAATATGTTAATGTCACGAAGGCAGGGACACGAAGGATATAAATCAAACGGGGGATAGAACCGATATAACACGTTCAATCTTGCGGATGCAATTTCCTACACGGAGAGAAAATTCGGTACTACAGTCTCTAAACGCTGAATTTTAACGAGGACGACACTTTCATTGGCATTTCATTACTTATAATAGGGTTTCTCAGCGTGGGCGATATTTTTACATGTACGAATTTTTTTTTTAATTTGTCATTGTGAAATAAAATTATTCTATTCTGTTCTATCGCCCTCTGGTGGATCATTGTGAAATACAATGATTCTATTCTATTCTATCGCCCTCTGGTGGATCATTGTGAAATAAAATTATTCTATTCTATTCTATCGCCCTCTGGTGGATCATTGTGAAATACAATGATTCTATTCTATTCTATCGCCCTCTGGTGGATCATTGTGAAATAAAATTATTCTATTCTATTCTATCGCCCTCTGGTGGATCATTGTGAAATAAAATTATTCTATTCTATTCTATTGCCCTCTGGTGGATCATGGTGAAATACAATGATTATATTCTATTCTATTGCCCTCTGGTGGATCATTGTGAAATACAATGATTCTATTCTATTCTATCGCCCTCTGATGGATCATTGTGAAACACAATGATTCTATTCTATTCTATCGCCCTCTGGTGGATCATTGTGAAATAAAATTATTCTATTCTATTCTATTGCCCTCTGGTGGATCATTGTGAAATACAATGATTCTATTCTATTCTATCGCCCTCTGATGGATCATTGTGAAATAAAATTATTCTATTATATCGCCCTCTGGTGGGTTATTGTAAAATAAAATTATTCTATTTTATTCTATCGCCCTCTGGTGGGCAAAATCAAAAACTTAATTTTGTTGTGGAATAGAACACTTCTTTCCTACGACCGCTCCCGAAAACAGATATATCGTCGCAATACCTTTGCATTGATTGTTGTCATTTGTATATTTGTCACTTTTGACAAGTAATGTCATGCTTGAAAATTGGATTTTCAAAACAAGTTTTGAAAGTGAAATCCTCAAATCTGAAAAAATGTGTTAAAATCAATAAAATAAAATGGGTAGCGACGAAGAACAATTAATTATTTATTAATCGATTTTAAAATAGTAATAAGCAAATTTAGATTAGAAGTTAAAAATGTTTTGACACTATTAATAAGCATATATTTAATTTTGACAGACGAGGGTAAATTCGAGAAAAATTATGATTGAAACATACTTAAGAAAATGTTTGTCATAGGAAAAACAGAGTGTCAACACATTTTGACCTTTGAATCTTCAAAATGAAGTAAGGCGTTCAGAAGTTACGCAATTTTTTTAAAAACGCGATTATTGTCGACTTTGAACTTGGAAAACTTGCGATATTGTCAATTTGAGTTTAAGATACAGTAGAGCGTCGATTATCCAAACCAATTGTGGGACATGGGTGTTCGGAAAACCGTTTTTTTTTTTCGGATAATCGAACTGTACTAATTCGCAAATTGAATTAAGGTGAATAAAAAACATATTTATTTATAATATACCTTTAATAACAACAGAGAGTTTGCTTTCAATCGGCAAAATTTAGTTAATCGAGTAGTGGCAACTTGGAAGTAGTGGCAACTTGGAAGTAGTGACAACTTGGAAGTAGTGGCAACTTGGAAGTAGTGACAACTTGGAAGTAGTGGCAACTTGGAAGTAGTGGCAACTTGGAAGTAGTGGCAACTTGGAAGTAGTGGCAACTTGGAAGTAGTGACAACTTGGAAGTAGTAGCAGCTTGGAAGTGGTGGCAACTTGGTTGAGACAAGTGCGAGAGGATTGTAGAGTGGGAGATGGTGGGCACGTGTGTGCGTAGTAGTTAGGTTGATCGACGTTCTACTGTACAATTTTTTGCAATACTTTTGTAAAGATACTTTTAATACCAAGTATTTCGACTGGTGTAGAATAATATTTTGCATTTTTCACACGTTGTAGTAATGCATTCACACCAAGGGCGTTTCCAGCCAACTAGTCTAGGGGGGAGGGTAATTAAAAAAAAAGGTTAATATATATATATTTTTTTTATGAAAAATTTGGGGAACATTTGTTATCGGTAATTCTTAACAATAAAAATTGATAAGCGAAAAATTCTTAGGGGGGGGGGGGGTTAATTACTCGATTGCCCCTCCCCCTATAACCACCAGTGTGAATCAGTGGCGGTTATAGGGGGAGGGGTAATCGGGTAATTACCCCCCCCCCCCCACTCCAAGAATTTTTACCACTGCCGCGCCTTTTTTTAAACCTATTTTTAAAGGTGAGCAAGTGGGCGCAGATTAAGGGTGGATCGATAAATCACCACCGCCCGTGACACCCACGATTCATCCGCCGGCGGAATACATCCTCAAATTAATTATTATATTTCATGCAGCACCGCAGAAGAGAGACAATTACGAGAAAATGAGGGGAAAGGCTGAATTTATTGTATGCAAATAAGTTTCTTGTTCATGTGGAAAATGAAATCTACAGGATGAGTCAATAATATACATGGGATATTGTTCAATTATATTTATTTTCCTCGTTTGCTTCGTAACTGCTGACGCGTCCAAAGACTATTTTTTACACTGAATTTCACAAAGATTTTATTATTATTATTATTATTATATTTTCAGCTTTTAAATCGTTACTGTTTAAATTAGAAGAGCACGGTGATGTGGCCATCATATTACCAGTGGCGGCTCGTCAGAGGAGGCAGGTGAGGCATTGCCTCACCATTAATTTTCTATACACTGTGTACATAAGGTAAGGAATAAATTCTATTAAAATGCAGGGAATGTTCTTTCAGAAAAATGATCGGACACGTGTATTATTGTTTTTTAACGCGCATTTTTTGATATAAAATTCAAATGTACAGGGTGTCCCAAAATTGAGATACGACCTCTAAGTTTAAATTTTCAAATGGGAACCCCCATTTTTTGCTGCATTTATGGATTTTACGTAAAATTCTGAGTATTTTTCATGTAGCATACCTCATGTTGATATTCAGCTGTTTTCGAAAAAATGGCGTTTAAAAAAGTACTGCTACTATTTTATTTCTGGTAAAAGATAACACAGTTTCATCAAAACATTGGAATTAACAAGGAACAATCATTATTTACTAATGAAACAATTTTTCCTTATTAATTCCAATGTTTCGATGAAAACATGTTATCTTTTTTAAACGCCATTTCTGTGCGTACTCGGGCAGGAGGGAGGAAGATTTTGTGAAAATTTCAAAACCTCAATCGAAATATTTCTTATGGTTAACCTGAAAATGCGCCCTTTTGGCTAAGAGGGTGGAGCTTAATTGGGGCAAAAATCGAAAAACTTAATCCCTACGTTTTTTGTAGTTTGCAATTAAAAACACAAAAATCCAAACTGCGCCATTTTTTTCGGAAAAACAAAAAAGTTATTGACTTTTTGGTTCTCACAAAAAAAAAATCCAATTTAAAATTATTTTCAATTGAAATAAAAATTTAAATGTAAATCGATCGCTTTGTAGAATCGGATGAAAGTGACGTTTAAAACGTCAAAATTATCAAAGATAAAAATAAGAAATTATCCTTTAAATCCTAATGTTCAGTTTACTCAAAAACCGAAGAGATTTCGAAAAAAACTTATTCTTTATAAGTTGTTCATCTTAACATTATCTACAATTATTAATCACATAAATTTGCTTTTTTTTCTCGGATAACATTGATTTTATGAAAAATATTTTCAAACAAAAGATGTTCATTTCTTTGTTGTCTTTAATATTCGTTTAAATATGTTTGTGATATTTTTCATATTTAAGAAAATATTGGCAAAAAACAAAAAACAGTAATCCGTCAAAATATCCAAATCAGTACAGGCTCGATTGCGGTGCACCGCAACAACCCATAAAAATTAGGAGGGATCATAAAGTTGTCAAAAAAAATTGAGTGATTTATTATTTGGGGCAAAATTGTTCCCGTTACTCTCGTACCCGTCATCGCCTAATTAATAAAATTCGGACGACTTCGACTCCGATATTCAACACAACGGCAACCTGCGCCCCGCGTTCGGAATACAAAACAACGCACACGAGGAGCAACAACACCCGGAGTCATTCACCTGCCGTGGGGCACACGTGAACCAACGCTATAGTTCGAGGAGGACGTGAATGAATCCCGTTTCGCGAGAGAGGTCCGTTTCCAGAAAGAGAAAACCACTCGCGAGAGTTCTCCCCGGAAGAGAGAGCCGACGAGGACGGCGACGACGGATGGCCCCCAAAAAAGGAGAAAAAAGATCAGCGATGCGAATCCGGCGATCGGGTTAAAAAAGCGAAGACTTTTCGCGAAAGGAATTCTTCGCGAGAAACGCCAACATGGGTTCTCTAATTGCTTGAGGTTAGAAAAGAAGAGAAGGAAAAAAAACAGTTGGTAAAAGTTTAACAGGTGATCTTATCTAGAAAAATGTTTTAATGAAAAAAAATACAAATGTTCAAAATTGCGTCACAAATTTGTAAACAGGTTGAGCCCCACGAGAATTTTTTTTTTAAATGTCCGAGTGGACCAATATAAAATCAACATGTAGGGACTTTTGTTACAAGTTCAAAAAGTTGTAAAACCATGAAATTGGTATCGCACATGTAAGGAATATCTGAAGTTTCTTTATAGCCTGACATGGCACCCTATTCAAAAATTTCGAATATTCCAAATTCGTCCCAGTTTAAAAGCAAGAATCTTAAAAAAAAAAAACATTAGGGCTGAATGGAAAACCGCATGTAAATCCAGTAGCGTAGTGTATATAGAGCCATACACTACGCTACTGGAGTTTACAGTAGTTTTATTCTTTTTACTTTTTCCGTTACGAAGTACGAGAAAGTATTGTGATCGTGATTTTTTTTTCAAATTTTTTTTTCACGGAAATATCCGTTTTGGGGTCCCTAGATGCCATTTCAACAATTTCTGGAAAAAAAAATTTTGTGTCTGTGTGTGTGTGTGTGTGTGTGTCTGTCTGTGCGCGCTGTATCTCAAAAACTAATAGAGCAATTGATATGAAACTTTGAACATACGTCTGATTTGATAATCCGAAGAACTGAAAAGCTTTTGGTAAAATTTCGTACACCGGAAGTGGGTGTTTACCTTAACTGTTTTTTGTTTTTTGCCAATATTTTCTTAAATATGAAAAATATCACAAAAACATTTAAACAAACATTGAAGAAAACAAAGAAATGAACATCTTTTGCTTGAAAATATTTTTCATAAAATCATTGCTATTCGAGAAAAAAATTTATTAATTATTTTAAAATTTTTGGTTTATAATAATGAAACGATAATAGTTACAGCAAATTTATGTTAATAATAATTGTAGAGGATGCTAAAATGAACAACTTATAAAGAATAAGTTTCTTTCGAAATCTCTTTAGTTTTTGAGTAATCTGAGTTTTTGAATTTGAATTATAATTTTTCCATCTTTCATAATTTTGACGTTTTAAACGTCAGTTTCATTCGAGTCTACAAAACGCTCGATGTACATTTAATAGTTATTTAAGCAACAAGGAACGTAAGGACGTATTAACATTAGAGGTAGGCGAATACGAACCGAGGCGGAGCCGAGGCTCGTCGCCTGCCGAAAATGTTAATTGTCATTACGTTCCGTGTTGCTTATTAATTTTTTTCCGCTACCGGAAATATAATACTTAAAAATGATCAGAAAATATTCTAAAATACGGCTTGTAACTTTTGGGGTTCAAATTTTTATAGTCACCTATGCGTTCTATGCGTCCTATGGCAACCCAGCAACGGAGAAAACAATGTCGAATTTTGTTTGTTTGTGTCAATCCAGTGACAGTTTTTGCGGGCACGGATGCAAACGTAGCTGCGAATATTGCGTGTTAGAATGTGTTACCGACAAAATCTAAAAAGGTATGTGTCCTGTTACGACTCTTTTTAAGCAGTGGTTATGTAAAAAGGATGCCGATTCTGTAGGTATAGACGAAAATGTGTTGCTCGCCTATATGTTGGAGCGTTACGTTTCTGTTTATTATTTTCCTAGGTCCGTAAGTAAAAATTAAGTTCCGTCGTCAAGGACAACAAACACCACGAATGTTATCAGCCACTTACGGTACCTGTAATCATGCATGCAATGCGTATTTACGTTGTCGGTAGCGGAAAAAATATGATTTAAATTGAAAATAAACCCTGAAAACGTAAATATAAATGATACCATCAAGTCGGAGAAAGTAACATGATGGCCACATCACCATTTTTTATTCTTGTGTTATTAATTAATTTCCGCATGTAAACTCTTGTTCACCATCCATAAATTGGAGGGTGGGACAAGGGCAAGAAACCTGATTTTTGCGAATATCTCGAGAAATTACGCATCAGATCGAAAAGGGAAAAAACACATGTTTAATTAAAACAAAAAAATAGCTATTCAACTCTACTAAACTTGATCCATCCTCCCCCCACCCTCCATTGGGGTGAAAATTGAAATTGCTTCAAAATCGTGATTGGGAAAACCTATCCTGTATTTCCAAGATAAAATCCATTAAGACAGAGAGAGAATACATTTATTCAGACACTTTTACAAATGTCCTGAACAGACAATTGACCTTTCAGCCTAAAATCCTTTAATTTTATTGTTGATATTAAATTTTCTCGCAGATGGCACTGCAATCGAAAGCAATCTAACATTGACACGCCACTGTGACCGTATGGCGAACTATGGGGATGTCTTCACTCACTCAGGCCCAATAGTTTCTTTGAAGATTGTTGATCATACGTTTTTGAGTTTGAAGCAACATTTTGGCCATTTCTGGTTTATTTCCATCCAATTATTACAGATAAGTTTTATGATGGCATTTTACGACAATCTCAAAATTAGACGATCTATTTCTGTAAATACTCCCAGTAATGCAAGTACGAAAGTGTGTCAATGTTGTGTCTGCGTGAAGCCCTCTATTTACTCTTCCAAGTCCCGCGGAGCGCTGGAGCATACCTCAGGGCGGTTTATCGATTCTGCGGCGATATTTTTAATATTCAGGTCAACGCTATCTATTTCCACCACCCCTCCCCCCTCAGCCGCAACCCTTCAATACCGGGTGGTTACGTTCCAAACTAGTCATACTTCAGTTTTAAAGCTTTAACACGTCGACCGCTTCGTCAGTCACCACATCTTTGAGATTGTATAAGGGTTCCTTGTTCCTAACCTCAATAGTTTTCTTGTATTCGGCGATTATCATATCGCGAATAATTATTATAATCTGAAAGATAATTGGATTCTACTTAGGAATACGTTACTAAATACAGGGTGTGCCATTTGAAAAAACGAAGTTATTCAACTTTATAAGTTGGGTTTTTCTACCACATTTTTTTATCACCCTGTATAATTTTTTGTATGAAATCATGGTTGGCTCTATAGTTCGAACCTTCAACCAAATAATTGAAATGATTTTAATCGTTCAACGTCAATCACTGGGGCAAAAATAAAATTTCACCCAGACCATGCATTTCAACAAATCTTCAAATATTTCGATAACGGCAAACAATAGGTATACGGAGTATTGAAGTAACTCACCTTTATTTGCTCCATATAATTCAAAAATGAGAAAAAATACAGGGTGTTCCATTAAAAAAAAACATAACTTTGGTCTGTAACTTTGTTATGAGACACCCTGTATAAATTTAAATATTTTTAGGGCGTGCAGCTCACTATTATACACAACTTTTGTATAAAACATTTTTCGAAATTTTGACAAATAAGCACGTGATTGACCGTTCCCAGAGCTCTGAAACACCCTGTATATTTGAATGTAAACATTAACGATGATGAATATGAATAATATTTGGTAAATCTTATTAGGATGCCGGACCCACATCACGTCAAAAGATTAATAACACTCCGGGTTCGGAGTTTCTTGGAATGCCCCCCCGGAGGACCGCCCCTGGAATTATTCAATAATATAAGGGAAAATATCGGTTTCACCGCCGGTATTCGTTATTAATGGCCCACGGGTCGAACAGCAGGCGCCGCCTAATTTGTATTAATATTGGGAAAGCCATGGAATGACCTCTCTCTATCTCTCTCTCTGTGTGTGTGTATGTGTGTTGGCCAACTCCGGGCATTTATAGAATTCCCACAATGCAATGATGAATGTTACGTATGTGAATGTACGAAGGGAGAAATATCTCCGCCGCTTTATCTTCTTTACGACAGAAATGAATATTCACCGCGGCTTTGTAATATATTCTTCGTTCGAAGGTAAAATATATCTTATGGGGAAATTGAAAAAACATGAACTAAAGCTGAAGATTTTACACGATCTACCAGGATAGACTTCTTAAAAGTATCATATTTGGCGATCATTCTATTAAGGAAAATTGAAAAAAAAAAATAACCAAAGCTGAAGCTTTTTAATAACACCATCTAATAGTGTAAACACTGACAGCGACGTTTACAGACTGATTGTAAGACCTCTGGTCGATAGCCGACGAATCATTATCTAGTAATTCTTATTTTAACAATCTCATTTTAACTCATTTTTGTAATGAAAATGGATAGGTGTATTATGCAGGTATGTAAAGTTGCCTAAAATTACCACCTAGTATGTACGGTTGCCTAATAGTATATAGTGTATCAAGGGCCGAAAATAGGCTTTAGCAACCCGCCGCTTTTAGCAGCACGAGCGAGGGTTGCTAAAGCATGTCGGCATGAGTTACACTCGATATTTTTTCGCCTGCCTTAAGTAAACACAGTGTTTCAGGAAATTTTATATCGCGCACCATTGAACTGTCACTGTCAGATTTTTGCATAGCCGCGGAAGGTTGTTTAGATTATGCATATTATTTTTTCGGCCCTAGATACGCTAAATCGTAGTTTCGGCCCAATTTTTATGGCCGAAATATATGATTTCAGTAGAGGCAGGCGAAAAAGAGATAAGTGTATTATGCACGTATGTAAAGTTGCCTAAAATTTCCACCTAGTATGTACGGTTGCCTAAAATTATTCTTAAAAACAAAAATTATTATGCATGTATGTAAAGTTGCCTACAATGATAACCAAAATATTCAACTTTTCAGGCCATTGTGCGCGCGAAGCAGTTGACAAGTTTAATCCGCACTAAAGCAAACAAATAATATTCGATATAAAACTCGCGCCTTGATTTAATTAAAAAGTTGTAAACGGCTCGAACGGAGTGGAATTTTCACATTTAAAAGTTGGCGGCGCACCGTGGGCGGTTCAGTAAATTGCGGGTCAAATCGGGTGGGGAATTTGCACTTTTATGGGGGTGTTATTATTATGGAAATGAGTTCGTGAATGGCGGCGGCGCGCGGTCGAAAAATGAATTTTCCCCGGCGGAGATAAAACTCCCCGTGTGCACACACAATGGGGCCCAGATTAACAATTTAGATCGCGGGGCGCGCAGTAATCCCTTGTTTTTCTTTCTTGAGGTTAAAGCCGATTTTTTTTTTGTTCGTGGTAATCGCATTTTTACGCAAAACGCGCGAGAGATGGCAGTGCAAACATAATTTAAGTGATACATTTCGGATCTTAAGGTGAATTGAAAAATTTAGCCACAAATCATTATTATACCATGAGGAGAAGTTACATAAATCGATATCTAATTTGAACAAAGCGGTGCATGTTTTTGACTTTTTATCAGAGGTGTGGAGGAATTCAGGAATCGGAGCCGGTGTCGGAGTCGGAGTCTAAACAAAAAAAAAAAATAAGGAGTCGGAGCAAAAGTCAGAGTCGCTACATTTTTGTCACGACTCCACACCTCTGCTTTTTATTGGCATTTTTCGATTGAAAAACTAGATTTTTGTTTTCATTTCTGAAAAAGTTTTCTGTAATACCTATGTATTGGTAGTTCATATTATTGATAGATATTAATGCTATTCTTGATTATTTCAGCACAAACTCTCCACTTTTGGTTCTGAATAAGAAGACACGATAAACGCCGCTTATGCATTTCATACAAACGCAATTTAATTTTACAATTGAATTCTATGGAAGAATTCCGCCATCACACATGGCGCCATCTGAAGGCCATTCGCTTTCTAATCGACCTTCGAAAGGAAATCTAATTTCAATGGATTTTATTTTCAACTTATTCTTTCGCAGGTGAATGTATTAATAACAACTCGTTTCGATTGCAGAAATTTTTTTGTATTGCAATGTTATAATTAAAAAAAAAAAGTATCCATTTGGAACTTCTGGTGAAAATATGAAGTGTCTTTTGTACTTTTTTTCTGTATAACATGTCCGTTTTCTTTTTATAATAGATGTCTGGGTGTATACGGAAACGTGTTCAACAAGATGATCCACGTCCTTACACTTCCGTTTCCGCCCCGAACTTTCTGTTTGTCTACTAACCGAAAATGCCGCATTACAGCACTTTGCTGCTTTCTTACAGACAATTGGCATTAAAAAATTTCAGCTATCTTCAATAACAAAAAAAATAAAAAGTCGATTTTTTCAGACTTTGATCGGCCGTAGCGGCTAAACGAAAACTCCAAATTGAACGCGGTTTTCAAATCTGTGCTCCCCGTGTGTAAATTAGTCGTATTCAATTAAAATAGGCGATTTAAAATTTTTGACAAAAACCTGAAAAACTACCCAAGGGTCCCCCCTTCTTACTTTTGCTCAAAAATGGGCTTTGAAATAATTTCCTGAAGAAACCACTGGTTCGATTCCGGGTTTCTACACACCACTGGAAAGATCCCTTCAAGGCGCCTCGGAAAATGTACTTGCGCAACAACAAATGTCAATTTGAAGACCGTGACGCATCAGCAAAGAAAAAATCGAAAAAATCAACTTTTTTAATAATCATCGTGGGCCTTTATGTAATACCTTTTTTTTCATTAAAAGAACGAGCTTAATCAATTGGCGTTAAAAAATAATCACCCAGTGTGTACGATTGCCTAAAATAATTTTTATAACGAAAAAAATTATTACGTATGTACGTAAAGTTGCCTAAAATTATCATCTAAATATTCAACTTTTCCGGTCATTGTGTGCGAGTCGAGTTAACCGAAGCAGTTGACAAGTTTAATCCGCATTAGAGATTGCTTTAGCAAACCCTATTTTAACTTCATCCCAACTAAATCACTACTCAGTTCCCATTAAATCATCCGCAATTGTGTCGTTAGTCAATGGTTTTTTTTTAACATCAAGACACCTAAAGTTACGTCTCGCTGACAGGTATGTAATTGTTTTTGTTTTTGCGTGTGTTTGTGTGTGTGTGTGTGTGTGTGTTAGCGTTTCTTTTCGAACTAGAATATAATGGGACCGTTTCGCATGAGCGTATCGCATCTCTCGCTCGGGCTCGACGCGGTGCAATTAAAAGATGCCGTACGATTTATAGAGTAGATCCGTGGAAAGCAAACCGCGCCTAATTAACTATTCCTATTACCTTTTTCAGCCCCCGCGTGCGACGCCGCTGTCGCTCGATTGCGGCAATTTGCGCGATCGGTTTTTACTCATTCGATTTTTTCATGGGCGAGCGCTGTACACAGAAAATTAATCAAACGGTATTCCGCGATTCGATTTCCAAGGTCAACAAATTGACATTTATTTCCGGAACGTTTGCTATTTTGACTTTCAGGAATTTTGCAATATATGATATTAAACAATTCGGTTAATTCATTAGGATTATAAAACTACAAAATTACCCGACTTTCTTCGTATAAAATATTGTTTTCGGATTTTTTCTCGGATGGACATTTCGCCGGAAAAACCAACTTTAAAACTTTCCGAGACGATTTTGAAAATACAAAAAAATCTCTGTGTTTGCCTGCGGACGCCGTGTCTCAAAAATCAACAAAGAAATTTAAATTGAGCTTAAGATTTTTGGTAAAATTTAAAAAATCAAAAATATTGCAGAAACCTGTATATAAAGTTTAAAACCGGAAGTGGATGTTTATTTTTCTAAATATGAAAAATATTACAGTAACCTGAATATAAATTCAAAACCGGAAGTGCGTGTTTATTTTTTTCTACACATGAAAAATGTTACAGAAATTTGAATATAAATTCAAAACCGGAAGTGGGTGTTTATTTTTTTTCTACATATGAAAAATATTACAGAAATCTGAGTATAAATTCAAAACCAGAAGTGGCTGTTTATTTTTTTCTACACATGAAAAATATTACAGAAATTTGAATATAAATTCAAAACCGGAAGTGGGTGTTTATTTTTTTTCTAAATATGAAAAATATTACAGAAATCTGAATATAAATTCAAAACCAGAAGTGGCTGTTTATTTTTTTCTAAATATGAAAAATATTACAGAAATCTGTATATAAATTCAAAACAGGAAGTGGGTGTTTATTTTTTTCTAAATATGAAAAATATTACAGAAATCTGAATATAAATTCAAAACCAGAAGTGGGTGTTTATTTTTTTTCCAAATATGAAAAATATTACAGAAATCTGAATATAAATTCAAAACCAGAAGTGGATGTTTATTTTTTCTAAATATGGAAAATAATACAGAAATCTGTATATAAATTCAAAACCGGAAGTGGATGCTTATTTTTTCTAAATATAAAAAATATTACAGAAATCTGTGTATAAAGTTCAAAACCGGAAGTGGATGCTTATTTTTTCTAAATATGAAAAATATTACAGAAATCTGTGTATAAAGTTCAAAACCGGAAGTGGATGCTTATTTTTTCTAAATATGCAAAATATTACAGAAATCTGTATTTAAATTCAAAACCGGAAGTGGATGCTTATTTTTTTCCCAATATGAAAAATATTACAGAAATCTGAATATAAAGTTCAAAACCGGAAGTGGATGCTTATTTCTTCTAAATATAAAAAATATTACAGAAATCTGTATATAAAGTTCAAAACCGGAAGTGGATGCTTATTTTTTGTAAATATGAAAAAATTACAGAAATCTGTATGTAAAGTTTAAAACCGGAAGTGGATGTTTATTTTTTCTAAATATGAAAAATATTACAGAAATCTGTATTTAAATTCAAAACCAGAAGTGAGTGTTTATTTTTTTTCTAAATATGAAAAATATTACAGAAATCTGTATATAAATTCAAAATCGGAAGTGGGTGTTTATTTTTTTTTCTAAATATGAAAAATATTACAGAAATCTGTATATAAATTCAAAACCGGAAGTGGATGCTTATTTTTTCTAAATATAAAAAATATTACAGAAATCTGTGTATAAAGTTCAAAACCGGAAGTGGATGCTTATTTTTTCTAAATATGAAAAATATTACAGAAATCTGTGTATAAAGTTCAAAACCGGAAGTGGATGCTTATTTTTTCTAAATATGAAAAATATTACAGAAATCTGTGTATAAAGTTCAAAACCGGAAGTGGATGCTTATTTTTTCTAAATATGAAAAATATTACAGAAATCTGTATTTAAATTCAAAACCGGAAGTGGATGCTTATTTTTTTCCCAATATGAAAAATATTACAGAAATCTGAATATAAAGTTCAAAACCGGAAGTGGATGCTTATTTCTTCTAAATATAAAAAATATTACAGAAATCTGTATATAAAGTTCAAAACCGGAAGTGGATGCTTATTTTTTGTAAATATGAAAAAATTACAGAAATCTGTATGTAAAGTTTAAAACCGGAAGTGGATGTTTATTTTTTCTAAATATGAAAAATATTACAGAAATCTGTATTTAAATTCAAAACCAGAAGTGAGTGTTTATTTTTTTTCTAAATATGAAAAATATTACAGAAATCTGTATATAAATTCAAAACCAGAAGTGGGTGTTTATTTTTTTTTCTAAATATGAAAAATATTACAGAAATCTGTATATAAATTCAAAACCGGAAGTGGGTGTTTATTTTTTCTACACATGAAAAATATTACAGAAATCTGTATATAAATTCAAAATCGGAAGTGGATGTTTATTTTTTCTAAATATGAAAAATATTACACAAATCTTATTTTTTTTAAATATGAAAAATATTACAGAAACCTGTATATAAAGTTCAAAACCGGAAGTGGATGTTTATTTTTTTCCCAATATGAAAAATATTACAGAAATCTGTGTATAAAGTTCAAAACCGGAAGTGGATGTTTATTTTTTCTAAATATGAAAAATATTACACAAATCTTATTTTTTGTAAATATGAAAAAATTACAGAAATCTGTATATAAAGTTCAAAACCGGAAGTGGATGTTTATTTTTTTCCCAATATGAAAAATATTACAGAAATCTGTGTATAAAGTTCAAAACCGGAAGTGGATGCTTATTTTTTCTAAATATGAAAAATATTACAGAAATCTGTGTATAAAGTTCAAAACCGGAAGTGGATGCTTATTTTTTCTAAATATGAAAAATATTACAGAAATCTGTGTATAAAGTTCAAAACCGGAAGTGGATGCTTATTTTTTCTAAATATGAAAAATATTACAGAAATCTGTATTTAAATTCAAAACCGGAAGTGGATGCTTATTTTTTTCCCAATATGAAAAATATTACAGAAATCTGAATATAAAGTTCAAAACCGGAAGTGGATGCTTATTTCTTCTAAATATAAAAAATATTACAGAAATCTGTATATAAAGTTCAAAACCGGAAGTGGATGCTTATTTTTTGTAAATATGAAAAAATTACAGAAATCTGTATGTAAAGTTTAAAACCGGAAGTGGATGTTTATTTTTTCTAAATATGAAAAATATTACAGAAATCTGTATTTAAATTCAAAACCAGAAGTGAGTGTTTATTTTTTTTCTAAATATGAAAAATATTACAGAAATCTGTATATAAATTCAAAACCAGAAGTGGGTGTTTATTTTTTTTTCTAAATATGAAAAATATTACAGAAATCTGTATATAAATTCAAAACCGGAAGTGGGTGTTTATTTTTTCTACACATGAAAAATATTACAGAAATCTGTATATAAATTCAAAATCGGAAGTGGATGTTTATTTTTTCTAAATATGAAAAATATTACACAAATCTTATTTTTTTTAAATATGAAAAATATTACAGAAACCTGTATATAAAGTTCAAAACCGGAAGTGGATGTTTATTTTTTTCCCAATATGAAAAATATTACAGAAATCTGTGTATAAAGTTCAAAACCGGAAGTGGATGTTTATTTTTTCTAAATATGAAAAATATTACACAAATCTTATTTTTTGTAAATATGAAAAAATTACAGAAATCTGTATATAAAGTTCAAAACCGGAAGTGGATGTTTATTTTTTTCCCAATATGAAAAATATTACAGAAATCTGTGTATAAAGTTCAAAACCGGAAGTGGATGCTTATTTTTTCTAAATATGAAAAATATTACAGAAATCTGTATATAAATTCAAAATCGGAAGTGGATGTTTATTTTTTCTAAATATGAAAAATATTACACAAATCTTATTTTTTGTAAATATGAAAAAATTACAGAAATCTGTATATAAAGTTCAAAACCGGAAGTGGATGTTTATTTTTTTCCCAATATGAAAAATATTACAGAAATCTGTGTATAAAGTTCAAAACCGGAAGTGGATGTTTATTTTTTCTAAATATGAAAAATATTACACAAATCTTATTTTTTTTAAATATGAAAAATATTACAGAAACCTGTATATAAAGTTCAAAACCGGAAGTGGATGTTTATTTTTTTCCCAATATGAAAAATATTACAGAAATCTGTGTATAAAGTTCAAAACCGGAAGTGGGTATTTATTTTTTTTAAATATGAAGAATATTACAGAAACCTGTATATAAAGTTCAAAACCGGAAGTGGATGTTTATTTTTTTCCCAATATGAAAAATATTACAGAAATCTGTGTATAAAGTTCAAAACCGGAAGTGGATGTTTATTTTTTCTAAATATGAAAAATATTACACAAATCTTATTTTTTGTAAATATGAAAAAATTACAGAAATCTGTATATAAAGTTCAAAACCGGAAGTGGATGTTTATTTTTTCTAAATATGAAAAATATTACACAAATCTTATTTTTTGTAAATATGAAAAAATTACAGAAATCTGTATATAAAGTTCAAAACCGGAAGTGGATGTTTATTTTTTTCCCAATATGAAAAATATTACAGAAATCTGTGTATAAAGTTCAAAACCGGAAGTGGATGTTTATTTTTTCTAAATATGAAAAATATTACACAAATCTTATTTTTTTTAAATATGAAAAATATTACAGAAACCTGTATATAAAGTTCAAAACCGGAAGTGGATGTTTATTTTTTCTAAATATAAAAAATATTACACAAATCTGTAATATAAAGTTCAAAACCCGAAGAAGGTGTTTATTTTTTTTTAATATAAAAAATATTACAGAAACCTGTATATAAAGTTCAAAACCGGAAGTGGATGTTTATTTTTTCTAAATATGAAAAATATTACACAAATCTTATTTTTTTTAAATATGAAAAATATTACAGAAACCTGTATATAAAGTTCAAAACCCGAAGTGGGTGTTTATTTTTTTTAATATGAAAAATATTACAGAAATCTCTGAAGTGTTGAAGATAACAAACAACTGCAAATCTTTTGTTAGTAAGTGTATTTCATAAACTTATTGATTTTTGTGAAAAAAAATAAAGTTTTTGCATCAACATATGTTAAATTAGATATAAAATCGACGCTTTTTCAAAATTGCTAATATATCGCACGGCACTGTCCACGAAATTATCCCTCGGATACAAAATAACACATTTATATATTACGCTATAAATGTGTTATTAAAATATTTATTATTAAAAGTATTGTTTGTTTATTAAATTTTAAGGTTATGTCAACCTCGGCGTTCTTATCGTCAAAATGTCAATAATTCGGAGTGTCACAGGTTCAATTTTAAAACAAAGAGGAGCCCCGGTAACTCTGCCATGGAATAACTTTTTACTGTCCCGAGATTATTCCCTTTTCTCCCTAAACAGTCACCAAGCGAATTTCGGATCCAACACGACGCCCGGCCGCGGTACGCCGCTGGAAAATGTGTCCCAGCGGCGGACCACGCTTGGCACCGGGCCAGGAATGGGTTTTAATCGGTAGGTACGAATCCGACACAATTTTTTTAAGAAATATCCACTCTTCGTTGAAATTAGAAAAAAAAAAACAAACAAAAAAAATAATCGCTTAATTACACAATTTTAAAATCGTTGCATTTATTAATTAACCAATTTGATTCAAGTGCGTCTAATTGCGAGATGTAAACAAGGTCTTTACTTTTTTTTACACACACACACATCAATAGTGAAATGTTGATTGTACACAAAACCATTAATGATTTCGTTAATTCCGAAACTTATCTTTTCTTAAATTAACCCTTTGCACTCGTATGTCGTCTTATTGTCGCCACAATACGTTTTGTCACTGTACTCTCAAATATAAATACGAGTGCAAAGGGTTAACACAGAAACCAATAAATATTTCAACTCCTTTTCAGATTAAAGCCTTCTTAGGTGGAGAAAGGCAAGTTTGATTAATTCCGAAAACATTTTTTTTTTATTGGCTTTGGCTTATAAGCCATTTAGCCACTAACGATTATAATATTTGCAGGATAAAAGGGTGAAAACAATTTGAGTAAAATCTCCACGGTCCCTAATTTGTATTAACGTTGATACCTCTAAAATTACAGGTGTTTAAACACATGAGAAAAACCGTTAACACGGACGATCCATGTTGTTTTTTTTTGCGATTCCTACACCGGAGGGATTCACGCGGGGGAGGACGTGCTCTGATGACTAAAAAGGCACCTTACCTCATTGAAGGCCATTTCCGAAGACGGTTCGATGTCCTGTTCACCTGCGATGTCAACAAATCGGGCCGCCGTCGAAGCTCTCCTCTTCTCACTGTGTTTCTGCGTGCGGCTCGTCGCACTTCATTTAAATGAAATTATGTGTGTGTTTGCGAACAACGAAAATAAAAACCACGCACTTTCCCGTCGGGCTCCTATTGTGTCGCGGGCACCGCTCGCACTCGCCCCCCGGCACTTATCAGCATCGCGCGCGGGCACCTGATTACACGGGATCCGTTTCGTTCTTTTTTTTTCTCTCGATTAAAATTCGACGATCATCAGGTGGGAACGTTTAATTGTGTAACGAGGCGGAGGGCCCCCGGTTGAAGGGTTTCGCGGGGGGCACGGGCGCGGGACTCGTTCGGGGCTGCGGCGGGCACTTCGCGGGCGACGATCCGCGCGATTTTTCACCGCGATTTCTCCTCGATTCGCACTTTTGAAACGGACACGGACTTACGACTGGGGCGCCATATTGCTTACTTCCATGTCAAATGTTCTTCGTCCGCAATACGGCACAACTGGCGACATCTCTGAGCGCGTGCTTGCAACGCAACCGCGAAAGCTGATTTATCAACAGAATACGCATACTGGGTTGCATATCGTCGGTAATACAGCGCCACTAGCGACATCGTTGTGCGTACACGTACAATACAACCACGGAAGCTGATTTATCAACTGAATACGCCTATTAGGTTGCATACCGTCCGCAATAGGAAGTAAGTTTTTCAAAAATTGGGTGTAATAAACGAATTACTGCGGACATTTAAGGGATGTAATGTTGTTCATTACCCCCTTGGTGAGAGAATAACTAGGACTGAAATACATAGCTATAGAGCTATTCAGCAGATGGCGGTCGGGGTGTCTTGTCCGTCCGAATCAAGTAGTGTCTCTTGCAATTTTCCACCATAGGCTAAATCGCGCGCGCCTATGAAATAACCGGTAAGTAAGCGACGCCGTAAACTATTTCTTTCTCCTTCTACCGCTCGGTCTAAGACAGAGCTACGCAGGCCGCGTGTGTGTTTTCCAGATACGGCCGACGAAATCGTACGTCTTGGGAATATCCGCTCGGTTATCAGGTAGTAGAAAAAGATACCAATAGTATTTAAATCTTCCGAACTTAGTTCGTAAACCGTCCCTATTCATGAATAGGTCTATACGAAACCCAATTTATCAACCTAATGTTGAATTGCATATCGTCCGCACCTCATAACGACCAGTGACATCTTTGTGCATATACTCTTAATACAAATAAGAAATCCTAATTTATCAACCTTATGCCCATATTGGGTTGAATATCATTCGCACTGCACACTGAACTGTATACATAAGTATGTATTATAGAGTTCAGAGAAACTGCAGCACAACTAGCGACATCTTTGAACGTAAACTCACAATACAACTACGAAACCTAATTTATCAACCTAATGCGCAAATTGGGTTGCTTATCATCCGCACTTCAGCACAACTAGCGACATCTTCGTGCGTATACTAACAACATAACCGCGAAACCTAATTTATCAACCGTATGCGTATATTAGGTTGCATATGAACCCCCCGCAGGAAACGATATCGCAATACTCCTGCTGCGGTTCCGACGACCAACTTCACGCCTGAGGGACGTGAAATTTTAAATGTCTGAAAATTACTCACACTGGCGATGATAAACTTATCTCGCTACCGCGAACATGTTATCTAGTTTTAGCTGAGAGAGGCCGCAAAGATGCTGCAATCGCTGGGCAAAGAGACGAAAGTGAGTAGAATCCGCCACGAAACCCGAAACCAAAAAAAGTCAACACTTGTTGTTTTTGTTGTGGGCGCAGAGTGATTCAGGCGGTGAAAGTTTCACCAGACAGGGTTCCCTGAGGCGAGTCCTTCCCTCCGGACACAACAAGGAGAACCTGTTCGGCAGGCAGAATGAGGATCTCAATAAGTTTTACAGGGCGTTCCACCAGGAGTACGCCGTGCTGGCCGAATAGTGAGTTCGTACGGTCCGCTCGTTGAGGTGGTTTTTTGCAGCTTTTCTCTTGTTTCAGCAAGATGATCTTAACGGAGAACGTGAGGGGTGTTTATGTGATTCCGTCCAGGAAATCGTCGTTGCGTAAGTGGTTTTATTTTTTAATAATAAGTGGCGTTTTGCCAGGAAATTAATTTTATTTTTTGATTTGATCGTAGTTGGCTTGTAAACAAAATATTTGTTACAAAAATCAAACATCAAAAGCCAAAGAATAGTTATTTGTTATAAAGACGAAAAATAGCCTGAATATATGGACATTCAGCTTGTTCGTGACTCTGCAACATTATGTTATTAAGAAAAGTTAAAATTATACGAGTGTGGAATGTCGGCAAGAAACGGTTTATCCGTGAGCTCGAAGAGTAAGTAACCACATGAGCAGGCGCGCACCCAAAAATTTGGCATGGGGGGGGCCACACACATAACTGACACAAACATATGTATAAACTGAAAATCCGTGAATTAAATTTAAAAAAAGGCCTTTATCCAACATATCCAATTAAATAAAAATGTAAAATATCAATTAAAAATAAAATTCTAATAAGCACCATTTTCGAATGGACAGATTTGGTGGTTGACACTCGGTATATAAATGTTTTGGGGGGGGGGCTTAATCCCGACAGCCAGCCCCCTTTTTGCGCGCCTACACATGAGTATATCCAAAATCGTCTGTAATTGAATTGAATTAAAATTTTGACAAGAATATATTCTAAGGGAGCTGTGGGATGGTTGCTATGGTGACATTTTATTTTACTGTTTATTAACAAAACTGTGAAAAATATTTTTGTTGTCTCGATTTTAATTATTTCAAAAAATTATCAAAAATTATTCCGAGAGTCCGAGTTTTTCTTTCACTGTTGGAATAGCTAGCTAGATTTTGCTGTGGGCAGGCATCCCTTAGCCGTGACATCCCTCGCAGGATTTTCCAGGTATTTCCCAGAGTAGCGCAGTGACGGAATATATTCTGCCAACTCTGCTGCTTCGTTGCAACCACTGCAGGAGTTTGTTGAAACGTTAAGGTGTTTATTTAACTGGCAATGTTCGGTTAATGTTTTCAAGTTAGTCCTTGACAATATCAAGCACCTTTCGCATCAGTGCTCCTAAAATTCAGTTAATTCTTCTTGTCCATACCAGTGACGGTTCGTGGGGTTTTTTCTGGTACGGCCGAGGAACAAGAGGTGGTAATACAGATAGGTAGGGTCAGTTGTAGAGACAGCTGTATCTGTATTACCACCTCTTGTTCCTCGGCCGTACCAGAAAAAACCCCGCGAACCGTCACTGGTCCATAGATATACCGAATTTGTATTATTTCATATGTATGAGACTGTATTACTTGACCAACTCGTGAATTATGTATTCGTTATTTGAAATAAACAAATATCAATACAAATTATAATAATGAGGATGGTTTTCTACCTTGTGGTAATTTATACGGATAAAATGAGGGTGGTGAGGTAATTATTTGCCCTTACATACACCATAGAAATTTGAAAATTTCACCGGTGTTATTTTTATTACGCGTTTTCAATTCGGTTTAGATTGTTTCATTGTTTGGATACATGTACGTACTACGTTCTTTGTTTACTGCTCAATTAGACTATCAGCACTTCAGAATTGTTTGTGTTACACGTTAATGGAAAACACCTGCTGTGATAAAGCCAATTCCGTGTGATAAAAGTTGCTGTTTATGCATTCAAATTGGGTGTGAATCCACTCGGGGTTTTTGGAATTTCGAATAATATTTGCATTGCAAAATGTAAAATAATGTTTTGCATAATAAAAAATTAACAGTAAGACAAAGTTTGTTGAACCATTTTATTAGCCATAAAGCAGGATTTATACTTGATGAATACAACTTTCACTCACAAGATGTTAAATGGTATGTCGCTGGAATATCACAGACAAAATGCGATTTATTTATTTTTATTGGTGGAAATTTCGGCGCGTGGGCAACAGGTTGGATTGTAGGATAGGGCCCACCCACCACCCGCCGTATCAACTTTATTTTAACCTACAAATCCGGTTGGATTAAAGCAGTGGATCCCAAACTTTTTTGTCCTACCGCCCCCTTTCCAAAAAAAAATATTACTTAGCGCCCCCTGGAAATGATTTCTTTTTAAATTTTAATAGCAATTAATAGGAAATATATATGTATTAAGTTTCTACCTTTTTCGTAAAATATAGTAAAGAATGGTGTAAATTAGAAACAGAATAAGATGTACAAAAAAAGTTAAAACATTCGAAATCATCTTGATGAGAAGGATGAACCTGGTTTGCTGCTACCAATTTAGTAATCCTCGGCTCTATTCACCAAGATTGACTATTTGCAATTGGATTCTTTTTTTTGTTAATAAATTGAACTGAACCCACATTCAGAGTAACGTAATCTTCTCTTCTTTCTTTTGTACTATCACCGCCTCCTTGCAGTTATTCATCGGCCCCCAAATGCACCTGTGGCCATCAGCGCCCCCTGAATCGCTGCAGCACCCACTAGGGGGCGGTGGCGCCCACTTTGGGAATCACTGGGTTAAAGCAACTTCTTTGACAAATAATTGGAAAAGTTGAAAGTGTACAAAACGCGATTTTGTAGTTTAAATTTAAGTCGAAGGAGAGGTGGGTGGTACCTGTCAAGTGGGCGGGTGGGCTCTGTCCGTGGGTGGGTGGGCCGTGGGTGGGTGGGCCCGCCGTGGGTGGGTGGGCCCTGTCCGTGGGTGGGTGGGCCCTGTCCCACCCTCCAATTTACGGATGATAAACAAGAGTTAACATGCCGAAATTAATTTATAACACAAGAGTAAGAAAGACATGTTTTTGCGACTCACTTATTTATTGGTGGAAAAATGCTTGGGCACCTTTTTTTTCAATGTTTTTTTTGACCATTACGATTTTTACTTTTGTTGAATATTAATATGCATTTTTGTATGATTTCAGTGTGGTTTGGAGTGATATTTGTTAGGAGTGGTATGTTTGAAGATGGTGTGTTTAGGTTTACCATACAATTAGATGAAAATTTCCCCGACAGTAAGCACCCGGTAAGTTTTAAAATAAAACAGCACGGTTCATTGTGTACTTGGAAATGTGATTTCCAGACATCAATTAACGATATCAGTGTGGGAACTCATAATTCCTGCTTATACCTTTCAAACTGAAAACTAATTTTTTTCGCATAGTCAGAGAAAAACATAATTGACACACGTTTATTGCAGAGAGTTAACTTTATAATAATCACTTTTGTTTCTGGGTCATTCCATGCTATGTCAATAAAAGGTTGTGCTGCACCATTTTTATTTTGTTTTATATTTTGCACAGATATTTATACATGTATCTAGAGTACAAAACTAATTTTAGAAGAAAAAAAAAATTGTTGCCGCGTGGCATATATGTCCCCAGATGGAGCTTGAAACATGTACATTTTTGTGATTACAAGCATTTGCGCAAAGTGGTATAACATTTTTTCGAATTGAGCAAATTTAAAAATCTCCTAACTCAGATTAAAGTGGTGAATATTTTGGTTTAATTTTCTTTCATTGTTTGATATGTTTTTCAAATTTAGGGGGACCAGAGATTATAATACTTATAAGTGTACTATAATCACTGCTGGTACTAGTGAGTTCCATTTTAGTACCGGCTTCTAATATTTAAAGTTCGATTTTTAATCCGATTGCATAAAAATCATTACAAATTTGAACTTAAATATTTTTGTTACTAGGCAAAACAAAGTTACCAAATTTTGTAATGGCGTTGCTCCTGGGTAGAAGTATTGGTAGTATAAATTTCAGATTTGTACTTTGTACCCCACTGGAGATACAGCTTTAGAAAAATACGGATTTTGTTGAAAATGCCAATTTTCTGCAGCGAAAATAATTTAGAAGGGTTTAAAACACTTTGGATTTTTTGCCTCAGATAAAATCTATTGTTACCGTTGTACTTGCAAACTAAATTTGGTTTGAGTGTATTGCCCCCTTCCCAGTTCAAAGCAAGGCCGAAAAATGAAAAAATGCAAATCTCAATGCTAAACTTTGACGGCCATTAAATTTGAAAAAATAAAACAAATGATGAATGAAAATTATATTAAACTATTCGGCACTTTAATCTGAGTTAAGAGATTTTTAAATTTGCACGATTGGAAAAAAAAGTTATGCCACTTTGCGCAAACGCTTGCAATTACAAAAATATACATGTTTCATGCTTCATCCGGGGACATGGCAAGAATTTTTATTTTTTTAAAATTAGTTTTGAACTCTAGAAACATGTATAAATATCTGTGCAAAATATAAAAAAAAATTCAAATGGTGCAGCACAACCTTTTGTTGAAATAGCATGGAATGACCCTTCTCTTAAGAGAAGCATGTTGCGGGCACGGATCTCGGCACATGCAGTTATAATCGTGGAAAAACCCCAGGTAAACATTTTTCTATCCATCTTATTCACTTTGTACGAGACAAAAAAACACCAAATTTTCGGAATGTCGTAATTTAATAATCTGTCAGAATAGCTGACACTCACGAATTAAGTTTCCACAGTAACATGTTAAGTGTAAAATGAAAGAATACACGTACACATTCTAACAGGTCTATTTTATAACTCGTAACGATGTCGTTGTAATTCGATTCTCGTTCCGATAACGATTTTTCAATTGAACTCAATTTTGTAACTTTTCATATTCGATACGAAACGATGAAATCGTTCGGTTGTAATCATTCAGGAACGACAGCTCCACTGTTAATCGTTAACGGATATTTTGACCTGATACTATATGAATTATATATTTATAATTAATTTTCTCATGTAATTTGTGATGGATAGGAATTATATATTGGAACGAAGATGAGTTAATTTTTATTTAACTTCATAATATCATTGTACATTGTGTTACAATGCAAAATTGTTATTCCTATATTACTAGAAAATTATTTACAAATCTAGAAAATATATTTTCCGAGGAAGAAGTTAGCACATGAACTAGTATTTATGAGACACAAGTCCTTCTTTATTCTCGAAGAAAGCTTTAGAAATATGTATAGACAAATCTAAGAAATACTTCTATAATCCATTGCTCAACTTTTTTATTGGTCCTCCTGCTGCATTTAATTGTAGGGCTAATGACCTCCATGATTCATCCAAAATATCCTGGTTTTGGGACTATTTATTCCTTCGAAGGGCTTCATTCCATTGTAACTCTTCTAGATATATTTGATACTGCTGTGCTGTGCTGCTGCTCTGGAGCAAGATTTTTCACGACACTACTTCGACTTTCACTTTCAGTCATTATTAACACTTCATCACTTAATTAAATTAATTCAGTTCAATTATAATTTGATTTTTGAAAGTATCCGCAAAAATAAGCACAATGTTTAGATTTGAAATGTAAACGTCAACTGTCACGACGCTGACGAAATTAGAAATGAAGTGAGCTACAAGTGTACTATTCGTTCTAAAATCACAAGTTCATCATTACGAATAAGCATTCAAGGTCAACGCCTAACGATGTTGGTTACAAAATAACATTTTAACCTAAATCATTCGCAACATTGCAACTGACGTTCCGAACGATTATAGTTAGGTAACGAATCGTATTGTAACGATTGTTTATAAAATAGACCCGTAAGTGTTTTAAACAGGGGTATTTCCACGACGATAGGTAACAAATTCTGACTATACCTCATTTAATAACCAGGCGGACTAAAGTTGAAAGTCACATTTACACTATAAAAAGTAACCAGAAATGTTTTGGCGGTAAAATTCAAATTATTTAAAATTCGTTTACACAAAACATTCATTCAATAATTGTAACAATAGATAAATAAAATTTAGGCAAACTTTCTTGATTATATAGTCAATAATTTTCTATGTAATATTAAAATATTAACCCTTTAACTGCGGCTGTCGTCAATAAGCGATTCACATATTTTTTGCCGTTCTTTTATGCCGTGAATCGCTTATTGACGACCACTAGTAACATGATACGTTGGTTCAAATGGAATAAAATTTATCGAATTTTCTGACTTTGTTTTTTTGCGTTCAGGCAGCCAGTTTCTTGAAAACTCTTTAGTAGCTAATGGGTTAATTAAAATAAGTATGGGACCCTCTTAAGAATCTAGGGACACTCATGTTGTACATATTTTATTTACATACAGGGTGTAGTGGGACAAAACGGAAAATAGGATTTTCAATATTAATTGCTTTATACTGGAATATTATCTTCCCTGATCATTTTGGAGGAAACATGTAAATAAATGTTTTGTAGAGTAAAAATTCCTGCATGCAGTCATACTATTATTTTATTTTTTGGCATTAATAGAAATGGTGATGTTCGGAAAAAAATTAAATTTTATCCTAAAAGTATAAACTTGTTTGTTTAAAATATGTATTACCTTATTTTTATGTATAATAATTAATAATAAACTGATTTGTTGCCGTTTCTCAGCGTTATTACGAAAATATACAACAGAGGGAAAAGCATTTTACATATCGTGAAAGTCATTTGATAAATAGGGAAAGCTTTTGATATAAAATTGACAAGGTGAAATTTATTTGACAAATAGGGAAATCCATTTGATGAATAGTGAAAAGCAATAGAAAAACTCTGTAAGCTTAAGACAAATTGCTGACAAGTGTAAAATTCACTATACGACTGCCCAGAGGTATTTAAACAAACTGCACTTTACGAAAACTGCTACCAGCATAGCACCACTTCACAATTTGCACTTTTTCCTGAATAGAATACATTTTTAATGAAAAAACTTGTAAGCAGTTATGAAGTGTTCAATACATTTGACAGAAGCCAACAAATCAACAGCGCACCGTTTTTGTTTAATTTCATGGCAACCATTACTTTCGTGAAAATGATCATTTTTATTTTATCATTTTTTTAGGGTTTCTATGAATGCTAAAAAATAAATAATAGCGTGACTGCATGCAGGAATTTTTACTCTACAAAACAATTATTTACACGTTTCCTCTAAAATGAGCAGGGAAGATAATATTCCAGTATAAAGGAATTAACTTTGAAAATCCTATGTTCCACTACACCCTGTATAAAGTGGATTGAAGTAACAGGTATATTTTAAAAATACATATAATTCTGTATTAAGGTTTGAAATATACATACTAGATTATCGTGAAATTGAATTTTATTAAATTAAATAAATTTGCCATTTAAAAACGAATAATAACTTACTTAAAATGAATCTCTTTCGTTAAGGTATATAATGTCCAACAGGGTGTCTTTCTCAGCTCATCTTTATCCTTTAATTTAATTTTTAAAGAAGAAGTTATGGACAATTTTTCGCACACCGAAAAATTTCCCATTTAATTGTAGATATCTTCGGTCGCCTTTCAGGACGTTTAGGAATCGTTACTGCCCCAAACTTCTTATACTCCCTAATTTTGCGAAACAACATACTTCTAGCCAATCCTAAATATAATACATGTTTATGATTTGATTCCATACTGCAATTACTTGCACCGCACTTAACCTAACGAATCGACAATTTTGTGTACAACGACAGTAGATTTTAAAGCTTCTTTTATACGTTAATTTTAGATTGTTTTTCCACAAGCGTTAATGCTCTCAGACCCAACCTTTTCCGTTTTTTTGGGGGGGGCGAAAATGACGCCAAACTAGTGCCTGGTACATAACCATAGTTAAAAAATGGAATAACTATTTCCTCGAAAATCGCGGGATGAGTTGTTAAAAGAACCGTTTGTTACACTTTCAACGGGAAGAATAACTGGTTAAAACACAAAAACTGAGGCGAAACGCGTATAACCGGTGGGACACAAGTAAACGGTGATGGATCAGCTGATCATAACAGCGGCCATTAACGTTTTAGCAATTTTGGCCTGTGTAAAAACGGCGCCCGTTTAGCCAATCACAACAACGTATTTTCGCGGCCATAATTTGATTTAGTCCGCCTGGTTATAGTGACAAGTGTAATAAAACTGATTGTAATCAATGTACAGATAATAATCTAAAAAAATTTCTTTCAAGAGCGTAGTCTTCCAATCTGAACTCTTTCACCCCGTGATAGACGACAGAACGAACGAACTGAACCTCCTGGGGGGTTTCCCCCTCTGGTCCAAGTCGGAGCAGCACGTCTGGCAGTTACTTAAGTACGTCCACTGGGTGTTTCACAACGTCGCGTCGAGCGCGCCGCACGCCGTCCGCCCGGAGGCGCTGAACCTCCTGCGGACCGACGAGCCCGCCTTCAGGGCGAGGGCGAGGGAGTGCGTCCAGAGGAGCCGGGAACGCCTGTACGAGCGCCCCGCCGACGACGACAAGCACTACATCAGATTCGAGCCTTACACCCCGCACACGCACGACCCCGTCAAGGCGACGATGCTGCGGCCCGTCGGCGGCGCGAGCAGCAGGCCGTCGGCGCTGGGCCACTCGTGGGTCAAGGAGGGCACCTTCCGTCCGCTCACCAGGGAGCCGTCCTCGCGGTCCGAGAGCGAGTCGTGACCGCGCGGAACGATCGCCGATTTTTAAGCAGTAGCAATATCGTAGACATGACATATTTTTGTATCAATCTTTTTACACTATCTCTCGACGCCAATTGAACAAGCATTCAACGGTTTCACGATCTTTTTGCCGGACCTTACGGTTAGCACGTTGCACTAGAAAAATGAGCAATATGAAAAAAATCGGGTTATTGCGATGAAACACTTTGAAAACATGAATTAGTTTTTCACTTAACCTATGGTGAAATATATACAGGATGTTTTTTTTATCGTGGGCCATAGGATTTTATATGTTAAAAATTATACCTTGAGTTAATGTATATTTTATCATATAATTTTGAAGGAAATTTGAGTTAGTAATATAAATCAATAATTTTTTACTTGATGAGCTTCATTCGAATAATCTAAACATGGTTTATTCTATTAAAAAGTGCCTTTGCTCGGAACCGGACGATCGGAATACGCTGCAGAAAAGTTGTCAACTATTTCCCTAAAATAAAAATTCCCCGACTTCTTGTGGAAAAATACAACTACTTCCCCTGTGGACAAACCTCTTATAATTGCTGTTACAAATTCCACCCATTCTTCAACAGTATAAACAGACATTTTCTAGTATAGATTGATTACTTGCCTCTCTAATCAATCTGACATTACGTAAATTCAAGGTACTTTGATTATTTTACTCGGTTATTTATATCAAATAATTTCATTTTTTAATGGAATTTAAGTTATTCTAATGCAGCGTATCATGTAGAAAAATAATACATTTATTACTAACTAAAATTTCCTTCAAAATTTTATGATAAAATATACATTAACACAAGGTATACCTTTTTAGCATGTAAAATCCTATGGCCCACGATAAAAAAAATACCCTGTATATACAGAAAGTCGAAAATAGTTGGCAGCATATTTTCTGAAAATGGGGATAATAATAATAATGTAGGCTGAAAGACTCCAGGTCGATAGCCATTTAAGCAGAAATTTACTTATGTAACTAAATTTATTATATATTATTGCTTTTTTTTGTAAAATTTCTGTAAATAAAGATGTTTGTATATATAATAATAATGTAATTTTATGTTGGCTGTCTGGATCAGTGCTGGACATAAAATTTTTGTCTATTTTGACGTCTTGTGGTTTTTTGATGTTACTTGGTTTAAAACCTATCTTCAAAACAAATAACCTCAAAAAACCACAATATGTCAAAATAGACAAAATTCTTATGTACTGTACTGATCCAGGCAGCCAACGTAATATTACATTTTTAGAAAATGCGCTACCAACTATTTTCGACTTTTTGATCTCACAGTATTGATTGAAACACTTGGTTAATATAAATATAACACTTTGAAATGATCTAAACATGAATTGAATTAGTTTAAAACTGAGCACCAACAGCAAATGATATTCCGTAGCTGTAACGAAAAACTAGTGGCTTAAGTGTAGTCGTGTTGTAGTTTTCTAGCCTAGTTTGTTTTTGTGTACGTTTTGGGTGCATTACTTAAATTTTTAAATTATGTATATTGACGGGCGAGGTGCAAAAAAATCGTGAACGGAAACTACAGTGCAATATCGTGTGTACATAATGTAATTAAGCAGTATTTTTAAATATTTATCTAAAGAATATTTTATACAAACATTGTTACTTTATATTTATAAACTAAACTGAAGCTGTGTACAAATAAAATTGTTGAGCAATTATTTAAACGTTTCAAAATTACTTACCCGCATGCTTAATTGTTCAAATCATCTCATGAAAACTTGACGGAGCCATGGAAAAAAGTTTAGCCAACACTTGTTTTCAGTAACGGTTCGCGGGGTTTTTTCTGGTACGTCCGAGGAACAAGAGGTGGTAATACAGATAGGTAGGGTCAGTTGCAGAGACCGCACCTATCTGTATTACCGCCTCTTGTTCCTCGGCCGTACCAGAAAAAAACCCGCGAACCGTCACTGCTTGTTTTGTAGTCTTAATAAAACTTAATTTTGCAGAGTCATGAACTGATTGAATATTCATATATTCAGGCAATTTTTCGTCTTTATTACATTTACTTGCTTTGTCTTAAAGATTGAATAATGCGACACGACAGAAACCGATCTGTAGTTAGAGATTGAGTAATGCGGCATCGGAAGAAAACGAGAGAAACAGATCTGTAGTTGTCATGGATGGGAAACTATAATCGAAGTTAAGACACCGCCGAAGAAGTACAAGCATAATATTAGAAGCTATTGTGATTGTACATTGAGATGAAAAAGTCGAAAATAGTTGGCAGCACATTTTCTGAAAATGGAGATAATAATTCACATATTATGTTGGCTGCCTGAATCAGGCAGTCCATAAGAATCTTGTCTATTTTGACATTTTGTGGTTTTTTAAGGTTACTTTTTCTAAAACAAGAAACGTCCAAATAAATAAAATGCACATGCACTGCACTGAAATAATTCAGGCAGCCAATATCAGATTACGTGAATTATTATCATTATTTTCAGAAAATGCGCTGCCAACTATTTTCGACTTTTTGATCTCACTGTACAATCACAATAGAAATTTCTGATCTTACTGTATAAGGCTAAATATAGTATCATACTATCATAATGAGTTTAGAAACGTTCAAGCCAATTCGTATGAGTTGTCAATTTTGATAACTCGAAAACAATTTCGACGCTGTAAACGTTAAATTGTGTAGTAATTTATTACATATTTTTTTGCACGATCTCTGAAAGATTTTGAAAACCTGTATTTTTTGTTTTTTGACATATTTTGATAACTCAAAAAAGCATATAATCTTAGATAATTGTTTATTGTAGTATTTCCGACAATCACCATTGTTATTACTGAAACATAACCAAATTTCACCGAGAATATAAAATCCTGCAATATTTTAAAACCGATCACACCCCGGGCCTATTTTTAAGAGCACTTTTAAACCATTCCGTGTCCAAAACATACTCCTTCCCGTTAAATTCAAACTTCGTCGGAGGATTCCCCTCCCCATTATCAAACGTAAAATGCTCGCTGAACTCGATAGCCAATTTCGACTTGATTAACCCTATGGAGCCGGCCCGTAATGGTGCGGGATGATACACCCTCCCCGTTTCGGGCAGCATCACAACCTTTTCGGGCTCGAATTTCAAACTCAAAGCCTCCCCAGCGTTGTTATAAGCCAAGAGCTCCTCCTTGACCCCGTCCCGGGTGGTCTTCGTGAACACGTGGGAAAACACAAAGGGCACGTCGTCGCATCTCACAAAGTTCCTCTCACCCGCGCACATTGCCAGATAGGGGAACTCGGGGTAGCGATCCGTTTTGTTCCACTGGAGGTGGTTGTAGAAGAAGACCAGAAGCTTTTTCTCTTTGAAGCAGGAGGTGAAGTTTTTGATGCGGGCATCGTCTAGAAACAACTGATTATCGAATGATTGATTTGGTGCAGCGTCCGGTGCCTCTTACCATTCCCTGGTGATCGACGAAGTAGAAGTATTCCCGGAGTCTGGGCACTGGTTCCTGGCCCTGGATGTAGGAGACGAGGCGTTTTGGAAAGAGGTTGATAACATTTTTGTGCAGTAATATGTAACGATTTAACAGCATTGTTTATAAATATACTAAGTTTTACATGAGACCAATTTTGTTTGAACTTTGGAGTTGATTTGAAATGTCAAAGATAGGCAACACAATTTACATCATACGAAATAAATTGTTCGCACTGGAAACATGGGATGGCGTAAGTATCGCCAAACAGGCTGGAATTTGTTACAGCAAATGACGCTAGATGGCCCAACCTGCTAATACAATTTGAAATCTCGTCCGTAAATCATTCAACACCAAGCGATAATCAGCGAGGCCGAGTATATGTAAACAATCAAAACGTAAGTATGTGAATATTCGATTCCTTTCAGTTTTTCGTCTGTTAAAACCATATATCTATTAGTCTAATAGGTATATGGTTAAAACGAAGAGAAAGTCGTCCATACCTTTCGCGTTATAAAAATATTATAAATAATGAGTCGTTATTGCAGTGACGGTTCGCGGGGTTTTTTCTGTACGGCCGAGGAACAAGAGGTGGTAATACCGATAGGTGCGGCCACGCAGCCAGCCGTCTCTGCAACTGACCCTACCTATCTGTTCCTCGGCCGTACCAGAAGAAACCCCGCGAACCGTCACTGCGTTATTGTGCCATTAAATCCTGCAAAAATTACAACAGAAACACTTATATGCATTCCTTCACTAGAGAGGAACCGGTAAGTGATATTTATTACAAGTACATTTCTTTATTCTCTATATGAAATTTTGAATGTCATATTGTTATTTTTTGGGACAAAATATTGTTATCGTTTATTTCTCATAGGTGACGGGGAAATAATTTCATCGTTTGATTCTCCTCATTTTCTGAAGTGTGTGAGAAATAATGTAATGAAATGCCATGCCACATTCAAATGGAAAGGAAAAAAAAATTCTTCTTGCTGGTTGGATATCGATATATAATATTATTATTGTACTGTAAGTAACCATTTGTGCAATTTGCAATAAATATATTATTTTAATCAATGACTTCTTATTACTCTTACATTTGATTTTAATAAAGTACTGTGAAATTTGGAAACCCACTAGCCCTGCAACCCGTTTTACCCGCACCCGCTTTTGCTTCTCCAGCGCCATCCCATGACTACAGTGACGAATTAAAAATGCGGTAAATATTTTATACAGAGAGTCGCTGATCTATTTTACTTTTTTTAACAAACGAAAAACTGAAAGGAATCGAATATTCACATACGGATTTGTTTGTTTACGTATACTCGGCCTCGCTGATTATCGCTTGGTGTTGAATGATTTATGGACGAGATTTCAAATTGTATTAGCAGGTTGGGCCATCTAGCGTCATTTACTGCAACAAATTTTAGCCTGTTTGGCGATACTTACGCCATCCCATGTTTCCAGTGTGAAGGTCCAATGCGAACAATTTATTTCGTATGGAGTGCACAGGGCATATAGGCAACACAATTTACATATATGTTAATTTTTCGTAACTTGTACAGGATTTTTTTTCATTCTCGAGATCTAAATGATAAAAATAATTATTTGGATCTCGAGAATGAATCTCACCAATGAAAGACGAGGCTTTTTGGAAAGTAGTTGATAACATTTTTGTGCAGTTAATTGTAAAGATTTAACATGATTTATAACAGTGCATTTTGTTTGTACTTTGGAGTTTGTTGGAAATCTTAAAAGTAGGCAACTCAAATTACACATGTTGATTATTTCGTAACTCAGTACAGGATTATTATTCATTATCGAGACGCAAATGATTATTTCTAATCTCACCATTATAAAATAGTTTACCGTATATTATTAAAAACATATGTATTATGGTGAATCGGACCACAAGGTTGATAAACAGTCAGCAAGTACTAAACTTATTACCAATGCCTATACATTCTATGGTTTTCTGTTCATTTCTCTTCATATACATTCTATGGTATCTGTTTTTGTTACTACACACACTTGAATATAAAGCAATTTTTTTTCTACGTAATTGTTAAATACATTAATAACTTTATAATTTTCTCCCTTATTCGCTTCATCATCTGATTATCAAATATTGGATTGATGAGGCTGTTACTTGGTGAAATTCCATAATATATGTGGTAACACACGTGTGTTGAGATTATGTAATTAATATTAAGAGAAGAGACGAGGCGTTTCTAAAAGTGGTTGATAACATTTTTGTGCAGTTATATGTAAATATTTAACATTATTTATAAATTCAGTGAATGTACCGCATTTTGTTTGTACTTTGTAATCTCAAAAGTAGGCAACACAAATTACACACGTCGATTATTTCGTAACTCTTGTACATTCTCGAGACGCAAATGATTATTTCTAATCTCACCATTATAAAATAGTTTACTGTATATTGTTAAAAACATATGTATTATGGTGAATCGGACCACAAAGTTGATAAACAGTCAGCAAGTACTAAACTTATTAACAATGACTATACATTCTGTGGTTTCTGTTTTTGGTCCAATTAAATTTCTCAATAATTGTTTAATACATGAATAACTTTATAATTTACCACCTTATTCGCTTCATTAGCTGATTAACAACTAACTCATAATCATGAATGAATAACGTTTTAATTATTTAACATATAAATAGTAAATAAAAAGAAGGACACCTATTGAATAATTGTTGGAACTAATTTTGTTCCTTTTGACGTTTGCAAAGTGGTGTGTGCACGTGTTTGTGTTTTTGTGGTGAAAATAATGGGAAAAACTAAGAAATTGAAGCCCTCGCAGATGGCGAAGAAGCCCCTGGACCAGGATATTCACGAGGCGAAATTTGTCAAGGAGAAGAGCCGCAATAAATTCAGGCTCAGGAAAGATGACGACGAGGAGGTTAGGTTTTACTTTTGGCATATTTTTTATATTCAAAACATTGTATTATAGTATATTATTAAACTTGTTCGCGAGTTTAATACTATACTTTTTCGCATCATATTAATTAATTAAAAAGATTTTTCTGCTTGTATTAAATTATAACGAATAATTTTTCTATTTGGAAATTGCTGACAAAAAACGAATCGTAACCATAGTAACAACTAAACTGTTGGTCAATGAAACCGCTATCAATTGATTGGACGTCACCTGTGGAGAAAATTGTTCGGCCTAATAATGGACAACTTTCTCAATCAAAAACGATTTAACAACGTTTATATTATTTAATAAGATGCGAAAAACTAAATATTTTCCACCTTCAAGCAACAATCCTCGGGTATATAAAAATCAGCAATACGAAAATAATTACCAACAATCACTATAAGTAAAAACATGGGCGCCAAGTCCCATCCTGCTGTTTCACACATATCACTGCTTTCAGGAGAATTGGAGCCACGAAGCCACATTTGGTGTTTTAATATACCTTAAAATTGCAGTTTGTCGATGCGGACCTCTCGCGCAAAATCCTGTCGGCGGCCCGCGAGCAGCAGCGCGAGATCGAGATGGAGTTCGGCCCGACGCCTGCGGAGGCATCCTCCTTGCGCCGGCGCACTGTCAGGCTGGACGTCGACGACGCCGACTCGGACAATTCCGGGGACGACGGCGGCGAGGAGGAGGACAAGCTGGAGCCGGACACCTACTACGAGAACATAGAGGTCGACGAGGAGGACGAGAGGGCGATGGAGAAGTTCATGAGCGACAATCCGGCGCCGAGGAGGACCCTGGCCGACATAATCATGGAGAAGATCACCGAGAAACAGACGGAGCTGGACGCGCGCTTCAGCGACGCCGGCACTCTGCAGGTGCAGGACCTGGACCCGCGCGTCAAGCAGATGTACGAGGGCGTGCGGGACGTCCTGAGGAAGTACAGGAGCGGGAAGCTGCCGAAGGCGTTTAAGATCATTCCGAACTTGAGGAATTGGGAACAGATTTTATATATTACAGGTAATTAATTTTTTTTTTGAGCGATTTAATGAATTTTAATAAAATATATAATTTACGGTTGATACTAATGTGGTTTGTAAGTTACGTGAAGATTTAATTACTAACAAAAAAATGGTGATGTGGCCATCATGTTACTTTCTCCGACGTGATGGTATCATAGCCATTTATATTTACGTTTTCATGGTTTATTTTCAATTGAAATCATATTTTAAATGTACGAGCGTTTAAAACGTCAAAATTATGAAAAATGGAAAAATTATACTTCAAATTCAAAAACTCAGTTTACTCAAAAACTAAAGGGATTTCGAAAAAAACTTATTCTTTATAAGTTGTTCATTTTAGCATTCTCTACAATTATTATTCACATAAATTTGCTGTAACTATTATCGTTTTATAATTATAAACCAAGAATTAAAAAAAAAATATTAAATTTTTTTCTCGAATGAAAATGATTTTATGAAAAATGTTTTCAAGCAAAAGATGTTCATTTCTTTGTTGTCTTCAAAGTTTGTTTAAATGTTTTTGTGATATTTTTCATATTGAAAAACATATTGGCAAAAAACAAAAAACAGTTGAGGTAAACGCCCACTTCCGGTGTACGAAATTTTACCAAAAGCTTTTCAGTTTTTCAGATTATTAAATAAGACGGATGTTCAAAGTTTCATATCAATTGCTCCATTCGTTTTTGAGATACAGCGTGCACACAGCACACACACACAAAAAAATTTTTTCCAGAAATTGTTGAAATGGCATCTAGGGACCCCAAAACGGATATTTCCGTAAAAAAAAAATTTGAAAAAAAATCACGATCACAATACTTTCTCGGGTCCTTTATTGGGATATCCAAAAACTATTTACAACCTCAAAAACCCAAAAAGAAATGTGGAATTTACAGATAAACTTTTGGAGAAAAGTTTCCAGTTAGCCATAATGAAATAAAAAATCGCATACTTATCACTAATTTTAGTACTTTAATAATCAGAAGTCAAAAAAACGTTTCGGGTACTGTTTCATCCCCGAAAAAAATAATTTCCCCCATCATGTGCATAAATCCGTACCTCGCAATGGAAATCTCAATTTTTGACGAAGTTTCCAGTCAGCCATAACGAAATAAAAAATCGCATACTTATCACTAATATGAGTACTTTAATAATCAGAAGTTAAAAAAACATTTCGGGTACTGTTTCATCCCCCAAAAAAATAATTTCCCCCATCAATCGCATAAATCCGTACCTCGCGATGGAAATCTCAATTTTTGACAAAGTTTCCAGTTAGCCATAACGAAATAAAAACTCGTATACTTATCACTAATTTTAGTACTTTAATAATCAGAAGTCAAAAAAACATTTCGGGTACTGTTTCATTTTTTTAAATTTTAAATCTCTTAACACCAACAAGTAATGTTTTACTGACAAAAAGCTTAATTGGTGATGTAATTATTTATTTCACGTCATCAGATCCACCGACGTGGTCAGCCGCCGCCATGTACCAAGCCACCAGGATATTCGCGTCGAACCTCAAAGAGAAGATGGCGCAGCGGTTCTTCAACCTCGTCCTGCTGCCGCGCATACGGGACGACCTGTCGGAATTCAAGCGGCTGAACTTCCACCTCTACCAGGCGCTGCGCAAGGCCCTCTTCAAGCCGGGCGGCTTCATGAAGGGCCTGCTGCTGCCCCTCCTGGAGAGCGGCAACTGCACGCTGCGCGAGGCCATAATCATAGGCTCGGTCGTCGCCCGGAACTCGATACCGATCCTGCACTCTTCGGCAGCGATACTCAAGATCGCCGAGATGGACTACACGGGCGCGAATTCGATCTTCCTGCGGATATTCTTGGACAAGAAGTACGCGCTGCCCTACAGGGTGGTGGACGCGGTGGTGTTCCACTTTCTGCAGTTCGAGCGCGACTCGAGGGAGCTGCCCGTGCTGTGGCACCAGGCGTTCCTGACGTTCGTGCAGAGGTACAAGGCGGATATCTCGAGCGAGCAGCGCGACGCCTTGTTGAACTTGTTGAAGAAGCAGAGCCACTTTACGATAACGGCGGACGTTAGGAGGGAGCTGCAGAATGCGAAGTGTAGGGACGCCGAAGTGCAACCGCCGATGCAGTTTGATTGAGTTTTTTTGTGTTTGTAATATTTGATTGAGAATAATTATTTTAGGTTAAAAACAAATGTCATTGATTTTAACCAACAGAGACATGGAGTATTATTCTCGTAAGCCCAAGATATACATTTTAAACTCCCGGCGCAGCCGCCAAAATATCAATGTATAACTGAGTTCATTTTAGTTGTCTGAACAGTAATGGTTGCGACTTTTATAAACTAGCTCGTTCGCTAAGGGCAAACTACAAGTAACACCAGTGTAAAAAATATTCCATCGTCATGACCTTGAAAATTATTCTTAATTATCTTTACTGGGAACACGATGGCACTGGTTTGAAATTAAGACTTTTGTAGAAAAAGTAAATTTTGTCAAAAATGAGTTGTCAAAATTGTATCTGCTATTATAACTACTTTAAGCTTTCGTTACTGCCTCAAAAATCCTCCTAAGGTATGACCTTAAAATTAATCCTTAAGTACCTTCAAAAGGTTGGTTTGAAGTTAAAAATTTTGTAGAAAATGTCAATTTTTCCGTCAAAATTGCATCTGTCATTGAAACTACCTCAAACTCTCTGTGTTGCGTCAAAAATGTTTCTTCTTCATGATCTTGAAAATTATTCCTAATTATCTTTACTAGAAACAAGATGGCGTTGGTTTGAAGTTGAAACTTTTTTCGAAAAAATATTTTCTTTCGAAAATGTGTTGTTAAAATTGTATCTGTCTTTGCAGCTACTGTTTTGCCTTAGAAATGTTTCTTATTCATAACTGTAGAAGTAATTCTTAATTATCTTTACTAGGAACAAGATGGCGTTGTTCTGAAATTAAAAGAAAATTGATAAAAATAGTCAATTTTGTCAAAATTGCAGCTGTCGTTAAAGTTGCATTAAATTTTCTGTGTTACCTCAAAAATATTTCATCTTCATGACATTGAAAATTATTCCTAATTATCCTTACTAGGAACAAGATGGCGTTGGTTTGAAGTTGAAACTTGTAGAAAATGGCAATTTTTTCGAAAATGTGTTGTCAAAATTATATCTGTCTTTGCAGCCACTTTCAACTTTTTGTGTTTCCTCAAAAATGTTTCTTATTCATGACTTTAGAAATAATTCTTAATTATCTTTACTAGGAACAAAATGACGTTGGTAGGAAATTAAAACTGGTGAAAATAGTCAATTTTGTCAAAAATGCATCTGTTACTGTAACTACTTCAAACTTCCTGTGTTGCCTCAAAAATATTTCATCTTCATGACTTTGAAAATAATCCTTAATTATCTTTACTAGGAACAAGATGGCGCTGGTTGGAAGTTGAGACTTTTGTAGAAAAAGTCAATTTTGTCAAAAATGTGTTGTCAAAAATGCATCTGTTATTGTAACTACTTCAAACTTCCTGTTTTGCCTCAAAAATATTTCATCTTCATGACTTTAAAAATAATCCTTAATTATCTTTACTAGGAACAAGATGGCGCTGGTTGGAAGTTGAGACTTTTGTAGAAAAAGTCAATTTTGTCAAAAATGTGTCGTCAAAAATGAATCTGTTATTGTAACTACTTCAAACTTCCTGTGTTGCCTCAAAAATATTTCATCTTCATGACTTTGAAAATAATCCTTAATTATCTTTACTAGGAACAAGATGGCGCTGGTTGGAAGTTGAGACTTTTGTAGAAAAAGTCAATTTTGTCAAAAATGTGTTGTCAAAAATGCATCTGTTATTGTAACTACTTCAAACTTCCTGTTTTGCCTCAAAAATATTTCATCTTCATGACTTTAAAAATAATCCTTAATTATCTTTACTAGGAACAAGATGGCGCTGGTTGGAAGTTGAGACTTTTGTAGAAAAAGTCAATTTTGTCAAAAATGTGTTGTCAAAAATGCATCTGTTATTGTAACTACTTCAAACTTCCTGTGTTGCCTCAAAAATATTTCATCTTCATGACTTTGAAAATAATCCTTAATTATCTTTACTAGGAACAAGATGGCGCTGGTTGGAAGTTAAGACTTTTGTAGAAAAAGTCAATTTTGTCAAAAATGTGTTATCAAAAATGCATCTGTTATTGTAACTACTTCAAACTTCCTGTGTTGCCTCAAAAATATTTCATCTTCATGACTTTGAAAATAATCCTTAATTATCTTTACTAGGAACAAGATGGCGCTGGTTGGAAGTTAAGACTTTTGGAGAAAAAGTCAATTTTGTCAAAAATGTGTTGTCAAAAATGAATCTGTTATTGTAACTACTTCAAACTTCCTGTGTTGCCTCAAAAATATTTCATCTTCATGACTTTGAAAATAATCCTTAATTATCTTTACTAGAAACAAGATGGCGCTGGTTGGAAGTTAAGACTTTTGTAGAAAAAGTCAATTTTGTCAAAAATGTGTTGTCAAAAATGCATCTGTTACTGTAACTACTTCAAACTTCCTGTGTTGCCTCAAAAATATTTCATCTTCATGACTTTGAAAATAATCCTTAATTATCTTTACTAGGAACAAGATGGCGCTGGTTGGAAGTTAAGACTTTTGGAGAAAAAGTCAATTTACGCTAATGAAACACTGCCACACCCTATTCTGCATAGTAGACTCGGCTAACAACCATTTTTCGTTTGTGCGCAAGGTTCTTCTCTATTCAAACGTACTCTACACTTCAGAATGAAATTCAGCAAAATCTCCATTTTTGGGTACGGGGTAATAAAAATCTGCATAATTTATTGAACATCAATATATTAGATGGTTAAAAGTAAAATGAAAACAAAATCATTACTAGACCTTATAAAAGTCGCAATCTAAGTTTTTTTTTGTTAATACAAAATCAATACAATTGCAGTCTAAATTACTTAAAAAAAAAAAATAGTACCCATCTACGCTTAACCTCCATCAAACAAAATAACCAAATTCAACTGTACATTCAACAAAATCACGCAATCTTCAATTGATTGAACCTTAAACGCGAACAACAGCTCCGTATTTACAATAATAAACACCCGATTGAAATTCACAGCGTTAAAAAAAAAAAGACGACTTCAACATCAAGAGGGATGCGACCAATCACTAAAACCTGTATTCGCACTTTAGTGTAAGGATCAATCGATTGTTGGGGCGGGGGGGTAAGTACGCAAGTCGGTAGTTGTTCGTACATAAGTTACACGTGTATAAAACAACCGTACAAACGCAGTGGTCGCCTATTAAAAAACTTACTTTAACGTGTCTAACAAAAAAAAAAAAAAAGAGAGAGGCCGGACTTAGTACTTGTTCAGCCATATGATGGTCTTCAGCAAGAAGTAAGCGATGCCGATGCTGTACAGGATCTTCTCCTTCTGGAGCCGCTGCAGGTTCTCCTGCTCCAGCGCCATCACTCGCCTGTTCAGCTTCGCCATTTGCCTGCGCAAATGTAACACTTCTTCGGAGACTGTTAATCCTTCACCACCTACAAAAAAAAAGCTGTGATCATATATACAACAATCTCATAAGTTGAGTACAATTTATCTTCGGTCTTTCTGCCTGGCGTTCCGTTCACGTTTACTATTTATACACTTAGATGTTATAGTTGGGCCGCTGAGAGCTGCCTGTGACTCATCACTTAAAATCGCATGAATCGAGATTTAAGTAAACGTATGTCCGTAAGAAAATTTGGTGCCGCGGGATATTTAAGTATTAACTCAATCGAAATGAAATCTACAGCGCAATATAAACAAACTTTTTACGGTTATGTTATTTGACGAAGCGCTCGCGTGTTTTGTGTATTTATATGAAGCGTGGCAATGCGATGCAAGAGTCATGCGGGAGCTTAGACCTACGTTTACGCTGCCCTATTCTTTAACACGCAGACACACGTTTCGTCTTTTTATTTCATACTGTTTCGTACATGATAGAAAAAGATAGATATAAAATGCAAAGCAATTCTTTGTACGAAAATGCATGAGTCACCGTCAGCTCTCAATGGATGAACTATTTGTAGTCTTTGAGGGTGGAGATAGAACTTGTTGTATAAAATAAATTAAACAATATATAATGAATTAGTTAACCGAGTTTCGTGCTCTGGAAAATGGGCCAATATCAATCCAACCGAGACTAGCGACTACTGACCCGCTATAAACATTCAAATAAGCAATATTTAACTTACCAGCTCCTATGGGTGGCGTGGATTCGCGGTGCGTGAGCGACACGTTCAAATCGGAATCGTTCAAACTGAACTTCTTATTGGACTTTGCCGCCGGCATCATGTTGTCCGGCTCGGGTTCGTTGAAGTCCGACAGTCCCGGGAACGGGTACTTGTCCAGGGTGAGGGTGCGGGGAGGCGTGGCCACCCGCATGTCCCCCGGGTAGGGATCCGTCGGCAGCAGGGAATTGTCGAAGATGATCTCCCTGGGGGGAGCCCTGGTCCCGACGTGCTTGTCCTGCCCGGCCACCAGTATCCTCTCCGGCACGTGCATTTTGTAGTCGACGCTCGTCCTGGGATAGTCGAGGTCGCTCGAGTCCGCAAAGTAGTCCTTCGGGAGGCCCTTGAAGCTGATCTTGTTCGGCACCTGCATCTTCTGGTTGATGTCCACCTTGAAATTGGCGTCGGTGATGAAGGCGTCCTCGAGGTTGTTGTACGGCGAGGGGGTCGTGTTTGCAGACATTTTCCTGCAACGAATCAATTAAAATCCACCGCTGGAAATATGAGTTTTCACGAAACACGAATAATTAAGTAACTGTTCAAATACCGTGTAATGTTATTCATTACGAGCGGAGATAACGCGATAAGCGCTTAATTTATCGCTGCCGTGTTACACACATTCGAGTTTTCTGATAACCGTACTCACCGCCGATTCCCTGTATTCCGCGCAGTTAAAAATAAAACGTTCCGGATGATCGTTTCGTTCCTATCAATCGGACATTTTTTGAACCTGACAGATGACAATTTGTAATTTTTAGTAACGTCGGTGTTGTATTTTCTACAATTGGCAAGCGTGTCGTAGTGTGTATTTGGTTGCATATACAATCATAACCATTGACAATGGATTTGCTAAACGATATAAGCGCCACCTTAGATTTGAGTAGCGAATTATTTTTGAACGATTAATAATAAACTCGTACAAAACGCAAACCTGTTTAATTTTTTGTTTATATTGGGATCTGGATTGATTTAGATGTATACAAATCACAATTTGATAATAATAATTTTGGTTACGTCGTGCAGTGCGAGGGAGAATATGGCGAATCTCGCTTGTGCTCTTTGTGGATTCCGTTTTCTCTCGTCGCCTCGCAATCTCTCCCGCATCACAGCTATGCCACTTGATTCCATGCTCCAGGCGACGCCATAAATTCAACCACTTGATTATTTATTTATTATAAAACATGCTGCTGTTTGCACATATCACTGCTTTCAGGTGAAATATTGGAAAATTCTGTGAAGCCTCATTCGGCGTTTTAATATACCTCGTTTCGTTCCTTTTAATCAGACTTTTTTTTAACCTGAGAGATTACAATTTGTAATTTTTAGTATCGTCGGTATTGTATTTTCTACGATTGACAAGCGTTGCGCAGTGTGTATTTGGTTGCATATACAATTATAACCATTGACATTGGATTTGCTAAACGACTTAAGCGCCATCTCAAATTTGAGTGGGGAATTAATTACTAACGAAAAACGTTTTAGGAATAAAACGCAAACCAATTTAAGGCAATCACTTAATTATTTATTTATTATTATTTAACAGGCTGTTGTTTTGCACACATCACTGCTTTCGGATGAAAAATTGGAGAATCCCATGAAGCCACATTTGTTGTTTTACCTCGTTGTTCCTTTCAATTGGACGTTTTTTTGAACCTGACTGATGACAATTTGTAATTTTCAGTTACGTCGGTGTTGTACTTTCCACAGTGGATAAAACGTGTCGCAGTGTGTATTTGGTTGCATATACAATTATAACCATTGACATTGGATTTGCTAAACGATTTAAGCGTTACCTCAGATTTGAGTGGCGAATTAATTTTTAACGAAAAACGTTTTAGGAATAAAACGCAAAACAATTTAAGGCAATCACTTGATTATTTATTTATTATTATTTAACAGGCTGTTGTTTTGCACATATCACTGCTTCCAGATGAAAAATTGGAGAATCCCATGAATCCACATTTGGCGTTCTAATATACCTCGCTGGTTTCTTTCAATCGGACGTTTTTTTTGAACCTGACTGATGACAATTAGTAATTTTCAGTTACGTCGGTGTTGTACTTTCCACAGTGGACAAACGTGTGTATTTGGTTGCATTTCAATTATAACCATTGACATTGGATTTGCTGAACGACTTAAGCGCCACCTCAGATTTGAGTGGCGAATTAATTTTTAACGAAAAACTATTTAGGAACATAATCATATAAAACGCAAACCTGTTTAATTCAATCACTTGATTATTTATTATAAAACATAATCTAAATATATTAATGGTGAAATAAATCACGATTTTTAATTTCCCATTCATGTTACATCAAAAAATACAATGTGAGCAATAATGAAAGTTCGACTCTTTGACTATAGATGAACAAAACGGAAGATAGGATTTTTGATGATAATTTTTTTTATATTGCAATATTATCTTCCCTGAATATTTTAGAAAGAAAACATGTAAATTAATTTTTTAGAGTAAAAATTTCTGCACACAATCATGCCAATTATTTATTTTTTTGCACTCATAAAAACCCGAGCAAATAATAAAATAAAAATGATCATTTTCACGATAATAATGGTTGCCAAGAAATTAAACAAATTGTGGTTTCATGAAAATTACCAATTTTTTTTGGGTTTTTATGAAGAAAAAAAATATTATTAGATGCAGAAATTTTTACTCTACAAGAAATTAATTTACATATTTTCTCTAAAATTATCATTGAAGATAATATTCCAATATAAAGAAATTAACATTAAAAATCCTATGTTCCGTTTTATTCATCTACACCCTGTGTAAATATACTATATTAATATATTCAAAGGTTTGCCATATTTCAACTCGAACGATGCAAACCAAACTGTTTCCAACATTATGTATATTCATGTAAAAAAATTATTACTATTCATTATGCAATTTAGAATGTCTACAAAAATTCGATCTCACGCTAAACCTCAAATCGCAAACCTCACACTTGAACGGTTTCTCACCGGTGTGCACCCTTTCGTGCTCCACTAACCGCCACTTTAGCCCGAAACTTTTACTGCAAGTTTCACACTTGAACGGTTTATCACCACCGTGTGTCCTCTTGTGGTAACACAAACCGCTCCTCTGCGAAAACCGCTTCCCGCACTCGGCACACGCATAGGGCTTCTCACCGGTGTGGACGCGCACGTGCACCGAAAGCGTCGTCTTAGTTTGAAAGGACTTTCCACACGTTTCACACTGAAACTCGCCCGCACTCGCGACAAACGGTTTTCCGGTGTGCAGCTGCAAGTGCAGCGCCAGATGGTGCTTCCTGTAGAACCGCTTCGAGCACACGTTGCAGGCGAACGGTTTGTCGCTCGAGTGCAGCTGGAGGTGCAGCTTTAAAGCGCTTTTCGTGGTGAAGGTTCCGTCGCAGATGTTGCACCGGAAAGGCTTTATCCCGGCGTGGGATTTCGTGTGCATGATCTGCGTGGATTTGGTTTTGAAGGATTTTCCGCACAGCCCGCACCGGTAAGCTCTTGCGGTGGAGTGGGTGGTCAGGTGCACCTTCAGTTGGTTCGGTAATTTAAAAGTTTTTCCACATTCCGCGCACATGAGCTGCTTGTCGGTTAAATGATTTTTTATGTGCAGCCTCAATTTCGCGCGGTTATCAAACGTTTTATTACAGATTTCACATGGGAGATGTTTTGCATATTTGTAACTTCTGAATGGTACGGCTTCGGTTTCAGGTGTCGAGCTGCGAACGTTAATCTCCGAATCTGGATTTGATTCCGTGCAAATGCCGTGTTTTTCGTAATTAATAATGTTTTTAAACAGTTTTTTGCACTTGTCACATTTGTGGCAGTAAAACGAATGTAATCTTAGCAGGCAATTGGTGAGGTAAACAGCTCCACACGTTCCGCAGGTCAGTAGATCGGATTTGGAATGAAATTCGGCGTTTTTCTCCTCGTAGGCGGTTTTGCAATAATCGCAAACTTTGTGCTGGAAATGACGGAGATTTTTGTGTAATTCTAATAGGCATTTGGTGTTAAATTCACACGAGCACAAGCTACATTTTGTTGTTGTTGTAGAAGTAGCCTGGAAATGATTACACTGACCTTCCGTGTTGTGTTTATTACAATTTTGAGAATCCGTACACCATTTTCTACAACCGTTAACTTCACCTTGATCTTGAAAGCCTTCTTTTTCTAAATCGTGTAGACTGGCAATTTCCAACCTTTTGCAACTATTAACTTCAGCATCGCAAATCTCAAACTGTTTTTGTAAACCTTGACTGTAATTTTCAGTAACTTCATGTTCACAATTTCCAAACTCACCTTCTAAATTGTGTTGACCGTAATATTCCACATCAGTGTATCGTTTTTTGTAGCCGTTAACTTCACCAACACAATTTTCAACCTGATCCACAGTACGTACGTCACCAAAATTGGTTTGGATGTTATCTTCAATATTTAGTTGTTTGTAAATCAATACATTCGCATGCTGTTCCTTAGTATTAATCAGTTTATGATCCAAGTTGTAATTTTTCATATCCGTACACACTTTTTTGCAACTGTTAACTTCAATTTCCTTCTGGTAATTTTCCGTGTTATGTTTATCGAACTCTACGGTACTCATAAAGTGCTTCTTGCAGTATTTGCAAATAATACAGAATGATTTGTGCTGATTGAGTTGGCATTTCGTTTGAAAACTCGTGTTGCAATTGCTGCAAAGGTAAATATTGCCCGGTTTGTTGGTGTGCTCCTGCAATTCCCTTCCCAATTGTACGGATTCATTGCAATATTTACATTCAACTATGTTCGTTGGTTTTATGTTTACATCATCAAATAAAATTTCATTTCGTTTCAGTGGATTTTCGGCAATTATTTGCTCTGAAAACTTATCAAATCTGGAAGCTCGGTGGCTTATATACTTTCCCGTACTTTCGGATTGCTTGCGTTTAGGTGTTTTTAATAATGTTCCATCATCGATTTCAGGCAATTTACAACAATAAGTTTCCACATTTTCAGGTTTACTGTAAAATTGTGGATTCACTTCAATAACCTTATATCTGTTGCCGTCGTCTATTAATGTATCATCTTTACATTTGTGATCAGCTTTTGATGAACTTTTTTCCTTCACCAATCCTTCACTTGTGCTTTTCGCAGATAAATTTACAATAAATTTTTCACATGTTTTGATTAAAAGTTTAAAACCGGTGACCACGTTGTCCTTATTTTTAACATCGATCACACACTCGGCATCGCAGCCTTGAATAACAAACGGAGGTTCTGTGCCTAGTTTAGATTGAATCACCACGGCGTATTCAACTTGCACCCTAAAGTTCTCAAAGTCTTGAGAGTAGGTGAACGGCTGGTTAAAGTTTATTGCACACATTGTTTGATGCACTTTAGAAAATAACTTGATTATTGTTTTACTGTATTACAGCATAAGAAACGGAAGTTCTGTGCCTGGTTTAGATTGAATCACCACGGCATATTCAACTTGCACCGTAAAATTCTCAAAGTCTTGAGAGTACGTGAACGGCTGGTTAAAGTTTATTGCACATATTGTTTGATGCACTTAAAAATAACTTGAATACTTGCTTCACTGTATTATAGCTTTCAATTGAGAGGTAAAGTTTGTTATACACATTGTTTGATGCACTTGATTGAATAGATTAATGTTTTACTGTATTAAAGCTTCCAATTAAGATTAATAGTGGATTAGCACACAGGAACAGTCATGTTGGGAAACGTTAAAGTTTGTTGTACACATTTAAAACACAGAAACTGAAATTAAGTTAACACCGGTGATTTTATCTCTATATGTACAGTGGTAATAATAATCCACTTAAAATTTGTTCCGGTTCTGAACGATGTTTTTAATTTAATACCAGGACTTAGCATATGCCCAATTATACTTGTTGAGGCACAGTTTTTAAGCGTGTAAATTAAAACTTGGTTAATCACCAACACATTTTTTTATAAACTTAATCACCATATTTATTATAGAAACAGAAAAAAAGTTGCACACAATTGATGCTCCATAGAAATTAACTGCACAGTTTATTTTACACATACAATGAATTAATTAAAATCATAGTTTGTAGTTTCAATTGAAGTCTTAACTCCAGTAAATGTTTGGATTGAGTAATTAATGGTCTTTGCTTGAAAACAGTTGTTCACTATCGAATATTAGCTTTATCATGTAAATTTATATATCGATATGTAACTGAACTTTTTAATTTTGTAAACTGTGCACAGGCAATGTTTTTATATTCAAATTAATCAGTTATCCCCAATTTACTAACAATTGTGTAATAGTGGTAGGCAACCTTATACATAAACTTAAAGTCTGGTTTGTAAACCATGTTAGGTTACGCAGTCAACGCATTGGTGTACAACAGCCAATTCAACATGCGGCCTGCATACACTTATTAATGTGTCGTTAGGGCCTATCTTAGTTAAGATCATTTACGCTTACATTTGAAAATAACTATACAATAATTTGGATCCGAATTGCCTATTTAAATATTACTTATATAGGCAAAACAATGTACACGCAAACAATGTATTCTATGATTTCACGATTTTGGGAAATGCTCTAATTACAAACAACGCATCACATGATATTTAGTGACTATCAATATCAAACTTGAGATCATTTACGCTTACATTAAATCATATTTATACAATCATTTGGATTAAATATTGTCCGAATTGATTATATTTAAATATTTCGTGTATAGGCAACACAATATACACGCAATTCTATTGTATTTTATGATTTCTTAAATTTCGGAATGCTGTAATTTTCAGACAGCTTATTTAGTGACTATCAATATTTAAAACTTAAAATCATTCACGCTTACATTTAATAATAATTATACAATCATTTGAATTTATTATATTCTCTGAAATTGCTCATTTAAATATTACTTGTATAGGCAAAACAATGTACACAAAATACGATGTATTCTATGATTTCACGATTTGAAATGCTCTAATTTTCAGACAAAGTATTGCACGATACAAGTTATTTAGTGGCTATCAACAATATTTAAAAGTTAAGATCATTCACGCGTACATTGAATAATATTTATACAATCATTTGGATTTAATATTGTCCGAATTGATTATATTTAAATATTATTTGTATAGGCAACACAATATACACGCAACGCAATTGGTTTGAATTTTATGATTTCTTGAATTTCGGAATTCTGTAATATTCAAACAGGTTATTTAGTGACTATCAATATTCAGAACTTAAAATCATTCGTGCTTAATAATAATTATACAATCATTTGGATTTAATATTCTTTGAAATTGGTCATTTAAATAATACTTATATAGGCAAAACAATGTACACATAATTCGATGTATTCTATCTATGATTTCACGATTTTCGTGCTTAATAATAATTATACAATCATTTGGATTTAATATTCTTTGAAATTGGTCATTTAAATAATACTTATATAGGCAAAACAATGTACACATAATTCGATGTATTCTATCTATGATTTCACGATTTTCGTAAATGCTCTAATTTTCAGACAGTATTGCACGATACAAGTTATTTAGTGGCTATCAACAATATTTAAAAGTTAAGATTATTCACGCTTACATTTAATAATAATTGTATAATAATTTAGATTTAATATTCTCGGAATTGCTTCCATTTAAATGGTAATTATATAGGCAAAGCAATGTACACGCAATTCGTTGGATTCTGTGATTTTACGTTAGGCTAGAATTTTAAGACAACGTATTACATGATACAATTGATTTAGTTATTATTAATATTTAAAAATAAAGATCATTCACGCTTACATTTAATAAGAATTATAAAATAATTTGGATTTAATAATCTCCGAATTGCTTTCATTTAGGAGCGTTGGATACTGTATATTGGGTTGCCTGAAATTGCTTTAAACGGAATCTCAAATTTCTTATGTGATCGAATATTATTTATAACTCGTTACCAATAGCATTTTAATATATGTACAGTCAAGAGATCGTGATTTTTCAGGAATTTCACGCGCGGGTTATGTACAGGGGAAGTTGGTTTGTTTACGTTTCTATTTCACTGGGGTAACCAGCGCTCTTAAATGTTACTTATATAGGCAAAACAATGTACACGCAAAGAGGTGCATTCTACGATTTCACGATTTTAGGAAATATTCTAATTTTTAGACAAAGTATTGCATGATACAAATTACTTAGTGGTTATCCAATTCAAACTGGCCTCACTTTAGAAATCGTCAATTGCAGTATCCAAAAGTAGCTTCCAATGTCACCTCCTGTCATGCCAAAATTTTAGAAAATTCCAGCACTGGAAAATTTAATTCTCCATATATCATTCGCGCAATTTAGGTCCACAAAATGGTAAGCGATATTGCCTTAATGAGGTATTATTTTAATTCCGTATGAATCGAAATTCGTCGAAGTATATTTTTCTAACCTCAATTGGTGAATTAGGTTAAAATTTTGTATAATTGAGTTTCATTTTACTTGTTGTGTAAACTCGCACGTGGAGAGTAGTTTTATTTAAATTAAAGTGGATTGCAGAGTTTTTAACATTAAACTTTCACTTGAATTAAGCGTAGTTGATTGTAGCTTCACTACACTTTAATATACATATTTATACATGATGAATTTCTATTCTATTAATCTCCTGGCCGTATTTATGTCATGATTAGTTTAATATTTGAACTGAAATTGCCCTATTAATTTGTACTCTTGTTGTGGCAAAATAAGATTATTTAAACCATTCAAATTTATAACCCATAAACCTGATTTAAAAGGATGTGGTTGAGATAGTTTTATAATGCAATTTTAATCCATCAACCTGATATAATGTAATAATCTTTGAACGTTATCAAGTTCGAAGTCTGTGAGACTCGGTGCGCGTAAAAAAAATCTTTAATTTAATTCATAAAGAATTTACAATTTTCTATTAATTCTTGATGTTCGTAGACAGCAGGGATTATATTAACAGGATTAGGATTAGCAGCTGTCGGGTATGCAGGCCGATACGCCCTCAGGCAAATGCCGAACGTAACGAAAACCGTTAATGAAGCCATGAAGAATCTGCCCAAGTTCGATTCTGAAAGTTTTACGACCTCGAAGTACTACAAGGGAGGTTTCGACCCGAAGATGAACCGTAGGGAGGCTGCTTTAATATTAGGTATTTAATACTCATCCTTTTCACGTAAAAATGTGTTGATAATTAAATTTGAGGCGACCTCAGCAGAAGCAGAAGCTTTAAATAAATTTAATAAAACGAATTCAGGCTTTATTTCGTTTTATTAAATTTATATATAGTGTTGATAAAAAATTGTCCTGTAACCCTCACAGCAATCAGTGATCTTTTGATTAATCTTCAACAGAAGATTGTCCTGTAGCCCTCTCAGCAATCAGTGTTTGATCTTTTGATTAATCTTCAACAGTGATGGCTCACTTTAGTAATTTGGACTGAGCTGCAAACTGTATTAACACGTTCGATGCCACCGCAATTGGGATTGCATTTACGCAAGTATAAAGTCTGACGCACTAGCGCGCCGGTGGCAGCGAACGTGTTAAATTTGGTAAAATGCAAATTACAAAAGCGAGTCTTCACCGTTTTTCACTATAAAAAGGAGGTGAACATTAACAAGAATTTATTAAGAAACTGATAACAAATGTTTATAGACTTAAATAAATACAAATCTTAATATTTACACATGTGCTATCATCTCGGAGTAGGTTATGAGAAGAGGCAGAATTTTTTATCATTTAAAAAAAATTCAGTCTCCAACGGGTTGATCTTACATATTTAAAAATCTTACAATTACTTGAACATTTAATCTAAATCCACTGATATGTCTTTTCACAATTGAGGTACTCGCCGAGCCATGAAAACACATGTACGTAAAAAAAAGTTAAAGCTAATATAAAAATCACTGAAGTGGCGCTGCGTGTGTGTGTGTGTGCGATTTTACAGGTATCAGTCCGACGGCGAGCAAGGTCAAGGTGAAGGAGGCCTTCAAGAGAGTGATGGCGGTCAACCACCCGGACAGAGGCGGCTCCCCCTACCTGGCCTCGAAAATAAACGAGGCGAAGGACTTCATGGAGAAACACATGTGAATTAAAATTAATAAAAAAAAAATAACAAATTAAAATAACACGATGTGATACGTTGTAAAAATAATGTAGACTAGACTGTTACTGCTTAAAGTAAATAAGTAATAAATATACGCATCGAGAGGGGATGAACGAATTTTGGAATTCAGGTCGAGCCGGCGTTTTCGTGCTTCTTGCGCAGCTTCTCGACGTAGCTGTTCGATAGTCGGCCGGGCACCTTAAATATACTCTGTGAATAAATATAAACGAGTATTACACGGTGAATTTTTAGCAGCACGTCGAACAAAGTTTAAAAAAGTAAAATTAATGTTCTGTTTAAGCAAGTGGATACAGAAGTACATAATAATAATTATTATTATTTTGTGTTAATGCAAGAATGCTTACAGATGTTAAATTACTTTTTCGCATCTTATTAAATAATATAAACGTTGTTAAATCGTTATTGATTGAGAAAGTTGTCCATTATTCGGCGGAATCATTTTCTCCAGAGGTGACGTCCAATCAAATGATAGCGATTTCATTGCCCAACAGTTTAGTTGTTACTATGGTTACGATTGGTTTTTTGTCAGCGAACTGCCGTAAATCCCAAATAGAAAAATAATTCGTTATAATTTAATACAAACAGAAAAATCTTTAGGTAATTATTTAATATGATGCGAAAAAGTATAATATTAAACTCGTGAACAAGTTGGCCATTGCAACACGAGCCGTAGGCAATGGCCAACTTTCTCACTCGTTTAATAAAATACTATTAGCTAATTCTTTATGTAAGACAAAACTGTTTAACCCACATTTGCCCAAGATTTAAATGAAAGGAAAATAAATGGGCGCGTTCGTCGGAATTTTCAACTGTCAACATGTTTATTTTGATTTACGTTGAATGTTGGTATTTGATGAACGCTGCTTTTGTAACCTCCATTTCGGCGGCAACTTAAACACTTGATTCCAACACCAATCGGTCTAATTTGTATGATTGGTAAAACGGCAACCGCTGGACGAACTTGTTCACGATCAACAGTGCGGTTATCAGAAAATACCCCAATGGTTGGCAGTAAACACCCAACTGTTTTAGACGTATGCGCCCATTGATATGTTTCTCTAAATCGAGTGATTGAGATTTAGGTTATTTTTCGCTTCCTGTCAAATGTCAATGAATAATCACTGAACGTACTTATGATAGATGGCGCTGATATAATTTTAACCCTTTCAACCCTGGTGGTGGCAATTGCAAAATTTACGTGTCTCTACTTACTGTGACAATCCATATTTTTGCTGTTTATCACTAGATGTCACTTCAACAAAGTGATTCCTATACTAATTAAGCAAATGAGTTCAAATTTGGTATTTATGGTCTTAAGCGGGCAGTCCGCTAGGCACCCCGCCACACATATAATTGGTCTGCAAACTTCGATTTCACAACGAAACTACTTTAAAAGTGCAACTTTTTTAAAATGTACATGAAAGTTAAAACTGTATTCTACTAATGTATTTAAAGATTAACTTCGAATATTATTATTTTATTGATGAAATAAATTATTAATCTTATACAATTTACGGAATATTTATCTAGTGATTAAATTGATATATGTTGAATATCACAGTTGTCGACTAAAATACAGTTTTTCTTTCATATTAGACAAGGTTCCTTACTGGGTTTATTTATAAAAAGCAAATATTTAGTCTTTCTGTGAGTGCATTAGGTTGCCTACCATGCAGAAATTTAAAGAAAGAAATCACGGGTCCGCCCCGGCGGTGATGTTTACGTTATGAGTATGTTTACTCTAGATTACAATCGGTGCTGTGAACATCCACAATCGATGTAAACAGTACGCAGTTTTTTGTGAACAGTGCCTTCGTGTGTTTTTGAGTTGACCAGTGCAAACTCTTAATTATTAGTTAAGTTAATTAGGCGATTTTGTGTTTATTGATGAAACAATTTTTAAACAACAACATTCTCTCCTTCGCAAATATTGTCAGTTTGACCTGCTCTGCGGATCGAGGTAAGTTACCATTATTTTCATTTTTCGCATTACATCTCTCTTGTTATTCTGATTGCACACCTTTTCGACGGTAGGGTAGCTAGCCGATAGTTGCGTGTAATGATGTAAAAAAAGCACACGAAGCGCGAAACCGTTTGGCACAGAAAACGCGATGGAACATGGTCAAAACGCTTTGTCCGGCGCAGCTACAATAGTTGGTTATAAGACCAGAAAAGTTATATGGATGGAGGTGAAAAACCGCTACTGTAAAATTTGTGCAGCAGCGGAAAATCGAGGAGCTACTGCACATCAAAACATCTGCTACAAAAACCATACAGGGAGCGCAAGCAGCATTGAAGCCACTGGAATTGTCGAATCTTTCTCCAAGAGCGAAGAGTTGTATGGAATGAGATACAACAAATTTATTGCCGATGGAGATAGTAGCGTTTATAAACGATTAGTGGAAGCACGTCTGTATAAAGATACAGAAATCACAAAGGTCGAATGCCGAAACCATTTCCTCAGTACTGCAAAAAATTGTGTGAGTTATGTAGAGATATGAAAGTAGCTTCATTTAAATTGTTAAAAAGTTACAGGAGAAAATTATGAAATTAAGAACCGCTGTAACAAAAGCTATAGAATTTAGAAAATAAGAGGATACAAATATGTAAAAATAAAAAAATATTAAATAGCCCTAGCCATATATTTGGAGAACATAAACATTGTCTACAGCGAAATAATTTTTGTTTTAAATCAACACCAGACGAAGAAAATGATATTCCGGAACTGAAAGTCGGAGGATTTTATGATAAAATAATTCATGTCGTAAGGTATTTAAGTCAGAATGCTTCTAGTTTGATATGCGACGTGGACAGCAATACCGTAGAACAATTTGCATATTTTTTTCCTGAACTTGAACAATTGTATATCATTTGTGCTGCCTCCACATCAAATTGTAAAATGTATGGTTAATTTGTATTTTTGTAAATGTATTGTCAGAATAAAGAGCTTGTATACCTATATAGTTTACTTGAACAAAATCTATAAATATGCAGCGAAATTTAAAAAAATTGCATGTATTAAAAAATTTAAATTAAAGACAAATTGATCTATAAAGATTTTAAAGAATTACATCTATAAAAAAAACAGCTAACTTTAAAACAAAAATAACCAATAAACAAAAAGTTAAAATTACAAAAATCTATAAAGAAAAGGTTGATTTTCAAAATATCTCGTCTATAAATAAACAGTTTAATAAAAAAAGCAGAATAATCAACAGTTGATTTGAATAGAATTAATGTATTCATATACAGGGTGTCCTAAATAGAGTAGGATTGCATGGGTATCTTTCTTATTCTTAAAGCTAGCGATCTGGTTAAATGGGCAATGTTGTGCAGTTTTCTATGCTGATTCAGATTATGTTGAGAAATTTTCAAAAAACCGAGCAGTTTAGAAAATATTTAAAAAAAACTGAAAATCGCGATTTTCAAAAAAATCAAATATCTCAATAATTATTAAAGATGCGAAAAAAAGTTTTAAATAAAAGTTACTTGGTTTAATTAGGCAAACATAGAAATCAAGTCAAAATAAAATTCAAGATGGCGGTTTCCGAGATATTAATACCAACTTTCTTATTTCAAATGGCCGCCATATTTGATTTTTACACGCATAAATAGACTTTTTTCTCTTTTCAACGATGTACAACAACCTATGTCAAAATAAAAAATAATGGAAATATTCATTGTTTCAATTTTAATTTTAATTTTTTAAATTATTTTTAAAGCAAATGTAACAAAACAAAAAGAGGTAATACAACCAAGTAGTAAAATAATAATAAATTATAAAAAAATGCTCAAAATGTTGACCGTTATTGGCCAAACACAATTGACAGCGTTTTACAACACTGACAGTTACTTTTCGCAATGTGTTGCGATTAATGCCGTTTATTGCCTCTGTCACTGCTTCACGAAGTTCATCCACATTGTTATAATTGAAGTTACTTCCATAAACTTTGTTTTTTAAAGTGCCCCACAAATGAAAGTCAAGAGGCGTCAAGTCTGCAGATCTGGCCGGCCACTGTACAGGTGTATTAGTCGCTATTATTTTATTATTAAAACGTTCATTTAGATAAGTAATAACATCTCTGGCATTGTGTGCTGGAGCGCCATCTTGCTGGTACCATATTTGCATATTTTGTGCCAAAGGTAAATCATCCAATAAATCTTCTAAGGTTGTTTGAAGAATTTCCAAATAATGTTGTGCAGTTAGAGTTCCATCAAAAATTATAGGACCAAGTAAACGATTTCTCATTATGCCACAAAAAACACTAAAGCCGAACCGTAATTGGTTTCGCCGTGGAATAACTATGTGTGGATTTTCTTGAGCCCAATAGTGCTCGTTATGACGATTAAATAATCCACAATTAGAAAAGTAAGATTCGTCAGTCCATAAAATTGTGTTTATAAAATCACCATTTTCCGTAATTTTGTTGAGCTAATCTACTGATGTTATCATTTGGTTGTAAAGTCTGAGATAGGTGCAATTTATAAGGGTGAAACTTGTGCTTTTTTAAAATTGTTGATGCTCTAGACTTGGATACGTTAACTTCATTTTCTATCTGCCGACATGAAATGTTCGGATTAGCTGCCACACAAGCCAATGTTAATTCTTCATCATCAACGATCATATTTCTATTTCTCTTAGGTTTTTATAAACTTCCATACAATTGCATATTTTCATCCAATCTTTTAAATACCTTAATGTCCGGCTGCCTTCTTTCAGGAAAGTTTGCTTGGTATGTTTGTGCTGCAAGATGGGGGTTTTTGTAACACTTGATGTAATTACAAAACATATCGTATTGTTCAGATATTAAATAATTCGCCATTTCAAGTAATTAATATTTATCAATATTACAACAACTTAAGACAATACACATGTATGAATGATTAATACAACTGATAAACTAATGTAAGATGACAGTTAGTCGTTATAACAAATTTTGTTTTATTTTTATTTATGCCTACTCGTTTTAAACTTACAACAATTAATATTTCCATTATTTTTACTTTCTCCGTTACGAAGTACGAGAAAGTATTGTGATCGTGATTTTTTTTCAAAAATTTTTTTTACGGAAATATCCGTTTTGGGGTCCCTAGATGCCATTTCAACAATTTCTGGAAAACATTTTTTTGTGTCTGTGTGTGTGTGTGTGTGTGTGTGTGTGTGTGTCTGTGTGTGTGTGTGTGTGTCTGTGTGTGTGTGTGTGTGTGTCTGTGTGTGTGTGTGTGTGTGTGTGTCTGTCTGTGCGCGCTGTATCTCAAAAACTAATAGAGCAATTGATATGAAACTTTGAACATCCGTCTTATTTGATAATCCGAAGAACTGAAAAGCTTTTGGTAAAATTTCGTACACCGGAAGTGGGTGTTTACCTTAACTGTTTTTTGTTTTTTGCCAATATTTTCTTGAATATAAAAAATATCACAAAAACATTTGAACAAATATTAAAGACAATAAAGAATTGAGATTATTTTGTTTGAAAACATTTCTCATAAAATCATTTTTATTCGAGAAAAAAATTTATTAATATTTTTTCGTTTTTGGTTTATAAATATGAAACTATAATAGTTACAGGAAATTTATATTAATAATAATTGTACAGAATACCAAAATGAACAACTTATTAAGAATAAGTTTTTTTCGAAATCCCTTTAGTTTTTAAGTAAACTGAGTTTTTGAATTTGAAGTATAATTTTTCCATCTTTCATAATTTTGACGTTTTAAACGTCAGTTTTATCCGAGTCTACAAAACGCTCGATGTACATTTAAAATATGATTTAAAATGAAAATAAACCATGAAAGCATAAATATATATGATACTATTAAGTCGGAGAAAGTAACATGATGGCCACATCACCATTTTTTGTTTTTCTCCGATAATTTTTTAAATATGAAAAGTAATATAAAAGCACTCAAACAAATCTTGAAGAAAGCAAAGAAATGAACATTTTTTTGCTTGAAAATATTTTTCGTGAAATGTATGGTTTTTGAAAAATAATAGCAATTAATTTTTTTTTGTAATTTTTGGTTTAAAATTATTGAACGATAATACTTACAGCAAATGTATTTTAATAATAATTGTAGATAATGCCAAAATGAACAACTTATATAGAATAAGTATTTTTCGAAATCTCTTTGGTTTTTGAGTAAATTGACTATTAGAATTTAAAGTATAATTTGTTATTTTCATCTTTCATAATTTTGGCGTTTTAAACGTCAGTCTCATCTGATTTTACTAAACGCTCTATGCACATTTAAAATGTGATTTCAATTGAAAATAAACCATGAAAGTGTAAACATAAAGTACTGTACCCTCAAATCGGAAAAAGTAACACCATTTTTTTATTTTTTTTTTGCCATTATTTTAGAGTTTCGGATCGTATCTTAATTTGAGCTTGTGTTATTTTTGGGGCAAATTATTTTTAGACTAGAATTTTCGTGCTCGTATTTTTTATTTTTGCCTGTTTCTTCGATTTTTTACCTTTAAATTCTTGATTTTTTTTCATAAATATTCTTTATGTTGGTCCCAATTTTAAAATGATCTGTTGAAATTTTCGACTTTTTTGGTCAGTATTTTGATTTTTAAGCTTGTGATTTCGATTTTTGGTTTAAATTTTCGATTTTTTGCCACAATTGTTGAATTTTTATTTGTATTTTGGATTTTTTTGGTCTAAATTTTTGATTTTATGTCCTAAGATTTTTTATTTGGCCAAAATTCTCGATTTGTTTATTAAGATTTTCGATTTTTTAACTTTTTGGTCTGCACTTTTTTATTTTTAGGCCCTTGTTTTCAATCTTTTGGCCATATTTGTTAAATTTTGACCTGTATTTTCGATTTTTTGGTCCAAATTTTTGATCTTATGTCCCAAGATTTCTTTATTTGGCTGAAATTTTCCATTTGTTTATTAAGATTTTCGATTTTTTAATCTGTATTTTTTATTTTTAGCCCCAAATTTTCGGTATTTGGTCCAAATTTTTAAATTTTTCAATTTTCAACTTTAGTTTCTGTTCGGAAACTTACTTTGAGCTACAGGGTTATTTTGAGGGTGAAAATGGCAAACAATTTTTTCTTTGCTTGAATTTTTTTGATCTGCATTTTTAGATCTCTGGCCTGTAATTTCTTTTTTTTCAAAATTTTTTTGGCCTAAATATTCTTTATTTTGGCCTGCTTTTTTTAATTTTTTTTTGTCCCAAATTTTCAGTATTTGGTCTAATTTTTTGTTTTCTTGGCCCATATTTTAGATTTTTTTATTTTCAATTTGAGTTTCTGTTCAGAAACTTACTCTGAGCTACAGGGTTATTTTGAAGGTGAAAAATTTTTCCTTTACTTGAATTTTTTATCTGCATTTTTGGATCTCTGGCCTGTAAGTTCGTTTTCTATTCCAAATTTTTGATTTTTGACCTAAATATTCTTTATTTTGGCGTGAAGATTTAGGTTGCGTGTTAAAAGTTTCGATTTTTTGGTCCGTATTTTTGATATTTAGGTCCTAATTGTTGGTTTAAGTTTTAGCTTTTTTGTATTATATTTTAAATTTTCTAATCTGAATTATTGATTTTTATGCACGATTTTTTTTGCCGGTATTTTCGAGTTTTTTGGTCGGTTTTTGATTTTTTGCCCTTTACTTTTTAACCTAAATTATTGTTTTTTATTTTATTTTTCTTGCATTATTTTCGAGTTTCTGGTCGGAAACTTATTTTGAGCCAAAGAATTATTTTAGGGGCTAGTTAAATATTTTTTCTTTTACTAGAATTTACAATATTTTGGTCTGCATTTTTTTGGTCCATATTTTAGATCTTTACCTTTACCTATATTCGCCTCAATTTATTTCAAATTTTTAATTGTTTTGCCTAAATAATCTTTATTTTGGACAACATTTTCGATGTGTTGAAATTTTCGATATTTTAGTTTGCGTTTTTTTTATGTTTAGGCCATAGTTTTTGATATTTGAATTTTTTGGGCCTATGTTTTAGTTTTATTGTTTAATTATTGATTTCTATCAGCGAATTTTTGATTGGCGAATATTTTAGATTTTTAACCTAAAGCAGCGATTTTTTAATGTTTTGCCAGTATTTACAAGGTTTCGGTCTAATCGTCAAATCGGAGAAAGTAACATGATGGCCACATCACCATTTTTTATTTTGACATGGGTTGTTGGACATCGTTGAAAAGAGAAAAAAAAGTCTATTTATGCGTGTAAAAATCAAATATGGCGGCCATTTGAAATAAGAAAGTTGGTATTAATATCTTGGAAACCGCCATCTTGAATTTTATTTTGACTTGATTTCTATGTTTGCCTAATTAAACCAAGTAACTTTTATTTAAAACTTTTTTTCGCATCTTTAATAATTATTGAGATATTTGATTTTTTTGAAAACCGCGATTTTCAGTTTTTTTTAAATATTTTCCAAACTGCTCGGAATTTTGAAAATTTCTCAACACAACCTGAATCAGCATAGAAAACTGCACAACATTGCCCATTTAACCAGATCTCTAGCTTTAAGAATAAGAAAGATACCCATGCAATCCTACTCTATTTAGGACACCCTGTATATGCTCAAATGAATTTTAACTATATTTGACGAGGTCAAAAGCGGCGCGCCGGCCGAAAAAAATTTGCCTGCAAAATCGTCGAGTGAACTCAATATCCCAAAAATGGCAAACTCATCTAATTTATTAATTTGTGCGTCTCGAGCAGCTCATTCATTCGGTTTGTGTATTTACGTTCGGCGGAGAGGGCTTTTCTTGTCTATTATATTATCGCCGACGTCAATGGGCGATCGTTCCTTCTCTGAAAGAGAGGCGCTATATGATTTAAAAAATGGTAGGGGTAAGCGAAGGGTACAGCCCACTGGCTTCCCCCCCTGTACTATTACCCGTCTTAGAAACTCGAATGATTGCAACCTACACTCTTAAGAAGCTCCCCATCAATAATAATTAGCAAAAAAATTTTTTTTTTTAATCCAGGGCTGAAAGGGTCAAGAAGAAATGTTAATAAACGTTTTTACCTATTTTATATAAAACTTTTGTCAGATATTAATTCAAGTAATTTTTTCAATAACATTTATTACACTCACCGAAATAAAATCGTGACAATTGACGACCCTCGGGTTGAGAGCCATGCTCTTGAAGCACGTGACTATATCGCCGAGGTCCTTGCAGGCCAGTATCTCCTCCTTGTGCAGCTTGATCAGCGTGAGGGCGACCCTGAAGATGATCTTCGATCCCTCGTAAAAGATGCAGTCCCATATCCGGTAGACCGTCTCTATCGGCAGCACCTCGGAGAAGATGCAGATGAACCACTTCGTGGTCGTGACGGCCCAGGGCATCCCGACGGCCGTGATGTGCCTGTGGATGGCCGGCTCGCGCACCCTCACCATCTCGTCGAGGACCGCCAGGTCGGTCAGCAGGCCCGACATGCTCTTGATGTAGTACTGCGGCAGGATGTTCTCGATGAGCACCTTCAGCAGCCAGAAGCTGGCGTCCTCGCTCTTCGTGGCGAGCAGCAGCAGGCCGGCGATGTAGTTCAGGCCCTGGCAGTAGCCGACGTCCTGGTTCTGCAGGGCGAACGTCGCCAGTATGTTGAAGAGCTGGCGCGGCAGGGTGTTCTCCTTGGTGAAGAATATGTTGTCGGGGAACGTGCGAGGCAGATCGATCTCGATCATTTCCGTGATCGTGCTCGAGACGACCTTCTCCCTGAGCTCGGAGTACGTGTAGCTGCTGTTCTCCTTCAGGCCCCTGCCTCCAGATATCGTCATCCACGCCTGGGCCCGTTCCGAGATGGGGATGCCCTTCCGCACGAACCGTTTCAGGGTGTTCGACCTCTTGTACCTCTCGCCCTCCTTCAGCTCGTCCCATCTCTTTGATCGCCTGGCTAATACTCTGAGGTATTCGGACATGAAGTCCTCGTACAGTTTGTAGTCGAAAATGTCTGACCTTTCGAAGCCATACTCGTCCACCGCACTGTAAACAAACAGTTAACAGAATTAAAAACGTAAACAGTGAAGAAGTCATAAAATTCAGGGCAATACAAAATTGTTCAAAACAGTATTTCTTCTGTTGCAGAGGCATCTCTCTCTTTGCCTCACCTATTAAGATTCATGAGCTGAACCCAGTGACGGTTCGTGGGGTTTTTTCTGGTACGGCCGAAGAACAAGAGATGGCAATACAGATAGGTGAAAACATACAGAAAAAACCCCACAAACCGTCACTGGCTGAACCTGAAAACTAGAAAGAGAAATCTTAGGAATCAAATTCTTCTGTTGCAGAGCCATCTCTCTCTTTGCCTCACCAATGAAGGTTCACAAGCTGAACCTGATTTAATATTAAATTAAAAACTAAATTTAATAAAGACGAAATGTAGCCTGAATATATAAATATTCAACCTGTTCGTGACTTAAACTAAAATCTGGAGGTTGCAGGTTCGATCCCTGTCGGAGTCATGTTCACATTTTTGATTCAGCTATATACGGAGAATCTTCGTTTATTATTTATTTAATTAAATTCAAAACTTAAAATTTCAAATCACCCAAAGAAAACTAGAAAGAGAAAATTTTAAGACGGAAAGAGTGGATTTGGAATAAATCCAAAATAACACGTATTATGGAAGATTTATCAATTTTGGATAAAAGGCTTTTTACCTTTTACTTTGATTTATTTCGTATGACTACGGTTTCGGCATCTTAAACTCTAGTTTTGATAATGGCAAGCTCAGTCAAAACTGCAGTCCAACGAATAAATCAAAGCGTTACACAAACAAGCTAAAAAGTCTTTCATTCCATAGAAAAGAATGTATAACGAACTACAAGCTTCCCACATAACAAATATTAACCCGTTTTTTCCCGGTTTACATTAGATTTATTCCTCAATTATAGGAACACGTGTGGTCGCACGAGTTTTTTTGCGTTGTGCACTTATTCCACACACGGGTGCATTAAAACAAAACTAGATGTATTATTACATTATGCTTTAATCATTAGTATTTAACCAATACCAGTAAATTAGAATAAAAGTAATTCGGGAAAAAACGGGTTAATCAATTTATTCAAATCACCCGAACAAAACTATACAGAACAATGTTGCAAATAAAATCTCAAGACGGAAAGAATACAACTAATGTAACACACATCGTGGAAGATTTGTAAATAGAAATGGCATCAGGTTAAGAATTTTTAGCCCGTACATCCAACATTTAAGAAGAACTGTAGCAAACGTCACAAACAAACCGAGAAGTTATTGGTAATGTATAAAACAAGATGCGGAGGTGATTATTTTAATAAACCCACAAATACAGTAAACCTATTTACCTGAAAGTCGCCACAGCCATGTCTCTCATTCAAGGATAATCACGCATAATAAATTCTCTTCACAGATAGGAAAAAAATACATTTCATGACTCATTCATGAAACGGGTGTCCCCATTTCCGGCGATGGCACGTGCACGCGAACCGCAATATCCCGAATCCACGCACATCTACTCCTGCACGTTCGCTTTCACCATTCATCCGCGAATTCGCACATTTCTGGCAATTAAACGATGATGATAAGGCGGCCTCGGGGACTTAACGCGCCCAATGTTGACATCACTGCTAATCAGCTGGATGAATCAAACGGTGCCCCTTATCGATTGATGATTCGCGTGCAAAATGTTAATCACGGAATATCGACGCGATAATTAACGGGGTTCGATTAATTTATTAAACGGTATTCTTGATAATTCGTAAAGTGTACTTTAGGCAACACAGTTTACGCTAATCAACGCTATTGATTTTTAGTGGTCGTCCGCTCAACTGCAGCACTTACAGATATCTATTGCATCCACATGATAATTCCGCTTTAAAATATCCGCAATGAAATTAATTTTACTTATAATCACGATTTAATTTATTTTATTAAAATCATAAATTAAATCTTTGATCGCGGTAGTTTTCTTGTTAATTAATTAGTGTGGTGTAGGCAACACAATTTACACCGATCAACGCTATTGATCCTACGTGGTTGTCCGCTCAACTGTATCAATTACAGGTATCTATTGAATAAAATAGAAACAACCTTATTTGTTGCAGAAAGTATCAAATAAATTCAACAAAACGAAATATAGCGTGAATATATGAATATTCAACCTGTTCGTAACTCTGCAAGCAAAATTAAGTCTTACTAACAATAAGACTATAAACAAATAACTTATTGAAACAACTACTTCCCTGGCTGATGCCACTCGGCACGGATATTGAATGATACAAAAGAAATTTGCGTTATTACTAGTACCATTGCTTAAATATATATTTAAGCAATGCTAGTACTAAGTACTTACCGAAATAACATTGGTTTAAGATCCCTTATTTCTACCTACAGGACTAACTTGAAAAATAAAACTAAATTGAGTTTGAAAACTTTAATTATTGCATCCACATGATAATTCCGATTTAAAATATTCGCAATGAAATTAATTATACTTATAATCACGATTTAATTTATTTTATTTAAATCATAAATTAAATCTTTGATCGCGGTGGTTTTCTTGTTGATTAATTATTGTGCTGTAGGCAACACAATTTACACCGATCAACGCTATTCATCCTTGGTGGTTGTCCGCTCAACTGTAGCAATTACAGGTATCTATTGCATCCGCATGATAATACCGATTTAAAATATTCGCAGTCAATGAAAGATCAAATTAATTATACTTGATTTAAATTATTTTCTTCCATTCGTAAATTAAATCTTTGATCCCAGTTTGGTTACTCCATTGATGAATAACATTATTTATAATTATAACAAAGTAGACGTTACTCTAGTTTGTAAATTTGGTGCAGTATAATTTAATTCAAATATAAGGCTCTTAAGTAATTAGATTAATCAGTGACGGTTCGCGGGTTTTTTTCTTGTACGGCCGAGGAACGAGAGGTGGTAATACAGATAGGTAGGGTCAGTTGCAGAGACCGCACCTATCTGTATTACCACCTCTTGTTCCTCGGCCGTACCAGAAAAAACCCCGCGAACCCTCACTGGAACAACTTACAACTCACTTTTGCTTAACGTAGTATTAGTTATCTAGGGTAGTATTCCCATATAAGCTGTGAAGTAGTAAGTAAGTAATGTAACAGGTCTGTTATTTCTTTATGACTTACGGTCATTAGTGAATTCCTTTATTATTGCAATAATAAATAACAGCAAACAGTTTTCTTGTTAATTATTAGCAGGGGGGGTTATTTGAATAGGGAGATTTGGAAACGCGACATCCACGCCATCTCACAGTCATCTGACCCAACTAACGCAACGCAACGCTGCCAAATCTTTGTAAGCAAGTAATGTGGCCATATTTTTGTTGGTTAAATATATTTTAGGTATTTAAGAACATTCAAATATCTGGTAATATTCAAATTCCACTTTAATGCTCTGTGATTATTAGTAATGAGTACCACAGGCAACACAATTTACACCGAACAACGCTATTGATCCCTAGTGGTCGTCTGCTCAACTGCCGCAACTACAGAGTGCTATTGCATCCACACAATAAAAAGTGTACCATAGGCAACACAATTTACAATGACCAATGCGCTTGAGCGGTCGCTCGCTCAACTGTAGCAATTACAGATATCTATTGCATCCAAACATTCGTTCCACAGACAGATTTTAATGATTTAATAAACGCGTGTTTTATTTTATAATCGAGGAATCGAGAAAACAAGTAAAATCAATCAATTGTGTAATTAGATTTAATCGAACTAGACATTCGCACCGGCAACTAACTTCACCTCGTGACGGGAAGAAATGTCAATGTCATTACTTGTCATTCCGTTCGTTTGTTGTCCATTTGCATGGCGTTAAATTAATATGTAAATATCGCGTTTCTAGTCGTCTCCACGAACGCAAACTCGTACAACTAAGGAATCGTGCGGAAGGTGGACCACCGGGCCAGAGGCAGCTATGGGACTATTCGGCGCCGCGCCGCCCTGTGAAAGTGACGTCGGTGAGTCATGCAGCTCTGGCAAATATCAAAATTGTTTTCAACAATCATGAACCACCAAGACTGATAATAATAATAATACAATATATTATCACCTTTATTGTTGGAAACGGTTTGATCGTAAGTTGGCAGGTGTGGTGTGCGTGTTTGAAATCGTGGTTTGCGTGTTGCAACATATTTTTTTAGGGTTCGGAGTGTTCTAGTTTATTGGTGATGCGTTAAAACTAATGTGAACGGTTTTCACTTTTTTGCCACCACGGTTTACTGAATGTAAACATTAGATTAGTTGCAACCGTTACTTGATGGGTTATCCCTGTATCCCGGTTTGGTTTCTTGTTTGGAGAGTGAAAGCTGTCGAGTTGTGGTCAAATATTGTATCTTTTTCAAGCAGCAAGTGAAGCGAAACGATTTTCTATATTTACACTATACTAAATTATCCATTTTGCGTAGCCTGTTTATATACTGTAAATATCGTATTTTTCCTTCATGTATTCTGTCGATGATCCTTGAATTTAATTTAAAATTCCTTGGTTTCTATCCTACAATTGAAAAGGTTGGTGGGTGGGCTTTATCCTACAATACAATCGGTTAAACCAAGGGTGCTGGGTAGGTCTTAACCACTTCGCGCCCATGCTACTTTGATTGGGTTATAGCATAATCCAGGGTTTATTGAAAAATTACATTTTTGTAGTTGCAGTTTTCTACGAAATATTATTCCCGTGTCATAAACTCATTTTTGCAAAAAAATATGAAAAAATATTGCATAGATGGCGCTAAGCGTTTTTTTTTTAATTTTTATTTGTAAACTATCTTTTTTTGCTTGTCGTGAAGAGGTTAAAGGTTGTACGTTGCTGTTTTCTTTGTTTGATATTGGCATTACATCAACCAGTTAGTTGTGCGACGATTATACTCATCATGAAGAATTGGCAATATTTTATATTATGTCAAGTAGGTACTTGTCATATTGCCATTTCTTAGTATACTCGTCAAAAGCAGCAGAAAAGAAGAAATGGCAATGTCTTGTGTTTACGTCGAGTCGATACTAGTTTTTAACACGAAATATTGCAATTTTTCATGACGAGTACACTCGTCAGACACGGCACGACAGGTGTACGAATCACCAATTGGTACGGTTGTAATATATTTTTCCATTGTGAACCTTGCAGTCTCTAATTAATGTGTGAGTTGTGTGCAGCTTTGCTTTTAATACGAATAAAATAGCCGTTAGTTTAGAATTATTACATAAATCGGGTGAAAATGCAATTAAATTTGAAGCCCGTTTCGAGGTAATCTAAATGATACCTTGGGACAATATATTTGTCAAACGAGTCAAGGTTTTAGTGGTGTGTTATTCGTCTCGTGTTTTTCCTTTCAAGTCTGAGAGCGAGGATGAGTTGATTGTTCCAATTAGAAATCCCACAGTGTGTAATTCATGTGACGAGTAGTGTACCCGGGCGCTCGTTTACAGATAGCGTAATCATCTGTCGCGTGACTCATTCCCTTTGTTCTTGGATTGGATTTATTTATTAGTTTCGTCTCACCGCTGTCAATGCTCTTATAATAATAATAATAAGATAAATACAATAATGGTGGTCTAGTGTCAAATTGAAATTTTTTGTTAAATTTACAAAATGAATTCAAAATTCGGTTAAAATAAATAGTATATTCATTTAAATAATACAGCTCTATATTTAGCAACATTTCAAAAACGGTTTGTTTGTATAACTTAAAAGATGTTTCTGGTTTAACACGTTCGCTGTCACCGCAATTGGGATTGCATTTACGCAAGCATAAAGTTGGACGCACTATCGCGTCAGTGGCAGTGAACGTGTTAATTCAATTTTGGAGTATGGTATACAGTTTTAGAGCTCGATATTCTGCGCTCGCTTCTGTGCTCGCAAGTTTACTTATTGGATATACCCAGTATTTATTTATTGATTGAACATTTTCTCTACCAGAGTTACTAATAAACTTTTCTCCATAAATGCAATAGATGGCACCACTCAATATGAGTAATCGGCAAAATGATTAAATTTGCCTGAATGAAAACAATAAATTTTTGCTTGACATATTTTTATGAAAACATTAATGCAAATCACTAACTATACACTGGTTTCAAACTATATAGTCCTAAACTTTGATCAATGGGTCTTTGCGTGCACGTCATAGACAGCTTGACAAGTTGAGTTAGACACAATTATCTGTGCACTTACGTCGTCCAAGGCGAGAATTCATTTGATCTATTGATCAAAAAATATCAGTATGGTTGAATTGTTGATGGGAAATTGGAACCCTTCTTTCACTCACCGATTGATCCATTTTGCAATTGTGTGTGCCTCTATAATCCCTTTTTTATCTCTGTATTAATTCGAACGAATTTTATTCATAACCCAAATCCACAATCGAATTAATGATTGTAACAACCTTTCTATTGATTATTGCACGTATCCAACAACAAACCTTGAGAGTGTTTTCGGGCAATGGTTTCATGTGATAATTCCGATTTAAAATATTCGCAATCGATGAACGATCGAAATTAATTATACTTGTAATCGGAGCATGATTTCAATTATTTTCCTCCATTCATGAATTAAATCTTTGATGCCAGTTTGGTTACCTAATTGATGAATAACGTTATTTATAATTGTGGTCATGATTGTATTGCATTCATAAAAACCTTGAAGAATAATAAAATAAAAATTATAATTTTCACGAAAATAATGGCTGCCATGAAATTAAAAAAAAATGGCGCGCAGTTGATCTCTTCGGTTTTTATGAATGAAAATAGAAATACTAACATGAATCCATGCAGAACATTTAACGGCAAACATACCCTGCACTTCATGAAAACTGCCACCACTTCACAATTTGCACTTTTTCTTGAATACAATACATTTTTAAGGAATAAACTTGTAAACAGTTATGGAGTATTCAATCAGTTTGACAGAAGCCAACAGATCAACAGCGCATCTTTTTTTATTTTAAATCTCATGGCAACCATTATTTTCGTGAAAATGATTTTTATTTTATTATTTTTTCGGGTTTTTATAAATGCAAAAAATAAATAATAGCAGACATTTTTACTCTACAAAAAATGTATTTACATGTTTCCTCGAAAATGATCAGGGAGGCCAATATTCAAATATAAAGAAATTAACATTGAAAATCCATGGGTGTGAAGTTAGCAATAGATCCAGCTATGGATTTTAAAAATTCATATCTCGCAGAAAAGAAAAACAATTCGAAAAGAAGTTAACCATACCATTAGGGAAGGTCTAAATTAATAACACAAAAAGAATCAACCCTTAATTTTAACCCCTTTCGAAAAAGTTTTTGGTTTTTTTTTAAGTTTGCAATCTGCCATAGATAAATAAAAATGCTTATTCTTATCACTAATACAAGTACTTTGATAATCAAGAGTTAAAAAAAAAGTTACGGGTAACCCTTCAACAAAAAAAATTCTCCGTAAGTCGCAGAAATCCACATTGTGAAAATTATTTTTTTCTGGGTTGAAGGAGTGCCCATAACGTTTTTTTAACTTTTGATAATGAAAGTACCTTTATTAGTGATAAAAATAAGAATTTTTATTCAGTTATGGCTGATTGCAAACTTTGTCAAAAATCGAGATTAATATCGCGAAATGTGGATTTCTGCGACTTACGGAGAAATTATTTTTTTCCGGGTTGAAGGAGTGCCCGTAACGTTTTTTTAACTTTTGATTATGAAAGTACCTTTATCAGTGATAAGAATAAGAATTTTTATTCAGTTATGGCTGATTGCAAACTTTCTCAAAAATGGAGATTTATATCGCGAGGTGTGGATTTCTGCGACTTATGGAGAAATTATTTTTTTCCGGGTTGAAGGAGTGCCCGTAACGTTTTTTTAACTTTTGATTATGAAAGTACCTTTATCAGTGATAAGAATAAGAATTTTTATTTAGTTATGGCTGATTACAAACTTTCTCAAAAATGGAGATTTATATCCCGAAATATGGATTTCTGCGACTTACGGAGAAATTATTTTTTTCCGGGTTGAAGGAGTGCCCGTAACGTTTTTTTAACTTTTGATTATGAAAGTACCTTTATTAGTGATAAGAATAAGAATTTTTATTTAGTTATGGCTGATTGCAAACTTTCTCAAAAATGGAGATTTATATCGCGAGGTGTGGATTTCTGCGACTTATGGAGAAATTATTTTTTTCCGGGTTGAAGGAGTGCCCGTAACGTTTTTTTAACTTTTGATTATGAAAGTACCTTTATCAGTGATAAGAATAAGAATTTTTATTTAGTTATGGCTGATTACAAACTTTCTCAAAAATGGAGATTTATATCCCGAAATATGGATTTCTGCGACTTACGGAGAAATTATTTTTTTCCGGGTTGAAGGAGTGCCCGTAACGTTTTTTTAACTTTTGATTATGAAAGTACCTTTATCAGTGATAAGAATAAGAATTTTTATTCAGTTATGGCTGATTGCAAACTTTCTCAAAAATGGAGATTTATATCGCGAGGTGTGGATTTCTGCGACTTATGGAGAAATTATTTTTTTCCGGGTTGAAGGAGTGCCCGTAACGTTTTTTTAACTTTTGATTATGAAAGTACCTTTATCAGTGATAAGAATAAGAATTTTTATTTAGTTATGGCTGATTGCAAACTTTCTCAAAAATGGAGATTTATATCGCGAGGTGTGGATTTCTGCGACTTACGGAGAAATTATTTTTTTCCGGGTTGAAGGAGTGCCCGTAACGTTTTTTTGACTTTTGATTATGAAAGTACCTTTATTAGTGATAAGAATAAGAATTTTTATTCAGTTATGGCTGGTTGCAAACTTTCTCAAAAATGTAGATTTATATCGCGAGGTGTGGACTTCTGCGACTTACGGAGATTTTTTTTTTTGTTGAAGGAGTGCCCGTAACGTTTTTTTGACTCTTAATTATTAAAGTACTTGTATTAGCGATAAGAATAAGCATTTTTATTTATTTATGGCAGATTGCAAACTTAGAAAAAAAAATTTTTTTTTTTGAAAGTTGTGAAAAAATATAAAGGGTTGATTATTTTTGTGTTATTAATTTAGACCTTCCCTAATGGTACGGTTCACTTTTTTTTCGAATTGCTCTTCTTTTCTCTGAGATATGAATTTTTAAAATCTGTTGCTGGATCTATTGCTAACTTCACACCCGTCGAAAATCCTATGTTCTTGTATATTCTGGCAATATTTCATCTTTGTTAAAATTAAGTCTAATAATAATAATCTATTGGTGCTATTAACTGAGCGTTTATACGCAGGTCATAAATGATATCCGAAAAATCTTGAGAAACGATGTTGGCGTAATATATGAACTAAAATACACTTACTACAAAACAGACAGTTTAATTTAAGTATTAAATATTCTCGACCCTTGCTCAATGCAGCATTCTCAAATAATCTGTGAACAAATAATTATTTATTATTTTTTGACTTGCGGTCATTAAAAAAAAAATTAGTTCGATTATCATTGCAATAATGACACTAAATTAGGGCAAAAAGACTGACCCTAATAAAATAATTTTAACTGCGAACGGTATCTGTGAACAAATAATGTAACAGCCCTGTTATTTTTTCATGACTTACGGCCATTAAAAAAAAAACAAAGATCATTCATTTATTGTCGCAATAATGACACGGTGAAACTTTGCTTCCAGAGAAGGCAACGAATGAGAGAAATGTCTCCGAAGAGTGGAGCGCCATCATAGAGGTGTGCGATAAGGCAGGGAAATCCCCGCAAGAGGCCAAAGACTACCTGAAAGCAATACTCAAAAGAATCAACAATCCCGACCCGCACGTAGCCACGCAGGCCGTTACAGTAAGTAAATTTTGAGGTTCCGCCGTTCGCCGATTCTCGTTCCATATCCATCTCACGCTCTCGGGTAGACTGAAAACGTGTGCTTGAGTAACGGCCACACTGATTATTATTTAAATCAATTTCCGTGGAGAAAGAAGTGCTTCATCTGTAATATTACATTTTTTATTTTATTGATGGTATAGAAACAATTTCATTGATTTTTTTTTATTTATAAACAAGAAAAGTCAGTTGAAATTTTTTGTAACTGTTGTAACATTGTGGTGGCAATGTTTGTAGTATTTTTGTGTGAAATAATAAAAATGTTATGTACTGCAGTCTTGAATTAACGGCCGTAAACAATCTTATCAAAGTCTATAGCTGCAACCAATTTCAATGCAGAGAAAGTTACTAATGCGACCTTCTGTTTTCTTTTTCTGGATATATATATGCCTTATACGTTCCGACTGTTTATATGCATGCATACAGGGTGCTGTAAAAATGGTGGATTAACTCAATGATACGTTGTGTAGAGAGTATGAATTTTTTTTTTTTAAGGTGTGAAGTCTTTTCCGTAAATGATTTCATTACTTAAAATCCGCATAACATTAATTACTTACACTCCAGCTCTTCAAACAAATTTTGCAGAGATACATACTTTCATGTTTGTCAATATTATACAGGTTGTTGAATTGCGAAGCGGGCCATAGGGATTTACATGTAAAATTTAAAATGTGTTAATATTGGCTCCCCTAATTATTTCACAGCATCGGTTTTCTTACATTATTTTTAAAGCATTTTAAGCTGAATGATTTGGTGCCTTATTGATGGTTTCTGCCGAAGAGTATTTACCAAGATATTTGCAAAAAAACTTTCGAATTAAAAACAAAGGTTTGCCATGAAATCATAATGGCCGACATTTCATTTTGTTCTAAAAAGTGATGTTTGCCGTCACATTACTTTTACAACTGATGGTGTATTCTACACCGGGGAAAGTATTTTAACCCTTTAGGTCTCGGGGGCCGTTGGAAGCACATGGTCAAAAAACGCCACACAGCATAATACTTTATCGATTGTGACAAGGCCCGACAAAAATCTCAACATCGCGATCGCACTGCTTGAGACTCAAAGGGTTAATTACATGGTCTTACTCAGGTACTATTTAAGAAGTGTGCGTGATTTGTTTAGAGTAGAGTTTCCGGAGAACAGCAATGAATAATTACTAATTTACTTTCTAAATTTGAAATGTGTTGGTTCCCTTAATTGTTCTAAGAATTGGTCTACTTACATTATTTTTAATACCCATTGAATAGCATATTTGTTGGGTATTGCCTTCTCTAGATATTCTACACTAAACAAGTCATATACAACATTTAAAACCATTTAATTATAAATACTTTTTCTTGTGTAGAATACACAGCAACGACAGCAACTGTCACTTTTGAGAACAAAATGAAATATCGGCCATTATGATTTCATGGCAAACCTTTCTTTTTAATTCAAAATAGTTGTAAAGTTTTTTGTAAATATTTCGGTAAATACTCCGCAGAAACTATTGAGTAAGGTACCAAATAATTCAGCATAAAAAGCTTTAAAAATAATATATGAAGACCGATGCTGACAAATAACTAGGCAAGTCAATATTAACATATTTCAAATGTTACATGTAAATCCCTGTATACAATTGGTATTTTCAAATGCGACAATTTGAATGTTTAATAATTGATATTATTATTATCTTTGCATTTGAAAATACCAAATAATAATAATATATATGAATTAAAAAGGGTTAAAAGAAAAATTAGAAAAGATGTTCATATACTCACTGGTGCTGCTTGATGTATAACTCAATTAATACGTGATGTAAATGAATACATTTTACGCTGTAGCTGAGAAACAGACGTGTGAGTAGTTTATGTTTGAAGGCAAAGAAATTGAAAGTTTAATTAAGTCCATGCACGGAATAAGTTTACATAACCTCTAGAAAGGGTTATTTTGTTTATTATAATTTGTTGTTCGTAAAAACACAATAACGCGCAATCCAACGTCCGTTGTAATAAATTTCTCACTGGTCGGCATTAATCATTCGCATTATAATATTATGATAGTCGGCATGTTGTTTCGATTACCGCTCGAAATTTTGTTCGGTCGGCAAATAATTTTTTTTTTTAATCCTTTCCAGCTACTGGACGCCTGCGTTAAGAACTGCGGGAAAACGTTTCACATAGAGGTCGCGTCCAGGGAGTTCGAGAACGAGTACCAGAAGCTGCTGAAGAGGTGCCACGCGAAGGTGGCGCAGATGCTGAAGGAGTCGCTGAAGAGGTGGGCCGAGAACGAGTTCAAGACCGACCTGCAGCTCAACCTGATCCCCTCGCTCTACCACAAGCTGAAGAACTCGGGCACCGATTTTAACATCGAGGAACAGGTAAACGCACGGCGGTGGTACGATTTTTATTACAATCCGGTCATTATTGATGGGAGGCAATGAGTTGTGCTGAAAATGGATCATAAATTCATGGAGTTTTTAATATAACGACGGTTAAAGAGGGCAAAGTTGAAAGGCTGCGTCCATATGGATTTGAACCGAATATCCGAGATTTTCTGACGTTTTCTGTTTCGGGTGCCAGTTTTTTGGATTCCATACGGAATTCCCAAGTTTTTCTTTCTGATGAAATCTATAACCAATAAGATTCCCCGATTTTTCAGTTTTGGTTGCCACCTTGTTGGATTCGTTACACAATTTTTACTTCATGTGACTTTTTCCTATACCGTGTGTTCGATAAAAAACGCCCAACGCCATAACTCTGTTATTTATAGACCTATATGAATGAACTAAAAACCAAAATCAATGGCCATTTAAATACTAAAAAATTACATCAATTTTAATTTTTTTTTAATAATAACTTCATTGTCAAATGATAACCAACTTAAAATTTTTAAATGGCAGCATATAAAGTTTTATTTTTTTTTACTTTCGACGTTATTTTTCTGAATCCAATAATGGTCAATATGTTGTTTTTCGTTCAATATTTTGGTCGAAAAAAATTAATTTTAAAATTATATTTTTTAAAAATTATAATTAATATGATGCTGCTGGATTTATCAGCTGACTGTAACTGTTACACGTGTAATTTTTTGTAGCCAAAGAGAACGATAACTCTGAGCAAAGACCCGAACGTGGTTCAGTCGCAGGAAGAGGAGGACCAAATAGCCCAGGCCATAGAGTTATCCCTGAAGGAGACGTCCGGCTCCCCCAGAAATATCGGAGCGCCGGCCGGCGCGGCGGCGACCGCTCTGTATCCTTCCACGAACGTGGCCCAGGCCATGGCTCTGCCGACCGCGAAGGAACCCAGGAAGGTTCGGGCTCTGTACGACTTTGAGGCAGCCGAGGACAATGAACTCACATTTAGCAGCGGAGAAATAAGTAAGCGAAATAGTTTTTATTTTGTATGGTCACATTTTAAATATATAGTAAATATTGTTGTTATTATTAATAACATGTAATAAAGACGTCTATTACATTTATTTATTGCATCTGCAACAAGAGAACTTGTTTCAAATTTATTTGTTATTAATGTTTGAAATATATTTATACAGATTGGTGGCGGCAAGTAGGAACATAGGGCGTGCACGACGGTCATATGTTTAGACTATCCGCCTTGATAATTTTGTTTTAATAAATTAGTTGTCAAATTTAATTTTCTTACAATGAATACAAATAAAGGTTATTACACTAGTACAATACACATAATTCTGCAGAATTTTGAGAAAAAAAATGTTGGTCATCAAAACAAGCCACGACCCAAAACTGAGGAGCAGGAACTTGACGAATTAAGAATTTGCGCTGCTGTAGAAAGATAATTTGTGCCAGTCTTCCATAAAGAGAAAAGAGAACCGGTTAATTTTTAGCATACTACCGTATTAAAGATTTTGAAGCAGAACGGATATCGTTTCTATAAATCGTCAAAAAGTAAAGAAATGTACCCCGCCGATTAAATAAGGCGAATGCAATTTTGTGAAGACGTAATGAAGAAATCAAATGATAATACGAATTTTCGAAGGAACATTCATTTTTTCGGCATAAATGGACGACACACCCTTCAATTGCTCGTTGTTGGTTATGACATAACCCACGCAGACATAATAACTGGGTACCAAATTACTGAATTGCCGATGTAGATCCATTTACTAACCTGTATTTTCTCAAGCAGCTCATTTGTATTCAGTGTAACAAAAATAAATTTGACAACTAAATAAACGGACAGTGCACTTATTAAAACAAAATGATCAAGGAGCATAGTGTAAACGCGTGACTGTCGTGCGTGCCCTATGTTCCTACTTGCCGCCACCAATCTGTATATACATTCTAGATATAACTTATGTTCATTAAAAAAAAACCTCAAGGTAGCCATGATTTTTTATTTTAAAAATTTAAGTTGGTAACACATATTGAGGTTATATTACTTGGGGCATGTTCCTGAAACTCAGCCAAAGGTGCGTCGAACGAATACACCCAATTTCCGTCCACTTTAGTCCCATTTCGGAAATAACTTTCAACTAGAAACGTTTTTTGCTGGTTGCTGTAAACCAGTGGTTCCCAAACCTTTTTGTCCTACCGCCCCCTTTCCAGAAAAAATATTACTTAGCGCCCCCTATTTTCGTCAGCAGTAATCTTAAATCACCAAGGTTGACTATTTGCAATTCGTTTCTTTTTTTGTTAATAAATTGATTACCGCACTGAACCCACGTTCCACTAAATCTTCTCTTCTTTCTTTTATACTATCACCACCCCTTTACAGTTAATCATCGCCTCCCAAATGCATCTGTGGCCATCAGCGCCCCCCTGAATCGCTGCAGCGCCCACCAGGGGGCGGTGGCGCCCACTTTGGGAATCACTGCTGTAAACCATTACGGCCACGGAATAATTGTGACTTTTAGAAACATCTGACGTTTTGTATGTCGATTCCTAACATGTGTGCCAACTTAAATTTTTTAAAATAAAGATTTCGCCGCGGTGCAACAGTGTAAGCTGAAGTTGTGTCTCAGGATGCAGCTTAAGATGTAGTTAGGTCTTAAGACATAAGAAACCGGGCGTTAGAGTATCAAAAAATATGTCACAATCTGTCCAATTTATTGAACGTAATTGAACTCTCATTAGTGCTGTAATGTGTTCCAAAAAGTTTAAAATTCTCAGGTATCTCCTAAAACCCACCATCATGAAACCAAATAGATCACTGTTATACCATTAATATAGAACTTTGTTTGTTACAAATAAATTTTCTAAAGTAACATAATATTGCCACTAAATATCACTAAAGCCCATAATAATAATAATAGTAATTATTCCCAACGGAATAAATAATAATAATAATCTTTATTTCCATTAGACTAAAATATAGCATTTACAGGGAATACAAAGTGCTTAACTAAATCGAAACATAATTTCTTAAAAATAAAGTTAAACTAATAGTGTACTTAAAGTTATACTTATGGCGTTATTCTGAACAAAAATGTTTGAGTTAACAGCGATGTTATTTGCTAACATCGACAGATGTTATGAATTCACGATTCTGTTCACAATGTGTCAACTAACATCGATGTATATTAACATTTTAGATGTTAAGCAACACTTGTCAAAACGTAATATATTTTGAGGTTATTTCGTGGTTTGTGTTTTTCATCAACAAAAAACTCAAATGGATAATAATATTATTGAAATATTAATATACATCCTTTACGAAATACTCATTTTATTTCTTAAAATATCCTCAACAACTTATTAATCATCTATCATAATAAACATGAAGTTGGTCGCGCTGTAGACGTTGCACTGTTGCCAATTTGTGTACATCGGATTGTTCAGAATACAGTTTTTAACAGCGCTGTTCAATTTCACATAACATTGCAATGTTAGTAATAACATCGCTGTTAATAACAGTTGTTCAGAATAACGCTATTAATATTATGTTTGTTGTACTCACTCGAGTGCAATAATTGAGATGTGATTATTTCCTGATAAATTCATGTTTCATTTTTAGTTTTCATACTCGATGACTCCGATCCGAATTGGTGGAAGGGCAGCAATCAAAGGGGAGAAGGTCTCTTCCCCGCCAATTTCGTTAGCAACGATTTGGCATTGGATCCCGACCAACTAGGTAAATATCTCAATAAAATTAATAGTAACAAATTAAATGTACAGGACTACTGCTGCAACTTCAGCTTTATTTGTCAAAAAGTAGTATACCGTGTGTTCGAAAAAAAACGCCCAAAGCTATAGCTCTGTTATTTATTGACCGATTTGAAGGAACTAAAAAATAAAGTCAATGGCTGTTTAAATACTATAAAATGACGGCAATTATATATTTTTTCAAAATCAACTTCATTGCCAAATGATGGTCAACTTTAAATTTTTAAATGGCTGAATATACTTTTCTAATTTTATAACATTAGACATTGTATTTCTGAATCCAATTATGCCCGTTATGTTGGTTTTGAGTTAATATTTATGCCAGAAAAAGATGATAATAAATCTTGTTCACATGATTTTTTTGGTTATAAATGTAGTGTGCCTTGAAAAAAGTTCGAATCGACAAATGTCATTTATTGTGTAAGTAATGTCAACCATTTGTTATTGGTGTGTGTTTCAGACATAATCTTGAACAATAGTGAATTAACAGACATGTTACAATGTAATAGAAATCGAAGAGCTGCGGCACGAATTTATCATCTACGGTTTCCAGAGCGGCGAATACCAGAACCTAAATTTAGAAGGTTAGAACTAAATTTGAGACGACTTTAAAAAGTCGAAGAGGTGGATCGACAATTTCGTGGACTTGTAGAGTTAGACGTTCTACAATAATCACAGAATATCTAAATCGCAAGTGAATTAATACTTGCACTACTTATTTATTCTCTACATTAAGTTTTAAAATAGGTACTTATTTATTGGGTCCTTATTATTCGTGTTTGAGATAACCTTACAACAAATGACATTTGTCACTTATCTTCCAAGGCACGCTTATTATAGTTTTTGAAAAATATAATTTTAAATGGAAGATTTATTTTAATTTATTTCGACCAAAATATTGAACGAAAAACGACATATTGGGCATTATTGGATTCAGAAAAATAATGTCGAATGTAAAAAAATGAAAACATTATACGCTGCCATTTAAAAATTTCAAGTTGGCTATCATTTGACAATGAAGTTATTATTGAAGAAAATCAATATTGATGTCATTTGTTAGTATTTAAACCACCATTGACTTTGGCTTTTAGTTCATTCATATCAGTCAATAAATAACAGAGTTATGGCGTTGGGCGTTTTTTATCGAACACACGGTATAGTTATTTAGACTAATTTTAACATTTTAACATACAGTAATTTAAAAAAATGAATATTATTTGCAAATAATGGAAGAATTTCAACCATCATTTTCTTGCAAATAAATTCATTCTATTACATTTATAACTTCGTAAGAAAGGGGAAATAATTTCTTATACAGTACTTTGTTTATGCGTATATTAAATTAAATTTTGTTTGGTTAGTCTGTCTGGGCTATCGACCATAGGTTTCTCCGCCCTTTTAATCACAAAAAAAAGAGAAAAGAAACCGCTTTTGTTCATTTACCATGATCGCTAGATTTTTGCATAAATTCTCGCCAAAAAAATTGTCTCCGATTTGGTGTGATGACACACTGGGCGAGAAAGAAAGCGAGAACAGTATAGATTTTGCGGTTACGTAAGTCGATTAGTTTCTGTAATTTTAATTGGTAAAAAAGTGGAGCAGCAAGTTAAAGAATTGTTTCCGTTAGTTCAAGAAAAGAAAAAAAAACTCGTGCAGCTGGACGAGTCCCTGGACAAGAAACTGGACGAGATCAAGGAGCCCGAGGTGGTGGAGATCGACGAGAGCAAAATCGACAGGCTGCTCCACCTGCTGCACGAGGCCGATCCCACCAATCCCGATCAGGACACCAAAGAGATGCTAGGACTGGAAAGTGAGTAGAGTCCGACTTTAATTCACCGAAATGCGACCAGTCAATCTTGAAAATAACTTGGACCGGAAAGTAAGAACTTTCAATTGCCATAGTATCGTATGTTCATTAAAAAGAAAAGTGTGCCATGATTTTTTATTTTTCTAAATTTAAGTTGGCACACACGTTAGGAATTGACATATGAAATGTCAGAATTTTTTTAAAGTTACAATTAAATTAAATTAAATTAATTTATTTTACGGTATACACCTTTTACATGAAATAACAATGATTTACAACAACCAGCAAAAAACTTTACTTGTTGGAATTTATTGTCGAAATGGGACTATTTTTTTCTTTGAATTGGGCTTTTAGCCATTCAGTCAGACACGGCTATTTTTGTATTTTAATTTTTGTATGAATAAATGAGGGAAATGAATAATGTAAGACATATGCAACAACCACGGACCCGAGTGAATACTTCTCGATCGCCAAAAAATCTTCCGCCCGGGATGGGAATTGAACCTACACCACCAACGGGCCGCCCGAAATGGAACTAAAGTGGACGGAAATTGGGTGTATTCATTCGACGCACCTTTAGCAGAATTTCAGGAAGAATTTCCTAACGTTCCCGTTATTTATGATGAATTTAAAAATACCTTATCATGATCTGTTATGTCTCGGTAAACCAGGAAGTGGTAAACCAGTCAAACGTACTCAGGATGCTATTAATAATAATAATAATAACTTATTTGTGCTAGAAATTACAATAATTTTTACACAAGTCAAGGAAATGTAGTATGAACAGAGATTTAAAATGTAATAATAACACAAATTGCAAACGTATAACAAGATATAATCATCATTATTAACACAGCCCGAGAAATTTTGGAAGATGAACCTACGACTTCTCTGCGTCGTTTGTCACAGCAAATGAATTTATCGGTAGGAACACAACATAAGTAACATAACCTCAATTAAATTTAAAAAAATAAAAAATCATGGCACTTGGGTTTTTTTTTAATGAGCATAACTTTTAGATACCAATGAATCTTAAAAATACCTTTGTCGGTCGTAGGGCTGGACAGTAAGAACTTTGAATTGCCTTAATATGACGATTAGATACCGACAAATCTTATCTTTGTCGGTCGTGAAACGAGAAATTTAGTTGTATTTTCGCCCTTGCAGAGGAGGTCAACAGCATGGGAGGTCTGATAGACAAGGAACTGGAGAAGGTCGACAGAAAGCACGCCCAGCTGACTCAACTCAGTTCCGATTTGGTGGACGCGTTGAGTCTGTACCACACGCTGATGAGGGAGCCGCAGTATCCGACCATACCCATGAACAAGATGCCGTACCAAGGCTACCAACCCGCGCCTCAGCCACCTAATCATTCAATGGTTAGTACACGTAACGTTATTATCGGGAAGATTTTGTTTTACTTTCGGAACGATTTCTTTACTTTCGGGACGATTTTGCGTATAAATGTAGGCGGCCTTGACAAAAAAACATCAACTCCATATTTAATTATGACAGCGCTTGTCAAATAACATTCATGTGTGTTTTTGCTTTTTTAACATAAAAAATATTGTACGTAACTCGTTCCAAAAGTGATTTTACGGGATTCTTTCAGATGTACAACGGGACGCTGCCGCACCAGCACCAGCAGCCGCCGCCCCCCGGTCCGCCCTCGATGATGAGCTACGACGGCAGGTTCATGCCGCCGCAGGTGCCCGGAATGAGCGGGCCGTACGCGACCCTGCCCCCGCCGGGCCTGCCCCAGCACAGGCACATGCCCCCCGCGAGCGGAGCCCCGCCGGTGACGATGAGCGCGCCGCCGCAGAGCCTCCCGCCGCACGGACTGAACATGCCCCCCGGGCCCCCGCAGCAATCTCACATGCAGCCGGACGATCCGAGGCTCTCCGGCTCGTTCCCACCTCAAGGGTGAGTGTTTGTGTGTGCGAGTTGAGTGATTAACCAAAACGTATTGTTTCCGCAATATACTCCCCCCCGTAAGAAAATGCCACCTAACAATTATAACGAGTGTACTGGCCAGCTTATTTGCAACATTCTGTATTGTTATGTTTTGCCCTGCTACTTAAAATGTCTTATGAAATGTATGATTAAATTTAAAATAAAGTATTTACGTTGGTATTTGAATATACTAGGGTGTTAATGCGTACGAACCCACATTAAAAACTAACTTGACCCATATATGCCCAAGATTTGAATTAAAGGAGAGTAAATTGTAGGTTGCTCTAAATTGGAGGTTATTTTTCACTTCCTGTCAAATGTCAATGAATAATCAACTGATGTGGTTTGTGGGTTATGTGAAGGTTTAATTACTAATAAAACACTGTTATATTCCTTTCTTCACAATTTATTTGTATCTCTAGATGTACATTTCGGGCACTAATACCCACTATAGTCCATTCGTGGAGAGCTGACGGTGACTCATGCGTTTTCGTACTAAGAATTGCTTTGCATTTTATATCTATCTTTTTCTATCACATACGAAACAGTATGAAATAAAAGACAAAACGTGTGTCGGCGTGTAGAGGAATAGGGCTCACGCATGACTCTTGCATCGCATTGCCACGCTTCATATAAACCAGGGGTCTCCAAACTACGGCCCGCGACCTCATTGAGTTCGGCCCGCAGCAAGCGTTACATTTTCCGCAAATGTCACATTTTAAAATTTTAAAAACGATTTTTTGTTATAGATTTTGAAATTAGTTATCAAATTGATCATATCTCGGCCTAGTAGGTTATGAAGAATTGTATATATGGCCCGCGATGGAAAAAGTTTGGAGACCTATGATATAAACACACAAAACACGTGAGCGCTATGTCAAATAATATAACCGTAAAAAGTTTGTTTAGGTAGCGCGCGAGAATTTTTAAATATCCCGCCAATGAAAATCTACGCGGCACTAAATTTTCTTAAGGAAATACATTTACTTAAATCTTGATTCATGCGATTTTAAGCGATGAGTCACAGGCAGCTCTAAGCGGCCCGACTATACCAATAGCTAATGATAATGGGTACTTGGTACCCGAAATGTACATCTAGCGATACAAATAAATTGTGAAGAAAGGAATATAACCAGCGGTGAGGCAAAGACAAAGATGTCGCTCGTGCCGCACTACTTACTCTTATAGAGGAAGCAAATATTTCGTTGCTGTTTTGGTCAAATTTTCTTCCGCTGCCTCACAGCCGAACATCCACGAGCCTCCGCTGAATATAACTGTGTTTTATTAGTGAATAATCACTGAACGTACTTATTGGAATAAAGAAATGATAGATGGCGCGCTGATGTTATTCTAGACGTAATTTCAAGAGGAACTTTAAAATACAACCGAAGGCATATCTGGGTTTAACAGAATAATACGTGAAACATGGATTAATGTGTACGAACCCACATTATCAGTACAGAATAATATGTGAAATGTGGAATTTCCAGATATCCAATGAGTTACCAAGGCCAACATTTACTCCAGAACGGTCCGCCGGGCCCTCAAAACGGAGCCTTTTCGATGCCGCCCGTATCAAACACTAACATCATGTAGTCAACTGCACACCCTCCCCCCATAATTACCTAGCAATAGAACATTTTGTGATCAGTTAACCAGGAACAAAATTTAAGGAAAAAAAAAATACGCGAAGTCTCTTGTAAAATGTGATTTCAGAACGCGCGCGGTCTTTTGCATCGCGTGCAGTGTGAATTAAGCTTTACAATAAGGGCGAGTTTCTGTTGTTGTTTTTTTCCCACACTCTCTCTTGCGAGGGTTTGTAAAGTTCGATTCGATTCCAGATTTAGAGAGTGCAACATATACACATATACGATATATTTTTGAATGATGTAAAGATGTAAATGAGGAATGATATGGGTTTGTACATGTTTTATTTATTTAATGAGATTTAGAGAAGATATATTATAAATATGATGAAATATTATTATAACTATTATTTAGGTACTATTATCCTATATTTGATGTATATTTAAATAAATACATTTTACTTCTACTTTTGTCTTTCATAAATTTTCCCAAAAAAATTTGATTGTATACTCCATCTACTCATAGATTAGACTTTTTTGTTTGACATCTTGAGTAATGGAAATCCCACTAGGTTGCCGAACAACTCTCGCCACAAAAGGTAGTACTTACGAAACTTAATTTATTACTGCGTAGGTGTGTAATTGGTTCATCACATCATTTAGAACATTCTCCATGGCAGAAATCAAGAACAATAACAAACTGTTAATAATGTGTCTATTGGCGACGTCGCTTATGAATATATTGGAAGTGTACCGGTACCAACCCAAATTGCAGCAAATTACCACAGAATACATACCTTTAAAATTACTTTTTCTCATAGCCGTGTTGCTACTTTTCATTTTTTAGAGTTTGTCACTGAAGATGTCAATCTTTGAGTAGATGGAGTATAGTTATAGTTAGTTATAATTAATTATGTTTTTATTAGAATAATAATACATTCAAGATTCCGCATTATTGCCAGGTTTTTTTCCACATTTAAGTAGTTACTTTTGCAACATGCGAATCATATTTAATTTTTGGTTCCCGTTACCGTTCACGGGTCGTGAAGCGGCCTTAAGTTACAAAAAAATTCTTAAGTTGGCAAGGGATTTAATTGCTGTATCTTGGGTTGCATAGCGTGTCACCTGAAAACAATAACATTTCCTGCGAATGTCCAATGAAAACACGCGACGTGTTCACGTGTCCAATGTGTCCACCTGTCACGACACACTGGATCGCCGAAAGGGTACCGATTTAAACAAAACTCGGCACACATGTAACTTCCAAAAAAAGCACAACCTCCCATTAGAATCGATTTCCGAGAACATGCAGAAAAACACAAAGTTCCTAGTATGCGCCGGCGGAATATTCGTCTCGTACTTTTACTTCGGAATCCTGCAGGAGAAGATCACGAAAGGAAAGTACCCCGAGGAAGTGATCGCCGAAGATGGTAGCAAGACTGTGGTGTACGAAAAGTACGTGTACGCACTGTCGCTGGTTTTCGTGCAGTGCCTGGTGAGCTACGTGTTCGCCAAGGGGGTGGTCACCTTTAAGAAGGAGACGGCGGAGGAGAAGGCCAGCGGACTGAACCTGCTGTACTGCGGTGCCGCCATGACTTACCTGCTGGCGATGGTGTCTTCGAACATGGCCCTGCAGTGGGTTTCGTATCCGACGCAGGTAGGAAATCGTAATAAGGAGCAATTGTGTCTTACGCGTAAAGATGTTTCTGCCTCAGTGTGTTGTGAAGTTTTCTGATTATGATTTATAAGAGAGCATGATTAAGTACGGTGGAAATTATTAAATGCTTAAAACGAAATAACATTCTGATGCTGATCAAATGCAATACAATTATACTCTGTTCACATTTTATTCTCGCCATAGATATTTTTGTTGGTAATAAAAGTTACTAACAATTTGGTTATGTGAAGTGTCAGGATGACGTTTTTGTTGATTGTAAAAAAGTTCTAACAATTTGGTTGTCATTGGATTTTTTTGTTTTGGCATTTTGCCACAATTATCATTTTTTTAATTAATAGTAAGGTTACAAATTAAGCGTTAAACTCATAAGAAATCGGAGCATCCTTTCCGCTGTCGATGTGAGCGGGCCTCAGCTGTTTCGGCTGACCTGCTGGTTCTTGTCCTTCGCCTCCTTGCGCAGCTTCTCGTTCTGCTTGACGCGCTGCAAGAAGGCCTCGCGGCACTTGGAGACAATGTTCGGCAACATTTTTTTGAAATTATAGGTTAACAACACAGTTCAATCATTACTGTCAAAAATACAACATGCCAATGTAAGGTCAAAAAAACACCCCGACTGCGGCGAGAATAAAATGTGAACAGAGAACTTTTCAATAAAATGCACTTTATTGATATCGCACACATTTTTTATGTTAAAAGTGCATTCTATTGAAAACTTCCTGAATCAAAATGTATCACAAAGTAGTGGCTTACACCATCAACAATTACATCCAATAAGAAATGATTTTATATCTCAGAATTTTAAAATACAACATAAATATGTATTGACTTTTTTAGGTGGTGGGAAAATCAGCGAAACCCATACCGGTGATGATTCTGGGCGTGCTCGTGGGGAAGAAGTCGTATCCGATGGTAAAGTACTTTTTCGTGCTCTTGGTGGTGATAGGGGCGGCGCTATTTATGTACAAGGACCAAGCGGCTGCCGCCAGCAAGACCCAAGAGGCTGTACTGGGTTTCGGGGAGCTTCTGTTGCTCCTATCTTTAACCATGGATGGTTTAACGGGCGCTATGCAGGTAATTATTATATATTATGGACTTACTGTATATCAACCTTCTGCAACCGTTCAACGGCTAAGAAAAATATCATAATTTATAAACGAGCAATGAACTTGGTTTTATTTTTATTATAAAAACTAATAGAACGGTTGCGAATAAAATAATATAACCTCGATGAAAAGCCCCATTCCTGACATGAGACGAAGTTAACATCGACGCTTCGTGCATCAATTAACTTTGTAATCTTTCAAAAATAATAAAGATTACATAAATTAGATTTATTAAACACGTTCGCTGCCGCCGCAATTGGGATTGCATTTACGCATGTATAGCACTAGCACGTCGGTGCGAACGTGTTATGCACAAGTGAGGTGTCAAATTTATTTAACCCATATTTGCTCAAGATTTAAATTAAAGGAAAGTAAATGATATGCAGCGGCGGCTCGTGAATTTCCGTAGGTGAGGCAAAGAGAAAGTGAATATTCCGTTGCTGTTTTGGTCAAATTTTCTTCCTTTGCCTCACCGCCGAAGATGATATGTTTATATTAAGATTTAAAAATACAGAGAGGTTATTTTTCATCCTTCCATCAAATGTCAATGAATATTCGCTGAACATACTTATTGGAATAAAAAATGATAGATGGTGCCGACTATACTTATTAGAATAAAAAAATGAAAGATGGCGCTGACGATACTCATTGGAATAAAAAAAATGATAGATGGCGCTGACGATGTTCTAGATGTAATTTTAAAGGGAACTTAGTTGTCGTACGTATAGAATTCTGGGCATATCTGGGTTAATAATAAAACATTTTCCACGCTGCGGTACTTTAACTTAGTACATCTGCAAGGCTTGACATTTTTTAAACTGTAGTAAATATATCTTGTTTGGTTTAAAATCCAATCTTTGTTAATTTTTCTTGTGTCTCGTTAATTTTTCAGGAAATAATGCGAACGAAAGGAAAACCCTCCGGGGAACAAATGATGTTGAGCATGAACTTTTGGTCGTGCGTTTACCTAGGTGTGGCCCTTCTGATAACGGGCGAAGGCGTCGAGTTTTTCAATTTCGTTAACCGGTATCCGTTCGTGTTAGCCAACATTGCAATGCTGGCCGTTGCTGGATGTGTTGGTCAACATTTTATCTATTTGATGGTAAGTGACGCTTTGTTTATTTCGATCCAGCATTGATAAAAGAAATATAAAAACAAAAGCCAGAAGAAGAACGAATCAGTAAAAATCTGAAAAGATCCCTTTGCTAGATTTAGAAATTATCGCCCCTAAATGGAGTTAATTGAAATTCAAATAAAAATAATCATCAAAAATAAAATCGAGTCAACAAAAAAAAATTCCCTCTCGTCACCTGCCCAAATGAATATAGCTCATTATTAGGATTTACTTTACCCCACAAATTCGGGAGTTTAACATTGCCAGTTAGCGAGCTTTAACAAAAGTTGAAAGTTCTTTGTTGCGCATTTTTTCGTGGAGTTTCAATAAAACGGCACCTATAAAGTTTACTGAACGAAACGAGCCATTTAACGCATTTGTAAATATCTTTTGGAATGCGTTTTCAGTAACACAATAGAATTTGATTCCAATATATCAATTATTGGTAGTAAAAAAGTTACTAACAATATGGTTATGTTGCGTTTTATAATATTCCTCATTCACATGTCAAAATATTGTTTGACATGTGAATTATAGGTTAACGATTTTTTTGTTGTTTTGCCATTTTGCCACAATGTTCGGCAACATTTTATTGAAATTATAGGTTCAATCATTACAACGTGCCAATATAAGGACAAAAAAACACCCCGACTATGACGAGAATAAAATGCGAACAGAGTATACATGTGATGCAATATTTTTGCAGTTCACTGAACCGGCAAAAAAAAATTCTATTTTCACGCACGCAATAAAACAAAACATTTCCGCAGGTGGCCGGATTTGGACCGCTGCCAGTCTCCATAGTCACGACAACCAGGAAATTCATAACGGTCCTGGCTTCCGTGCTGATTTTTGGCAACACCCTCCTGCCGAGGCAATGGACGGGCGCTTTAATCGTATTCACCGGTCTATTCCTGGACAGCTACTACAAATCCCCGCCCAAGAAAAAGGAAGTGAACTGAGAGCTCCCCGGATGACAAACAGACAGGGTTATTGAAAAATATCTGTATTATATATTTATATATAAAATAACAATGAAATAATAATGGAATATAATTTACTTAAAATAAAAGAAACGGTCGTGTAACCCGAGTCACACACTGGGTTTTCTCCTTTTTTTTTTGTTTGTTTTTGTTGCAAGTGCGTGAGAGCCTGTCCTAATAAATAAACCATATGTATGTATATATACGTTGGATTATCACAGGCTAATTCTAAAGCATCTCATTTATGTTTTTTTTTTTTTGATAGTCACCAAATAATAATAATAATAAAGTTAACTCTTAAAACGCTAATATTAACCACTTGACTTGGAATGTAATAATAATCGTTAGCATCCACTAACTGGAATAATGCTAAAAGTCAAAGTTTTAAAAATTAATTAATTTCGTGTACAATTTTTATCACTCGGATGCCTATAAAATCGTTTCCACGGTCGCATCTGAATAATAAAAGCTGTATACAATTGAGGCGTTGATTTCATAAACAGCGTATGTGCAAAATTGTTGCGCCATCTGGTAGAGTATTTTCCAAGCTATCCGACAGTGGACATAGTTCTTTTAAAAACCACACACGTACAAAGTTACAACGCTTTAAATTATATTTATTTGATTGTTTATTCCAACACTGTTTATATCAATTGCTTTTCTTTGTTTTTTCTTGATGGTTCTTAAGGGTAGGAGGGAGTTTTTTTCTTCTTAAGACAAGTAATTAAATGATTAGTCACTTAATACTATCAGTTATCCATGATAAGTAATAAAAATAATTGTGAAAATAGAAGTTGTAACGGTTGCCAAGATAAACAGTTTTTCGATTTTCTCAAAACAAATTTTTGGGCAAATGCTGTTTATGAAATCAGCGCCTCAATTGCTTTACATTTAAGTCTTAACCCCGTAACAGATGATATAATTTATTGCACTATTTCTCATAGGAAATTCAATACACACGCACACGCATACATGTAATCAAAATTATGGTGTAGGGTGAAGAAATATATCACCGATTACAGTCTTAAATGATCATACCGCAAGATCAAAAAGTTGAAAATAGTTGGCAGTACATTTTCTGAAAATGGGGATAATAATTCGGGTAATATTCTCTTGGCTGTCTGGAATTTTCCAGTTTATTTTGAGGTTACATGTTTTAAAAATTGTTTCATGTTTATATCTGCTGATTTTGTCTATTTTTAAAACAATTAACTTTAACAAAAAAAACACAAGATGTCAGAATAAACAAAACGCACATGCAGTGCACCGACATCTTGTGATTTTTGGCGTTACTTGCTTTAAAAATTGTTTCGTGTTTATATCTGCCGATTTTTTAAAGAAACCACAAGATGTCAAAATAAACAAAACGCATATGCACTGCACTGACATCTTGTGGTTTGTTGAGGTTACTTGCTTTAAAAATAGTTTCGTGTTTATATCTGATGATTTTGTCTATTTTTAAGACAAATAACCTTAAAAAAACCACAAGATGTCAAAAAGTGCACTTCACTGGAGAATTCAAGGCAACCAATATAAAAATTATTTGAATGATTTTAAGGATTTTCAGAAAATGTGCTGCCAACTATTTTTGACTTACTGATCTCACTGTACTTACACTTACGGACAAACATTATAACATTAAAATAAGCAAAACAAAATGCCCTTATTTTCTAGAAATGAGCAACTTTGTTCGATTCACGTTTCCACCTAATTTTTTGTGCGTCAAAACATTCACACAACGCGCTAAAAACATCATTCGCGATCGTTTTCGCCAGCACCAGCCACTAACAATTACCCTAATTTTCGCAATTCTACCGTTTTTTGTTCAGTAACAAGATTCCAGTACAAGTGGTTAATCAAAGAATGATTCGAAACGAAATAAATACTTTAATAATGCGCACCTACTAGGGCCCCGCCGCCCGACCATCATTCGTTGATCGTCGCGTAATCGCGGGTCCACTCTTTCGCCTTCATGATGGCCTCGACCTCGTTCGTCTTCCACATCTTGGCGACGTCGTTCGCGAGCGGATCGTCCGGATTGGGGCTGCCCAGCAGCGCCTGGATGGAGAGGAGCACGGTGCGGATCTGGAGGGCGGGGCTCCACTGGTCCTTGAGGATGTCCAGGCAGATCCGGCCCAGCTTGTCGATGTTCGGGTGGTAGATCTTGGTGAGGAAGCGGACGTTCGGCGGGTTGAGTGGGTAGTTTTCGGGGAGGAAGAGCTCGAGCTGGAACAGGCCTCCCTCGTAGGGGGAGCCGCTCGGGCCCGCCATAAGTACGTGGAAGTACCTGCAGTTCTCCTCGTCGGGGTAGGCGCTTATTCCGGGCGGGGGGTCCTTCGAGAGGTTCTTGGTTTCTACGAGGATGCGTTTCGATGTGCTCGCCATCATTTAACTGGAAACGGTGTACAGGCGAATTGAGAAGTTTGAAAAGAACATGACAGAAATGGAAAGACCAGCAAGGAACAACTTTATGTTGTTTTTTGTCAACTTTGTTTATCTATATTGTTATAAACAAATGTAATTGTTTTGCTTCCATCTTTTTCATGGCTAACTATTTTATGATTTATAATAAAACTTAAAAATCACTGTAACTCACTTATTTTTAGAAATAACTATGTCATATGTGGTATCAGATTAAAGAGAAAAAAATAATCTTTCGAATGAGGTCATAGCCAACTATGGTTTCCATTTAAAAAGTAGTAAGTTTGCGTCATATCTCGGAAAATATTGGCGTTAAAAATTTTCTGAATTTATTTTATTAAGCTGTGTAAAATTATCTACAACTTTGTCCTTTACAGTTTTTTTCTATCTGTCATAATAACCGTGATATATTTATTTGAAAAAATTGACACATTTTTCAAAATATCTAGTTACCCTTCACTTTTTTGAACTCTTTGAAAGTGTTATTTCATTGGGCTCGTAAAACCGCACTACTTTGCCCATTTACCCGTTTCTTTATCTCTTATAGTTTCCGAGATTCCTATAGAGAACATCGAAAAAAACTCGCTCTGTATTATATCTGACGCCCTAGAGGGTGTTTATATCTGACAATTTTGTCTATTTTTAAGACAAGTAACCTTAAAAAACCACAAGATGTCAAAAAAGATTCCTATAGAGAACATCGAAAAAAACTCGCTCTGTATACCTGACGCCCTAAAGGGAAACACAGGGTTCAGTAGAAGAAGTAAAGATAATGTTTTAAATTAGTTCACAATCTTATTCACTCTATATTATATCGTGTGAGCCACAAAATTTTGTTTTAGAGTTGGCCGTGAGATAAATGAGGTATGTCGCATATTATTACGTCATGAGAACTAGATTTAGATTTTAAAAAATGAATTAATCCCAGACATAACTGCTGTTTCTCTCTCTCAGGCATGGCCGACTCGGAAACAAAATTCTGTGGCTCACACCTTATAATTTTTTCCTGTAATTGGAATACTCGACTTTCACAATGAAAAATGCCCGTCACGATTTTTTAAAGTTGTGAAAAATACCAATAGGTAATTCATGCTTGGATACAGGAATACAACAGTGAAGTCTTTATAGCCTACGCATAGCCAAGGACGAGGAATAGTCATTTAAGCGTTTTAAAATTGTTCAGAATCAAAGATTGATTAATGGGGCACTTAAAAGTTGCAAATCTATATTTTTAAAGTAAAACAAAGCTATCAAACCATCCAAATCCATTAAAACCTGTAGAAATCAAGGCATCTCGACCACGACCACTATACAAATCTAGAAGTCCATTTGCCGACCCTTGCCCAATTATGATTCCATCCAGTGACGGTTTTCACGGGTTTTTTTTGGTACGACAACTGATCTGTATTGCCACCTCCGCTACCTTGGCCGTACCCCGTACCAGAAAAAACCCCGCGAACCGTCACTGATTCCATCTTCTATTTTCCTTTTTTTGGGATCATCCATTACCTCCGATAAAATTTGGAAACACCAACCTTTGTTCATGTGTTCGGATTATAGAAAGTAATAAAGAAAGGCCCAACGCCCCTTCACAAACTCTTATTGTTAAAAATAATATACAAAATGAAATAACAAATAAATTACCTGGATTACTTCAAAGGCACCAACAAAACGCTCTTTTAAGGTTAAAATATGTGATTCATTTGTCAAACAAGCAACGTGTTAATTTATTACAAGGAACTTTTTTATTACCCCGCCTGCTACGATCCATTCTTTCAACGTAAAGTAAGCTAATGCAACATTCGCTCAATCCCAACTGTGTAATCATCAAAATATTATTCCCAGGACCCCGTAGTGCACGCAGATAACATATCAAAGCCGGGGTGACTCACGTAAACAAAACCATAACTACAGATAAAAACACTACGCCCAATCCTAAATAACTTTTCGTTCTGAATTAACACATACTCTACGCCCGACGTTTGATAAGTTTACGTTCTGAATTAACACGAAATCGCGAGATTTCATCGAGGACTGGCGTAAAAGTGTTCCGCGTCGATGCACTCGATCACGATCAGGATTTGGACGCGGACGGTGGAATAACAGCGGTCTGGTCTACTTACGGTTTGAGGTTAATCGCAGATCTGATTTGGATTCGGCGTGAACTGAAAAATTAACAAGAACAGGTGCCGCCGGATGTTAAGTTAATTCGAGGTTAGCTGCCAAACGGTAGACGGCTAGACGACCATTTTTGCACTGGCGATTTGATTGAACGCCGTCGAAGGATCGAGAGTTGTAAATGTACAAATTGCGACGATTTTCGGATAAAAATATACAGTTTTTATTATTTAAATCAGTTATGCAGGAATTTTGCAAGAGATAAAGTTGAAATTACGATTTTCCGTGTTTGAGTGTTAGGCAACCCAAACAACACTAATATTTAAATATTTATGGACAAAAATTGATATCTAATATACAATTTCGATAATAAGAAATTACATTCCGTATTAATTTGATTGCTGTATTTATTAAAACGTTTGTTCGATGAATATTAAACTAATTTATTATGCTCATTTATCTAGGTGGCGCTGTTGTTGGAAACTAATTTTAATAATGGCGTCGAAACAAAATTTGTTTATTTGCGGAAGTTTTGTGTTTGAATGTGATTGCAAGTGGGTGAGTGTAAATAATTTCTGTATTATTAGAATAATAGTATAATTAAACTAGGCAGGCATTTGAAGGGGAGGGGGGGCAAACAGCGATGAATTCAGTGCGGGTTTTTGGGGCCCGGAACTCAAATAATGCCCGGTTAATATTTCTCCACGCAAAATTTTGGCGAAAGTTATATCTGTTAAGAATTTAGCTTTTTACATTGCTTGTGTGAAGATGCTGACCATCTGTAAGTTTAACAATCCTAATTTATTTATCTTATTATCAGTGACGGTTTTTTCTGATACGGCCGAGAAACAAGAGGTGGTAATACAGATAGGTAGGGTCAGTTGCAGAGACGGCTGGCTGCGTGACCGCACCTATCTGTATTACCACCTCTTGTTCCTCGGCCGTACCAAAAAAAAATCCGCGAACCGTCACTGCTTATTCTTACAATCATCCATTTGCATCACGAACATATGAAATACCGGCTCGGCAAGAAATGTCTGAATTCATAACTGTGTGCAAGTTTTGCACAAAATTCTGCGGGTTCCAACTTAAGTTTTATATTTTGTAATAATTCGTGTATGTTTAGGGAATATAATATTCTACATTTATTTATCTATGAATAACATAGTGACTTAGGCAACCCGTTATAACCATTTATCCAGGTGGCGCTGTTGTTGGGAAGTTAGTGTTAAAAATGGCCGCGAAACAAAATGTGTTTATTTGCGGAAGTTTAGTATTTCGTGTTTAAATTTGATTGCAAATGGGTGAGTGTAAATAATTTCTGTATTATTAGGATAATGGTATAATTAAACTAGGCAGGTAGTTGAGGGGGGCCCAAACAGCGGTGAATTCAGTGCGGGTTTTTGGGGCCCGGAACTCAAATAATGCCCGGTTAATATTTCTCCAAGCAAAACTTTGGCGAAAGTTATATCTGTTAAGAATTTAGCTTTTCACGTTGCTGTTGAGCATCTGTAAGTTTTAGCAACTCTAATTTATTTAGCTTATTTTTACAATCGCCCCCTTTCATCCCGAAAATATGAAATACCGCCTCGGAGAAAAATGTCTAAATTCATGACCGGACCCAAGGTGTAAACAAAATTTTGGGGGTCCCAACTAAAGTTTTATATTTTGAAATGGTTCGTGTGTTCAAGGCATATCATATTAATTTACCTATGAATAATATAGCGACATAGGCGTTATACTCATGTATCTAGGTGGCGCTGTTGTTGGGAAGGTAATTATAAAAATGGCGGCGAAACAAAATTTGTTTATTTGCGGAAGTTTAGTATTTCGTGTTTAAATTTGATTGCAAATGGGTGAGTGTAAATAATTTCTTTATTATTTGGGTAATGGTGTATATTAAACAAGGTAGGCAGTTGAGGGGCCTAAGCAGCGATGAATTATTGACGGTTCGCGGGGTTTTTTCTGGTACGGCCGAGGGACAAGAGGTGGTAATACGCAGTTAGCCGTCTCTGCAACTGACCCTACCTATCTGTATTACCACCTCTTCTTACTCGGCCGTACCAGAAAAAACCCCGCGAACCGTCACTGCGATGAATTCAGTGCGGGTTTAATGGAAAATCAAAGACGCATTGTTTGTTAATGGATCTTGAGATTTTCAAGAAATTTCTTTGATTACTACATTTTTTACAAATTTTCGAATCGTTGAATGCAAATTTCGATTTTCCAATCAAAGTTTGAGACTTTGCTATTTTGTTTCCACTTAAGATATCGCAATTGTTTTAACGGGAAATCAAAGATGCATTGTTCGTTAATGGATCTTGAGATTTTCAAGAAATTTCCTTGATTATTACATTTTTTACAATTTTTCAAATCGTTGATTGCAATTTTCGATTTTCCTGTCAAAGTTTGGGACGTTGCTATTTTGTTTCCACTTAAGATATGGCAATTGTTTTAATGGAAAATTAAAGATGGATGATTTGTTGATGGATCTTGAAATTTTCAAGAAATTTCCTTGATTATTATATTTTTTACATTTTTTCAAATCGTTGAATGCAATTTTAGATTTTCCTGTCAAAGTTTGGGACGTTGCTATTTTGTTTCCACTTAAGATATGGCAATTGTTTTAACGGGAAATCAAAGATGCATGATTTGTTAATGGATTTTGAGATTTTCAAGAAATTTCCTTGATTATTACATTTTTTACAATTTTTCAAATCGTTGAATGCAATTTTCGATTTTCCTGTCAAAGTTTGAGATGTTGCTATTTTGTTTCCACTTAAGTTATGGCAATTGTTTTAACGGAAAATCAAAGATGCATGATTTGTTAATGGATCTTGAGATTTTCAAGAAATTTCCTTGATTATTACATTTTTTACAATTTTTCAAATCGTTGAATGCAATTTTCGATTTTCCTGTCAAATTTTGGGACGTTGCTATTTTGTTTACCCTTAAGGGTATGGCAATTGTTTTAATGGGAAATCAAAGATGCATTGTTTGTTAATGGATCTTGTGATTTTCAAGAAATTTCCTTGATTATTACATTTTTTACAATTTTTCAAATCGTTGAACGCAATTTTCAATTTTTCTGTCAAAGTTTGGGGCGTTGCTATTTTGTTTCCACCTAAGATATGGCAGTTGTTTTAATGGAAAATCAAAGATGCATAGTTTGTTAATGGATCTTGAGATTTTCAAGAAATTTCCTTGATTATTACATTTTTTACAATTTTTCAAATCGTTGAACGCAATTTTCGATTTTCCTGTCAAAGTTTGGGATGTTGCCATTTTGTTTCCACTTAAGATATGGCAATTGTTTTTACGGGAAATCAAAGATGCATTGTTTGTTAATGGATCTTGAGATTTTCAAGAAATTTCCTCGATTATTACATTTTTTACATTTTTTCAAATCGTTGAATGCAATTTTCGATTTTCCTGTCAAAGTTTGGGACGTTGCTAGTTTGTTTCCACTTAAGTTATGGCAATTGTTTTAACGGGAAATCAAAGATGGATGATTTGTTAATGGATCTTGAGATTTTCAAGAAATTTCCTCGATTATTACATTTTTTACATTTTTTCAAATCGTTGAATGCAATTTTCGATTTTCCTGTCAAAGTTTGGGACGTTGCTAGTTTGTTTCCACTTAAGTTATGGCAATTGTTTTAACGGGAAATCAAAGATGGATGATTTGTTAATGGATCTTGAGATTTTCAAGAAATTTCCTTGATTATTACATTTTTTACAATTTTTCAAATCGTTGAATGCAATTTTCGATTTTCCTGTCAAAGTTTGGGACGTTGCTATTTTGTTTCCACTTAAGTTATGGCAATTGTTTTAACGGGAAATCAAAGATGCATGATTTGTTAATGGATCTTGAGATTTTCAAGAAATTTCCTTGATTATTACATTTTTTACAATTTTTCGAATCGTTGAATGAAATTTTCAATTTTCCTGTTAAAGTTTGGGACGTTGCTATTTTGTTTCCACTTAAGTTATGGCAATTGTTTTAACGGGAAATCAAAGATGCATGATTTGTTAATGGATCTTGAGATTTTCAAGAAATTTCCTTGATTATTACATTTTTTACAATTTTTCAAATCGTTGAATGCAATTTTCGATTTTCCAGTCAAAGTTTGGGACGTTGCTATTTTGTTTCCACTTAAGATATGGCAATTGTTTTAACGGGAAATCAAAGATGCATTATTTGTTAATGGATCTTGCGATTTTCAAGAAATTTCCTTTATTATTACATTTTTACAATTTTTCGAATCGTTGAATGCAATTTTGGATTTTCCTGTCAAAGTTTGGGATGTTGCTATTTTGTTTCCACTTAAGATATGGCAATTGTTTTAACGGGAAATCAAAGATGCATGATTTGTTAATGGATCTTGCGATTTTCAAGAAATTTCCTTTATTATTACATTTTTACAATTTTTCGAATCGTTGAATGCAATTTTCGATTTTCCTTTCAAAGTTTGGGATGTTGCTATTTTGTTTCCACTTAAGATATGGCAATTGTTTTAACGGGAAATCGAAGATGCCTGATTTGTTAATGGATCTTGAGATTTTCAAGAAATTTCCTTGGTTATTACATTTTTTACAATTTTTCGAATCGTTGAGTGCAAATTTCGATTTTCCTGTCAAAGTTTGGGACATTGCTATTTTGTTTCCACTTAAGTTATGGCAATTGTTTTAACGGGAAATCAAAGATGCATTGTTTGTTAATGGATCTTGAGCTTTTCAAGAAATTTCCTTCATTATCAAATCCACACTTTAAGATTAATTTGGCGGAAAAAATCGGCACCTGAAGGTAACTTTTTTTGTTCGATCAGCGCGTCTTATCCACACCCGACTGATAACAACAGTCTGCACGTCGCCGACGCGAAGGACGTGAAAATCGAAAACCGTTTATTGAACATTTCCACCGCGGATAAACCCCCAAAGGTTTTCGACGCGAGTGCGTGTTGTTTCCCTCAAAGCGCAATTTGTTGTGCAATACTATTATTGACGGATTTACAGGATTTAAGACCGTTTTTTTTTTTTTGCAGGGTGTTAGTGAAAGGGACGTGGTTGGAGATCTTTACGGGAGCTTCTGATCGCATCTTTAGCAAGTTGGTAAGGTAGTTTGTATTATTAAAAAAATAATAAAGGATAATCGCTTGATAAATTTAATAAAACGACTACATTTCGTTTTATTAAATTTATTTAATGCTTCTGCAACAAGTTGGGTTGCCTCAAATTTTATTCACTTGATTTGTTTCACTTTAATTATTTTTTTAATTTAATTCCAGGTGAGCTGAGAACGTCGTTTAGGGGTAAGTGCAACTTTCCTTAAGCGTTACTTGGCGCGGCGTCGGGTTCGGGTCTTTCCTTTCCAGGTCGTCCCCCTCGGTGTTGCCGTTCTTCCGTTGAAAAGGTGCCACCCGCTCCTCCTTCAGAAGGGCCGTCACCGGACGGTAGAGCAAAAAGGGTCGGACCTTATAGGGCTTGTAGGTAGGGAGCAGAGGGGGACCGATAAGAACGAGATGGGCTGCACTTGGATCTTAATACCGGACCGAGCAAGCGATCTGCAGAATGTCAATTCTGCAGGCCAAACTGTTAAACAACTTTTCTAATTGTTTCGCTTCTGATTTCAGGTCGCCGAGAGGCAAGCAGTACGATTTTAATTGAAAATAGGGCTTAAACGTTTTTTTTAATAAAAGTTTTGCTTATGATTTCAGGGCACTTAGAGTTGCGATTTTAATTGAAACGATGGATGGTGGGTATCCAAAATTTGTTTTCTCAAATTTACAAATTTCAAAAGTATGTCTGCCTTTCATTTGGCATTTACTTTACATATAGGTTCAAGACATGAACATATTTATTTATTTTCAAAAATTAGTATACAAATTTGTAATACAAATTAATGAAATAGTGACATGAATAAGTTATATTGTTTGGACACCAGCCACCCTTTGATTTCACGTTTACTTAACCTATAAACCCTGTTTTCGGCTTTTTTTTACTTTCTCCGTTACGAAGTACGAGAAGTATTGTGATCGTGGTTTTTTTTTCAAAAATTGTTTTTACGGAAATATCCGTTTTGGGGTCTCTAGATGCCGTTTCAACAATTTCTGGATTTTTTTTTTGAGTGTGTGTGTCTGTCTGTGCGCGCCGTATCTCAAAAACTAATAGAGCAACTGATATGAAACTTTGAACATCCATCTCATTTGATAATCTGAAGAACTGAAAAGCTTTTGGTAAAATTTCGTACACCGGAAGTGGGCATTTACCTTAACTGTTTTTTGTTTTTTGCCAATATTTTCTTAAATATGAAAAATAACGCAAAAACATTTAGACAAACTTTGAAGACAGCAAAGGAATGAACATCTTTTGCTTGAAAACATTTTTCATAAAATCGTTTTTATTCGAGAAAAACATTTATTATTATTTTTTAAATTTTTGGTTTATAATTATAAAACGATAATAGTTACAGCAAATTTATGTTAATAATAATTGTAGAGAATGCCAAAATGAACAACTTATAAAGAATAAGTTTTTTTCGAAATCCCTTTAGTTTTTGAGTAAACTGAGTTTTTGAATTTGAAATGTAATTTTTCCATCTTTCATAATTTTGACGTTTTAAACGTCAGTTTCATCCGCTCGATGTACATTTAAAATATGATTTCAATTGAAAATTAACAAATTAACCACGAAAGCGTAAATATAGATGATACCATCAAGTCGGAGAAAGTAACATGATGGCCACATCACCATTTTTTGTCAATGCAATTGGAGCAAGATTTAATACAACGCCACAGTGTTTGTAGGTTAAGTAACAATTTAATCTATTTCCCAAGAATATCCATCCGCTTTAGGGAGAATCCAAGCAATCAGTTTTTCCAGGTAAGGTGTACTGCATAAACATTCAGCTGGACCACAAACTAAATAATTTGCTTATAATTCTAGGATATTGGTCTGATTTTAACAGCCAATACGGGTGTTCCAAACGCAAGCTTTGAAGATATCGAATACTTCCAGCAGAAGGTTGCAGAGTATTCTGCGAGATGTCGACTGCCGACACCAATCGGAAATAATTTCGCAGGTATGAATTGCGTTTCTGATTACAAACAATATTTACCGCTAAATTAACACTTGTTTCCTTTTTAAATGTTTAAATCATATCATTTCTTGTCGCATGAATAACCTTAGATGACGTTGCGCCGTAATCAGGGTCGATCCTGTACCCTTGGCCGCCCGCGTGCAAATGATGAGTTGGCCGCCCCCTCAAGTGCATATCTTGGGGGTTTGCTTGTTAACTATTTTAGTAATAAGACACCAAAAAGTAACTTATGTATAATTTCAATTATATATAATACGTAACTTTTTGCTACAAAACGAAATGTTCGCGATTTTTTGCATTCACGATTTTTTTAAATATTCTTTCAATTAAATAATTTGTGCAACGTTACGACAATAGAAGTCGCCCTAATGGTGTATCTATCTATTACGAATACTTGGGGTTACAACTCCACAGTGAAAAACCGTTTCTCTATCAGCGTCTATATTGACCTGATGAGATCTAATAAGATTGAAACTGGTGCTCGGTTGTCGCACGGGGAAACAATATTTCAATCTTTATCAATGATATTATTATAATTGTCGCTAGTTTATGGTTTCTTATTGTCTGTGGATTTCTCCACTCAGTCAAGGAAATTGTCGAATGTTAAGATAATAGATGTTGCCCTGATGGTGTATCTAGCTATTACGGTTTGAAATTTTAATTATTTACATTCAAGTTGACACAATGAACATGTTGATGGTAGAGCCACTTATACAATATACCCTCCCCCCCCCATCATTTTTTTAAGAAAGAATTTACCTTCCTAGACCAAAATAACTGGCGAAAAAGTGTTTTAAGAATTAAAACAAAATTCTTGCTAAGCTTGAAACTGCAGGTTCTTCTTGGCTCTATATAAACTTATTGATAATTGAATAGTTTTGTGGCTGATAATTGTTGATAAATTCATTATATTTAAGGATGGGTGATATTTCACGTACCTGTGATTTTTTCACAGTAAAAAATCGCAGGTCGTTACTGAAATTCACCGTGAATGTGATTGCGACTGTTAGCCAAACTGTGACTGCTAAACAGTGATTGCTACTTCAAACGTGATTGCTACGTAAAATTGTAATTGATACCCAAACTGTGATTTTTTGACATTTTTCACCAATTTTATAGAAAATTTTCAACCATTTTTCAAAGGCCGTAAATTTTGGCACATTTTGGTTTTCAAATAATCGAGATCACCTGACACGTTTGGGTATTATAAATCTTTAAAAAGTTACTTAATATACGTTTCTAAACTTCTGGACTCAGAAACCTTGTTTTTGGACATTTTTTTACACATTTTACAAAAAAGTTTCTTAACATTTTTTTGTAGATATTTTAGTTTTTAATTAATGGAGATCATCCAAGGCGTTTGCAAGTTATAAACTTCGAACAAATCACCGGCAAACACTATCTAATAACAAAAAAAAAATATATAAAAATCATTTATATTTTTCTTGGATGATTTTTTTTCACATTTTAAAGCTTGCATTATTAAAATTGTCCAACATATTTGGAAGTGCTATTTTCAAAAATCGACAAACACCTTTTGCAAAAATTTAACACACAAATGTCTCGATTTTGACGTTTCAATGATCAAAAAAAATTCTCTAAAACGAGAAAAACGGGTTAAAAACAAGATTTGCAGTGCTTAACACGTTTGGTCGCTATACGTTTTAAAGAACCAAACATAGAGGATTCGATTTTTAAAACGTAAAACAAACAAATATTGAAGACAACAAGAAAATGAGCTTATTTTGTTTGAAAACATTTTTTATAAAATCATTGTTATTCGAGAAAAAAAATTATTATTATTTTTTTATTTTTGGTTTATAATTACGAAACGATAATAGTTACAGCAAATTTATGTTAATAATAATTGTAGAGAATGCCAAAATGAACAAGTTATAAACAATTATTTTTTATCGAAATCCCTTTAGTTTTTGAGTAAACTGAGTTTTCAAATTTGAAGTATAATTTCTCCATCTTTTATAATTTTGACGTTTTAAACGTCAGTTTCATCCGAGTCTACAAAACCATGAAAGCGTAAATATAAATGATACCATCAAGTCGGAGAAAGTAACATGATGGCCACATCATTTTTTCTCTACATAACAGTCTGTCTGTGCGCGCTGTATCTCAAAAAAACTAATACAGAAATGACCATGAAACTTTGAAAATACGTGTTATTTCAGAAACCGAAAAACTGGAATTTACCTTAACAGTTTTTTGTTCTTTCAGTCTTTTTGGGACTCCAGGACTGTTTTCTGAACTTTTTTCAGGTCTTTTTTAAGGACTTTTATTTTCTTTGAGGATTCTTTTTCAGGACTTTTTAAGATTTATTTTTCAGTAGCTTTATTTTCGGGATTTCTTTTCAAAATTTTCAGAATTTTTTCTCCGGACGTTTTCGGGACTTTCTTAAGAACTCTTTGTTCAGGATTAATGTTTGGATTTTTTTTTCAGAAAAATATTTTCAAAATTCTCTTCATAACATTTTTCAGAATTTTTCTTCTCATTACCTTTTTTGGACCTGGATTTCTTTTTTAGGACAATCTTTTTAAGGACCATTCTAAGGACTTTACAATGCTTCCTTTTCAGAATTTATTTTGTTATTTTCAGGGCAATTTTTCAAAACTGTCTTTACAGGACAATTTTTTGTGATATTTTCTTTGTCTAAACTTTCTTCAGGACTTTATTCCTGGTATTTTGTATAAAGACTATTTTTCAGGACTTTTTTTCACGGCTTTTGTCAATACACTTACTCACGACTTTATTTCCAGGATTGTTCCTCCAGGACATTTTTTCGGGACTTTTTCAAGACTTTCTTAGGAACCTCTTGTTCAGGGCTTATTTTCAGAATTCTTTTCAGAATTTTCTCCATTGCTTTTTCCGGTAATTTTTTTCCTTCTTTACGGGACTTTTTTCAGTACCATATTTCAGGACATTTTTTAATGTATTAATTTTTTCCAAGACAATTTCTTCAGAACCCTTTCAGGTCTTTTTACTTTCTCCGTTACGAAGTACGAGAAAGTATTGTGATCGTGATTTTTTTTTCAAAAAATTTTTTTACGGAAATATCCATTTTGGGGTCCCTAGATGCCATTTCAATAATTTCTGGAATTATTTTTTTTTGTGTCTGTTTGTGTGTGTGTGTCTGTCTGTCTGTCTGTCTATGTGTGTGTGTGTGTGTGTGTCTGTCTGTCTGTCTGTCTGTGTGTGTGTGTGTGTGTGTGTGTGTGTGTGTGTCTGTCTGTCTGTCTGTCTGTGTGTGTGTGTGTGTGTGTGTGTGTGTGTCTGCCTGTGTGCGCTGTATCTCAAAAACTAATACAGCAATTGATATGAAACTTTCAACATACGTCTTATTTGATAATCTGAAGAACTGAAAAGCTTTTGGTAAAATTTCGTACACCGGAAGTGGTTGTATACCTTAACTGTTTTTTGTTTTTTGCCAATATTTTCTTAAATATGAAAAATATCACAAAAACATTTAAACAAACATGGAAGACAACAAAGAAATGAACATCTTTTGCTTAAAAATATTTTTCATAAAATCATTGCTATTCGAGAAAAAAAATTATTATTTTTTTTTTATTTTTGGTTTATAATTATGAAACAATAATAGTTACACCAAATGTATGTGAATAATAATTGTAGAGAATGCCAAAATGAATAACTTGTAAAGAATAAGTTTTTTTTGAAATCTCGTTAGTTTTTGAGTAAACCGAGTTTTAAAATTTAAAGTATAATTTTCCCATCTTTCATAATTTTGACGTTTTAAACGTCAGTTTCATCCGAGTTTACGCAACGCTCGATGTACATTTAAAATATGATTTCAATTGAAAATAAACCCATGAAAACGTAAATATAAAGTCGGAGAAAGTAACATGATGGCCACACATCACCATTTTTTAATGATCTTTTTACAGGGTTTTTTTCAGAACTGTTTTTTAGGATTATTTTACGATGTTATTTTCATAACTTTTTTTCAAGACTGTTATTACAGGACATTTTTTCAGGATATTTTATCAGGACTCTCTTTCGGGGCGTTTTTTCTTCAGAAGACTTATTTTAGGACTTTCCTTCGGGACTTTTTTTTTAACTCTTTTTCGGACTTCTTGCGAGTTATTTTTAAGGACATTTATTTCTGGTGTTTTATATGAAGACTTAATTTTTCAGGACTCTTTTTGCAGTACTATTTTCAGAACTCTTTTTCACAACTTTTTAACAGTACTCTTTTTCAAGACTTTATTTCCAAAACTATTTCTCCAAGATTTTTTCTCAGGACCTTTTTGTGTCAGAACTCTTTTTTCAGGACTTTCTTTTAGGACTTTATTTCTGGTCTTTTTGAAGGACCTGTTTTTCAAGACTCTTTTTTCAGGACATTTTTATCGGGACTTTTTTCAAGACTTGTTCAGGACTTTTATTAGGTTTTTTATAACTTTTTAATTAGGGCTAGTTTAAGAAATCTTATTCAGGACTTTCTTGTTCAGGGCTTTTATTAGTTTTTCTAAGGACTTATTAATCAGGACTATTTTTAGAAATTATTTTCAAGACTCTCTTGTTCAGGATTTTGATTAAATTTGTTTAGGGCTTTTATCAGCACGATTTTTAGAAATCTTTTTCAGAACTTTTTTTTTGAATTTTTTTTTCTATTTTTTCAGTAAACTTACGGTAAAGATTATTAGAATTTGAAAAATAATTTGTCATTTTTACCTTTCATAATTTTGACGTTTCAAACGTCATTACCATTCGTTCATGAGAAACTATCGATTTAATCTATAAATATAAATAACTATTATACCATCAAATAATCGGAGAAAGTTACACGATGGCCACATCACCATTTTTAATTTAAAAGACGGAAGTGGTTCTCAAGGCTGTTAATACGCGCGCCCGAGGCACTTCCATGTAAATCGCGCCTCTTACGCAACACAAAGGCCACCGCCGGAGCAACACTCCGAAACGGCCGGGCGGTAAACATTGCGAAAATAACAGAGGACAAATGGCGGTAAACACCGACCGGCGGCCGGCGCCTGCGTCGCGGCGCCTCTGTGCGGCAGCGTCGTCCGTGACGTATGGCGCAACTCCTGCGGCCCAAGCTGACGCCGCGCCGCGCCGCCGTCAGCTGGCCCAGTCTCCGCCGCGCCGTCTTCGAGTGCGTACGTCCAGGCTCTGCCGGTCCGCAATCCGCGACGTTCAAATGCATCAGCCGAACTGACTTAAGTGACTCAGTGCGAAGCGATCGATCAAGTGTGCTTAGTTAGTGTGGAAATCTTTAATAAAGACAAAAACAAATAACAGGAACGATAAGCTAATTACGTAAGTACGAATGCACACATTTTTCGGATTCGAGCAATAAATAAACAACAACGGGGTTTGCTTGCTCGGTGTAAATATGCACGGCTTTATCGGATCGCACAGGTCGGGATTGCACGCAATTTATATCAGTTATTGATTTTGGGGCACAACACTGCCGCCAATTCCGGATTGTGTCGTCGTCGTCGTCCTGCAAATTGTCCGAGAGATAAAATTGTGAATTATGAGTGGGGCCAGAAAGAATCCGGCTTATCCAGCAGGCGAGGTGGATTCAGGTTTTTTTTTTTTTGGTTTGGTCACTTCAGCGAATTCGTACCTGGTTTTGTTCGCCACTGTTTACTTACATTTGCAGGTAGATTGTTGCATTTAAACTCTTTGAGTGTTAATGAATTTGTCACAATTTTCAATATCTAATATTGACATGAACCATGAACCATTTAAATCTGAATTGTACTACATGTAACTATGATAATCTGCACTCAACTCAAATTAAAGAAAAAAAAACACACCAGTTTTATTCCAAACTCTTCAATTATTCTTAAATAATTATGTATTTATAAATACGGTATTCTTCTGAATAATAATTAAAATTGAAAACCCTCACTTGTTGCAGAAACATTAAATAATTTCAATAAAGACGAAGTAGTCTGTATATATGAATATTCAAACTCTGCAAAGTTAAATCTTACTATGGCTATAAGTTATTTGTTCTTAGTCTTACGAACGATATTTAGGTTACATTTCGTCTTTATATAATTCATGGTATAGCTTTCTTAATTTATTTATTTTATATTTTTATTTACATGTTTGCACTGAGCGTCAAAAAAGATACTTTTGTGTAAATATTATAATTAACAAAAAAAAAACAACGATTGCAACAATGCAAAAATACTACCAAATCAAAAGACTTCAACTTAAAAATTCGTAACATACAGACTGTAAACTCAATTTTGATTCGGTGGTATTAGTAACAATTTCATATTGCTATTCTTAATAATATGAACTAGTAATACGTTAATATTTTATTTAATAATAAACATCAATTTAATAAATTCAATAAAACGAAATGTAAAATTTATTTAATGCTTTCTGCAACAAGTAAGGTTGTTTCTAATTTGTTTAGCAATTTAATGTTTACTTTTTCAAATAGCCGAATATTATTCCTTTTACTAATTTGTCGAGAAGGCCCGCATTTTGACAATTCAAACGAGACCAAATGTCAAGCATTAATAATTTGATTAAAGCCAGAGAGCTGAATTTTGTTTCAGAGTTGGCCATGCCTGAGAGAGAGAAACATAGCAGTCATTCATTTTTTCAAATCTAATTCAATTGAACTAATAATAATATGCGACATACTTACCTCATTTATCTCATAGCCAACTCTAGAACAAAATTTTGTGGCTCACATGATATTTTTTTTTATAAATTAAAGAAACGTGGTTTGTAGGTAAATTTGCAAAAAAAATGTAATGTAACTTTAGCATTATAAAATACTAATAAATAATTTCTACAGGTCTGAACACGTTTCATTCACTGTATTAACACTGTTTTAGTCGATACCAGTGACGGTTTTTTTTTTTCTGGTACGGCCGAGGTAGCAGATAGGTAGAGTCTGTTGCAGAGATCTGTATTACCACCTCTGCTACCTCGGCCGTACCATTAATCACCACGCCGAGAGCCGTCACTGGTCGATACTTAAACTTTAGACGATGGTTGGTACACCGGTAAAACTTGAAAAAAAATTTCAAAACGCAGTCAGAATTATTTTTCTACAAAAATCTAGAAACAGCCTATCCCCAGATTTCGAGATAATCCCTTGCGAACAAAGTCTAATATTATAGACATTTTAAAACATTTATAAAAACAATTGCTATCGACTTGGAACATTTCAAATTTCCGCAATTTTTTTAATTTCCCGCCTCACCCACTTGAACTTGAAGCTCTGCGGCGTTGCCGTTTTGGGGGTGAAACCAGATGCACCGTTGGCAACATTGTAAACGTTTTTTTATGCTGTAACAAGCGAAAGTAGTCAAGTGAATAAAAATTTGTGAAACAAACCAAGTGTTAATTTTTTATTTATCTTTTATTATTTTTTTATGTTTTTTTAGTGCCATATAAATGCTTTAAAATTTCTACAATCTCACGCTTTGTTCACAAGGGATTATCTCGAAATCTAGGGATAGGGTGTTTGAAAATTTTTGCAGAAAAATAATTATGACTTAGTTTTGAAGAAATTTGAAAAGTTCCAAGTCGATAGCAATTGTTTTTATAAATGTTTTAAAATGTCTATAATATTAGACTTTGTTCGCAAGGGATTATCTCGAAATCTGGGGATAGGCTGTTTCTAGATTTTTGTAGAAAAATAATTCTGACTGCGTTTTGAAAAATTTTTTAAAGTTCCAAGTCGATAGAAAAACAGTTGGCAACCATCCCCAGATTTTAATTTCCCGACACTAAATTTATCCAGATATTTTAACAGTTGGCAGCCATTTTGAGTTTAAATTTCCCTAGATTTTAATTTCCCGACATTAAATTCCCCCAGATTTTGGCAGTTGGCAGCCGTTTTGAGTATAAATTTTCATAAATTTGAATTTTACTGACACTAAATTCTTCCAGATTTTACCATTTGCTAGCCATCCTCAAGAGTTTATTTCCCGACACTAAATTTCACCAGATTTCGACAATTGGCAAATGTTTTGAGTATAAATTTACCTTAATTTTAATTTCCCGACAATAAATTCCTTTAGATTTTGATAGTTGGCAACCGTTTTAAGTATAAATTTCCATAAATTTGAATTACTCGACACTGAATTCCTCCAGATTTTAACAGTTGGCAGCAATCCCCAGATTTTAATTTTTTGACATTAAATTTTCTCCAGATGTTGACAACTGGCAGCCATTTCGAGGTTAAATTTCCCTAGATTTTTAATTTCTCAATACCAAATGCCTCGAGATTTTAACAATAGGCAGCCGTTTTGAGTATAAATTTCCATAGATTTTAATTTCTCGACACTAAATTCCTCCAGATTTTAACAGTTGGCAGCCATCCCCAGATTTTAATTTTTTGACATTAAATTTTCTCCAGATGTTGACAACTGGCAGCCATTTCGAGGTTAAATTTCCCTAGATTTTTAATTTCTCAATACCAAATGCCTCGAGATTTTAACAATAGGCAGCCGTTTTGAGTATAAATTTCCATAGATTTTAATTTCTCGACACTAAATTCCTCCAGATTTTAACAGTTGGCAGCAATCCCCAGATTTTAATTTTTTGACATTAAATTTTCTCCAGATGTTGACAACTGGCAGCCATTTCGAGGTTAAATTTCCCTAGATTTTTAATTTCTCAATACCAAATGCCTCGAGATTTTAACAATAGGCAGCCGTTTTGAGTATAAATTTCCATAGATTTTAATTTCTCGACACTAAATTCCTCCAGATTTTAACAGTTGGCAGCAATCCCCAGATTTTAATTTTTTGACATTAAATTTTCTCCAGATGTTGACAACTGGCAGCCATTTCGAGGTTAAATTTCCCTAGATTTTTAATTTCTCAATACCAAATGCCTCGAGATTTTAACAATAGGCAGCCGTTTTGAGTATAAATTTCCATAGATTTTAATTTCTCGACACTAAATTCCTCCAGATTTTAACAGTTGGCAGCCATCCCCAGATTTTAATTTTTTGACATTAAATTTTCTCCAGATGTTGACAACTGGCAGCCATTTCGAGGTTAAATTTCCCTAGATTTTTAATTTCTCAATACCAAATGCCTCGAGATTTTAACAATAGGCAGCCGTTTTGAGTATAAATTTCCATAGATTTTAATTTCTCGACACTAAATTCCTCCAGATTTTAACAGTTGGCAGCCATCCCCAGATTTTAATTTTTCGACACTATATTCCTCCAGATTTTAACAGTTGGCAGCCATCCCCAGATTTTAATTTTTCGACACTATATTCCACCAAATTTTGACAGTTGTCAGCCGTTCTGAGTATAAATTTCTATAGATTTGTATTTCTCGACACAAAATTCCTCCAGATTTTAACAGTTGGCAGCCGTCCCCAGATTTTAATTTCCCGACACTAAATTTATCCAGATATTTTGACAGTTGATTGCCATTTTGAGTTTAAATTTCCCCAGACTTTAATTTCCCGCCACTAAATTCCCCCAGATTTTGACAGCTGTCAGACTTTTTGAGTATAAATTTCCATAGATTTGAATTTCTCGACACTGAATTTCTCCAGATTTTAACAGTTGGCAGCCGTCTCCAGATTTTAATTTCCCGACACTAAATTTATCCAGATATTTTGACAGTTGACAGCTATTTGGAGTTTAAATTTCCCTAGATTTTAATTTCCCGACACTAAATTTCCCCAAATTTTGACATTTGGCAGCTGTTTTAAATATTCATTTCTCTAGATTTGAGTTTCTCGACACTATATTCCTCCAGATTTGAACAGTTGGCAGCCGTCTCCAGATTTTAATTTTCCGACATTAAATTTCTTTAGATTTTGACAGTTAGCGGCCATTTTGAGTTTAAATTTCCCTAGATTTTAATTTGCCGACACTAAATTCCCCCAGATTTTGACAGTTGTCAGCCGTTTTGAATATAAATTTCTATAGATTTGTATTTCTGGACACTAAATTCTTCCAGATTGTAGCAGTTTTGCTGCCGTGCCCCGATTTTAATTTTTTGACACTAAACTTCTCTAGATTTTGACAGTTGGCAGTCATTTTGAGTTTAAATTTCTCTAGATTTTAATTTCCCCGACACTAAATTCCCCCAAATTTTGACAGTTGGCAGCTGTTTTAAATATTCATTTCTCTAGATTTGAGTTTCTCGACACTAAATTCCTCCAGATTTGAACAGTTGGCAGCCGTCTCCAGATTTTAGTTTTCCGAAATTAAATTTCTCCAGATTTTGACAGTTAGCGGCCATTTTGAGTTTAAATTTTTCTAGATTTTAATTTCTTAATACCAAATTCCTCGAGATTTTAACAGTTGGCAGCTATTTTGAGTATAATATAATTCAATAGATTTAAATTTATCGTCACTAAATTCCTCCAGATTTTAGCAGTTGGCAGCCGTCCCTAGATTTTAATTTCCCGACACTAAATTCTCCCAGATTTTGACAGTTGGCAGCCGTCCCCAGATTTCAGTTTTGCGACACTAAATTTTTCCAGATTTTGACAGTTGGCAGTCATTTTGAGTTTAAATTTCTCTAGATTTTAATTTCCCCGACACTAAATTCCCACAAAGTTTGACAGTTGGCAGCCGTTTTGAGTATACATTTCCATAGATTTTGATTTGTCGACACTAAATTCCTCCAGATTTTAACAGTTGGCAGCCGTCACCAGATTGTTATTTTCTGACACTAAACTTCTCCAGATTTTGACAGTTGGCAGCCGTCTCCAGATTGTTATTTTCCGACACTAAACTTCTCCAGATTTTGACATTTGGCAGTCGTTTTGAGTTTAAATTCTCCCAGATTTGAATTTCCTGCCACTAAATTCCTTCATATTTTGATAGTAGGCAGCCATTCGAGTTTAAATTCTTACTGATTTGAATTTCCCACCACTAAATTGCCCCCTGGATTTGTATGTTGATAGTCCTTTTGCGCATGGTCAAGGTCACTTCCAGGTCAAGGTCATTTGAGATTGGTATTCGCCTCGTACCGGCTGTTCGTTCCCCTCTACTCGTTTTCGTTATCAGTTTTTTCCTACATAAGATAAATTCAGATACGATTTATTTCCTAAAGATATACAGGGTACAATAAAATACAGTACATATACAAGGTGTATTTGAAATAACGAACAGGCATTTAAGGGCACATAAACGAAATATTTGTGAACCCATTTCCGTCAAAATTTATTCGAATTTTTTTTTTGAATTTTCCTAATTTTTCGAGGTTTTTTAAACATTTTGAGAACCGATGCTTTTCTCATTTAATTAGGTCTGCATGGAATGTGTGTTTGTTTATTTAAAACGCGAGATACGATTTCTTGCCTGCGAAATTTGAAGTGTTATCGCAACGTTTTTTTTTTGTAAAAGATAAACAGTCCTCAAGTTCATTGACGCTTAAAGGGCACTCAAGTATTTCCTACGCGCTTGTTGTAATTCGATATCTAAAGCCGATGCCGTTGAAAAATTAGGTCACATTACCACTGCTCCCAAATATGTTGCGTATTTTCACTCATTAACTTTAATAATTAATTGCGGGCTCTTTGTTACAGTTATAAACAAAATAATTGCGAATATTGTTTAAAAATAATATAATCTCTTTGTGGTTACGAGCCTGTTCGTTATTTCAAATACACCCTGTATAATTAAGAAATTTGTCAAAAAAGAATGAGCCCTATTTTTTTCTGCGAATACATTTAATTCGATGCATGAGTTTAGAACGAACTGGCCGAAATAATTCGAAAACCAAGATGTTGGTAAACATGAATTATTTATTTTTTAAGGGTTGAAAGGCTTTGCAGGTTCGCTGCAATTGACAGTTAAATCATTTGAGTTTCAAATTTTCTAGGCAAGGACGTTTTATACTATTATTTATATAAAACGTCGAATGTTCTTTAATTTAAAATTATCTAAAACTAGGTGCTTGGTAACGGTCGCAACTTCATCTTCATTCTTTCATTTCAACGGTCTTTATATTCAGGTCAGTAGATGGCAGCATAAACGAATTAATGTTACTACATAAAGCTGAAGGCCGGTAGTTAATCGTGATTAGATTTCGAAGTAAATATTATGCGGAGAGGAAAAATTCCGGGCCCTCCTAATTGATTACTGTGAATTGTTGCAGCGGCGAGCGCTTTCATCTAAAATTAACTCGGGATAGAAAAAGCTTCATTTATCTCCTCCTCCGGGGAATGGAGGTTTGTGTGTTCTGGAGAGAGGCTGCGAAATTGCGTGTGAATTTGGGGCGGCTAAAAATATTTCATCAACACCCAAGCAAAAATGCGTTCCTTTTGATGATCGAGTGGTCTCGATGCGTCTACCTCAAATAACCGTCCTTGTAATCTTGAAATATTTTTGTATTAAAATTAGGCTCCAATAAATTTAATAAAAACATAATATACCACGGCAATTGCCCAAAGAAATCGAATAATGTTGATGACATGATAATAATAATAACAATAAAAACATTTTATTCATATTAGGGAAAATATATGACATAATTTATAATTACTATTAATTACTATCACAATCAACCGCTAAATGAATACGAGTAAAATTCTAATTACGATGTTAAACAGACCTGGGTGCGTATTATGCACGGCAATATAACCTGGGTGGGTGTTTCCCATGAGAATACACCATGTTGGTATTGCCTAGCATAAATAACGTATGAAACGTACTTTTGAAATTGTTTGCTAGCTGAATTCGATCTGTTCGTATTTTCAGGTGAATCAGTAATAGTCATTCAAAGGCATTTTTTGAAATCGTGGTGAGCTCGTTTTTACTATAATTATTCTAGCGCAGATTGATACAAGTAAAGTTTGCGCAGAGTGAGAAAGGATTTAGAAAAGTGAACGCGAGGGAACGTGACAAATCTCCAATTGAATTTAACCCTTTCGGTCCTGGTTTGCCACAATTGCCACCACAACATTTGCATGTCTCTACTTACCATGACAATCCATATTTTTGCTGTTTATCACTAGAGGTCACTTCAACAAAGCCTCACTAATTAATTCCTATACTAATTAATCAAATCAGTTCAAATTTGGTATTTATGGTCTTAAGAAGCTCCCCATCAATAATAATTAACAAAATTTATTTTTTTCAAATTTAAAAAAACCTGTGCTGAAAGGGTTAAGATGGTGATTGTGCAATACGTCTCGAGTTCTTGGTACAACTTTACCTTCTTGTCTGTTAGAAATAAAATATCACCAAATGGTTTTAAAGAAATATACGCGGTAGTAGCAGATGACCAACCAGTAATTTACTAATTTAAATTGTAAACAAAAAAAAACAATTATTATAGTCCGATGGGTGTGTAATTATTTAAAATAATAGCAACAAAGTTATAATTACAGTTGCTAAAAATTGTTTAAAGAAAAAAACGTGCCTACCGAATATTAGACGAGTTCGGTAATTGCTGCGGTCTGTGGAAATAATTTAAATTGCCTTGGAAATGTTTTTTTTTTCTGTGTATCGCCGGGGGGCGCCCAAAGGTCTTTTAAAATAATGAAGGTTTTTTTTTTCGTTGTTGTTGTAATTTTAATTCTCTTGCAGCTCGGGCGGGTATTGTTAGGATATTTTTTTTTATCAGGAATTTATGTTTCAAGAGGACGCCCGGGGCCCTCACAATTTTTCTTGCTTTATAATTACATTCATCGAGGCGATTATAACGTTAACGAATGAAAAGGAGATTACGCTGCGTTATCCATAATTTTACACATGACCGCACTTTAAAAAAACGCAACAAAAGAATTACCAGCAACCTTAGATTTTACGTTTAAATTAGGAAGTGACAATTACAATTTAATTTATTATTTTACATTACTAGAGAATTTCAAACTTATCTCTCGTAATGTAAAAGCCTTCATAACGTTACTTATATCGTAAATTACTATAATTACCATTTGTGTCAATGCCTTCAAATAACAACATTCACCCTATGGGGAAGAAATGAAATGTTTTGTGACCAAGATTTGATTTTTCCACCCAGAACTTAGGTCACGACTAGTTTTTCAAGTTTAAGTTGCTTTATGTGAAATTGTGTTCTTTATGTGAAATTGTGAAATGTAAAATTAAGAAAATTAACTGGCGACGAACGACGGCTCCGCTGCGCTGCGCCGTCGTCCTTGCGTAGCCTATTAACCAAACAAATTGTTTTGATCCGACCAGGAGGGGTCGGATCAAATAAATTTGTTTGGAGATTGGAATAAAACACTTTAACTTTTTTTATACCACTATATTTAATGTTTGACTCATGTTTGAAAATGACCAGTGAATGGTCGAAACTAGTCGCATAAATTAAATATAGTGGTATAAAAAAAGTTAAAGTGTTTTATTCCAATCTACAATCAAGATGTACCACGAAGTAAACGCCGCCAACATTAAACATTTAAATTTGTTTGGTTTGTCTGTTGGGCCTCAAAACTGCCACCTCTCTCAACAGTGCAAATAGAGGTGAATTAATTATTTTGAATCGTTTTACTCAACCCCCGCATTGAGGAACTTCGGGAATGTAATCTGGTGGTAACCCCAGTTTCTGAATCTGACATCTGTCAAATATGACAATTCTCTATCAATGCATTTCTTTATTTGCTTATTTTTTTCATTAATTTTGGTCCTCCAAAAATTCTTTGGTGAGCGTCTGAGAAGCGTATACACATTACAAACCAACATACAAACAAAATTTGGGGCGGTACTGATAGGGGTTGTTTTGGTCTTTGGCACCCCTTTGACGGGGTGACCGAAACGTTACCAAACTTTGGTGGTCTGCTTCAAATGGAACGCTTAATGATTTCCCAAAGTTTCATTGTTCTAACCCTCCCGGAAATATATTTTTTTACTTTCTCCGTTACGAAGTACGAGAAAGTATTGTGATCGTGATTTTTTTTTCAAAAATTTTTTTTACGGAAATATCCGTTTTGGGGTTCCTAGATGCCATTTCAACAATTTCTGGAATTTTTTTTTTGTGTCTGCGTGTGTGTCTGTCTGGCTGTGTGTGTGTGTGTGTGTGTGTGTGTGTGTGTGTCTGTCTGCCTCTGTGCGCTGTATCTCAAAAACTGATAGAGCAATTATTATGAAACTTTGAACATATGTCTTATTTGATAATCTGAAGAACTGAAAAGCTTTTGGTAAAATTTCGTACACCGGAAGTGGGTGTTTACCTTAACCGTTTTTTGTTTTTTGCCAATATTTTCTTAAATATGAAAAATATTACAAAAACATTTAAACAAACATCGAAGACAACAAAGAAATGAATAGCTTTAGCTTGAAAATATTTTTCATAAAATAATTGATATTCGAGAAAAAAATTTATTAATTTTTTTAAATTTTTGGTTTATAATTATGAAACGATAATAGTTACAGCAATTTTATATGAATAATAATTGTAGAGAATGCCTAAATGAACAACTTATAAAGAATAAGTTTTTTTCGAAATCTCGTTAGTTTTCGAGTAAACCGAGTTTTTGAATATGAAGTATAATTTTTCCATCTTTCATGATTTTGACGTTTTAAACGTCAGTTTCATCCGAGTTTACGCAACGCTCGATGTACATTTAAAATATCATTTCAATTGCAAACAAACCCATGAAAACGTAAATATAAAGTCGGAGAAAGTAACATGATGGCCACATCACCATTTTTTTTTTTAATTTCTTGGTTTATAATTATAAAACGATAATAGTTACAGCAAATTTTTGTTAATAACAATTGTAGAGGATGCAAAAATAAACAACTTATAAAGAATAAGTTTTTTTCGAAATCTCTTTAGTTTTTGAGTATTAATTTAGAGTATAATTTTTTCATGTTTTATAATTTTGACGTTTTAAAGTTTACAAAACGCTCGATGTACATTTGAAATATGATTTAAATAGAAAATAAACCATGAAAGTGTAAATATAAATGATGATACCATAGGAGAAACTAACATGATGGCCACATCACACCATTTTTTTAAATTGATTTTCAGGGGAAAATTTTTCAACGTTCAAAAACGACAATAATTCAAATATTCATACCTCGGTTAATAACCGGGCGATTTTAAAAATTCAAAGTTTTTTTTACGTACACGCAATACCGCAATGATAATCCGTCGTTGGATTCGTGATTTAAAAAGAATTAAAAAAATTTAGTGAAAGACGATCGAAAATATTTACCGGCAAAATAAATAAAAGTTTGATTAATTTTTAAAATTAGAAGGAGGAGTTGGATCAAGAAATTTTATTTGGATTTTTTGTTGGGCTTGAGACGGGCTTTCCGATCAGACAAAAAAAACGATCGAAAATATTTACCGGCAAAATAAATAAAAGTTTAATTAATTTTTAAAATTAGAAGGAGGAGTCGGATCAAGAAATTTTATTTTTATTTTTTTGTTGGGCTTGAGACGGGCTTTCCGATCAGACAAAAAAAAAATGTGCCCCGCCGCTAAATTTCGCTTCTCCCTTCCGTATACAACGTCATATCTCGAAAAGTAAAAATCTGACCGAAAAACTTTTTGGGGATGTTTGATACAGATTGAATAGATGACTGATATGCCGTCGTCGGATTTTTAATTTTGGAAAAGAAAAATTGAAAAAATTGAAAAAAAATCGTAGATCGTAAACGGTGCACCCTACGAAAAATATAGCCCTTACCTCTTCGATGCAGAATGCAATTCCTAATGGCAATTGCACGTTGGATTAACCCGTTTTTGCCCAACGATGTTTTTTCTTCAAATTTCCATATTTTTCTGTGTAGTTTCTTATTACAGAATATTCAAACGACAAATGTGCGTCATCCCTTAGTGCACAGTGGTCTTAACGATCATAAATGTTCTGAAAACAAGCGACACGGAACGCTGGCGCACGTGAAAGTCTTCGAAAATAGATGTTCCACTGATGGCACAAATGGGTTAAAAATGGCTGCTGTAGAATTTTTTTATTGAAATCAGGGGTGGTTTTCTTTGAATAACTCCTCGAGGGTTAGAGATATTAAAAATTCGTAAGAGACATAAAATGTAGAGGGGAGCTAGTTCTATAAAACTATATAAAAATTAAAGTCGTAATCGTAAGAGCAAGCGCGCCCTTTTTTCCGGAAACGTCCGAAATGTGATTTTTTAGAAAAATGGCTGAGGGGTTGCAACCGCAAGTCGCATCCCAATTTCCTGTAATAACCTTTGTGTCCCAATGCATTGGGGATTTTTTGAGCCTAGTCCCGGTTTTCCAGCTCAAAAATCCAGGGAGGAGATAGTTTTGGCGCGAACCTCTGCATCGATTTTCAAAAAATCACCCTGTAGTAATTGGGTAACTTAGAAAATCGCGAATTTCACGGACCCCTAGAGGACGTTTGCGGCTTTCGGGAAAAATAACAAACTGGATTTTTTTTGAGGGGTTGGCAACCCTTTTTTTGAAGGGGTGGCCGGAGGGGGTTGAAATTTTAACAGTCTCGTTCTTGAATTATTTGTGATTTTTCATGAAAATTTCAACCCTCTACCTATTACAGTTTTTGAGAAAAAAAAAACTGATTTTTTTGAGGGGTTGGCAAACCTTTTTTTTTTTGAAGGGGCGGCCGGAGGGGGTTGAAATTTGAATAGTTTCGTCCTTGAATTATTTGTGATTTTTCATGAAAATTTCAACCCTCTACTTATTACAGTTTTTGAGATCTCGCACTTTAGTGCTCTTGCGTTTAGGAGTATGTCTGTAGTAATTGATTACACCGTTTAGCTGAGCTTTACAGTGTTGCCATTTTAAAGTGGAAATACCACGAGTACTTCAAACCCGGATCAGCGTAAAAATTCCATTAAATTATATTAAAATCTGCCCATTATCAGTAGCTAATTCAGTTAACCATTAGCGAACGAATGCCGGCGTATTCGCGACAACAAAAAATATTGCCGTAAGATCGAGATATTTCGCGCCAATAAAAATATTTTCGTAAGATCGTATAGTTCTACGTTAATTTTAAGTTCCCGGCGCGTCCACCATTATATAAATTCACAAATGAGCTCGTTTTAGTTGTCTGTAAAGCGGCGCTAGCTACTACTGTAAACTAAGGTTAAAAGTTAGGTATGAATAATAATAATAGTAATATTTATTTTCTTAACAGGCGGAAGCCTAATGACATTTTGTGGCTGAAATGTATATTTAGCATTTATTAAAATAAACCTCAGGCTGAAAGAACTTAGATTTCGATGGCAATCGGCAGAATTAAAATCGTTAAGTGGTCTAGTGGGTAGAGGTCCGACCTCTAGACCCCGTTGGTGCGGGTTCGAGTCCCGTCCGGACGGTCACTTTTTCAACACGAAAAATGGCCGTACGGGTCCCTGGGTGTCTAGCGTTTGTCCCCATTTCATATAAATATGAATTATTACTATATGGTGGCTGATCTTTCCTTTAAAAAAAAAAAATCGTTAATAATTTTCTACGACCAATAACGGCATATCGTTTAAGTTGATAATAATAACAAATGTTTTTATTTGCAAATAAAGTAGGAACTGAAGAAATTAAGCAATAATTGTAAAAAAAAAGAATCCAATTAGACCAACAATAAAACCTTCATCGCCCAGCTTAATGGCGTACAATTCCAGAAACGCATTCCTACCCAGCGAGCACGCAACCCTTCAAAATCTAATTCCTCATTTTCTCGCCCTTGGGCTGAAACTGCGCACAATTCACAGAGAGCGCAGTGCACACACACACACGCCGACATACGGGAAAAACGACGGAAAAGGCGAAAAACTGTTTCCCCGGCTCTCGACATTCAGAATATGCAAATGTGAGTCATTTCACCTGGTAATGCGCCCATTAGACTTTCATCGGCGCAACGAACGGCTCAACCGGAACCGCAATATTCTTTGTTGCATCAACAACACGTTTTTTTTACGGGTCTATTAACGTAACTACAAAACGTATAATCCGAAAAAGTGAACTGACAGTTTTAGAGACAAAATTCCGCGGGCGATAATAATCGTGTGGTGCACATTTCACTCTCTCTCAAAATTCGAGTTCATACTACTGCCGTTTTGTTTACAAACAAGGTGCGTCTGTTATCTTTTGGTATGTTAAAAATATGTTATTTATAAGCAAATTTGGAAATTTTGAAGCAAATTCCGCGGACAATAATTTTTTTTAGAATTTTTTTAATCGGCTGGTGCACATTTCACTCTCTCTCAAAATTCGAGTTCACAGTGCTGCCATTTTGTTTACAAACAAGGTGCGTCTGTTATTTTCTGGTATGTTAAAAATATGTTATTTATAAGCAAATTTGGAAATTTTGAAGCAAATTCCGCGGGCGGTAATTTTTTTAGAATTTTTTTAATCGGGTGGTGCACATTTCACTCTCTCTCAAAATTCGCGTTCACAGTGCCTCCATTTTGTTTACAAGCAAGGTGCGTCAATTATTTTTCTCAAAGTTTCCTAATTATTACTTTTTATAGCTAGAGTTGTTCGGCTTGAGTTATTCAAAATTTCAGAAAAGTCTAATCTATGGGTAGACTTAGTATAGCAGCTAAACTATTTTAGTTTGTTAGTGAAACTAATTTTCAAATGCTCATATTTTCTGTTTTCGGCACTAAATTTATTCAAACTTCACTTAGTTAATGATTAAAGGATAACTGTTTGAAAGTTTGTTAAACAAAGTGGGTCTCTGACAGAACCAATTATCTTCCCGGAAGTTGTGCACAAATCACTCACTGCTGCCCTAATTCTTCGAAGTTGGGCGGTTATCAAAACTATTATGCGCCACGATAATTTCCAGCCGTTTCGTTTATGATCCTCAAACAAATATCGTAACGTGTAATTGGACTTACTCCAATTCCAACATTATTGATAAGCGTTGCAGTTTGTTAACCACATGAAATATCAAAGCCATTGTGAAACCTTACACCCAAATTGAATTAATTTTATTACTGACTGGATCAGTCCTAAATATTGAACCTGACACCTAAATTCAATTAATCTTTAATAACACTGGATCAGTCCTAAACATTGAATTCAATTCTAGAAATCTTCAATAAATAACATATTTGAAATACGAGCTCTCTTGCTTTGGATTACAACGAACATCACGATTCCGGTAATGAGTGTATCGCTCTTTACGACGATGAGCAATTCCGCGTCCGTAGCGCAGAATACCTGGAGAGTATCGATTCAACAATTACTCAATCATTTTTTACGTGCGAATCGGCATGACTCAACCGGCGAACACATCCCGACCTCATTAGGAGGACAACAAAGGCGCCGCCCCTCAAATACTTGCACAATGCCAATTGCCGCCGCAGTCTGTCTCGGAAAATGCGAGACAATTCCATCACGAATTAATGAAATTGCTTCTGCCAAAAGCGCAATTCGAAGATGGTCGATTTTTTTTTCAAAAATATCGTCGAGATGAAGATATGTGGTTGATCTACGGTTATCTTCGATTGTGCAATTTTATTAATTTGCGATGAAGATTGATTGAATTCGAATTACATAAATTCCAGTCCTGGATTTTGAGATTTTATTCAAATAACCGCTTTTTGGGATTAAACAGAATCGAAACAATTACAACTAAAATTCTTCAAGAATCGAATTGCAAAGTTAGAAAAAAAAATCTGTTGTTTTTTTTTTAAGAATTTGCAATAAACCATGACATCGCCGAACATAATTTCGTATTACTCGAACTGTTTCATCTGAAACGGTCAATAGGTATTTGCAATTAATGGGTAACGCGGGTGACGCCTTCTCAAGAGGCCGAGACATCGAAAACCGTCATTAATAACCAGGAAGCCGTGGAAGAGCGGTTAATTCGGCCAATTAGCGGCGCAACTGTTAACCGCAAGTTCGAAAAAGAGTCTCGAAATTACCCCCCCGCGCATTCAGTCCGGATTTAATTACTCCCATCCAGAAATAACTGTAACGATAACCTCGCCGCGCTTATCACTTCCTGGTCTGCGAAACGCATCTCGAAGAGACCCGATGCGTTCCGCGGATGCTGCACTTTAGCTAAACGTGTTATAGGCCATGGTCGACTATGATTCTGATGCGTGTTACAAATAAAATATTAAATTGTTCCAAAATTGACATTTCGTTTGAAACTGTCAATAAGAGTAAATCCGTAAAAAACAAATGTTTCGCCGTGGATCAACTTTATTTACAATAAATTTTTGATCCGTGACCAACTTCTTCTACTAGAGAGTGTCGTCGATATCATAATAATAATAATAATAATAATAATATATTTATTCATGCCTGTTTACCTGTTAATAATGATCCTTCAACAACAGTACTGCATTGTTTTACTTTTTCGTTTCAGGTGGATCGTGGCCAATTAAACTGGCGGACTGCAACGGCATCATATGTGCAGCGCAGCAGCGGCAATTAGCCATCGCTCCTCCGTGACAGTGATGAGTGTTAATTGTATTTTATTAGCGGATCGGCCGGGAGTTATGTGAACAGGTAAGCGCTTCCATGTAATTCATTTTCAATTGTAATTCACGTAACCGCCGTCGTGCGAACAATAACAGCGACGGCGCTTTGTTTGTACACATCGCGGTTTCAGCGTTTCCAGCTGTAATAATTCAGATGGCTGACGCGATTATTACATAAATTGGCGACAGGTAATGGTTGGCAAAAAAAAAACGAGATTAGATGTATGTTTCATCGTAAGAGTCACAAACACGTATGCCAAAAACTCGTCCGTCCACTACATAACTCTGTGTTAATCATTCATGTATGTACTTTTATTTAAAATCAGAAAATTATTTTATAAATAGCTATGGTTCGATCAAAGGATCTTTGCGTGTGCGTCATTACCGAAGACTTGGACGACATACGTTCACGCGTGATTGCGTCTAATTTAACTTATCGTAGAGAGAGAGTGAACGAATGAAAATATTGTCACCTATCTATGACGTGAGAGAGAGAGAGAGAGAGAGAGAGACATAGCAGTCATGTCTGAGATTAATTAATTTTTTTTTCAATCTAAATCAATAGTCTCATGACATAATAATATGCAACATACCTCATTTATCTCACAGCCAACTCTGAAACAAAATTTTGTGACTCACACGATATATACCGGGTAACCCAGGGATCTGAAAAAGCCCCATAACTTATTTGCTATTTGAGATATCGACTTCTAGTATTCTTGAACTGGTACCCACACTTATTCTACATATTTTAAAAATATGTGTGTTTTTGTACAGGGTGTCCCAATATACATAACAGAACAAAGTTATGTTTTTTTAAATGGAACACCCTATATTTTATACTTTATTTTCAACCCTCTTGAGAAGCTGATAAAAATAGTATAAGATAGTATGGGTCTATTATGGACCGTTGGTTAGTTATGGGCAAATTTGTCGCAAAAACATGTACACATTGAAAACATTGCAGAAGCGTTCCTAGCAAAGATAGCATCATTATTTATACACTAGAAAATTTCCCACATCATAAAGAATAATACACGTCGGCTTTGGTTCTCTTTTATTCATAATGCTATACAGGGTGTCAACATACGCAAAACAATGGATAACTATTTTTTTTCAAATGGAACACCCTATATAAGTTGCCACCAATCTATGGCATTTTTAATAAGCTTTTCAATGAGATACAGTTTGTATAACAGAATAGTAAGGATTCTTGAGATTTATCAATAAAAACATATTTATTTTGCCACCTTCTGCTGATTTTTGGATTTCTAGCCAAAACTATGCATTTTCAGGAAAAAATATAAGAGACCAAAGTTGTAGAGCGAAAAATTTCCGATCGATATAGGTCTTTCAACTTTTAAGATAATGCATGCATTGCCCGCCAGAGCGCGCAAAATCGTGACCGTATATGCGTTTTCTTTTCAAATTTGTTATTAATAAATTGCACTATACTTTATTTTCCGCACCCTCTAGCGGAAAAAACGGGAAATTATAGGGAAATTAAAATGGCCCATATCGATTGAAAATGTTCCGCTCTACAACTCTTAATAGAAGCAATTTTAGCCAAAAATGCATAGTTTCCCTAAAAATGCAAATTGAAAATGCATGTATCAATTTTTGCGTTTTTAATGGTTTTTTTGCATTTTCAGCGAAAACTATACATTTTGGGCAAAAATTGCTTATTTTAAGAGTTGTAGAGCGGAATATTTTCAATCAATGTAGGTCATTTAAATGACATGGAAAATAAAGTATAGTGCAATTAATTAACAAAAAAAGTTGAGAAAAACGCTAAAATGCATATACGGTCACGATTTTGCGCACTCTGGCGGGCAATGGACGCATTATTGGAACAGTTGAAAGACCTATATCGATCGAACATTTTTCTCTCTACAACTTTAGCCTCTTATTATTTTTTTCAGAAAATGCATAGTTTTGGCTGAAAATCAAAAATGAGCAGGAGGTGACAAAGGAAAAATGTTTTAATGGATAAATCTCAAGAATCCTTAATATTTCATTACACAAATTGTACATCATTGGAAAGCTTCTTAAAAATTCCATGCATTGGTGGCAAGATATATAGGGTGTTCCATTTGAAAAAAAAAATAGTTATCCATTATTTTGCGTATGTTGACACCCTGTATAGCAGTATGAACAAAAAAGAACCAAAGCCGATTTGTATTATTCTTCATGATGTGGAAAATTCTTCAGTGTATAAAAAATGACGCTAGCTTTGCTAGGAGCGCTTCTGCAATTTTTTCAATGTGTCCTTGTTTTTGCCTCAAATTTGCCCATAACTAACCAACCGTCCATAATAGACCCATACTATGTTATACTATTTTTATCAGCTTCTCAAGAGGGTTGAAAATAATGTATAAAATATAGGGTGTTCCATTTAAAAAAACATAACTTTGTTCTGTTATGTATATTGGGACATCCTGTACAAAAACATACATATTTTTAAAATATGTAGAATAAGTGTGCGTACCAGTTCAAGAAAACTAGAAGTCAATATCTCAAACAGCAAATAAGTTATGGGGCTTTTTACAGAACCCTGAGTCACCCGGTATAATATAAACAGGGTGTTTCAGAGCTCTCGGAACGTTCAATCACGTGGTTATTTTTCAAAATTTCGAAAAATATTTTATACAAAAGTTGTTTATAATAGTGAGATGCACGCCCTAAAAATATTTAAATTTATACAGGGTGTCTCATAACAAAGTTACAGACCAAACTTATGTTTTTTTAAATGGAACACCCTGTATTTTTTTGTCATTTTTGAATTATATGGAACAAATAAAGGTGAGTTACTTCAATACTCCCTATACCTATTGTTTGCCGTTTTCGAAATATTTGAAGATTTGTTGAAATGCATGGTCTGGGTGAAATTTTATTTTTGCCCCAGTGATTGACGTTGAACGATTAAAACCATTTCAATTATTTGCTTGAAGGTTCGAACGATAGAGTCAACCATGATTTCATACAAAAAATTATACAGGGTGATAAAAAAATGCGGTAGAAAAACCGAACTTATAAAATTAAATAACTTCGTTTTTTCAAATGGCACACCCTGTATTTAGTAACGTATTCTCATGTAGAATCCAATTATCTTTCAGATTATAATAATTATTCCTGATATGATAATCGCCGAATACAAGAAAACTATTGAGATTAGGAACAGGGAACCCTTATACAATCTGAAAGATAATTGGATTCTACTTAAATAAAATATAAAACATTTTTCGAAATTTTGAAAAACAAACACGTGATTGACCGTTCCCAGAGCTCTGAAACACCCTGTATAAATATATCGTTATCGGTATACCGAAGTTTATTAGTAAAACATTATCGATACACCGAATTTTATAAATATAAAACTTTAGATACACCGAACATTATAAATATAAATCTTTTGATACATTGAACGTTATATATTTAGAATTATCAATATACCGAATTTTATAAATATTAAATTATAGCAGTAATATGAAATTTTGACGTTAAATCAAAAAGTTTCTAGCGCCGAAAATTTTATAACGAGAAAATTTTTGACGTAAATTTAGTGTTCGGTGCTTAAAATGTTATAATTTTAAAATTTTCGCTTAATAGAAAATTATAGACATAAAATTGTTGATTCAGTGCACTTTTTAAATATAAAATTATCGATACACCGAATTTTATAAATATAAAACTTTAGATACACCGAACTTTATAAATATAAAACTTTTGGTGCACGGAACGTTATACGGGGTCCTGCATTTCACCTCGCGTCTTCTATAGCTCATTTACTAATTAAGTTGGAATTTTGATATTTTGCAGAATAAATTTGCATCCTAGAATGCATTTCAGGAAAATATTTTTGATTATACAGGGTGTCCCAAAAAAGCGTGACGTCATGATAATATTTTTTTTTAAATTACATGCTATGTATTTTATTGCTTATTTGGGTACCTTTTATGGTTGCCTACATACTCCTATAATTTTATTGGAATCGATTCAGGGATATCAGCAAAAAAAAATTAAAACTGAATAAAAACAGTTTTGCACTATTGTTTTTAAAAATGAATAAAAAATAAAAATAGTGCCTCGTTAATAAAATCATACAAGGTACTTATTAAATAAGGTCTGATAGCCCCGTTAACTAAGTTTGATCGATATTAATCATACAGGGTGTCCAAAATTTAGTGTCAAACATTTCAAACTTTTAAGTACTTTATTTTTCTCATTTTAAATTGGAGCCCCCTGTATATTTTTATGTCATTCCATGCGGAATTAAAAAGCAAACATTAAAAGTTATTTTCGTTTTATCAACTATTCCAGCAGCCATTTTATTGAATAAAAATCAAAGGTGGCTTTGAAAAACAGTTTATTGACATTAAAATTTTATCCAAGTTATTATTATTATCTGCTTTACTTTTGTCAATATAATGTTAATTTTTCAAGCCAAGGAAGTAAAAAAAAAAACTATTATAGCATCCGTCCATTGCAAAACCGCAATCGATGTCTGGTATAATATCCGATGTGGGAATTAATTAAGTTTATGGAAATGAAAATGAAATTAATGTCCAAGCGTGAGAAACGGTGTTCCCCGCGCTAATTATATAAAAATGTAAATAAACAACTCTCGACTGTTATAAATATGCATATAATTTCCTATATGTATTTTAATAACATATTATGCGTATGAAAGGCGCTAATTAGCTGCGATAAAAAAAAAGTTCCTTCCTGTTGCCGAGAAAACTGGAAGAGGTATTCAGGTTAAACGAGAGAATTGTGATTTTGATTTATAGTGTGTCGACAATTAGAAAACTTTCTACAGTAAATATCTCCTTTATTACGATCCAGTCAATTGTTACACTTTTTAATAGATGGGAATCACCCTGTACAAATCATAACCTTTTTTTCAAAACCCGTCAAGTTCCATAAAAACGTTACAAGTACAAGAGAGATGATTGAAAACAAATGCGTGGTTTCAATTTTTTTTTTATTTATTCCTTCGCCCTTTTTTACCATTACAGTGTAGGGTTTCGATAATATTAACCTTAAAAAATTTTTTGCCATAGATAGATTTAACAATATTTTCCTTTCAATTTTGTGTATGGTGAAAACCCACTTCTGGAATGTTAGTTGCTTAAAGGCATCTTCAAAGCGTGAATATGTATTTGTGAAAGCGAAAATTCATCAATATTATTTGATATCAACGACGTACAAACAAAAAATACATAGTTTCTTTAAAAATATGATAACCGTCTTCATATTAAAGATATTTTAATGAAAAAAGCGTGCGTGTTTAGATAAATAATGTGAGATTAAAGTTAGAGAAAGATCAAATATGTAACCAAGCTCTAAATATTTAAAATTTTATTTTTTTTAAATTGGCGTTTAAAAAAGTCAATTTTCTTTAAAAATATGACAACTGCCTTTATATTAAATATATTTTGATGAAAGAAGCATGCTTGTTTAGCTAATTAAAAGTTCGAAAATGTCTTATTACTGATCGCTACTTCCCTCCCTCTCTTTTTTTTCACATTTTATTAACTGACATTTATTTCACTCGATTTGATGCTATAACAAAAATTTGAATTTTTATAGCGCTAAAATTGTGAGCAAACCTTCGACGTTTGTGTGAAAATTGTCTGATTCCAAATTACATTTCGGTGTATTCAATTATTACATTTGCACAAGTAGTCCAGTATTGATTCAACACCGATATCTGGTTCGCACGAGAGAAAAAAAAAACACTCTTTATTATTCATGGAGCGCCCGATTCCGTGAGACGTTTCCATAACGATATCCTCTACCCCTTTTCCATCCATAGTTTAGCAATAAATTCCGCCTAATCGGCAACTTTTTTATGGGCTAATCTCAATAATATACAGCGTTCGACGTCTGGGCCCGTAAATATTGTTCGTTGAAATTTGGAGCAGGTTGTTGCGGATATTAACCCTAAAATTGATTGATTAGCCCGTGCACTAAACTAAAGCATTGGTATCGTATGTTCATTAAAAAAAACCTCAAGTTTCATTTCTGTTCAGAATAACACCATTAACCTTCCTTTTCTAATCTGTAAGTTTCACGAATGCTTGAAATATTTTCTACGCTTCCTCATAAAAGCCGTGCGTTTAACCGATTACACAAATTTCTGTATAATTTGGAATTTCTCAAAGCTGCAATTTAAAACCAATTTGCACCGCGACTTTCCCGCACTTACGATTATCATAAGCGAAAGCATTACTTCCAAAAAATACATAAAAATGCGCCGTAAATATCAAAATGTCCGCTAGAAGGGAAAGTGGGCTCGTTAATTTTTGTACGTGAATAATTAAACGTGTTGTGGGTACATCAAACAGCTATTAATATTAATTTAGAAATAATGATGTGAAGTAGTTGTCAAAATTATAACTCAATCGTATGCACTTTAATCATGAGTTTATTAGGCATGAGCGGAGCTCTAAAAAAAATAGCTATTGCTGCTAATTCAAAATTTTCTAAATTAGAATAAAAATTGCTACTGATTTAAAACTTTCCCAATTCACTCAAAATTAATTGGTTTTTTAAGTTTTTTTAAAATCTGGAATAATATATTAGATTTCCGAATTACCTCATTTGAAATAACAAGAATTATTTGAAAAGCTGAGCAGTTTTCAAAAATGGAAAAATATGCCAGTTGTATCCTCTGCGATCCCTAAAGATAATTGGATTCTACTTGAGAATACTTTACTAAATACAGGGTGTGTCATTTGAAAAACGAAGTTATTCAACTGTATAAGTTGGATTTTTCTACCGCATTTTTTATCACCCTGTATAATTTTTTGTATGAAATCATGGTTGGCTCTATAGTTCGAATCTTCAAGAAAATAATTGAAATGATTTTAATCGTTCAACGTTAATCACTGGGGCAAAAATAAAATTTCACCCAGACCGTGCACTTCAACAAACCTTCAAATATTTCGAAAACGGCAAACAATAGTATTGAAGTGATTCACCTTTATTTGCTTCATATAATTCGAAAATGACAAAAAATACAGGGTGTTCCATTAAAAAAAACATAAGTGTGGTCTGTAACTTTGTTATGAGACACCCTGTATAAATTTAAATATTTTTAGGGCGTGCAGCTCACTATTATACACAACTTTTGTAGAAAACATTTTTCGGAATTTTGAAAAGTAAGCACGTGATTGACCGTTCCCAGAGCTCTGAAACACCCTGTATAACGTTCGGTGTATCAAAAGTTTTATATTATAAAGGTCGGTGTATCTAAAATTTTATATTAATAAAATTCGGTGCATCGATAATGTTTTATTAATAAAATTTGGTGTACCGATAAAGATATATTTATAAAGTTCGGTGTATCGATAATTTTATATTTAAAAAGCGCGCTGAATCAACAATTTTATGTTTATAATTTTCTATTAGGCGAAAATCGTAAAATTATAACATTTTAAGCACCGAAAACTAAATTTACGTCAAAAATTTTCTCTTTATAAAATTCTAGGCGGTAGAAACTTTTTGATTCAACGTTTAAATTTCATATCGCTGCCGTAATTTTATATTTATAAAATTCGGTATATCGATAATTCTAAATATATCACGTTCAATGCATCAAAATTTTTATATTTATAATGTTCGGTGTCTCTAAAGTTTTATATTTATAAAATTCGGTGTATTGATAATGTTTTATTAATAAAGTTCGGTATACCGATGACGATATATTTATATAGTTCGGTGTACTGATAATTTTAGATTTAGAATGTGAGTTGAATCGACAATTTTATATTTATAATTTTCTATTAGGCGAAAATTGTAAAATTATAACATTTTAAGCATCGAAAACTAAATTTACGTCAAACATTTTCTCGTTAAAAATTCTATGTCTAGGAAACTTGATGATTTTCGTCAATTTTTTGTATTACTGGGATAATTTTATAATAATAAATTTCCGTATATATAACGCACCGAACTAATCAAAAGTTTTACATTTATAAAGTTCGATGTACAAAAGCTTTATATTTATAAAGTTTGGTGTATCGAATGTTTTATATTTATAAAGTTCGGTGCATCAAAAGTTTTATATTTATAAAGTTCGGTGTATCGAATATTTTATATTTATAAAATTCGGTGTATCGATAATGTTTTATTAATTAAGTTGGGTGTATCGATCATGATTTATTTATAAAGTTCGGTGTATCAAAAGTTTTATATTTATAAAGTTAGGTGCATCGAATGTTTTATATTTATAAAGTTCGGTGTATCGAATATTTTGTATTTATAAAATTCGGTGTATCGATAATGTTTTATTAATTAAGTTCGGTGTATCGATTTAAAAAGTGCGCTGAATCAACAATTTTATATTTATAATTTTCTATTAGGCAAAAATTTTAAAATTATAACATTTTGTACACAGAAAACTTTAAATTTACGAAGTTCGGTGCATCAGAATTTATATCCTATTCACCGAAAATTTTCTAGGCGCTGGAAACTTTATGATTTTACGTCCAAATTTCATATTGCTGGGATAATTTTATATTCTTAAAATTTGGTATATCGATCATTCTAAACATATTACGTTTCGATTAAAAGTTTTTTATTTATAAAGTTCGGTGTACCGAAAGTTTCAGATTTATAAAATTCGGTGTATCGACAATGTTTTATTAAGAAATTTCGGTGTACCGATAGTTTTATATTTAAAAAGTGCGCTGAATCAACAATTTTATATTTATAATTTTCTATTAGGCGAAAATTGTAATATGTAATTTTAAGCACCGAAAACTAAATTTACGTCAAAAATTTTCTCATTCTAGCCCCTAGAAACTTTTTGATTTAACGTCCAAATTTAATATTGCTGCCATAATTTTATATTTATAAAATTCGGTATATCGATAATTCTAAATATATAACGTTCAATGTATCAAAAAATTTATATTTACAATGTTCGGTGTATCTAAAGTTTTATATTTATAAAATTCGGTGTATCGATAATGTTTTATTAATAAAGTTCGGTATACCGATAATGATTATTTATATAGTTCGGTGTATCGACAGTTGTATATTTAAAAAGTACGCTAAATCAACAATTTTATATCTATAATTTTCTATTAGGCAAAAATTTTATAATTATAACATTTTGTACACAGAAAACTTTCAGTGCATCAAAATTTGTATCCCATTCACTGAAAATTTTCTAGGCGCTGTGATAATTTTATATTCATAAAATTCGGTATATCGATCATTCTAAACATATTACGTTCGGTGGATCAAAAGTTTTTTATTTATAAAGTTCGGTGTACCGAAAGTTTAATATTTATAAAATTCGGTGTATTGACAATGTTTTATTAAGAAAGTTCGGTATACCGATTGTTTTATATTTAAAAAGTGCGCTGAATCAACAATTTTATATTTATAATTTTTTCTTAGGCAAAAATTGTATAATTATAACATTTTATGCACCGAAAACTTTAAATACGTCAAGTTTGTATCCTATTTACCGAACATTTTCTAGTTATAAAATTCTAGACGCTGATCACGTCCAAATTTGGCATTGCTGCGGTAATTTTATATTTATAAAATTCGGTATATCGATAATTCTAAATATATTACATTCGGTGTATCAAAAGTTTTATATTTATAAAGTTAGATGTATCGAAAGTTTTGTATTTATAAAATTCGGCGTATCGATAATGTTTTATTAATTAAGTTCGGTATACTGATAATGATATATTTATAAAGTTCGGTGTATCGACAGTTTTATATTTAAAAAGTACGCTGAATCAACAATTTTATATTTATAATTTTCTATCAGGCAAAAATTGTATTATTATAACATTTTATGCACCGAAAATTTTAAATACCTACATCAAAATTTTTATCCTATTCTCCGAAAATTTTCTGGTTATAAATTACTAGACGCTGAAAACGTTCAAATTACATATTGCTGCGAAAATTTTATATTTATAAAATTCGGTATATCGAAACTTTTGTATTTATAAAGTTTATCAGCACATAATCATTTATCATCAGGAATTTTTAATGATCCCAATACATTTAATTAAAAAAGCTTTTCAAAATCCTCCAAAATAAAGCCACACAATAGCCATTTGCAGAAAAATCACCACAGTAGCAATTTCACGGTCACGACTATAAATCTTTGTTTATCCGGCTCTACTGACTCTCGTAATACAATGAATCGCATTATTAATACCAATCCTTCCTTCGCATTGTTAATTGTTTTTTTTCGCGCGCGCGCAAGAAGTCGCGCACCGTGCCCGCGCGATAAACCCGTTTTGCGCGCACGTGGACCGAATTAATTCCCGACGAGAAATGGCGACCGGTTCGCTCTTGGATCGTTTCAATTTGTAATTCCTTCTAATGCGGCGGATGCCCCTATTTACATAGTCGTAACGAGCACTATCTTCCCGCGAGATCGAGAACCCGGTTCGATGGACCAAGAATATGACGGATTACTTTTGAGCTTGCGCAATCCTTGCTGCAGTTGCGTAATAAATTCATTTGTATTATTCAATATGTGTTACGTTTTTTTAGGAAAGGATTGTTGGATAACAGGAAATAGAAACTTGTCTGTCAAAGTTGACAATGATATAGTTATTATTACAGAAGTGCAACGGTAAAATTAATATAAATATATAAAAATAATTATATTCTACAGATGGCGTTACTTTACGCCAACTAAAATATCTGTCGGAAGGGTCTGGCTCATACGTAATTGCGTCCTTATTTTTCAAGTAAAACTAATTAGGCTTGATGGATTTTATTACTAAAGAATATATTTGTGCCTTTATAGTAAAACATTTTAGATTTTCAGCTTTTATTTAAAAAAAAATTTAATGTTGAAAATACCTATTTTTGAACACTAAATTGCACATAATAAGAAATACTTATAAAAAATATAATTCTTTAGAAGCCAACATTCATCCTTTATGGAACCCTGTGTAAAACACTATTACATATTTTTTATCGAACTCGCTACTATCAGTTGCGAGCCGAGTGGCAAAAACGCTTCATTTTTCGAACGGGCCGAACAGCCTTAACTTCTTCCAAATCGAGGAACGGGTTAGCACCCGATCACCAGATGGATCTCGAAAATAAACACATGGCCACCCCGCATTCCTCCCTGGGTTGTAAATAAAGAGAAACTGTTTAGTTTTTAGTTAGAGAAGTTGTTAAATATACAGGTCTACCCACAATAAACAATCGGCTATTGCTACTTATTTATTTCCATAAGTATTGTATATTATCTGTTACTGGACCACTATGTCTGTTGGGTAATAAAAGCCGTTATTATCAATACGTTCTTTAGTTTCTGAATTTTTGAGTAATTACAAATATAAATTAAGGTAGGGCATTTAAACAAATATCCTTTCCCCGAGGTCCTCTGTGCAATTTTTAATTGGCTCAGTGAACAAGTCCGCAATTCCCCTTCTTCATTTTCGTCGAGTAGTCGTTAAATTTCCGGCCTCTAATGCTCGAGCATCGTTTTCCCGGAGACCAGAGGATGTTGTTTTACCTTCCGGCTTTAATTGACTCTCTCGAGGACGAGGAGGACGCAGCGAGGGCAGCGAGGTACATTTAATTTAACATGTTAAAGGCTGCTTCAGGCTGAAGTTATGTTGGTGCATTAAGAAATTGAATTTCGGTTGAATCTTTTTTACATATTCTCAAAGCATTAATAGAATGTAAAAGTAAATTTTAGATTATAAACATAAACAACAGTGGTGGAAGAATCGTTACAATTGTTTGGCCTTCTCGATCGTCATAATTAACATTTTTTATGCGAGTTGGCGAACTTTGAAAAAAATCAAAATATATCGGTCCTGCCGTATTTTAAATGTTTTCATTGTTGTTTTAATATGGTTAGGAATATTTTGGCTGAAGAACATTCTCGATAGCCATAAATAACATTTTTTAAGATAGCTGGCGAACTTTGAAAAAAAAAATGACACAGACACTACAGTGTTTTCAATGCGTTCATTGTTTGTTTCGAAGGGGTGAGGAGTATTTTTGCTGAAGAACATTCTCGATTGCCATAAATAACATTTTTTAAGATAGCTGGCGAACTTTGAAAAAAATCAAAATATATCGGCCCTACCGTATTTTTAATGTTTTCTTTGTTGTTTTAAAAGGGTTGGGAGTATTTTTGCTGAAGAACATTCTCGATTGTCATAATTAACATTTTTACGGGAGTTGGCGAACTTTGAAAAAAAAATTCATATATCGACGCTACCGTTTTTAAACGATTTCATTGTTGTTTCAAATACGGTTAGAAGTATGTTGTCATTGATGGGCAATGATAATTAACACCGGGACATGTTGAATTCATTCCATAAGCAAAACTAGATCACCAACGTGATTACAATTCGATTGCATTTCACAGAAGGACTTCGCTAACCACTTTAAATCAGTCCACCGCATTGGAATAGGTTTACGGAGGAAATCGATAGATGGCGCACATGCAACGTAATGAGCAATCACCTCAAATAAGTAACAGTAATACTCGGATGGATCCGCGCGTTCCTTTTTGCGATTCAGCTTCTGCTGCGGGCTTTTCGAAGCGGCCTCACGCAGACTATCGATTTCCTCCGTAACTAGGTCCACGGCGGCGGTGTGGGTATGGATTAATCCGGCCTTCTCCCCGGATCGCATGACATCAGGCCGAACTTCGCACAATTCCGCAAAAATTAATGAATGCCCACGTTGCGTCGTCGGACCGTCCGGCAGAATGTTAATTACCCCATCGGGCAAGTTCACGTCGAGAGAGGTCAATTGGGAGTTTCAAATTGTGTCTGAGGTTGAGGTTAAACACGGTACATACTATTCTTATTGCTGGAAAATCTATAGCATTTCTGAGTTCTGAATTTGGTGTGTTGTGGAGTTCAAGGCGCTAAGATTAATTCAATGTCTTTATAATAAATTCGCACGCACTTGAACACTTCGCAGTTTCGCATTCTGTCTGAGGTTGAAGTTGACAGAATAAATTAAACGGTACATAAGGTAAGAGAGAAACATAGCAGTCATTTATTTTTTAAAATCTAATTCAATTGAACTAATGACGTAATAATATGCGACATACCTCATTTATTTCACAGCCAACTCTGAAACAAAATTTTGTGACTCACACGATACTATCCTTATTGCTGGAAAAGATTTTCAATTCTTCTTCTTGATTTGGTGTGCGGTGCAGTGGCGGCTCGTGGAACATGTTGGTGGTAGAGTCACTTATACAATATACTCCTTTTTGAAGAAACAAAGAACCATTTATCTTCCTAGACCAATCGAATATTTTGGCCAAAATATCAAAAATTTGGAACAGCCGAAGATCTAAAATATCGGCAAAAAATAAAAAATCCTGGTTTAAAAATAAAAATGCAGAAAATACAAGCAAAAGAAAAATAATTTGCCCCAAAAATAACTCTTTTTAGCTTAAAAAAATAAGTTCCAACGAAAAATTCGAAAATAATAGCAAATATAAAAATATCCGCACAATAAAATCAATAATTCAAGTTAAAATGTGGGACAAAAATAAAAAAATTCAGACCAAAAATCTAAAATTCGTACCAAAAAATCAAAATATTTAAAAAACGAATCGAAAATTTAAGTCGAAATAAAGAAAATTTTGGACAAAAGACCAAAAATTAAAACCAAAATAATCGAAAATACAAAATACAGGTAAAAATCTACAATAGGGCCTAAAACGGTGAAAATATAGACAAAACATCGAAAACGAGTGTGAAGTTAAAAATTGCAGACAAAAAAAAAATAGAAAATTTCTACAAACCAATCGAATATTTTGGTCTAAATAAAGAAAAATAAAAAAAAAAATAGGGCAGAAAGACCTAAGGTCGATAGCCCAGACAGAGACATACTAACAAACTTGTATATAAATAAAACGTTACTGTGTATACTATATATGTAAGTGTCTGAATAAAGATGTTGATGAATGTAAAAAAAAAAATTAAATACAGAAATTTTAAATATGGCCAAAGAATCAAGAATTCTGATCTAAAAATAAAAAACTTAGGTAGAAGCAAAATAATTTACCACTTTCAGCCGCTAAAAATAAGTTTCTGACCAGAAATTCGAAAATAATAGCGAAAAAAAACACTAATCCAAGTTAAAAAATACGATAAAAAATTGAGACCAAAAATCTAAAATTCTGGCCTAAAAATAAAAATAGTGGCCCAAGCTAAGAAAAATTTGAACGGACAAATAAAAAATAAATAAATAAAAAATTAGGGTAAAATCCACAATGTTGGTCAAAAAGTCGAAAATTTAGACAAACCATCGAAAACTCGGCCCTAAAGACTAAACGAAAAATCAAAAATGGGGGGCAAAAAATCGAAAATCGAAAAGTTAGGTCAAAATAAAGAAAAATTTAGGTCAAAAAAATAATAAAAATCTGTAATGTTGGTCAGAAAGCCGAAAATTTAGACAGTACATCGAAATCTTGGGCCTAAAGATAATAAATGCAGAAAATCAAAAATCGGGGCCAAAAAAAATCGAAAATTTTAACAATGAAATCGAAAAGTTAGGTCAAAATAAAGAAAAATTTAGGTCAAAAAAATAATAAAAATCTGTAATGTTGGTCAGAAAGCCGAAAATTTAGACAGTACATCGAAATCTTGGGCCTAAAGATAATAAATACAGAAAATCCAAAATCGGGGCCAAAAAAATCGAAAATGTTAACAATAAAATCGAAAAGTTAGGTCAAAATAAAGAAAAATTTAGGTCAAAGAAATAATAAAAATCTGTAATGTTGGTCAGAAAGCCGAAAATTTAGACAGTACATCGAAATCTTGGGCCTAAAGATAATAAATACAGAAAATCAAAAATCGGGGCCAAAAAAATCGAAAATGTTAACAATAAAATCGAAAAGTTAGGTCAAAATAAAGAAAAATTTAGGTCAAAGAAATAATAAAAATCTATAATGTTGGTCAGAAAGCCGAAAATTTAGACAGTACATCGGAATCTCGGGCCTAAAGATAATAAATGCAGAAAATCAAAAATCGGGGCCAAAAAAATCGAAAATTTTAACAATGAAATCGAAAAGTTAGGTCAAAATGAAGAAAAATTTAGGTCAAGAAAATAATAAAAATCTGTAATGTTGGTCAGAAAGCCGAAAATTTAGACAGTACATCGAAATCTTAGGCCTAAAGATAATAAATGCAGAAAATCTAAAATCGGGGCCAAAAAAATCGAAAATGTTAACAATGAAATCGAAAAGTTAGGTCAAAATGAAGAAAAAATGAGCTCAAAAGATTTAAAAAAAAATAATAAAAATCTCTAATGTTGGCCAGAAAGTCGAAAATTTAGACAGTACATCGAAAACTCGGGCCTAAAGATAATAAATACAGAGTGAAAAATTGAAAATTTCAACAAACAAAACTTGAAAACACCGGAAAATATAAAATAACTAGAATTAAAAATTCGGCCTGAAAAATCAAAAATTTTAATTAAATCGAAAATTTAGGTCAAAATGAAGAATATTTAGAGCAAATGATCAAAAATTTAGACCAAGAAAAAAATCGAAAATACAGTTCAAAAATCTAAAAAATATGAACTCGGCGCGTAAAATCAAAAATACGGACAAAAAAAAAAAACGAAAATTTTAACAATTCAATTGAAAATGTATGTTAAAATAAAGAATACTTAGGTCAACAGATCGAAAATTTAATCCCAAAAGATTCGAAAATACAGGTCGAAAATCTAAAAATTCAAAATTCGGCGGAAAAATTAAAACAATCAAATCGCAAAAGGTCAAAATAAAGGTTATTTAGGCTAAAAGTTTGAATATTTTGACCAAAAATATCGAAAATACAGGTCAAAAATTTAAAATCTAAAAATTCTTCGGAAGAAATCAAAAATGCGGATCAAATAGTCGTTAATTGAAACAATTAAATCGAATAAGGTAAAAATAAAGGATATTTATGCTAAAAGTTAAAATATTTTGAGCAAAAATATCGAAAATATAAATAAAGAAATGATCAAAAATTTAGACAAAAAAAAATCGAAAATAGAGTCTTAATAATAAAATATGCAGAATATGGTTTAAATTAGTCTCAAAAATCACTCTATTGTCCAAAATATATTTTTTTTAGTTTTCGCTTTAATCGTCCAAAAAAGTGAAACCAATTTGTACAAGAATTCAAATAAAACCATTAACTTTATTGTTTCACCTTTTGTGCCGGCAGTTTCGACAACTTTAGATTTAGTAGATACATTTTAAATAATTCAAATAAGACAATTCACTTGGTTAGTGTGACTCTCAGTAGCGGCTCGTGAAACATGTTGATGTTACTTTTACAATACGGGGAGGCCCGCGCCTCATTTTTTGAAGAAAGAAAGAAAGAACGATTAATCTTCATAGTCCAAGATTATTTTGAGTTGTAACAACAGCCGAACAAACTGAAAATATGATTTACGTATACTTTCGATTTATCGTGCATTTACATTTTGTCCCAGACATGCACTAAATCTGTAACACCATTCTTTGTCCACGTAACCTCACCACATCAAACATCAAACAAAAAGAATTTTAAGTATTAATTAAAAATTCTTGCTGAGCTCAAAACTAGAGGTAGTGCCATGGCTCCTTGCCGCTATATAACGAGCCGCCCCTGGTGCGGTGGAGTTCAAGGATCTCGAACTAATTAAATGTCGTTTAATAAATTCGCACGCACTTGAACTTCTCGCGCATTCCATCATCGTAAAATACGCATGTTTATGAACATGTGATTGCGCCAAATCTTTGGCGGGATACTGTGAAGAAAAACAAATCGAACATAATTAATAGAAGAGGAGAGCTCTTTTGCACCAGGCCTTATGTTACCTTTGCACGGCTTTCAATTCTTCGATAAATAGATGAAATTCCGAGCGAAAAAAAGTTAAATTAAATAAAGACAAAATGTAGCCTGAATATTTTCAAAATTCTTCGATAAATAGATACAATTTCTGTATTTTTTCAAAGTTCGCCAACTCCCATAAAAATTTTAGTTATGAAAATCGAGAATGTTCTTCAGTCAAAATACTTTGAAACAACAATGAAAGCGTTGAACACAGTAGTCTCTATGTATCATTTTTTAAAAATTAAATAGCAGACAAAATATAGCCTGAATATTTTCAATTTTTCGATAAATAGATAAAATTTTAGCGAAGAAAAGTTAAATACAGACAAAATGTAACCTGAATTTTTTCTTCGATAGAAACATTAAATTAAACTAAGACTAAAAATAGCTTCAACGCGTTCAGTCTACTTTTCGTCTTCATTTACTCGATTAAAGTAAGGGCTTTTCAATTTTAAGTGGAAAAGTTAATTGATGTTAATTCAGTACGATTTTGACCATTACTGCCTGGATCCGGTGGCGAAAATTGAATTCATCCGACGCGCGTTCGTTCGAACGTCGAGTTCGCTGAAAGCGTTCGCAATTTGTGAAATGGCCGGCAAAAAGTGACACAGTTTCAAATTGGTCAATCCAATTATTCCGCCAGTAATAATTGTAAAACATGCGGCGCATACGGACGGCCTTCGTATTGTTGTGGACCGTAATTACAACATGCTCGATTTAATCATCATTTACAGTAAACTGGACGTAAATTCAACTATTCTAACAGTTTAACAAAATTCCTCCGCATCACCACATTACAGATTAAAGATAAGGTACTGTTAAGCTACGCGCACACTTGTCGGAATCGGATGGACGGCACGCATCGGCAAAAAATGCTTAACACAGTTGCAAACGAGTCAACGCACATTTATCCGATAAATGTGCGTTGACTCGTTTACAACTGTGTTAAGAAATTTTATCCGATGCGTGCCGTCCGTCCGATTCCGACAAGTGTGCGCGTAGCTTTGGTATGCATTATTGTTCTTCGTCGGTTCTTTTTGTATTTGCATTTTTTAAGTTACCGTAACTTTAATAACAAATGGTATATCCGTAAATAAATTTATTATTATTATTATAAACAAAAGTCTATTTTTTATTTATCAGCGGCGCGCGCTTAAAGAATACGCGCCGATTGGCTAGAAGAGGGAATGTTGCGGACGCAGATCTCGACGCCACTGTATGAGCATGTAATGGAGTACTTCATTAGTAATGAGCGTTATTTTCACTAACTGCTACTTTGTAACGGTTATTATTAAATAATAACCGTTTTCTTTTTTTAATATCAAAAAACGTCGTTTTTGATAGTAAAAATCCACAATTTTTGACAGCTGCACATTATTATTAAATAATAACCGTAACCGTTATTGAAAAATTCCACTAACCGTGATTTTCCCCAAACGTTAATTTATAAATGGAAAGCGATCCAATAACGAATAACTTTTTAGCAACAGTAACTGATTCAATAACAAATCACGTCTTAGTAACAGTAACCGATTCAATAACGAATCACTTAGTAACAGTAACTCATATAACCGATTCAATATTGAGTCACTTCTTTGTAGCAGTAACTCATATAACCGATTCAATATTTAGTCACTTCGTTGTAACAATAACTCATATAAACGATTCTGTGTGCGAATTTGCATTTGTGAGGCGTGAAAAAAGCCGGAAAAAACGCTAGCCCGGTAAATAAGTTCGGCGGTTGACGACACCAGATGGCGCATTCTATATCTCTTATTGCATCGTCACATTTCTCATGAATGTGGATGTTGTTGTGCAACTTCTACCTACGATTCTGTTATTTTTTATCGAGTGGACGGACACAATGGGGATTCCCGGATCGGAAGTAAACAAACCGAGAGCGCACTCTGCAGAAATTATCCGTTCCTTAGCTCCCGTTTGGTCGGAAGCGCGAGAAGGAAGTCTCGGAGTGGAAACGCGAAGCCGTGTAATAAATGTAAAAACGGTAAAATTGTTCCATCTCGGGAACTCGCGTTTTAATATTCAGAAGTGGATCTCTTCATACAGAATTTATAAGTTGCAAAAAATATACAAAGCATGTAAGAAAATCATTTTCTTGAATTTGGTTTAATTTTAATTTTTTTTGTCCATGTATCCAGCTCTAGTGATTCTCATTTAATACGCGGTGAAACATTTTATAATACTCGGTAGTAATAAAATAAGGTTTGGTTTGTTTTACAATTTTTTTCCGACCAGATTCGACTTTTACGTCATTTTCTAGAAAAGTCGAGAAAACACGAGTGTTCCCAGGCGAACACTCGAAATTTAAAAAAATCACAACTCGCCGGAAAATCTGTAGATTTTCAAAAAGTAAGGTGATTTTGGTAGAACTGCGACTTCTTAATCGAGTGCAATTTTGAAAAAAAATTAAATACTGTAGTTCATATTTTTTTAAAAAAAATTTTCACACGAGTGTTCCCAGGCGAACACTCGAAATTTAAAAAAATCACAACTCGCCGGTAAATCTGTAGATTTTCAAAAAGTAAGGTGATTTTGGTAGAACTACGACTTCTCAATCGAGTGCAATTTTGAAAAAAAATTAAATACTGTAGTCCATATTTTTTTAAATTTTTTTTCACACGAGTGTTCCCAGGCGAATACTCGAAATTTAAAAAAATCACAACTCGCCGGAAAATCTGTAGATTTTCAAAAAGTAAGGTGATTTTTGTAGAACTGCGTCTTCTCAATCGAGTGCAATTTTGAAAAAAAATTAAATACTGTAGTTCATATTTTTTTTCTATTTTTTTTCACACGAGTGTTCCCAGGCGAACACTCGAAATTAAAAAAAATCACAACTCGCCGGAAAATCTGTAGATTTTCAAAAAGTGAGGTGATTTTTGTAGAATTGCGACTTCTCAATCGAGTGCAATTTTGAAAAAAATTTAAATACTGTAGTTTACATTTTTTTGATTTTTTTTCACACAAGTGTTCCCAGGCGAACACTCGAAATTAAAAAAAATCACAACTCGCCGGAAAATCTGTAGATTTTCAAAAAGTGAGGTGATTTTTGTAGAATTGCGACTTCTCAATCGAGCGCAATTTTGAAAAAAATTTAAATACTGTAGTTTATATTTTTTTTGATTTTTTTTTCACACAAGTGTTCCCAGGCGAACACTCGAAATTTAAAAAAATGACAACTCGCCGGAAAATCTGTAGATTTTCAAAAAGTGAGGTGATTTTTGTAGAATTGCGACTTCTCAATCGAGTGCAATTTTGAAAAAAATTTAAATACTGTAGTTTATATTTTTTTTGATTTTTTTTTTCTCACAAGTGTTCCCAGGCGAACACTCGAAATTAAAAAAAATGACAACTCGCCGGAAAATCTGTAGATTTTCAAAAAGTGAGGTGATTTTTGTAGAATTGCGACTTCTCAATCGAGTGCAATTTTGAAAAAAATTTAAATACTGTAGTTTATATTTTTTTTTATTTTTTTTTCACACAAGTGTTCCCAGGCGAACACTCGAAATTAAAAAAAATCACAACTCGCCGGAAAATCTGTAGATTTTCAAAAAGTGAGGTGATTTTTGTAGAATTGCGACTTCTCAATCGAGTGCAATTTTGAAAAAAATTTAAATACTGTTGTTTATATTTTTTTTGATTTTTTTTTCACACAAGTGTTCCCAGGCGAACACTCGAAATTAAAAAAAATCACAACTCGCCGGAAAATCTGTAGATTTTCAAAAAGTAAGGTGATTTTTGTAGAAATGGGACTTCTCAATCGAGTGCAATTTTGAAAAAAATTTAAATACTGTAGTTCATATTTTAAAAAAAAAAAATTTCACACGAGTGTTCAGGCGAACACTCGAAATTAAAAAAATCACAACTCTCCAAACATAAGCCTTAAAAGTGTGGAATTCATTATACGACTGCCCAAAGGTATTTAAAGAAACATCATTTTCACTCGTACAAACACCAGTGCCACCAAGAATATTACAACGTGATTACCCACACTTGGTACTAGCATAGCACTATTTCACAAATTGCACTTTTTCTTCAATAGAATAAATTTTTAATGAGAAAACTTGTAAAAAGTTATGAAGTGTTCAATACATTTGACAGAAGTCAACAAATCAACAGCGCACCGTTTTTGTTTAATTTCATGGCAACCATTATTTTCGTGAAAATTATCATTTTTTAGGGTTTTTATGGTTTTTATGAATGCTAAAAAATAAATAATAGCATGACTGCATGCAGGAATTTTTACTCAACAAAACATTTATTTACATGTTTCCTCTAAAATGACCAGGGAAGATAATATTCAAATATAAAGAAATTAACATTGATCGATCTTTTCGATCTTATATTACGTTTATCGAGATTTAAATCATCTCACCATTATGACACTGGTTTGGCTTTCGCAATTTAAATTAAACCATATTCTTTGTTAAATTGTTAGCCTATGCATGCAATTTTATTAGTTTCCATTATTCCATCCGCACTGCAAACATGCAAAAACGGTGAATCACCACCATCGGCGCACACAATGGAAACGAAGAACCGGCCCACTTGATCAATACTCGTCCGGTGCGGCGGCGGCGGCGGATGCATTCGCGGAAAGCCAGAGCGTACACGAAATTTTGGGAATTAGCCGGAATTTTCGTTATTAAAAGGCACTCTGTGTAATAAACAGAGGCCCGGTTTATTAAAAATGATGGATCGGTCTCCGGCGGCCATATTTTAAAAACGCGGCGCGAAGGATTATTACCGTGGGGACGGTGTTAGAATAGGCTTGTAGGGGTCGTTGGAAGCGCACGGTCGAAAAATGACAAACAGCGCAATAGCGCTTGTCTCTATCGGTAGAGAAAAGGGCCGAACGGCGCTCGTATTTTGTGTCAGCGCATGCTGGTGACATGTCAAATAATATAATTAGGGGTTATAAACATCTGACATGTCAAGTACTTTATGCGTGCGCAGACATGACTTTAGATTTCCAGCGCCAACTGCGTCGTCGAGTATAATTATTAAAAGTGTATTTATACCAAAAACTAACTTTTGCTACCATCCATGATTTGCATAATATTATTTACCGCCTAGTTGTTTTGGTTGATTTTATTGACCATTTCTTAAATTTCGTGTCGATTTGATTTCCATCAACCCGAACATCCCACGTGTGATCCTCCTAAACACTCAGGAAACGCAAACGTTTCAACACACAAACGTCCGATTTACATATATGCACGCCGAGTTTGTTTTTCTCGCCGGACATTGTCTGCGAAGACAAAGACCGAAAACAAAGGCGTTTGATTTTTTTTTGTCGTTCATTTTCGAAACAGAATCGTACGATTCAATTCAATTGTAAACAGCGGTGACACTTATATTTCCATTGTTCGCCTATTTAAGCCGAGTGTGTCGTTCTCCTTCTCGTCCCCCTCTAGGATATAATTTATCGATGGCTCGAAGGTCTGAAACAATACAATCAAAGGAGTTGCTGATAATAGGATTGATTAATTGGCGCTGCAGACGTTATCGGTCCCGGACAAACATTGGTGGGAGTGTGTTTATGATTGCACGGGAAATTTTACTACGTTATTATTTGTGCGCACGTGGGAAAGCGAATTGTTTGAAATTAAATAAACTGATGAATAATGGAAGAAAAATACTGATAAGTATTATTAATAAGTGATTTTTCGAATAATTTCGAATTGTTGGCGGAGAAGAAGAAAACAAATGGAAGCGGCGGCGCGTGCAAGTGCGTAATACCCGAGAGAGGCAGCACTTCCACTTTTTATTCGCCGTGAAATGTTAATAACCTCGCGCAAGATGGACATGTTTAGAACAGGATACCGGCCAAGGGGAAAAAGAAACTCTTGGCTAATGCAAAGAGTGGACCGTAAAGGTTGTTGAACGTTCACTTTTAATTATTTCGCCTGACGACATTGCACGAAAAAAAAAATAGAATTTCTCGCTGGATTTTCTAACCGCTTCCTTAAACAGCGTAGGAATGAAACGCGCGGAAAACTTGAAGTATGGAGTCGCGATTTAGATCGAAATCTGTAAAGTATTCGTTCGAGCATCGCAAGTCAGATGGAAGTTACAATATCGTATGTCGTTAAAAAGATAATGCGAACAGTCAGGGTCGGCCAGTAATTTTGTAGCGTTAGAATCGAAAATGTTGTCAATCTTTACCAATTGTGTATACAGGGTGCCCGGATTTCGTAGGGACACCATGGGCAACTTCTGCATTTGAAGAGATAGAGAGATGGTCAAATTAGCAAAGAGGTGCAGGTTCGAGAATCCACCCCCAAATCCCACTTGTCATGGCCTCCACACTAAAAATTAAAAGAAAATCTGAAATTGAAGAAATTAGGAGATTTTGAACAAGTGAGCCATGACAAGTGGGATTTTGAAGTGGATTTTTAATGAGCACATTTTTGCTAATTTAACCATCTCTCTATTTCTTCAAATGCAGAAGTTGCCCATGTTGTCCCTACGAAATCCGGGCACCCGGTATATTGCAAAACTGTCAAAACCTAAGTAAGAGAAAACTGGCTTAGTTTTCTCGTGGATATTTAGAAGCTTTAACCCGGATATTGATTTTAATATTTAGGAAGGGAAGAAATTGGGTTTGTAAGGAAGAGTATGTAAATGATAGCATAATTAATGACTCGGAGCTTAGTTCAGTGACTCCAGCGCGCCTTACCACTCCAATCAAATTAGCAATTAAATAAACACATCTGATAGGAGGAGGCATTAAAATTATACAAGGCATGATTAATTGCTTTGGCTGCCCCACAATATCCCAACACCACAAATCAATCGTTCTGCATGGAAACATCGTATATAGATTTGTATTCGTTATCCTGCGTTTCCAAATTACTCTTTTAAAATAAATAAAAGTTACGATGCAAAGACAATTCTACGTAATGCATTTTCGATGCGAAGAAGACTATAAACGTAAAGTTTTTTAAGGCATTATTTTAGTCTTTCTAAGATTTATGAAGTGGAACAGATTCGTATCAGGAATTCCAACAATTAAATTTTGTAGACCGATCGATTAACGTCATTATTATCATTATTGGATTAGAATTCCTGATTTTGTTGTCTCGGTGGCCTTAGGCGCACCTCGGCTACCATAGAATAAAATATTACCCACTATTGCACCCATATTTACGCCATTTATTTAGTACATAGAAATGCATTATAATGCCGATTGCTCTCGTAAAAATTCCGGTATTTGCGTATCGTAATGCGGCAGTTTCCTAATCAGTAATTGCTCGGAATATGTTACGTTTACTGTTTACTCGAACCTGTAATAATAAAGTCGTTTGAATAATAGAAATCAATTTGTGTAACGATTTATCGTTTTTACTTTCTCCGTAACGAAGTACGAGAAAGTATTGTGATCGTGATTTTTTTTTCAAAAATTTTTTTTACGCAAATATCCGTTTTGGGGTCCCTAGATGCCATTTCAACAATTTCTGGAAAAAATTTTTTTGTGTCTGTGTGTATGTGTGTGTGTGTCTGTGTGTGTGTGTGTGTGTGTGTGTGTGTGTGTGTGTGTGTGTGTGTGTGTGTGTGTGTGTGTGTGTGTGTGTGTGTGTGTGTGTGTGTGTGTGTGTGTGTGTGTGTGTGTGTGTGTGTGTGTGTGTGTGTGTGTTTGTGTCTGTCTATGTGCGCTGTATCTCAAAAACTAATAGAGCAATTGATATGAAACTTTAAACATACGTCTTATTTGATAATCTGAAGAACTGAAAAGCTTTTGGTAAAATTCCGTACACCGGAAGTGGGTGTTTACCTTAACTGTTTTTTTTATTTTTTTTAGCCTTTTTGGGTTTTTTTTCAGGACAATGTTTTCAGAACTTTTTTCAGGTCTTTTTTAGACATTTTTAAAAGATTTTTTTTGTAGTACTTTTTTCAAGACTTATTTTTAAGACTTTTGAATGAACTTTTTCTTTCAGGACCTTTATTTTGAGGATTCTTTTTTTCAAAATTTTTTTTCAGGAATTTTTTCTCGGGACTTTCTTAAGAACCCTTTGTTAACAACTTATTTCCGGGATTTTTCTTCGGAACAAATTTTTCAGATTATTTTTTACATTTTTTAGAATTCATTTGTTTTTTGGGCGGGCCCGTTGGTGTTGGATTATTCTTCGGAACAAATTTTTCAGAATTTTTTTTTACATTTTTAGAATTAATTTTTTTTTTGGGCGGGCCCGTTGGTGTTGGATTTTTCTTCGGAACAAATTTTTCAGATTTTTTTTTACATTTTTTAGAATTCATTTTTTTTTGGGCGTGGGCGGCCCGTAGTGGGTACAGGCGAGCGCTTGTGCCGGTTGCACCGCGTGCCGTGTGGGTTCGAATCCCAGCCCGGCCGAAAGATTTTTCGGGGATCGAGAAGTATTCGGTCGGGTCCATAGTTGTTGTGTATACGTCTGACATTATTCATTTACTCATCCCAAATTGAATACATAAAATAATAACCTGGTCGTGACTGAATGGCTCGTGCCTAAGTAAAAAAAAAGGAATTCCTTTCGATCGTTTTTTGGTTGTTTTTAAGGACTTTTTTTTATCAGATCTTTTTCTGATATTGTTGGCATTTTTTTTCAGACTATTTTCAAATTTTTTTTTTTCAGGAATTTTGTTAAGGACATTTTTTCGGGGGGACTTATTTTAGGCCTTTTTGCAGGACTTTTTTTCAATAAACTTTTTGGAATCTATTTTTCAGGACAATTTCTTCAGATCTTTTTAAAGACTTTTTACAATGCTTTTTTCAGAATTTTTTTTTTAATATCCTTTAAGATGTTATTTTCACTCTTTCGGAACTTGCTTCAGGATTTATTTTAGGATTTCATTTCAGGATTTTTTTTTCAAGCCTTTTTTGCACGACTTTTTTCAGTACTATATTTCAATATTTATTTTTAGTTTTATAACTAAAAAAAAAAATACACTGTATTTTGTGTTTGTTTTTGTAAAAGGGGATACCCGTAAATAAATAATAATAATTATTATTATTTAATGGGATTCTTTTTCAGGACTTCTTGTTCAGGATTTTCTTTCAAGACTCTTTCTGGGATTTTTTTTTCGGGACAATTTCAGGTCTTTTTTAATGATCTTTGTACGAACTTCATATCATACGGGCTTTTTTTCAGAAATTATTTTTTTGGATTTGTTTTACGATGTTATCTTCATAACTCTTTTTCGAGACTATTATTACAGGACATATTTTTCAGGATAGTTTATCAGGTCTCTTTTTCGGGACTTTTTCTGTGCTTTTTTCAGGACATTCTTCAGGGCTTTTTCAAGACTTATTTTAAAACTTTCCTCTAGGACTTCTTTCACAATTTTTTTAAGGACATTTATTTTTGGTGTTTTACATGAAGACTTAATTTTTCAGGAATCTTTTTACAGTACTTTCTTCAGGACTTTTTCTGGACTTATTTTAAAACTTTCCTTCTGGACTTTTTAAGGATTTTTTTTCGGACTTCTTTCACGATATTTTAAGGACATTTATTTTTGGTGTTTTACATGAAGACTTAATTTTTCAGGAATCTTTTTGCAGTACTTTCTTCCGGACTTTTTCAGGACTTATTTTAAAACTTTCCTTCAGGACTGTTTTAGGACTCTTTTTCGGACTTCTTTCACGATTTTTTAAGGACATTTATTGTGGTGTTTTACATGAAGACATAATTTTTCAGGAATCTTTTTGCAGTACTTTTTCAGGACTTATTTTAGGACTCTTTTTTGGACTTCTTTCACGATTTTTTTAAGGACCTTTATTTTTGGTGTTGTACATGAAGCCTTAATTTTTCAGGACTCTCTTTGCAGTACTTTTATCCACGACACTTTTCACTACTTTTTAATAACAGGACTTTTTTTTCAAGACTTTATTTCCAAAACTGTTTCTCCAGGACATTTTTTTACCAGGACCTTATTTTTGGTCTTTTTGAAGGACCTGTTTTTCAAGACATATTTTGTCAAGACTCCTTTTCCAGAACTCTTTTTTCAGGACTTTTTTTCAAGACTTTCTTGTTCCGGACTTTTATTACGGTTTTAGGACTCTTTAATGACTATTTTTAGAAATCTTTTTCAGTACTTTTTTTATATTAATATAAATAAACCATGAAAGTGTAAACATAAATAACTATGATTCTTTAAAATCGGAGAAAGTAACATGATGAGCACATCACCATTTTTTTTTTGGTGTCTACTCGTCCTGGGTCGGTATCTAGCCATTACAATATACAGGGTTGGGATAAAGTATGGAACCAAGTAAATATCTTTAAAACAAAAAGAGTTAAATTTATGAAACTTTGCAGGCAAGTATAATGACACATAACGCATTTGATGCCATATTTTTTGTTACTACTGTACTTTCGATTTCACCGGAAATACCGTCAACTTTTTTTAATTTAAATGGGACACCCTGTATATTTTTACATTTTCGAATAAATACTTTTCCAACAATTGCATTGATGTATGGTTCGGTGGGTGTGTGACTTGTAGTTTTTTAAATATTAAATAAAATAATTCTACATCTTTTTACATCTTTTTGTACTGTTTTCTGATAAAACAATTTCGTGTTTTTTACGTTTTCTGTAACTGACACATAGTATCCATGTGAAATATTAACATTGCTGTTCAATTTTGGGTGAGCGTGAAAAAATTACTTTGTTAATGATTGTTAGTTTTGGAGATTGATAGAGATCTCCACAAGATGCATGCAATATTTTTAATACAACATTCCCTGAGAGCAATTCTAATATTTATAAATCAAAATTTTCAAGGGTTGAACAAAATTGTTAAGTAATTTACAAATTTCATTTTTATTATTTTATTCATTATTAAAAAAAACACCAAACCCTATATCATTGTAATTGTTGAAAAGGTGTCTATTTGAAAATTTAAAAATATACAGGGTGTCCCATTTAAACTAAAGAAGTTGAGGGTATTTCCGGTGAAACAGGAAGTACAGTAGTAACAAAAAATATGGCATCAAATGCTTCATAAATTTAATTCTTTTTGTTTTAAAGATATTTATTTGGTTCCATACTTTATCCCAACCCTTATAGCGCGAACAGAATCGTACCATCTCATCCTTCTATTACTCTCCCTCCCAAAACAGCGCCCTCTCCAAACTGTAAATAGAAACCTGAAACACCATTTACAAATATTAGCATCATTATTCTATAAGGATTTTAAATGCAGATTACTTTTGGGAAGAAAAATATGTTTCCTTGATGCGAAAACAAAACGTGCCCTTCTCTTTTGTGTCTTTAGAAAATTTGCAATAATATTTTTTTAATAATAGAAAACCGCATCATCAATTAGATACAAAATGTTTGTAAACGGTAGCAACAAACCTTTCCCCCAGACGACGATTTTATCGAGCGTGAATTTAGGAAATGGAAACGGTTACGGCCCCAACGCTCTTGCGAGCAACGCACATTACGTCCAGTTATTTATTTATTTATTTGTGCATTTATTTACTTCGCCCGATAACAACATAAACGGCGGAACAATGAGTACACGGACGTCACCGCTAACGATGATAAATGTAATTTCGTACATTCTTATTCGCGCCGGCCAAAGAGTTTTCAAAACAGTTAGAAGCGTGCCCGTGACCCCGTGGAAACAGTTAGGGGGGGGGACTGGTTAATAACTGCCCATTTCTTCGCCGTACACATTGTGCGTGGTAATCAACTTTATACTATACTAACTCAGTGGTATTTATATTATTAATAAATGTATACAGGGTAAGACAAAAAGTTTGGTCCAAACGCAGGGAAGGCAAAGCCAAAGATGTCGCTCGTGCCGCACTACTTACTCTTGTAGAGGAAGCAAATATTTCGTTGCTGTTTCGGTCAAATTTTCATCCACGAGCCACCACTGGCCAAACTTACTGCTGAATCGACAAAAGTGTCCAATTCACATTTGTTCGTCGAGTGAACATAATGTAATAGATGCAGAATCGGTCGACAAGTGATGATCCATCTCCAACTCGGTGATGCGGCCACGCGTAGATTCGTCACCGCGTTCTCTCACTCTGTGCAAACTTTACCCCCAGGTGTTACGGCATTTTGGAACGGCTCTGACTACCATTGAGAATTATATTCTTTTTGTTCAAAAACTTTTGACCTAAAATCTCCATCATAAATCGTAAATTAATCCGACCAGTTCTTCACCAAGTAACGACCGCGGCGTAAACACTCCTGATGAATGCAAGGCCACGTCCCAAAGACAGAATCTTCCGAATCAATACCAGGTCACCGCTTTCTATAAAACAAATCCGCCCATTTCCTTTTTTCTTTTTCTTTTTTTTTCTCGAAAGCGAGAATTGTGTGACCTCCATCTCCTCGCGCACAATGTCTTCTCGTAATTGTGGTAAGTGCACACGCGTACGCACACGAAAAGCGAGTAAATCGCCGGCTCAATAACAATGAGCGTGAAAGCGGGACCCGATTTACATCACAATGGCGGCCCGATGTTCGGGATGAATGGCCGAAGGGGCGATTTCTTTCAATTAATCCCGAAACGCTGCCGGAGAATCAAAAAGAAAAACTGGCTCGCCGGAGATCCATTTGTGAAGGATTTGAATAACGCACGGGGTTTCTTTTTGTAGGTTTTTGTGTGTCACTTCAATACTAATGATGATGGTTTAATTTGAATAATAATATCGTAAGATTTTAATTAACGTGTCTTAATCAGCATTTTTGTTCTGATTTATGCAGCAGTTATATCACAAGTGCGCCACCCGATAAACATCATCAACAAATGCAGTGAAGGCTCGCGGGGTGACTCATGGTACGGCTGAGGTAGCAGAGATGGCAATACAGATCTCTGCAACAGACTCTACCTATCTGCTACTTCGGTCGTACCATGAGTCACTCCTCGAGCCGTCACTGATTTTGATGTGTTAACTTTTTCAACTCCGTATTTTTGAATTTGAAATTTTTTTTTTTTAATTATTATTGATGGGGAGCTTCTTAAAAATGTCCATTTTACACGTTTGGTAATTGCCTTTTTTAACAGTTGAAAATTGCGACATTCGGCAATCAAATTATTCATTTTTGGCACTTGAAAATTGTCGTTTTTGGCAGTTGACAATGGTATTTTTTAACCATTTATGGCATTTGAAAATGATAAATTTTGACAGTTGTAAAATGTCATTTTTGGGCACTTGAAGATTGTCAATTTTGGCACTTGAAAAAGTATTTTTTGCACTTGATGATTGTCAAGTTTGGCACTTGAAAATGTATTTTTGGCATTTTGTACAGTTGAAAATTGTCATTCTTGACACTTAAAAGTTGTCTTTTATGACAGTTGAAAATGGTCATTTTTGAACCTTGAAAATTGTCATTTATGGCACTCGACAATGATAATTTTTGATAGTTAAAAACTCGTTTGTGACAATTGGAAAATATATTTTTCTGCACATGAAAATGGTTATTTTGCACAGTTGTAAATGGTAATTTTTGACATTTTGTTTTTTTTGACACTTGAAAATGGGCATTTTGACAGATGGTAATTGTATTTGTTGGCAGCTGAAAATTGCCATTTTTTTGGCAGTTAAAAGTTGTCATTTTTGGCACTTGAAAATTGTCGTTTTTAACAGTTGAGAATGGTCATTTTTCAAACTTGAAAATTTTAATTTATGGCGCTCGAAAATGATAATTTTTGACAGTTGAAAATGGTTATTTTTGAACATTGAGTATTGTCATTTATGGCACTCGAAAATGATAATTTTTTATAGTTAAAAACTCGTTTTTGACAATTGGAAAATATATTTTTCTGCACATGAAAATTATTTTGCACAGTTGTAAATGGTAATTTTTGACATTTGAAAACTGTTTTTTTTGACACTTGAAAATGGGCATTTTTGACAGATGGTAATTGTATTTGTTGGCAGCTGAAAATTGTCATTTTTTGGCAGTTAAAAATTGTCATTTTTGGCACTTGAAAATTGTCGTTTTTGACAGTTGAAATGATCGTTTTTGACAGTTGGAAAATGTTATTTTTTGCACTTAAAATTGTCAATTTTGGTACTTGAAAATGTCTTTTTCGGCACTTGAAAATGGTCAGTTTGCACAATTGAAAATTGCCTTTTTGACACTTAAAAATGTCCATTTTACACTTTTGGTAATTACCTTTTTTAACAGTTGAAAATTGCGACATTTGGAAATTAAATTTTTCATTTTTGGCACTTGAAAATTGTCGTTTTTGGCAGTTGACAATGGTCATTTTTGTAACCATTTATGGCATTTGAAAATGATAAATTTTGACAGTTGTAAAATGTCATTTTTGGGCACTTGAAGATTGTCAATTTTGGCACTTGAAAATGTATTTTTTTACACTTGATGATTGTCAAATTGGCACTTGAAAATGTATTTTTTGGCACTTTGTACAGTCGAAAATTGTCATTCTTGACATTTGAAAATTGTCTTTTATGACAGTTGAAAATGGTCATTTTTGAACCTTGAAAATTGTCGTTTTTGGCAGTTGACAATGGTAATTTTTTAACCATTTATGGCATTTGAAAATGATAAATTTTGACAGTTGTAAAATGTCATTTTTGGGAACTTGAAGATTGTCAATTTTGGCACTTGAAAATGTATTTTTTTTGCACTTGATGACTGTTAAGTTTGGCACTTGAAAATGTATTTTTTGGCACTTGAAAATGTATTTTTTGGCACTTTGTACAGTCGAAAATTGTCATTCTTGACACTTGAAAATTGTCTTTTATGACAGTTGAAAATGGTCATTTTTTAACCTTGAAAATTGTCGTTTTTGGCAGTTGGCAATGGTAATTTTTTAACCATTTATGGCATTTGAAAATGATAAATTTTGACAGTTGTAAAATGTCATTTTTGGGCACTTGAAGATTGTCAACTTTGGCACTTGAAAATGTATTTTTTTTGCACTTGATGACTGTCAAGTTTGGCACTTGAAAATGTATTTTTTGGCACTTGTGAATTTTGACTTTTTTTTGCACATGAAAATGGTTATTTTGCATTAGTTTTTGAAACTTAAAAATCTGAATTTATGGCACTCGAAAATGATAATTTTTGAAAGTTGAAATGATCGTTTTTGACAGTTGGAAAATGTCTTTATTTGCACTTGAAAATTGTCAATTTTGGTACTTGAAAATGTCTTTTTTGGCACTTGAAAATGGTCGGTTTGTACAGTTAAAAATTGCCTTTTTGACACCTAAAAACGTTCATTTTAGACAGTTGGTAATTGCCCTTTTTAACAGTTAAAAATTGTGACATTTGGTATTTAAAAATTTTCATTTTTGGCACCTGAAAATTGTCGTGTTTGGCAGTTGACAATGGTAATATTTGAACCATTTATGGCATTCGAAAATGATAATTTTTGGCAGTTGGAAAATGTTGTCAATTTTGGCACTTTAAAATGTCTTTTTTGGCACTTAATGATTGTCAAGTTTGATCTTTTGAAAATGTCTTTTTCGGCACTTTGCACGGATGAAAATTGTCATTTTTGACACTTGAAAATTGTCTTTTTTAACAGCTGAGAAATAGTCATTTTTGAACCTTGAAAATTGTCATTTATAGCACTCAAAAATGAGAATTTTTGACAGTTAACAACTATTGTTTTTGACACTTGGAAAATGCGATTTTTTGGGCTTGAAAATTGTGGATTTTTACTTTTTTTGCAAATGAAAATGGTTATTTTGCACAGTAGAAAATGGTTATTTTTGGCAGTTAAAAATTGTCATTTTTGGCACTTGAAAATTGTTGTTTTTGGCAGTTGAGAATGGTCATTTTTAAAACTTGAAAATTGTCATTTATGACACTCGAAAATAATCATTTATGACGGTTGAAATGATCGTTTTTGGCAGTTAGAAAATGTCATTTTTTGCATTTGAAAATGGTCAATTTTGGCATTTTAAAATGTCTTTTTTGGCACTTAATGATTGTCAAGTTTGATCTTTTGAAAATGTCTTTTTCGGCACTTTGCACGGATGAAAACTGTCATTTTTGACACTTGAAAATTATCTTTTTTAACAGCTGAAAAATAGTCACTTTTGAACCTTGAAAATTGTCATTTATAGCACTCAAAAATGAGAATTTTTGACTGTTGACAACTATTGTTTTTGACACTTGGAAAATGCCATTGTCGATTTTGACTTTTTTACACACGAAAGTGGTTATTTTGCACAGTTGAAAATGGTCATTTTTGGCAGTTAAAAATTGTCATTTTTGGCACTTGAAAATTATCGTTTTAGGCAGTTGAGAATGGTTATTTCTGAACATTGAGAATTGTCATTTATGACACTCGAAAATGATCATTTTTGACAGTTGAAATTATCGTTTTTGGCAGTTAGAAAATGTCATTTTTAGCATTTGAAAATGGTCAATTTTGGTACTTGAAAATGTCTTTTTTGGCACTTGAAAATGGTCAGTTTGTAGTTGTTTTTTTAGCACTTAAAAATGTTCATTTTAGACTGTTGGTAATTACCTGTTTTAACAGTTGAAAATTGCGAAATTTGGCAATTAAAATTTTTCATTTTTGACACCTGAAAATTGTCGTTTTTCGCAGTTGACAATGATCATATTTTGAACCATTCGAAAATAATAATTTTTGGTAGTTGGAAAATGTCGTTGTCAATTTTGGCACTTGAAAATGTCTTGTTTGGCACTTAAAAAGGAGGTAATGTTACCAAATACAATTCGTCGTTTAATTGATTTTCGTGGATGAAGAACGATGTCTTTATTTAATTCTTTTAGTGCTTTTGCAACAAGTAAACGTTTTTAATGGTCGATTTTTCTTTCCTCGAAAAGGGGGCAGTGAGATATATTGTGTATGCTAAGTGGCTCTACCATCAAAATTTTTCACGAGCCGCAACTGGACCCTGGTAACAATTTTCACGAATCTATGAATACAGGACGGACCTGCCGCTCCGCCACTGCAGTTATGTGAGCGACTCACGAATTTACAGCAGGCAATCAACGGCCCCAGACATGAATGACCTTCTTTTCCTCTTCCTCTTCGAGTGAATCTCCTGACTAGGCAATATTCGCCGGAACACTTTCATTGTGGTCGTGCCGCTCTTCCATCAAACAACTTATACTTTCGAATGAACCACCATTACGACACGAGAAGGTATGTCTCGGTACAAGTCGAAAGGTTACCTCCGAGTTAATCTTTGTATCGTTGCTTCGAAACAGTTTTAAAAAATTGAAATTTGCGGAGGAGAAAAATTGTTGGAGAAAACTCTGATTTAAAGAAATAGTGGTACCATCTCGTGTGGTTTAAATTAACTGTAGGTTAATTGTGATCGCGTGCTTCGAAATAAAATTTGGATGGAAGAATGTTGGGCAGAATTTTAGATCTTTAAAATCGTCTTTGCTTCGGAATGAAATTTGGACAACTTGGAAAAAAACATTTAGATCTACAAAATCGTGTAATTTTGTGGCTCACACGATACATATATGATGTTAATAAAATCGTTGGTGGCAGATGATGGTGACAGCCGACGTCAAAAAACAACAAAAAGAAAAACTTAGTGCAATAACACTCCATAACATCATCAAACGGTTAACCAGTAATCCATAACGTTTCAGGACGTCGGCGTCTACAAAAAATTCTTGGACGCTTGTGCGGTTTCCAGTTTAACGACTGAATTGTGCCAAATTTGGTTTTGCGGTTTGCCGATTACGAGTGATAAAGTGCGTGTTTGCGTGTTTATAAATACAACTGACTGTTTTAATTCGGTTCAGTTTGAAATTCGGTGCGTTGTGGTGTGGCATTCAAAAGTCCTTGGATTATCTAATTTTTGGGCCTTTTTTTTCTGGAAATATTATGATACAGTCTTCATGGTAAGGAATTTGTATTTTTTAGAATTTCATGTGATGCAATTAACAAAATTATCTTTTAGTTTTCGCGCTAAGGAGATAGCACTTTTTTTTTAAACGCGATTATGTAATATTAATAATAAGAATTTGCTTGAACGAAATTATCTGGAATATCTTTTTATAGTCTTCTGTAAAATTTCCGAACTTTGTAGAAATTGTCTAAAGCAGAGATGAAACTTTGAGTCACTGACCAATAATTTGAAATCCTGAAAGTTTTTGTCATTTGTAAAATTATGATAACATAAATTCAGAAACTACAGATTTAAAATATTTAAAAAAATGTGTATAAGTTGTTCATTCTACAATTTCTTTTAATTTTAAAATTGCACTAAAGTTGTCATATTTTGATATTTGAATCATGAAAATCGAACAACGCGTTTGACAGTCGTGTAATTTCAAAAATGAATATCGTGATTTTCAGATTTTAAAAACCTACAATTTTGACGTTTCGCGTTGATTTTACAAAAACTTTTCTTAACATGTTTTTTAAATTGTAATTTTAATTTTTGTATTTTCATATTTTATATTTATATTTTATTTTATATTTTGTTTTATATTCTAATTAATACTTTAATGTACAGGGTGAATCCCGTAAATATATTATTATTATTATTATTAAAATGCAATTAATTCGCCACCTTTTGATACCAGAATCACCAAAATCTGACAACGCGTTTGGTGACAGTCGTGTAATTTCAAAAATGAATATCGTGATTTTCGGACTTTGAAAAACCTACAATTTTGACGTTTTGCGTTGATTTTACAAAAACGTTTCTCAACATGTTTTTAAATGCAATAAATTCGCCACATTTTAATACCAAAATCACCAAAATCTGACAACGCGTTTGGCAGTTGTGCAATTTCAAAAATAAAAAATTGCTATTTTAAATCTTTTGATTTTGAAAACGTGCAATTTTGACGTTTTGCATGGATGTCGTGAAGAAAAATGAAGCCAGATTTTAAATTGCATGAAATTCTCCATATTTTGGCGTTAAAATGATCAAAATCTGACAACGCGTTTGGCAGTTGTGCAATTTCAAAAATTAAAAATCTTTTGATTTTGAAAACGTTCAATTTTGACGTTTTGCGTGAATGTCGTGAAGAAAAATGTAACTAGATTTTAAATTGCACCAAATTCTTCATATTTTGGCGCTAAAATGATCAAAATCTGACAACGCGTTTGTCAGTCGTGCAATTTCAAAAATCAAAAATTGCAATTTTACATCTTTTGATTTTGAAAACGTGCAATTTTGATGTTTTGCATGGATGTCGTGAAGAAAAATGAAACTAGATTTTAAATTGCACTAAATTCTCCATATTTTCTCGTTAAAATGATCAAAATCTGATAACGCGTTTGGCAGTTGCGCAATTTCAAAAATTAAAAATTGCAATTTTAAATCTTTTGATTTTGAAAACGTGCATTCTTGACGTTTTGTGTGGATGTCGTGAGGAAAGGTGAAACTAGATTTTAAATTGCACTAAATTCTCCATATTTTGGCGTTAAAATGATCCAAATCTGACAAGACCTTTGGCAGTTATGCAATTTCAAAAATCAAAAATTGCAATTTTAAATCTTTTGATTTTGAAAACGTGTAATTTTGACGTTTTGCGTGGATGTCGTGAAGAAAAATGAACCCATTTTTTTAAATTGCACTAAATTCTCCATATTTTGTCGTTAAAATGATCAAAATCTGACAACGCGTTTGGCAGTTGTGCAATTTCAAAAATTAAAAATCTTTTAATTTTGAAAACGTGCTATTTTGACGTTTTGCGTGGATGTCGTGAAGAAAATGAAACCAGATTTTAAATTGCACTAAATTCTCCATATTTTGGCGTTAAAATGATCGAAATCTAAAAACGTGTTTGGCAGTCGTGCAATTTCAAAAATCAAAAATTGCAATTTTAAATCTTTTGATTTTGAAAACGTGCAATTTTGACGTTTTGCGTGGATGTCGTGATGAAAAATGAAACCAGATTTTAAATTGCATGAAATTCTCCATATTTTGGCGCTAAAATTATCAAAATCTGACAACGCGTTTGGCAGTTGCGCAATTTAAAAAATTGCAATTTTATATCTTTTGATTTTGAAAACATGCAATTTTGACGTTTTTGCGTGGATATCGTGAAGAAAAATGAAACTAGATTTTAAATTGCTGTAAATTCTCCATATTTTGTCGTTAAAATGATCAAAATCTGACAACGCGTTTGGCAGTTGTGCAATTTCAAAAATTAAAAATCTTTTGATTTTGAAAACGTTCAATTTTGACGTTTCGCGTGGATGTCGTGATGAAAAACGAAACTAGATATTAAATTTCAATAAATTCTCCATATTTTGGCGTTGAAATGATCAAAATCTTACAACGCGTTAGGCAGTTGTGCAATTTCAAAAATCAAAAATTGCAATTTTAAATCTTTTGATTTTGAAAACGTGCAATTTTGACGTTTTGCGTGAATGTCGTGAAGAAAAATGTAACTAGATTTTAAATTGCACCAAATTCTCCATATTTTGTCGTTAAAATAATCAAAATCTGACAACGCGTTTGGCAGTTGTGCAATTTTAAAAATCAAAAATTGCAATTTTAAATCTTTTGATTTTGAAAACTTGCAATTTTGGCGTTTTGCGTGGATGTCGTGAAGAAAAATAAAACTAGATTTTAAATTGCATGAAATTCTCCATATTTTGGCGCTAAAATGATTAAAATCTGACAACGCGTTTGACAGTCGTGCAATTTCAAAAATAAAAAAAATCTTCAAACTTTGCATTTTGTATTCATTTCAGGCAGGGGCGGATCCGGAAAATCTTTGAAGGGGAACGGGCATTCGAAACAAATATTCCTAAGATTATATTCCTTTTTTGAGAATTTTTAAAATTTGTCAATTGAGTTCAAGTAATTTAAAAAAAGGTATAGAATTAAATAAATAAATAAATAAAATGATTCTATGTATTTTGACAGAACTCAGTTTCTCAGAAAGGCGCTGCATAAATAAAATAAAATATGTTTGTTAGTGTATGTATTCTTGGGTCATGACCCGTTAATTAAAAAAAAACAAATTTTGCGCCCGTTTGGACTTTGGCCACGTATATCTGCTGGATATAAAAAAAAATATTTCTCATTATTTTAACAGTTTTTTGACAGCTTGTATTTCTTCATAAGTTAAACCATTGTAAATTCTTTAATTTAAGTTATAACAATCTTCGTTACATACAAAAAACAGTTTTTTTGGGTTTCCAAAAAAATTTAAATATCAAATATATTACAACAATCTTTATGTAAATGTTGAAGATAATAACTGCACATCTTTTGTTAATAAAAATATTTCACAAACTCTTAAATATTTGAGACAAAAATAAAGATGTTTTTTCAGTCTTTAATGATAGTTACATCAAACAATTGTAGAAAATAGCTAAAATAAATAACTTATGCGGATTAAGTTTTTTTCGAAATCCCTCTAATTTTTGAAAAAATATACAAAATATAAACATTTATTTTGGTGGTGTAAAGGAGGTCATATAGTTGTACCAAGCACTCGAGACGTTTTGCGCACTGAACATCTTAAATTCAATTGGCTCCGGATATTTGTTGTCGCTTTCTCTTTTTCTGCGCAACTTTACCCCCATACGTCTCGAGTGGTCGATAATACTGTACATGATGGCCAGATCAACATTTTTCAAAAAGCTTTTGATAATCTATTACTTAAGCTGGTATTTTTTTTTCTTTTGCGATTGTTAAAATATGTGTAACAGGTCAGAAAATACAATACAACCTTTGGTGTCGGGAATAATACCAAAATAAACCACCACTCGAGCCCGTACTCAAAGTTTATTCAGGCAAGAGCAATAAATTAATCCAGACTGGCATATCAGGACCTCATTTAAATCGCATAACGTGAAAAAAAAGCGTCGGCCCTATTTTAACCCTCATGTTCGCTATGCAAACGCCATAAAACACCCCCTGGTGACATTCGACATATATAAAAAAAGGAAAACAACGCTATAACAGAAATAAGTACTTTTACACCCTCGTGAAAATTGCGTACAATAATTATTTCTCGAATGGTTGTATTTTAGTTTCCAAAAACTCGCAGCTAGCTAATCCGAATTCCTCCATTTACTTATCCCCGGGACAAGGACAAACAATTACATCAAATATTTGATTGGATCGGGAATCCTCCCTCCCTCCCCGCGCGCCTCTGGAGCGCGTAAAATTGCGGATCTATGATATTTGCAGTGGGAAGCTTTCCCGATAAGTAAATTAAATTCCAGATTCGGATGTGCAAATACAATCGCCCTTTCATCCACTCCGGCCGCTCTCTCCCATTATCCATTAGGGATTGACCTATCCCAATTTGTCCCACTAAATCTTCTGTGCGTATCTGAAGCGGGAATCGGGGACGTAAATTTTCTTCACGCCCAGGTCTTGTGGCTGAATAATTGGGTGGGCGAGGGGGGCTCCCACACACCTAATTAATTCGAGCAATTAGCATCCGGTTAATGCGAGTCCACGCCACGGGGCAAAGAACTTGCTGCGTGATTCTCGACTCCGGGGAATGAGTTTTTAATGTCCCTAACGGAACTGCTGCTTGGGTCGGGTTTGTACTTTTAAAAAATATCATTTGAACAATTGAAATCTTCATTTCGTCAGTATCATCCGATCCTGAAGAACGCTTAATGTACACATTTAAAATATCGTTTTTTTCAGAGAAATCAGAGTTCTCAGTTGTTGAAAACGTGACATAAATAACATTTCACCAGTGTTTCTCAACCTTTGTCAGGTCCTCTTGTTAATTTGCCCCCTTTGCATCCCTTCCACGCTCTAAGCTTCATCTAGGAAACATGAGTAGGGATAACGATCTAGTGACATAACAATACCACGAAGCTGCGGCCATAATATTGTTGGAATATTTTTGATTTTTTGAATTTTTCTCCATGTTGTACCACCACGATCATCTTCAATTAAATACATATTATACATGAGTATGTAGTGATGTTACATCTGAAACATTATGGTGGTGCCTCTACAGGGTGTTAAAAAAATCGCGTTTCGAAAAATTTCGAAATATTTTTTTGGACATCCTATAGATGTTGAAATAATTTTTTTTTAATAATTTTTTAAACCCTCCTAAAATATCCTACTGCTGAGATTTGTTTCAAAATTTTTGCTTTTCCAGTTTCTGAGAAAAAAATTATTTTTGATTTTTTAGCTTAACGTCATAACTCCGGAACCACGTGGTTCCAGAAGATGGGTAATTTAGTGTTGGAGTGCCTTGCGTGTGAAAATCAGTCTGATATCGGTGGGGGGCATCCTATCTTTATGAAAACCGTCCACGGCCTTTGATTACTAACTGGAATTGATCTCATATTTCAAATTATTCGTGCTAAAGTAATGAATCATAATACTACCTAATAAATAAAACACGTACGATGAATACCTTCGAAAATGATTTCCAAAGAATGAATGAATCAGTCCGTCCTAAAAAAAAAAAACACGAGAGAAACAAAGTTTGCGTATCGAACGAACGCCTCTCGCAAGAAAACTCCATTAACCTTCATTCACGTCACGGCACACTATATCAGAATTTGTCTGAAAGGCCGAAAGGAAAGTTTTCTGGATAAATTCCTCCCTTTTATTAATCAAAAACTTCGAAACAATACATTTACTATCTCGTAATCTAAGTTAAGGTTGAATCAATCGTAATCGATTTGGGTCGATCCACTAAAACCATTAATATTTTTTATTTCTAATTGATGCTCAGATATCAGTAGAGTCTTCCTAAGGTACTTACGTATTTACAAATGTCTACAATTTCTGATGCTGATAAATGTACGACGCCTAATGCCCGGTTTTGTAGTTATTATACAGTGTGGAAACTTTAACTGGAATAAAATTCATAACTTCGATATAGGCGATTTTTGCAAAAAAATCCCGAAACACGCTAAGTATTGTTTTTTCTTGCCCTCATTTCTATGTATATGCTGCTTGTTTATCTGTTCCCGGAAGAGCCCAGCCACCTCCGACTTTTTTTTTTCAAATGGAAAGGTATGTCAAGTGACACCTCGTTTGAAAGGTCTCTTCGCAAGTAATACAACACACTATTTATTTCTTGAATATTTACAAATCCCACGTGATAAAAAAAGAAAACCACTTTTACGTTGAACATGTTTCGGCGTAAAGTTGTATGTTTTTGACATGTGTTTTGATGCTTTGGAACTGCGTTGCTTAGTTACTAGTGATAATAATAGTCACCAAAGCAGTCATATACGTTCGTCAAGTTGTCGAAGTGATTTCTAAAATACAGTATTTAACCTTAAGCAACGTATTAGGCATGAAATACGGCAAGTCACACCAGAAATGTTACAAAACATTAGAGATGCATGTTATCATCGATTTGCACTTTGCCAAGAAAGAAACGGTGCCCATTTTGAACATTTGTTGCATTAAATAGTATTCAAGTTATAAAAGTGGTTTTCTTTTTTTTATCACGTGAGATTTGTAAATATTCAAGAAATAAATAGTGTGTTGTATTACTTGCGAAGAGACCTTTCAAACGAGGTGTCACTTGACATACCTTTCCATTTGAAAAAAAAAAGTCGGAGGTGGCTGGGCTCTTCCGGGAACAGATAAACAAGCAGCATATACATAGAAATGAGGGCAAGAAAAAACAATACTTAGCGTGTTTCGGGATTTTTTGCAAAAATCGCCTATATCGAAGTTATGAATTTTATTCCAGTTAAAGTTTCCACACTGTATATACTAATTGAGTTAGAAATGTTTGACAGCCCAGAAAAAACCGCTATAAAGGGGCGTCGGCCGACCGGCACAAAAAATTCGCCCAAAAATATGAGGAGAATTTAAAAAAACGCGTCCCCCGAAATTCACCTTTAAAACGGGGTTAAACCTCACCCCTTATCGGGGCCTTATTCGGTAAAATTTTGTTAGTTTTTGCGCGCAGATCGACGCCCAGATAACCGGGCAAACTTTTAGAACCGGTCCCATCGTTTCGTTTCACCCCCACCCTTGGGGGTAATTTTTCAAACGCAAATTTTCGATTTTTGCACGTTTCCAAAAAAAAATATCTCCTCCGTAACCGCTGGAGCTGGACGATCCCAGTATGTCTTAAAATAATCTTAAAGAAAATATCTAAAATTGATCGAGCCACTTTTTTGAATGTTTGCCCCGTTTCCGAGATATGATTTTTTTAAAACCGGGTAAAAAAATTTTTTTTTTCTTTTTTTAATGACGTATTTTTTTCTTTTCAAGTGGAAAAGCTGAAACCTTCAGGGATGGCAGAAGGGATAACTGGCTTTCATAGGGAATTTTTTCAAAATTTTTGGACCCCCCTACGCGCCGCCAGCGCCACCAACCCAGGGGGTGGTTCGGTTTTCTTCTTTTAAGGACGTATTTTTTTTTTTTTCAAGTCGAAAAGCTAAAACTTTCAGGGATGACAGAAGGGATGACTGGCTTTCATTGAGAATATTTTCAAAATTTTTGGAACCACCCCTATGCGCCATTGCACCCTCTAGGTTCGTTTCTCTTCTTTTAAAGACGTATTTTTTTCTTTATAGTCGAAAAGCTGAAATTTTCGGGGATGGCAGCAGAAACTTTTTCAAAATTTTTGGAACCATCCCTATGCGCCATTTGCACCCCTGGGTTCGTTTTTCTTTTAAGGACGATTTTTGTTTCTTTTAAAGTCGAAAAACTGATATTATCAGGAATGGCAGAAGATATTTTTTCAACATTTTTGAAACTACCCCTATGCACCATTTGCACCCATTGGGTTTGTTTTTCTTCTTTTAAGGACGAATTGAAACTTTCAGGGATGGCAGAAGATATTTTTTCAAAAATTTTGGAACTACCCCTACGCGCCATTTGCATCCCCTTGGTTCGTTATTTTTTAAGAACAATTTTTTTCTTTCGAAATTTTCAGGAATCGCAGAGGGTACAACTGGCTTTAAAAAAAATAAAAGAATTAAAAATTAAAAATTAAAAATTAAAAATTAAAAATTAAAAATTAAAAATTAAAAATTAAAAATTAAAAATTAAAAATTAAAAATTAAAAATTAAAAATTAAAAATTAAAAATTAAAAATTAAAAATTAAAAATTAAAAATTAAAAATTAAAAATTAAAAATTAAAAATTAGAGATTAGAGATTAGAAATTAGAAATTAGAAATTAGAAATTAGAAATTAGAAATTAAAAATTAAAAAGAAAAAATTTAAAAAAAATTAAAATTAAATTAGAAAAAATTATGGTTTTCATTGATGGCGCAGCGCAGCCACCACTTACTTTGCTTAATTCATTATAATAGTTGCTATTAGACGCAAATCAACATCAGTAGGCGGCCAAAATGTGATTTGAATGGGACACGCTGTGCCGTCGTCCGTTACCAATTTAATCGCTTAATTTTGATGGGTCCCGCTGGACGACGGCGCAGCGCAGCATTATAATTCGAGGCCTGAAATCTTGATCTTTTGTAATACTGTGATTTTATTTTGTAAAAAAGTACGACAAAGATAAAGTAAATGAATAAATAAATAATCGAATATGTTACAATTTACATTATCAAAATCTTCCTATTAATTCGTTTTTTTTTTTAATAGGTAATGAACATTTGAAAACAAACGCGATTTGTCTGTCTTGATATTTGCGTTGAAAATCAGTTTTCAAGTTTGTTGTTGCGAGTTAGTGAGTTATTTGCGCATATTTCTGAATAGAAAACTGTAATCAGGGACAAAGTTGGGGAATGTTTAAGCCGACAATTTACTGTGGCAACTTGCCCGAAACTTAAACGGTTATCTCGGCCGAGATTAAACAACTTTTCCCCGTTTTTTTTCCCCGAGGAGCGACGGAGATTGCGATGTAAATGGGGGGCTTAAAAAATAATTTCGAAACTGAAATAATATTTTTTTAAATTGATTATAGACATAAAAAATAACAAATTCAACTGAAATTTCTTGCGTATACTCATCTATTTAAAAAGTGAAAATTTTCACTTTAATGACAAAATCTAGTGTTCTGAATTCAAGATTGTGCGTGTCGATCTGAGAGAACGCAGGTGGTGATCAAACATTCAGAAAATTTGGAGATTTTGAGATTTAAAAAAAAACTGACATTTTTGCAAAGAATTATATCGTGTGAGCCACAAAATTTTGCTTTAGAGTTGGCTGTGAGATAAATGAGATATGTCGCATATTATTACGTCATGAGACTATTGAAGTAGCCCTTTCGGCCCTGGTAGTGGCAATTGCCACCGCAACATTTACATGTCTCTACTTACTATGACAATCCATATTTTTGCTGTTTATCACTAGATGTCACTTCAACAAAGCCTCACTAATTAATCAAATGAGTTCAAATTTGGTATTTATGGTCTTAAGAAGCTTCCCATCAATTAATAAAAAAAATGTTTTTTCTTTGAAAATCCAGGGATGAAAGGGTTAAATTTAAAAAATTAATTAATCTCAGACATGACCGCTATGTTTCTCTCTCTCAGGCATAGCCAATTCTGAAACAAAATTCTGTGGCTCACACCTCATTTTTTATATACCAGCTTAAAAACTTTAAAATGAGCTTAGTATAAATAATATTGCTTCCAGTGATTTATGAGCATCCATTCTTTAACTGCATTCAGTTCTTATTTATATAAGTACTGCATGTATACTTAATTTTAAAACAACACTAAGAAGGTACGTTTGTGGCACATGTCGATTTTACATCGAATGTCTCTAAAGTTAAGGCAATTATACGTCAGACGAATAAACAATTGCATTCGATTTGCTGGCGCGAATGACCTTAGTTGTCGTTGCGCCTTAAGGGGGCAAGTGCCTCGCGCCAGAGTTGGACCAGAATCGTCTAATAGAAGATGATAATCGCCACTATCTTGGGCCCAAAATTTTACCGAGTACGTAAATTTGTTTGTTCACGCCTCCAGGGTTGATACAATATGTTTCGTGCAGGTGGCGTTCATTACAGCGGCGAAAATGAAGCAAATTCGTGTTTGCAGAGGTGCAGCTCTTACGCTTTTGCGACTTTATTTGATAACGAATGACAATTTTATCACGTACATATTGTTTTCAAAGGTATAAACTATTTTTCTGTAGCATTACATTTTTAATTCCTTGTAGAGAAAAGCTCCAGATAACCATCCAATATTGGTAATTTTCGGGATAAATTATACAGTTTGTCTGATGATAAAAAAAAATCAAATTCTATAGACGAATAGTTTAACCCTTTCTCTCTAAATGTGCAAAATATCATTTCTTAATATTTGATATATCATTTCTTAATATTTGATATTAACATCCTACGTTGAGCTAAACGCCTTAAACCCAATCTATCCAAAAATCCTAATCCTTAAATCATTAACAAACAAATTAAATTTTTGAATTATTGAATTTATTTAATGCTTTCTGCAACAAGTAAGGTTGTTTCTAATTTATTCATTAACAAACATTCCATCATCTCCAGATGATTCGCTAATTGAGAAAACCGACAAAATAAACACACTATCGACCGCGACATCTGTTCACGTACTCCCGTTGGAAGTACTGTTTCGCAAATAATGTTGAGCAAAGACCACCACAGCGGGAATATGTGCGGAGATTCCGGGCGTCGATAGCCCGCGCGCCATTACTTTAATTGCAAAAGTTGGAGCGCAGCAGCTAATTCGAATTCGAACACACACTAATCTGTATACAATTAAGCCCGAGCTAATTAAATGATGAATTAATTGCGTGCGTGGCGTTGCGTCTCTCGCGAATATTCATCGTCATTAAAGTAATTCGTAATGCGGTGGGAGGGTAGGGGGGGAGAGGTGAAGGCAGGTGTGCGCGGGTATGCCCCTATGTGCATAAGCACACCCTTTCGCCGATCAATTAGGTTCGGTATGTTATTTAGTTCTGTTCATTCTGTTTGTATCCATGTGTTTAATTATCGGTGACTCTGGTGTTGACATTGGTAAGAATAAAATCTATTAGTATTTATTGGGATAATCTCTAATGCGATCTTCTACTGTCGTCGCGACCTTGAGATCGATGATGACTGCTAACTTGCACAGAATTAAAATTGTAATGAACAGAATAGTTAAAACCTGAAAAATCATTCAAGGGTCCCCCTTCTTACTTTTTCCCAAAAATTGCATTCGAAATGATTTCCTGAAGAAACCAATGGTTCGATTGGGGGTTTCTATACATTACTGGAAAGATCCCTTCAAAACGCTTCAGAACATGTACTTTCGAAAAAACAAATGTCAATTTGAAGCCCGTGACACGTCAGCAAAAAAACTCGAAAATGGAAAAAATCGAAAAAATCAACTTTCTTAAAAATCATCGTAGACCTTTATGTAATACCTTTTTTTCATCAGAAGAACGAGATAAAACGATTAGCGTTAAAAAAATTCATCCATTGAAAATTGCAAAAAAGTTAGCTAGTCACCATGAATTTTTTTGAAAAAAGTCGATTTTTTCAAACTTTGAACGGCTGTAGCGGCCGAACGAAGAATCCAATTTGAACGCGGATTGCAAATCTGTGTTCCTCGTGTGTCAATTAGTCGGATTTGATTAAAATTGGGAATTTTTAATTTTTGTCGAAAACCCGAAATTCTATCCAAGGCTCCCCCCTTATAACTTTTGAACAAAATTTGCACTAAAAATGATTTCCTGAAGAAACCACTGGTTGGATCCGGGATTTCTTGACGTCACTCGAAAGATCGCTTCAAGACGCTTCAGAAAATGTTTTTTCGCAAGAACTAATGTCAATTTTAAGGCCGTGACGCGTCAGCAAAAAAAATCGAAAATGGAAAAAATCAACTTTCTTAATAATCAACGTAGACGCTTGTGTTTTACAGTTTTTTTCATCAGAAGAACGAGATAAAACGATTGGCGTTAAAAAATTTCATCCCGAGAAAATTGCAAAAAAGTTAGCTAGTCACCATGATTTTTTTTGAAAAAAGTCGATTTTTTCAAACTTTGAACGGCTGTAGCGGCCGAACGAAAAATCCAATTTGAACGCGGATTGCAAATCTGTGTTCCTCGTGTGTCAATTAGTCGGATTTGACTAAATTTGGCGATTTTTAATTTTTGACGAAAACCCGAAATTCTATCCAAGGGTCCCCCCTTCTAACTTTTTAACAAAAATTGCACTAAAAATGATTTCCTGAAGAAACCACTGGTTGGATCCGGGGTTCCTTGACGTCACTCGAAAGATCGCTTCAAGACGCTTCAGATAATGTACTTTCGCAGGAACAAATGTCAATTTTAAGGCCGTGACGCGTCAGCAAAAAAAATCGAAAATGGAAAAAATCGAAAAAATCAACTTTCTTAATAATCAACGTAGACGCTTGTGTTTTACAGTTTTTTTCATCAGAAGAACGAGATAAAACGATTGGCGTTAAAAAATTTCATCCAGAGAAAATTGCAAAAAAGTTAGCTAGTCACCATGATTTTTTTTGAAAAAAGTCGATTTTTTCAAACTTTGAACGGCTGTAGCGGCCGAACGAAGCATCCAATTTGAACGCGGATTGCAAATCTGTGTTTCTCGTGTGTCAATAAGTCGGATTTGATTAAAATTGGGAATTTTTAATTTTTGTCGAAAACCCGAAATTCTATCCAAGGGTCCCCCCTTCTAACTTTTTAACAAAAATTGCACTAAAAATGATTTCCTGAAGAAACCACTGGTTGGATCCGGGGTTTCTTGACGTCACTCGAAAGATCGCTTCAAGACGCTTCAGATAATGTACTTTCGCAGGAACAAATGTCAATTTTAAGGCCGTGACGCGTCAGCAAAAAAAATCGAAAATGGAAAAAATCGAAAAAATCAACTTTCTTAATAATCAACGTAGACGCTTGTGTTTTACAGTTTTTTTCATCAGAAGAACGAGATGAAACGATTGGCGTTAAAAAATTTCATCCAGAGAAAATTGCAAAAAAGTTAGCTAGTCACCATGAATTTTTTTGAAAAAAGTCGATTTTTTCAAACTTTGAACGGCTGTAGCGGCCGAACGAAGAATCCAATTTGAACGCGGATTGCAAATCTGTGTTTCTCGTGTGTCAATTAGTCGGATTTGACTAAATTTGGCGATTTTTAATTTTTGACGAAAACCCGAAATTCTATCCAAGGGTCCCCCCTTCTAACTTTTTAACAAAAATTGCACTAAAAATGATTTCCTGAAGAAACCACTGGTTGGATCCGGGGTTCCTTGACGTCACTCGAAAGATCGCTTCAAGACGCTTCAGATAATGTACTTTCGCAGGAACAAATGTCAATTTTAAGGCCGTGACGCGTCAGCAAAAAAAATCGAAAATGGAAAAAATCGAAAAAATCAACTTTCTTAATAATCAACGTAGACGCTTGTGTTTTACAGTTTTTTTCATCAGAAGAACGAGATAAAACGATTGGCGTTAAAAAATTTCATCCAGAGAAAATTGCAAAAAAGTTAGCTAGTCACCATGAATTTTTTTGAAAAAAGTCGATTTTTTCAAACTTTGAACGGCTGTAGCGGCCGAACGAAGCATCCAATTTGAACGCGGATTGCAAATCTGTGTTTCTCGTGTGTCAATAAGTCGGATTTGATTAAAATTGGGAATTTTTAATTTTTGTCGAAAACCCGAAATTCTATCCAAGGGTCCCCCCTTCTAACTTTTTAACAAAAATTGCACTAAAAATGATTTCCTGAAGAAACCACTGGTTGGATCCGGGGTTTCTTGACGTCACTCGAAAGATCGCTTCAGGACGCTTCAGAAAATGTACTTTCGCAGGAACAAATGTCAATTTTAAAGCCGTGACGCATCAGCAAAAAAAATCGAAAATGGAAAAAATCGAAAAAAACAACTTTCTTAATAATCAACGTAGACGCTTGTGTTTTACAGTTTTTTTCATCAGAAGAACGAGATAAAACGATTGGCGTTAAAAAATTTCATCCAGAAAAAATTGCAAAAAAGTTAGCTAGTCACCATGATTTTTTTTGAAAAAAGTCGATTTTTTCAAACTTTGAACGGCTGTAGCGGCCGAACGAAAAATCCAATTTGAACGCGGATTGCAAATCTGTGTTTCTCGGGTGTCAATTAGTCGGATTTGATTAAAATTGGGGATTTTTAATTTTTGTCGAAAACCCGAAATTCTATCCAAGGGTCCCCCCTTCTAACTTTTTAACAAAAATTGCACTAAAAATGATTTCCTGAAGAAACCACTGGTTGGATCCGGGGTTTCTTGACGTCACTCGAAAGATCGCTTCAAGACGCTTCAGATAATGTACTTTTGCAGGAACAAATGTCAATTTTAAGGCCGTGACGCGTCAGCAAAAAAAATCGAAAATGGAAAAAATCGAAAAAATCAACTTTCTTAATAATCAACGTAGACGCTTGTGTTTTACAGTTTTTTTCATCAGAAGAACGAGATGAAACGATTGGCGTTAAAAAATTTCATCCAGAGAAAATTGCAAAAAAGTTAGCTAGTCACCATGAATTTTTTTGAAAAAAGTCGATTTTTTCAAACTTTGAACGGCTGTAGCGGCCGAACGAAGAATCCAATTTGAACGCGGATTGCAAATCTGTGTTTCTCGTGTGTCAATTAGTCGGATTTGATTAAAATTGGAGATTTTTAATTTTTGTCGAAAACCCGAAATTCTATCCAAGGGTCCCCCCTTCTAACTTTTTAACAAAAATTGCACTAAAAATGATTTCCTGAAGAAACCACTGGTTGGATCCGGGGTTCCTTGACGTCACTCGAAAGATCGCTTCAAGACGCTTCAGATAATGTACTTTCGCAGGAACAAATGTCAATTTTAAGGCCGTGACGCGTCAGCAAAAAAAATCGAAAATGGAAAAAATCGAAAAAATCAACTTTCTTAATAATCAACGTAGACGCTTGTGTTTTACAGTTTTTTTCATCAGAAGAACGAGATGAAACGATTGGCGTTAAAAAATTTCATCCAGAGAAAATTGCAAAAAAGTTAGCTAGTCACCATGAATTTTTTTGAAAAAAGTCGATTTTTTCAAACTTTGAACGGCTGTAGCGGCCGAACGAAGAATCCAATTTGAACGCGGATTGCAAATCTGTGTTTCTCGTGTGTCAATTAGTCGGATTTGATTAAAATTGGAGATTTTTAATTTTTGTCGAAAACCCGAAATTCTATCCAAGGGTCCCCCCTTCTAACTTTTTAACAAAAATTGCACTAAAAATGATTTCCTGAAGAAACCACTGGTTGGATCCGGGGTTCCTTGACGTCACTCGAAAGATCGCTTCAAGACGCTTCAGATAATGTACTTTCGCAGGAACAAATGTCAATTTTAAGGCCGTGACGCGTCAGCAAAAAAAATCGAAAATGGAAAAAATCGAAAAAATCAACTTTCTTAATAATCAACGTAGACGCTTGTGTTTTACAGTTTTTTTCATCAGAAGAACGAGATAAAACGATTGGCGTTAAAAAATTTCATCCAGAGAAAATTGCAAAAAAGTTAGCTAGTCACCATGAATTTTTTTGAAAAAAGTCGATTTTTTCAAACTTTGAACGGCTGTAGCGGCCGAACGAAGCATCCAATTTGAACGCGGATTGCAAATCTGTGTTTCTCGTGTGTCAATAAGTCGGATTTGATTAAAATTGGGAATTTTTAATTTTTGTCGAAAACCCGAAATTCTATCCAAGGGTCCCCCCTTCTAACTTTTTAACAAAAATTGCACTAAAAATGATTTCCTGAAGAAACCACTGGTTGGATCCGGGGTTTCTTGACGTCACTCGAAAGATCGCTTCAGGACGCTTCAGAAAATGTACTTTCGCAGGAACAAATGTCAATTTTAAAGCCGTGACGCGTCAGCAAAAAAAATCGAAAATGGAAAAAATCGAAAAAATCAACTTTTTTAATAATCAACGTAGACGCTTGTGTTTTACAGTTTTTTTCATCAGAAGAACGAGATGAAACGATTGGCGTTAAAAAATTTCATCCAGAGAAAATTGCAAAAAAGTTAGCTAGTCACCATGAATTTTTTTGAAAAAAGTCGATTTTTTCAAACTTTGAACGGCTGTAGCGGCCGAACGAAAAATCCAATTTGAACGCGGATTGCAAATCTGTGTTTCTCGGGTGTCAATTAGTCGGATTTGATTAAAATTGGGGATTTTTAATTTTTGTCGAAAACCCGAAATTCTATCCAAGGGTCCCCCCTTCTAACTTTTTAACAAAAATTGCACTAAAAATGATTTCCTGAAGAAACCACTGGTTGGATCCGGGGTTTCTTGACGTCACTCGAAAGATCGCTTCAAGACGCTTCAGAAAGTGTACTTTCGCAGGAACAAATGTCAATTTTAAGGCCGTGACGCGTCAGCAAAAAAAATCGAAAATGGAAAAAATCGAAAAAATCAACTTTCTTAATAATCAACGTAGACGCTTGTGTTTTACAGTTTTTTTCATCAGAAGAACGAGATGAAACGATTGGCGTTAAAAAATTTCATCCAGAAAAAATTGCAAAAAAGTTAGCTAGTCACCATGATTTTTTTTGAAAAAAGTCGATTTTTTCAAACTTTGAACGGCTGTAGCGGCCGAACGAAAAATCCAATTTGAACGCGGATTGCAAATTTGTGTTTCTCGGGTGTCAATTAGTCGGATTTGATTAAAATTGGGGATTTTTAATTTTTGTCGAAAACCCGAAATTCTATCCAAGGGTCCCCCCTTCTAACTTTTTAACAAAAATTGCACTAAAAATGATTTCCTGAAGAAACCACTGGTTGGATCCGGGGTTTCTTGACGTCACTCGAAAGATCGCTTCAAGACGCTTCAGAAAGTGTACTTTCGCAGGAACAAATGTCAATTTTAAGGCCGTGACGCGTCAGCAAAAAAAATCGAAAATGGAAAAAATCGAAAAAATCAACTTTCTTAATAATCAACGTAGACGCTTGTGTTTTACAGTTTTTTTCATCAGAAGAACGAGATGAAACGATTGGCGTTAAAAAATTTCATCCAGAAAAAATTGCAAAAAAGTTAGCTAGTCACCATGATTTTTTTTGAAAAAAGTCGATTTTTTCAAACTTTGAACGGCTGTAGCGGCCGAACGAAAAATCCAATTTGAACGCGGATTGCAAATCTGTGTTTCTCGGGTGTCAATTAGTCGGATTTGATTAAAATTGGGGATTTTTAATTTTTGTCGAAAACCCGAAATTCTATCCAAGGGTCCCCCCTTCTAACTTTTTAACAAAAATTGCACTAAAAATGATTTCCTGAAGAAACCACTGGTTGGATCCGGGGTTTCTTGACGTCACTCGAAAGATCGCTTCAAGACGCTTCAGAAAGTGTACTTTCGCAGGAACAAATGTCAATTTTAAGGCCGTGACGCGTCAGCAAAAAAAATCGAAAATGGAAAAAATCGAAAAAATCAACTTTCTTAATAATCAACGTAGACGCTTGTGTTTTACAGTTTTTTTCATCAGAAGAACGAGATGAAACGATTGGCGTTAAAAAATTTCATCCAGAAAAAATTGCAAAAAAGTTAGCTAGTCACCATGATTTTTTTTGAAAAAAGTCGATTTTTTCAAACTTTGAACGGCTGTAGCGGCCGAACGAAAAATCCAATTTGAACGCGGATTGCAAATCTGTGTTTCTCGGGTGTCAATTAGTCGGATTTGATTAAAATTGGGGATTTTTAATTTTTGTCGAAAACCCGAAATTCTATCCAAGGGTCCCCCCTTCTAACTTTTTAACAAAAATTGCACTAAAAATGATTTCCTGAAGAAACCACTGGTTGGATCCGGGGTTTCTTGACGTCACTCGAAAGATCGCTTCAAGACGCTTCAGAAAGTGTACTTTCGCAGGAACAAATGTCAATTTTAAGGCCGTGACGCGTCAGCAAAAAAAATCGAAAATGGAAAAAATCGAAAAAATCAACTTTCTTAATAATCAACGTAGACGCTTGTGTTTTACAGTTTTTTTCATCAGAAGAACGAGATGAAACGATTGGCGTTAAAAAATTTCATCCAGAGAAAATTGCAAAAAAGTTAGCTAGTCACCATGATTTTTTTTGAAAAAAGTCGATCTTTTCAAACTTTGAACGGCTGTAGCGGCCGAACGAAAAATCCAAATTGAACGCGGATTGCAAATCTGTGTTCCTCGTGTGTCAATAAGTCGGATTTGACTAAATTTGGCGATTTTTTATTTTTGTCGAAAACCCGAAATTCTATCCAAGGGTCCCCCCTTCTAACTTTTTAACAAAAATTGCACTAAAAATGATTTCCTGAAGAAACCACTGGTTGGATCCGGGGTTTCTTGACGTCACTCGAAAGATCGCTTCAAGACGCTTCAGATAATGTACTTTCGCAGGAACAAATGTCAATTTTAAGGCCGTGACGCGTCAGCAAAAAAAATCGAAAATGGAAAAAATCGAAAAAATCAACTTTCTTAATAATCAACGTAGACGCTTGTGCTTTACAGTTTTTTTCATCAGAAGAACGAGATAAAACGATTGGCGTTAAAAAATTTCATCCAGAAAAAATTGCAAAAAAGTTAGCTAGTCACCATGATTTTTTTTGAAAAAAGTCGATTTTTTCAAACTTTGAACGGCTGTAGCGGCCGAACGAAGCATCCAATTTGAACGCGGATTGCAAATCTGTGTTTCTCGTGTGTCAATAAGTCGGATTTGATTAAAATTGGGAATTTTTAATTTTTGTCGAAAACCCGAAATTCTATCCAAGGGTCCCCCCTTCTAACTTTTTAACAAAAATTGCACTAAAAATGATTTCCTGAAGAAACCACTGGTTGGATCCGGGGTTTCTTGACGTCACTCGAAAGATCGCTTCAGGACGCTTCAGAAAATGTACTTTCGCAGGAACAAATGTCAATTTTAAAGCCGTGACGCGTCAGCAAAAAAAATCGAAAATGGAAAAAATCGAAAAAAACAACTTTCTTAATAATCAACGTAGACGCTTGTGTTTTACAGTTTTTTTCATCAGAAGAACGAGATAAAACGATTGGCGTTAAAAAATTTCATCCAGAAAAAATTGCAAAAAAGTTAGCTAGTCACCATGATTTTTTTTGAAAAAAGTCGATTTTTTCAAACTTTGAACGGCTGTAGCGGCCGAACGAAAAATCCAAATTGAACGCGGATCGCAAATCTGTGTTCCTCGTGTGTCAATTAGTCGGATTTGACTAAATTTGGCGATTTTTAATTTTTGACGAAAACCCGAAATTCTATCCAAGGGTCCCCCCTTCTAACTTTTTAACAAAAATTGCACTAAAAATGATTTCCTGAAGAAACCACTGGTTGGATCCGGGGTTTCTTGACGTCACTCGAAAGATCGCTTCAAGACGCTTCAGAAAGTGTACTTTCGCAGGAACAAATGTCAATTTTAAGGCCGTGACGCGTCAGCAAAAAAAATCGAAAATGGAAAAAATCGAAAAAAACAACTTTCTTAATAATCAACGTAGACGCTTGTGTTTTACAGTTTTTTTCATCAGAAGAACGAGATAAAACGATTGGCGTTAAAAAATTTCATCCAGAGAAAATTGCAAAAAAGTTAGCTAGTCACCATGAATTTTTTTGAAAAAAGTCGATTTTTTCAAACTTTGAACGGCTGTAGCGGCCGAACGAAGAATCCAATTTGAACGCGGATTGCAAATCTGTGTTTCTCGTGTGTCAATTAGTCGGATTTGATTAAAATTGGGGATTTTTAATTTTTGTCGAAAACCCGAAATTCTATCCAAGGGTCCCCCCTTCTAACTTTTTAACAAAAATTGCACTAAAAATGATTTCCTGAAGAAACCACTGGTTGGATCCGGGGTTTCTTGACGTCACTCGAAAGATCGCTTCAAGACGCTTCAGAAAGTGTACTTTCGCAGGAACAAATGTCAATTTTAAGGCCGTGACGCGTCAGCAAAAAAAATCGAAAATGGAAAAAATCGAAAAAAACAACTTTCTTAATAATCAACGTAGACGCTTGTGTTTTACAGTTTTTTTCATCAGAAGAACGAGATAAAACGATTGGCGTTAAAAAATTTCATCCAGAAAAAATTGCAAAAAAGTTAGCTAGTCACCATGATTTTTTTTGAAAAAAGTCGATTTTTTCAAACTTTGAACGGCTGTAGCGGCTGAACGAAAAATCCAAATTGAACGCGGATCGCAAATCTGTGTTCCTCGTGTGTCAATTAGTCGGATTTGACTAAATTTGGCGATTTTTAATTTTTGACGAAAACCCGAAATTCTATCCAAGGGTCCCCCCTTCTAACTTTTTAACAAAAATTGCACTAAAAATGATTTCCTGAAGAAACCACTGGTTGGATCCGGGGTTTCTTGACGTCACTCGAAAGATCGCTTCAAGACGCTTCAGAAAGTGTACTTTCGCAGGAACAAATGTCAATTTTAAGGCCGTGACGCGTCAGCAAAAAAAATCGAAAATGGAAAAAATCGAAAAAAAACAACTTTCTTAATAATCAACGTAGACGCTTGTGTTTTACAGTTTTTTTCATCAGAAGAACGAGATAAAACGATTGGCGTTAAAAAATTTCATCCAGAAAAAATTGCAAAAAAGTTAGCTAGTCACCATGATTTTTTTTGAAAAAAGTCGATTTTTTCAAACTTTGAACGGCTGTAGCGGCTGAACGAAAAATCCAAATTGAACGCGGATCGCAAATCTGTGTTCCTCGTGTGTCAATTAGTCGGATTTGACTAAATTTGGCGATTTTTAATTTTTGACGAAAACCCGAAATTCTATCCAAGGGTCCCCCCTTCTAACTTTTTAACAAAAATTGCACTAAAAATGATTTCCTGAAGAAACCACTGGTTGGATCCGGGGTTTCTTGACGTCACTCGAAAGATCGCTTCAAGACGCTTCAGAAAGTGTACTTTCGCAGGAACAAATGTCAATTTTAAGGCCGTGACGCGTCAGCAAAAAAAATCGAAAATGGAAAAAATCGAAAAAAACAACTTTCTTAATAATCAACGTAGACGCTTGTGTTTTACAGTTTTTTTCATCAGAAGAACGAGATAAAACGATTGGCGTTAAAAAATTTCATCCAGAAAAAATTGCAAAAAAGTTAGCTAGTCACCATGATTTTTTTTGAAAAAAGTCGATTTTTTCAAACTTTGAACGGCTGTAGCGGCCGAACGAAAAATCCAATTTGAACGCGGATTGCAAATCTGTGTTTCTCGTGTGTCAATTAGTCGGATTTGATTAAAATTGGGGATTTTTAATTTTTGTCGAAAACCCGAAATTCTATCCAAGGGTCCCCCTTCTAACTTTTTAACAAAAATTGCACTAAAAATGATTTCCTGAAGAAACCACTGGTTGGATCCGGGGTTTCATGACGTCACTCGAAAGATCGCTTCAGGACGCTTCAGAAAATGTACTTTCGCAGGAACAAATGTCAATTTTAAAGCCGTGACGCGTCAGCAAAAAAACTCGAAAATGGAAAAAATCGAAAAAAACAACTTTCTTAATAATCAACGTAGACGCTTGTGTTTTACAGTTTTTTTCTTCAGAAGAACGAGATAAAACGATTGGCGTTAAAAAAATTCATCCAGAGAAAATTGCAAAAAAGTTAGCTAGTCACCATGAATTTTTTTGAAAAAAGTCGATTTTTTCAAACTTTGAACGGCTGTAGCGGCCGAACGAAAAATCCAATTTGAACGCGGATTGCAAATCTGTGTTCCTCGTGTGTCAATTAGTCGGATTTGACTAAATTTGGCGATTTTTAATTTTTGACGAAAACCCGAAATTCTATCCAAGGGTCCCCCCTTCTAACTTTTTAACAAAAATTGCACTAAAAATTATTTCCTGAAGAAACCACTGGTTGGATCCGGGGTTTCTTGACGTCACTCGAAAGATCGCTTCAAGACGTTTCAGAAATTGTACTTTCGCAGGAACAAATGTCAATTTTAAGGCCGTGACGCGTCAGCAAAAAAAATCGAAAATGGAAAAAATCGAAAAAATCAACTTTCTTAATAATCAACGTAGACGCTTGTGTTTTACAGTTTTTTTCATCAGAAGAACGAGATAAAACGATTGGCGTTAAAAAATTTCATCCAGAGAAAATTGCAAAAAAGTTAGCTAGTCACCATGAATATTTTTGAAAAAAGTCGATTTTTTCAAACTTTGAACGGCTGTAGCGGCCGAACGAAGAATCCAATTTGAACGCGGATTGCAAATCTGTGTTCCTCGTGTATCAATTAGTCGGATTTGATTAAAATTGGGGATTTTTAATTTTTGACGAAAACCCGAAATTTTATCCAAGGGCCCCCCCTTCTTACTTTTTAACAAAAATTGCACTAAAAATCATTTCCTGAAGAAACCACTGGTTGGATCCGGGGTTTCTTGACGTCACTCGAAAGATCGCTTCAAGACGCTTCAGAAAATGTACTTTTGAAGGTACAAATGTCAATTTGAAGCCCGTGACACGTCAGCAAAAAAACTCGAAAATGGTCGAAACAATTAACTTTCTTAATAATCATTGTAGACATTAATGTAATACCATTTTCTTCATCAGAAGAACGAAAGAAATTGATCGGCAAAAAAAATTCAAAATTTGAAAAAAGTCGATTTTTCAGACTTCGAACAGCCGTAGAATCGAGAGGAGTATTAAATTAAACCCAGTTGCCATCAGATTAAGAAAATTAACTTTAATTGATTCATAAATTATTTCTTGAGAACGATTAATTTTGGCCAATTAAAAACAAAAATCGATTTAAAAATTCCTCGCACCCGCATGGGGTCCATCTCCGATCTCATCGCGCGCCATAACATTTAAACGATGTTTGGGAAATAATAATGAGGAACATCTTTATGTAGATTGGGATTGTTTGTTCGCAACCCTGGAAGCGCTCCCCGTTTAAAACACACACATCATTCAATGCACCAGCTCGAACGATTCAGTAAATACACATCGTCGTCGGGGGCTCTGCTTTCTAATGATATCCCGCGGCTCCATAAATATTTAAACATACATGAAGAGACGCGGTCATTACCGCAATGACTGATTATTTTGAAATCGAATTGCCACGGTGCAATGTTTCCTTTATTATTCCACGCCTTGTAATTAATTGCTGTTACCTGTTTTTTTGTAAATCTACAACCAATTTCAAGCTTTACATTGTAATCGTTCAAGGTTTTCACGCTGTTGAATCCCAATTTTTTATAACTCATTTATCTATAATATAATGCCTCGTACACACTTGAGCCAAAATCCGCGCCGAAAGTTGCGCTGTGCAGATTTGTGTCCGACACATGGTTCGCTGCCGATCCGTTGCTTGTCGGGTTTTCTGCATAAATGGATTAATGGGAACTCATTCGGTTCGAGGTTGCTTTTTTTCCCTTTGTTTTCGACACACAGCACGATTACTTTCTTCATTTTCCATCCAGTACCTTCCCAGAAGGAAATTTGTGCTCAGAATTAAACGTTCTGTAAAATTCTATCAAATGTTTTTTTTGTAAACATTCATTTCATGGCCTTCTAGAGAATAAAAGAATCATATACGATCACTTGCAAACGCTTTTGACTTCCCCGAATAAAATACACACACACACAATGAGAGGAATCATGTGCGGCGGCGCTTTATTTATTGCTTATAAAGGTATCACGGGCCGGCACAATAACAATAAAAACGGGGCCGTAAAAAAAGAACACCGGAGTGATTTATAAATCAATTTCAGGTCTGCCAATTTGGCGAAAGGCAATTAAACGTCCGTTGTGCGCGGCCGTCCGGCGGGGCAAATATTTGTCTGCGCGTATACGCAAGTAATAAAAAGTAGCATTTAAGTAAGTAACGGTAATCCGCATAAATTATTACGGTACTCGAAATTATGTGTTTAACTATACGTAAAGTTGACTGCCGCGCCGTTCCTGCGAATGATAACACCATGAAGAGATTTGTACGGTATTGTACAGTTTTTTTTAGGAAATAAATTCTCGAAAAGTACATAAAATATGGTTAGTATAATATTAATACGTGCTTAATTTCCTTAAGCCCAATAACATTACTAATTTATTCTAAAGTAACTGTTACTATACTTTGATCAATGGATTTGAACACTTAAGAAAAAAATATTCTTAGATGTTTCAATGCTTCTTTAAAGAACATAAAATCCGCTAGATTTTGACGTTTCGATTGGAAAAATCCGTCAAGGGATTCAGAAGTTACGCGCTTGTAAAATTAAAATTTTCAAAAATAATTTACACGCAGCATAAAAAATTGCAATTTGAACACTTAAGAAAAAAATATTCTTAGATCTTAGAATGTTTTTTTAAAGAACACAAAATTCACCAGATTTTGACGTTTCGATTGGAAAAATCCGTTAAGGGATTCAGATGTTACGCGCTTGTAAAATTTGAATTTTCAAAAATAATTTGCTCGCCGCATAAAAAAACTGCAATTTGAACACTTAAGAAAAAAATATTCTTAGATGTTTGAATGCTTTTTTAAAGAACATAAAATCCGCTAGATTTTGACGTTTCGATTGGAAAAATCCGTCAAGGGATTCAGAAGTTACGCGCTTGTAAAATTTGGATTTTCAAAAATAATTTGCACGCAGCTTAAAAAAACTGCAATTTGAACACTTAAGAAAAAAAAAATTTTAGATGTTTGAATGCTTTTTTAAAGAACATAAAATCCGCTAGATTTTGACGTTTCGATTGAAAAAATCCGTCAAGGGATTCAGAAGTTACGCGCTTGTAAAATTTGGATTTTCAAAAATAATTTACACACAGCATAAAAAACTGCAATTTGAACACTTAAGAAAAAAATATTCTTAGATCTTAGAATGTTTTTTTAAAGAACACAAAATTCACCAGATTTTGACGTTTCGATTAGAAAAATCCGTCAAAGGATTCAAAAGTTACGCGCTCGTAAAATTTGGATTTTCAAAAATAATTTGCTCGCAACTTAAAAAACTGCAATTTGAACACTTTAGAACAAAATATTTCAAAATGCTTAAATGCTTTTCTAAAGAACATGAAATTCACCAGATTTTGACGTTACATTTGGAAAACTCCGTCAAAGAATTCAGAAGTTACGCGCTTGTTAAATTTGGATTTTCAAAAATAATTTGCTCGCAGCCTAAAAAACTGCAATTTGAACACTTTAGAACAAAATATTTCAAAATGCTTAAATGCTTTTCTAAAGAACATGATATTCAACAGATTTTGACGTTTCGATTGGAAAAATCCATCAAAGAATTCAGAAGTTACGCGCTCGTAAAATTTGGATTTTCAACAATAATTTGCTCGCAACTAAAGAAACTGCAATTTGAACACTTTAGAACAAGATATTTTTAAATGCTTAAATGCTTTTCTAAAGAACATGATATTCACCACATTTTGACGTTTCGATTGGAAAAATCCGTCAAAGGATTCAGAAGTTACGCGCTCGTAAAATTTGGATTTTCAAAAATAATTTGCTCGCAGCCTAGAAAACTGCAATTTGAACACTTTACAACGAAATATTTCAAAATGCTTTAATGCTTTTCTAAAGAACATGAAATTCAACAGATTTTGACGTTTCGATTGGAAAAATCCATCAAAGAATTCAGAAGTTACGCGCTCATAAAATTTGGATTTTCAAAAATAATTTGCTCGCAACTTAAAAAAACTGCAATTTGAACACTTTACAACAAAATATTTCAAAATGCTTAAATGCTTTTCTAAAGAACATGAAATTCAACATATTTTGACGTTTCGATTGGAAAAATCCATCAAAGAATTCAGAAGTTACGCGCTTGTAAAATTTTTAACGTTTTAGTTTGTCGAACACTTGGAAATTTCTGCACTAAGATCACACGCCTGAAATGCTGGTGACATGTCAGATATTACAATTAGAGGTTATTAACATCTGACATGTCAACATAACAAACAGTACTATACGCATGCGCAGATGTGACAAACACTACATTACGCGTGCGCAGACATGACTTTAAATTTCCAGCACCAACTTCGTCGTCGATTTTTGTTGTACGCCCGTTACAACTGTATTTTTTTAACAAATCATTATCTTTTTGAGTAGATTTTTACGATGATTGTTTACTTTACAGAAAACGATGGCGAGCGGTGCGCAGCCGGGGTCCCTGGTCCCCCCGAGGACGAACACCACCCTGGGGGTGATACCGGGATTGAGAGCCCCCGATGGACCGAAAGTGGAGCAGTGCCACGTGGACACGCACTACGATCTCATAACGGCGGCCGTCTGTTCCGTTTACATAATCTTCGGCGTCCTCTACACTTTTTGCGGTAAGGCTTACCACGAATTACCATGGTGCGGGCGCGGGGGGGACGCATCCGCAGAGGGTCCGCGGTATCGACCTGAATATCTCCCTCCGCACCGGGTCCCGTTCTATCTAGGCCGTTCTCTCGACGTGTTTCTTGCCTGTGTATATATATTTATTTATTTTTCCGTTCCCTTATTCCTCTTCATTACTTATTCACCGGAGTTTGATGAAATTGGATTGTGTCCCTGTCTCGGGAGTGCGCTTCATGTTTCCATTACTAAATGGGTTATTCGTTACATAATATGGATATAAGGAAAAAATTGTTGTTTCTATACGAAGGTGCAAAAATTCTGAATGTTTAAAATTAATATTACTATCCTACGAATACATAAATATTCAAACAATTACCTATTTTTTTTACAAATGGTAGAGAAAGTTGATTTCTCAGAGGAATAACATTTCCCGCCCAAGGGAGAGAAATGATTACTTCCCTCCCTAGGGATGTAAATTTGCACCTCAGGAAAAATCACGCATTTATCCCCCTTAATATATACTGAAGGAAAAAAAATGACACTTGAAATTCGTGAAATTTCGACCATTTTCAAACCGTATTTTCAATCGATTTTGACGAATCTTTGAAGTGTCTTCTTTAAAGCCATGCACGCTAACTAATCGTCAAAGTTGAAAATGGTTTCCTGAAAAAACTTTTTTTCACAGGGGTGCTAGAGAGGGGCGGAAGGGGTTACGCTTAAGTTCATACGCATGACTTTAAAGAAGACACTTCAAAGTTTTTCGCCCTCAAAGATTGACTAGTGTAAACCTGAATTGAATTCAGTTTAACTGTGGATTGTTTGCCACGTGGTCACGGTTGCAATGTTCTCTTCTCTTGTTTTTTTTTAAATTTAAATCCTGACAAAAAATTCACAAATATAAAAATAGTGCTGAATTATGCCAAAAAAATACAAAAACATTTTTTTCAGGACTACATACTCTCAAATCAAAAGCGAAAAAGTACAGAAAACGCGAATTTTTTTAATTCCTATGAGAGGAGTTTTTTCTGCAGAAATAGAATCGTTTCTCTTCCAAAAATTGTTTTTACGACTACACGTTTTCGAACTAATTCGAACTAACTTGAGATTTATAACATCAAAAAAATTTGAATTTCGAAATACTGATTGTGCTTATAAATATAATCGTTTTTCTTTGCAACAAGACTTTAAAGAAAAATGCATTCTTAAAAAGTTGTATACAAAAATATCGAGTCAAAAATGTGCGAGTTTTGCAAAAAAAAATCACTTATACTAAATTTTAGTCCGAAAATATAATCGGTTTTCTCTTTAAAAAAAAAATTGATTTTGAAGGGCTACGCATTCTTAAACCAGAAACTAAAAAGTTGAAATAAAAATTATTCCAAAAATTTTGAATTTCAAAAAAATTTACTTGTACTGAATTGTGTAGAAAATATAATTATTTTCTTTAAAAAATATATTTTCAAGCTAAAAACTAAAGTAAAATGAATTGAAAATATATTTTTTTTTATTAAAAAAAATTCAATTTATTTTATTTTAGTTTTTAGGTTGAAAATTTTTCTTTTTTTTAGAAAATAATTATATTTTCACTTATACTGAATTGTGGTTGAAAATATAGTCATTTTTGTATTTGACAAAATTTTAAAGGACTACGTTTTTAAACTTGAAATTAAATTAAATTTTCGAATTTAAAAAAAAATACTTATGCAGAATTCTGCTCTGTAAATATAACTATTTTTCTTTAAAAAAATTGTTCTCAAGCTAAAAACTAAAATAAAATACATTGAAAATACTGTTATTTTCAATTTATTTTAAAAACTAAAAAGTTGAAATAAAAATTAATCCAAAAATTTTGAATTTCGAAAAAAATTACGTGTACTCAGAAAATATAATTATTTTCTTAAAAAGAAATAATTAAAAAATATTTTCAATTTATTTTATTTTAGTTTTTAGCTTGAAAATATTTTTTTTTTTTTTAGAAAATAATTATATTTTCACTTATGCTGAATTGTGGTTGAAAATATAGTCATTTTTTTATTTGACAAAATTTTGAGGACTAAACGTTTTTAAACTTGACATTAAGTAGTTGAATACAAATTAATCCAAAATATTCGAATTTCAAAGAAAAAATTACTTGTACTGAATTCTGTTGTGTAAATATAATTATTAAAAAATATATACTTTTAGGCTAAAAACTAAAATTAAATAATTAAAAATATTTTTTTTTTATAAAAAAAAAATTCTCTATTTATTTTAAAAACTAAAAAGTTGAATAAAAATTATTCCAAAAATTTTGAATTTCGAGAAATTTTACTTGTACTGAATTGTGCAGAAAATATAATTATTTTCTTAAAAAAAAAACAATGAAAAAAAAATTCAATTTATTTTATTTTAATTTTTAGCTTGAAAATATTTTTTTTTTTAGAAAATAATTATATTTTCACTTAAATTGAATTGTGATTGAAAATATAGTCATTTTTTTATTTGGCAAAATTTTGAGGACTATACGTTTTTAAACTTTTATTTTTTTTACTTCAAAAAAAAATTTCAATTTATTTTAAAAACTAAAGTTGAATAAAAATTATTTCAAAAATTTTGAATTTTGAAACATTTTACTTGTACTAAATTGTGCGGAAAATATAATTATTTTCTTAAAAAAAAATTAATGAAAAAAAAATTCAATTTATTTTGTTTTAATTTTTAGCTTGAAAATATTTCTTTAAAAAAAATAATTATACTTACACAACAGAATTCAGTATAAGTATTTTTTTAATTAGAAAATTTTGGAATAATTTTTATGAAATTTTTCAGTTTCTAGTTTAAAAACGCATAATCCATCAAAATGTTGACAAAGAAAAAAAACGATTATATTTTCAACCTAAAAACTAAAATAAAATATATTTAATTATTTTATTTTAGTTTTTAGTGCGGAAATATTTTTTTTTTAAGAAAATTAATTATATTTTTACTTGTACTGAATTGTTATGAAAAATATAATCGTTTATCTCTTTGACAAAAATTTTAAAGACTATACGTTTTCAAAATAAAAATTAAAATGTTAAATAAGTATTATTCCAAAATTTTAGTATTTAAAAAAAATACTTGCATTGAATTTTGTTCTAAAAATTATTATTTTTCATAAAAAAAAATTCTCAGGTTAAAAACAAAAATAAAGTAAACTGAAAATTTACAAAATTCTCCTATGTTGAAACTAAAAAGGTAAACTGAAGAAATATTAAGAATATTCTTTTTAATTTTGAAAAAACTAATTTAGAGCTGGAATTATGCTCTAGAAATATAACTGTTGTTCTGCTTAACAAAATTTTGTTAGAACTATGCGGTTCTAACAAATTTGGAAAAAAAAAAATCACAATACTTTCAAGTACTTGGTCGTGGCAATCTTGTAGCAGAACTTAAAAAAGCTACCGAATAAATAAATTAAACGAAAAATTCTTAATTTATACGTTTTTTTTATTTTATGGCGATCATACAACAAAATTGCGGAACTTAAAAAAAGCTACCGATTAAAAAAATTCTCAATTTTTACGTTTGTCTATTTTATGGTGATCAAAAAACAAAATTGGAGAACTTAAAAAAAAGGTACCGATTAGAAAATTTCTCAATTTTTACGCTTTTCTATTATGGTGATTATAAAAAAATTGCAGAACTTTAAAAAAGGTACCGATTAGAAAAATTCTCAATTTTTACGTTTGTCTATTTTATGGTGATCACAAAACAAAATTGCAGAACTTTAAAAAAGCTGCCGATTAAAAAAATTCTCAATTTTATGGCGATCATAAAACAAAATTTCGTTTTGGGTCACGTGACGAAAATCCGTGTCAGCGCGCTTTAAAGAGGCTTAGGAAAAGAAATGATGTGCGCTTCGGTTATTAGAACAACAAAAAGTTTTCCACTCCGGAAAATCTTAAAAGCGGCGCACGTGTAATCCGCAAGGGATCTCATCTGAAAACCAAATGAGCGGAAGATCCCAAATTATTTACCATTTTTTAAATGTTCAAACAGGGATCGCCTGATGTATGGGGGGGGGGGGGGTTGGTTTCCAAGAAACTATTTATTTATGAAGGTGTACCAAATAATAGTTGCTTATTAATTTTTTCCCGCTCAACACGTTTAAACGAGAGAAACACGTTTAAACGCAAATATCCGTTTAAACGCGAGAAACACGTTTAAACGCAAATATCCGTTTAAACGTAACACGTGTAAAAACCGCTTGCTAACTAAAACACATTTGTCCGTGTATTAACGAGCCCTACTTGCAACATCACGCAGAATATTGGTTTATACAAAAGAAACAAGCGAGGTCTTCCGAATGCAATTGTTAAACAAATGTTTCAAACATGGAATATTTTTTTTTAACAGAATGCATCCGTTTAAATTGCCAGCCGGAAACAAGTGTTAACTAATTAACTCCTCGGTTTGTACTTAATTGGAGGACATGACAACGGGCGAAATGGAATGAATATCGTACAATGGAGCGGTTTGCCGCCTGCACTAATTCAGAAATTCCCGACATTTCTTATCGCCGCGTAAAGCGCAATTGTAAACTGTTCTGTTGTAAACTACAGTACACTTAAAGTTTCCCCTTTTTAATTGCCAATTTGTCGCGGATAAACTTAGTTGTCCCAAAATTCATTCAATTCATAGAATATGAATAAATTTATTTGATCGTTTTTCACAACATATATTTTATCATGCTGTGGCTTCCTCGGGTGAAGTAACGATCACACGTGCACTTGATGAAACGTCAATTCTGTTAATTACGATTTACACATCTTCATCAAATGCGATTGTTTGTTAAAGATAAACAAACGGTTCACGAGGTCGATAGCCATGTTATAAAATAAAATTGCTTCTGGTATTTTGTTTGTCGGCAAATGAGGCGAATTAAAAATATTAGTTACGCTTCGGTTTTTCTTTTCTGCGAAACTTGATGATTCATCGTAATCAACGGAACAGAATTCGATCGTGAAATGAGTGTTTTCGTTGCCTTTCCAGAAAATGTCCATGGATTACTTTCCGATATCGTCGACTTCTGCGATTATTCATCGGAACAGTCACAAGCCGTGCAGAATTGATTGGTTTGCGGTTCACGGTCTGGCGACAGTATTTTGGTAAATATTTAAGTCAACGAATAGTTTCTCCTGCGAATGCAAATTTATTTTTCCAAACTTCAAGTTTTGAGGGTTGCCATTTTGTTTCAGGCTGTGCTATATCAATTATTCCAGTAAAATATTAAAGCTACGTTTGTTCTGGATTCGTTTTGACATTTTGAAGCTATTTCTAGCTTGGATAAATTTTTCACGATTTTTTTAATGCCCGAACGCAAATTTATTTTTCCAAATTTCAAGTTTTGAGGGTTACCATTTTGTTTCAGGCTGTGCTATATCAATTATTCCAGTAAAATATTAAAGCTACGTTTGTTCTGGATTCGTTTTGACATTTTGAAGCTATTTCTAGCTTGGATAAATTTGTCACGATTTTTTTAATGCCCGAACGCAAATTTATTTTTCCAAATTTCAAGTTTTGAGGGTTACCATTTTGTTTCAGGCTGTGCTATATCAATTATTCCAGTAAAATATCAAAGCTGCGTTTGTTCTGGATTCGCCTTAAAATTTTGAAGCTATTTCCAGCTTGGATAAATTTTTCACGGTTTTTTTAATGCCCGAACGCAAATTTATTTTTCCAAGTTTCAAGTTTTGAGGGATGCCATTTTCTTTCAGGCTGTGCTTTATCAATTATTCCAGTAAAATATTAAAGCTGCGTTTGTTCTGGATTCGTTTTGAAATTTTGAAGCTATTTCCAGCTTGGATAAATTTTTCACAATTTTTTTAATGCCCGAACGCAAATTTATTTTTCCAAATTTCAAGTTTTGAGGGTTACCATTTTGTTTCAGGCTGTGCTATGTCAATTATTCCAGTAAAATATCAAAGCTGCGTTTGTTCTGGTTTCGCTTTGAAATTTTGAAGCTATTTCTAGCTTGGATAAATTTTTCACGATTTTTTTAATGCCCGAACGCAAATTTATTTTTCCAAATTTCAAATTTTGAGGGTTACCATTTTGTTTAAGGCTGTGCTGTATCAATTATTCTAGTCAAATATCAAAGCTGCGTTTGTTCTGGATTCGCTTTGAAATTTTGAAGCTATTTCCAGCTTGGATAAATTTTTCACAATTTTTTTAATGCCCGAACGCAAATTTATTTTTCCAAATTTCAAGTTTTGAGGGTTACCATTTTGTTTCAGGCTGTGCTATGTCAATTATTCCAGTAAAATATCAAAGCTGCGTTTGTTCTGGATTCGCCTTAAAATTTTGAAGCTATTTCCAGCTTGGATAAATTTTTCACAATTTTTTTAATGCCCGAACGCAAATTTATTTTTCCAAATTTCAAGTTTTGAGGGTTACCATTTTGTTTCAGGCTGTGCTATGTCAATTATTCCAGTAAAATATCAAAGCTGCGTTTGTTCTGGATTCGCCTTAAAATTTTGAAGCTATTTCCAGCTTGGATAAATTTTTCACGGTTTTTTTAATGCCCGAACGCAAATTTATTTTTCCAAATTTCAAGTTTTGAGGGTTGCCATTTTGTTTCAGGCTGTGCTATGTCAATTATTCCAGTAAAATATCAAAGCTGCGTTTGTTCTGGATTCGCCTTAAAATTTTGAAGCTATTTCCAGCTTGGATAAATTTTTCACGGTTTTTTTAATGCCCGAACGCAAATTTATTTTTCCAAATTTCAAGTTTTGAGGGTTGCCATTTTGTTTCAGGCTGTGCTATGTCAATTATTCCAGTAAAATATCAAAGCTGCGTTTGTTCTGGATTCGCCTTAAAATTTTGAAGCTATTTCCAGCTTGGATAAATTTTTCACGGTTTTTTTAATGCCCGAACGCAAATTTATTTTTCCAAATTTCAAATTTTGAGGGTTACCATTTTGTTTAAGGCTGTGCTGTATCAATTATTCTAGTCAAATATCAAAGCTGCGTTTGTTCTGGATTCGCTTTGAAATTTTAAAGCTATTTCTAGCTTGGATAAATTTTTCACGATTTTTTTAATGTCCGAATGCAAATTTATTTTTCCAAATTTCAAGTTTTGAGGGTTGCCATTTTGTTTCAGGCTGTGCTATGTCAATTATTCCAGTAAAATATCAAAGCTGCGTTTGTTCTGGATTCGCCTTAAAATTTTGAAGCTATTTCCAGCTTGGATAAATTTTTCACGGTTTTTTTAATGCCCGAACGCAAATTTATTTTTCCAAATTTCAAATTTTGAGGGTTACCATTTTGTTTAAGGCTGTGCTGTATCAATTATTCTAGTCAAATATCAAAGCTGCGTTTGTTCTGGATTCGCTTTGAAATTTTGAAGCTATTTCCAGCTTGGATAAATTTTTCACAATTTTTTTAATGCCCGAACGCAAATTTATTTTTCCAAATTTCAAGTTTTGAGGGTTACCATTTTGTTTCAGGCTGTGCTGTATCAATTATTCTAGTCAAATATCAAAGCTGCGTTTGTTCTGGATTCGCTTTGAAATTTTAAAGCTATTTCTAGCTTGGATAAATTTTTCACGATTTTTTTAATGTCCGAATGCAAATTTATTTTTCCAAATTTCAAGTTTTGAGGGTTGCCATTTTGTTTCAGGCTGTGCTATGTCAATTATTCCAGTAAAATATCAAAGCTGCGTTTGTTCTGGATTCGCCTTAAAATTTTGAAGCTATTTCCAGCTTGGATAAATTTTTCACGGTTTTTTTAATGCCCGAACGCAAATTTATTTTTCCAAGTTTCAAGTTTTGAGGGATGCCATTTTCTTTCAGGCTGTGCTTTATCAATTATTCCAGTAAAATATCAAAGCTGCGTTTGTTCTGGATTCGTTTTGAAATTTTGAAGCTATTTCCAGCTTGGATAAATTTTTCACGATTTTTTTAATGCTCGAACGCAAATTTATTTTTCCAAATTTCAAGTTTTGAGGGTTGCCATTTTGTTTCAGGCTATGCTATATCAGTTATTCTAGTAAAATATCAAAGCTGCGTTTGTTCTGGATTCGTTTTGAAATTTTGAAGCTATTTCCAGCTTGGATAAATTTTTCACGATTTTTTTAATGCTCGAACGCAAATTTATTTTTCCAAATTTCAAGTTTTGAGGGTTGCCATTTTCTTTCAGGCTGTGCTATGTCAATTATTCCAGGAAAATATTAAAGCTGCGTTTGTTCTGGATTCGCTTTGAAATTTTGAAGCTATTTCCAGCTTGGATAAATTTTTCACGATTTTTTTAATGCTCGAACGCAAATTTATTTTTCCAAATTTCAAGTTTTGAGGGTTACCATTTTGTTTCAGACTGTGCTGTATCAATTATTCCAGTAAAATATCAAAGCTGCGTTTGTTCTGGATTCGTTTTGAAATTTTGAAACTATTTCTAGCTTGGATAAATTTTTCACGATTTTTTTAATTCCCGAATGCAAATTTATTTTTTCAAATTTCCTTCAGTTCATGTTTGGAACAACATATGTTTGCGTTACATTTTTCTATTCCTGCGAAAGTAATTTTTTCATAAAAAAAAATATGATTTATAGCTTTCAATTCCGATACACTCGCCACCCTCGTTCCCCGAAAATACGTTCATATCCGGCCCAGTTTGCCTTTCCGGAATAAAAAAAAAGTAAGCCGTTTGATGTTGCGGAAGAGCGGGATCCGAAGGGCCCGAGGGGTTCGATTTTCACGCGTACGGCGCGGTGCGAGAATGCGGAGAAAGAGGGTTTCCTCTGGGGGGAGGGCATTAAAAGATGATCGTGCGATTCCACCGCAAACGGACGGATATCCTTTTTTTTTAAATTATTTATCATGCGGTAAAACTCTTAATCAACGATTCTCAAACTAAAAGAATGACGAAACTATATAGTATAGATCATTACCGATGATATTTTTCTAATTGCAGAATTAACGAGTGCGTAGCACGAGCTGCAGATTAAACGAGTGCTTGGCTCGAGTTGAATGTGCTGCTTCGGTTTCAACGACTAAATATCATCGGTTATTAATCGTACCTCGAGTTGTGTTTAGTGAGAGAATATAACGAATAACCTTTTATAATCTTGATGACAACTCGCATATTGCAATGTTTTAATTCGTCTTGTAGTTTCTTGCAGCACAAAGACTCCGTAAACTGTCGTCGGCACTGCGACTCTTTATTCCTCGCGGTATTTCTGGGCGTCGTATTTTTCACCATTTCACTGATTTCACTGTTAGAAACTGCATCCCAATAATTTTGAGGTTTAAAATTCTGACAGGACCACAATAAAATATCACCGCTACTTTTGTTTTTTATCATCGCGGTGATACACATGTTGCTATGCATTTTGTTGCATCTGATTGGCTGAAAATACATTCTAGTAGGCCATGAGTTGTATTCTCACAATAACAAAGTTTTATTTCAAAATCCCCAAGAAAATTTCTTGTTTAGCCAAGCGTGGCAAGTTATTTATAGCTTTAATTTCTTTAATCATTTACCACGTTGATTGATAGTTTGTCACTTTTCCAAAAAGCGTATTTATTTATAAGCCAAAGCGGCACCAATTTATCATCCACTCATCCTTTAATTGCGTTATTAAGAATCCGCCAATTAATCGCGCGACCCGATAACCCGGATTCCCTGAATTTTTCATCCGAGGAAACGCGCGGCCCTCGTCTCCCCCGAGGGCGGTCGAAGCTCCTTTTCATTTCCTCATCCTCATCCCTTATTCATCATCGCGCCCGTTTCGACCTTGCATTGCACTCTTAAGCGCACTTGGCTTTTCCGAGGGCGCCACCTGCCGTTTCCCGGATGAAATTCCCGCGCGTCTGTTTGCTCCCAAAAAAGTGTAAACACGAACGGGAGGAAGCGCGTGCTGTTTATTATAACGATGTGTGCACAAGCTCCGAGCTATTTGTTCAAAGATTGCAAAACGGGTTTGGAATATGTCCCGAACTGATAAGACGACGGCGTTTCTTGTTTGTTCCTCGTTCAGATTTTGGTCGGCTCTAACGGAGTTGTCACACCTGGATTACATCAGACGCAATATAACAGCCACACGGAGGTGCATCACAGGCAAAAATAGTTGTTGCTTATTAATTTTCTTCCGCTACCGGAAATATCAGAAAATATTCCAAAATACGGCTTGTAACATTTGGGATTCAAATTTTTATAGTCACCTATGCGTCCTATGGCAACCCAGCAACCGAGAAAACAATGTCGAATTTTGTTTGTTTGTGTCAATCCAGTGACAGTTTTTGCGGGCATGGATGCGAACGAAGCTGCGAATATTGCGTGTAGAACCAGTTACCGACAAAATCGAAAAAGGTATGTGCCCTGTTTCGACTCTTTTAAGCAGTGGTTATGTAAAAAGGATGCCGATGCTATAGGTTAGACGAAAATGTGTTGCTCGCCTATACGTTGGAGCGTTACGTTTCTGTTTATTACTTTCCTACATCCGTAAGTAAAAATTAAGTTCCCTCGCCAAGGACAACAAACACCACGGATGTTATCAGCCACTTACGGTACCTGTAACCATGGATGCAATGCTTATTTACGTTGTCGGTAGCGGAAAAAAATTATTAATGACTGGTAATGTTCCTTCTTACTACTCTCTTTATCTGGTCGATGCTCCTATCAAATTGGATAAATAATTATTTATGATAAGATCGCGAAGGAATGTAACGTACCTTTCGCACAATCGAAAAGAGGTTACATTACGACATATTAGGAGTAACGCGAAAGTATTGCATTGTAGGCACGAGGAAGAGACACATGTCCATTGACACAATTCATTAGATTTGTAGGCCGTTTATAATTGGCGGCGTGACAATCGCGTTACGTTAGTCTTCATTAATAGCCATGCATTCCGCCCCATTCTTAATTACCGCGGAGTAATTTTAATTATTTCCCACTGAAGCAGGCATTGTGTTCCTCCTTACAACATCCGTTATTGCTTAAGAAATACTCATTATGAGCGGTTGCTATTAAAATTTCATTAGCTACTTGAGTACAGATAAACAAAAAAAAAACACTTGCGTCGATTCCGAGCAACGATCACTCCAATAAGAACGTTCGCGTCCATGTAACAGATTGTTTAATCACCGGTGCACTTATTTCCGACGCACATGAAGGAGTTAAAGTTTTATTAAAGCGCTGCTACTCGAGTGCAGATAAACAAAATTGCTTGCGTCGATTACGAGCAACGACCAGGCCAATAAGAAAGTTCGCGTCCATGTTATAGATTGTTTAACCACCGGTGCACTTATTTCCGACGCACATGAAGGAGTTAAAATTTTATTAAAGCGCTGCTACTCGAGTGTAGATAAATACAATTTCCTTGCGTTGATTCCGAGCAACGATTAGACCAATAAGAACGTTCGCGTCCATGTAACAGATTGTTTAATCACCGGTGCACTTATTTCCGACGCACATGAAGGAGTTAAAATTTTATTAAAGCGCTGCTACTCAAGTGTAGATAAATACAATTTCCTTGCGTTGATTCCGAGCAACGATTAGACCAATAAAAACGTTCGCGTCCATGTTACAGATTGTTTAATCACCGGTGCACTTATTTCCGACGCACATGAAGGAGTTAAAATTTTATTAAAGCGCTGCTACTCGAGTGCAGATAAACAAAATTGCTTGCGTCGATTACGAGCAACGACCAGGCCAATAAGAACGTTCGCGTCCATGTAACAGATTGTTTAATCACCGGTGCACTTATTTCCGACGCACATGAAGGAGTTAAAATTTTATTAAAGCGCTGCTACTCGAGTGTAGATAAATACAATTTCCTTGCGTTGATTCCGAGCAACGATTAGACCAATAAAAACGTTCGCGTCCATGTTACAGATTGTTTAATCACCGGTGCACTTATTTCCGACAAACATGAAGGAGTTAAAATTTTACTAAAGCGCTGCTACTCGAGTGCAGATAAACAAAAAACACTTGCGTCGATTCCGAGCAACGACCAGGCCAATAAGAACGTTCGCGTCCATGTTACAGATTGTTTAATCACCGGTGCACGTATTTCCGACACACATGAAGGAGTTAAAATTGTATTAAAGCGCTGCTACTCGAGTGCAGATAAATAAAATTTCCTTGCGTCGATTCCGAGCAACGATCAGGCCAATAAGAAAGTTTGCGTCAATGTTACAGATTGTTTAATCACCGGTGCACGTATTTCCGACACACATGAAGGAGTTAAAATTTTATTAAAGCGCTGCTACTCGAGTGTAGATAAATACAATTTCCTTGCGTTGATTCCGAGCAACGATTAGACCAATAAAAACGTTCGCGTCCATGTTACAGATTGTTTAATCACCGGTGCACTTATTTCCGACAAACATGAAGGAGTTAAAATTTTACTAAAGCGCTGCTACTCGAGTGCAGATAAACAAAAAACACTTGCGTCGATTCCGAGCAACGACCAGGCCAATAAGAACGTTCGCGTCCATGTAACAGATTGTTTAATCACCGGTGCACTTATTTCCGACGCACATGAAGGAGTTAAAATTTTATTAAAGCGCTGCTACTCGAGTGTAGATAAATACAATTTCCTTGCGTTGATTCCGAGCAACGATTAGACCAATAAAAACGTTCGCGTCCATGTTACAGATTGTTTAATCACCGGTGCACTTATTTCCGACAAACATGAAGGAGTTAAAATTTTACTAAAGCGCTGCTACTCGAGTGCAGATAAACAAAAAACACTTGCGTCGATTCCGAGCAACGACCAGGCCAATAAGAACGTTCGCGTCCATGTTACAGATTGTTTAATCACCGGTGCACTTATTTCCGACGCACATGAAGGAGTTAAAATTTTATTAAAGCGCTGCTACTCGAGTGCAGATAAACAAAATTGCTTGCGTCGATTCCGAGCAACGACCAGGCCAATAAGAACGTTCGCGTCCATGTAACAGATTGTTTAATCACCGGTGCACTTATTTCCGACGCACATGAAGGAGTTAAAATTTTATTAAAGCGCTGCTACTCGAGTGTAGATAAATACAATTTCCTTGCGTTGATTCCGAGCAACGATTAGACCAATAAAAACGTTCGCGTCCATGTTACAGATTGTTTAATCACCGGTGCACTTATTTCCGACAAACATGAAGGAGTTAAAATTTTACTAAAGCGCTGCTACTCGAGTGCAGATAAACAAAAAACACTTGCGTCGATTCCGAGCAACGACCAGGCCAATAAGAACGTTCGCGTCCATGTTACAGATTGTTTAATCACCGGTGCACTTATTTCCGACACACATGAAGGATAACACACCAAATACACTAATATACAGGGTGTTTCAGAGCTCTGGGAACGGTCAATCACGTGCTTATCTGTCAAAATTTCGAAAAATGTTTTATACAAAAGTTGTGTATAATAGTGAGATGCACGCCCTAAAAATATTTAAATTTATACAGGGTGTCTCATAACAAAGTTACAGATCAAACTTGTTTTTTTTTTAATGGAACACCCTGTATTTTTTGTCATTTTTTAATTAAATGGAGCAAATAAAGGTGAGTTACTTCAATACTCCCTCTACCTATTGTTAGCCGTTTTCGAAATATTTGAAGATTTGTTGAAATGCATGGTCTGGGTGAAATTTTATTTTTGCCCCAGTGATTGATGTTGAACGATTAAAATCATTTTAATTATTTGCTTGAAGGTTCGAACTATAGAGCCAACCATGATTTCATACAAAAAATTATACAGGGTGATACAAAAAATGCGGTAGAAAAACCCAACTTATAAAGTTGAATAACTTCGTTTTTTCAAATGGCACACCCTGTATTTAAAAAATATAAGTTTGGTCTGTAACTTTGTTATGAGACACCCTGTATAAATTTAAATATTTTTAGGGCGTGCAGCTCACTATTATACACAACTTTTGTATAAAACATTTTTCGAAATTTTGAAAAACAAGCACGTGATTGACCGTTCCCAGAGCTCTGAAACACCCTGTATGTAATTGACCTACATTTGTTAAAATTTATAGTTACATTTGAATTATTAGTACATTTTCAGAATTAAAAAAAAATGGTGATGTGGCCATTATGTTACTTTCTCCGATTTTGACGGTATAATAGGTAATTTTTACTTCCAGTGCAAATCATATTTTAAATACAATTGCGGACAAAAAAGCCGACTTCTCTTTTTGTCTAGTGTGAATCAGTCATTGGCGTTGAATGAATGGGCATTAAAGCCCAATTTACACGAATGCAATTTAAAGGAAAGTCGCCCACTAGATTACACTGGCGTCTTACTTTATTTTGGCCGCAATTGTATATCAAATGTTTTGCAGGATCAGATGATACCGACGCTTGAAACGTCAAAATTATGAAAGATGAAAATGACTTTCAAATTTTTATAATCTCTACCGTCAATTTATTCAAAAACTAACGAGATTTCGAAAAAAATTCCAACGTCAAAATGTGCAAAATTTAATGCAATTTAAAAGTTGGTTGGATTTTCGCAAAATAAATGTAAAAAGTCAAAACTTCACGTTTTCAAAGTTCGAAGATTTTAAATTGCGATTTTGATTTTTTACATTCTAGAATGTAGTGTTCTTTAATTTTTAAAAAATATTACGAATTTTCCTCGTTAAAATAACACAAAATGCAAAAATTGCACTTTTTTGCATATTTTAAAATCGCGATTTTGATTTTTGAAATTGCATAACTACCGAATGCATTTTCCTATTCTTATGATTCAAACGTCAAAATATAGCGTGTTTAGTGAAATTTTAAAACATATTTCGAAACTTTCTCATAAAATTAAATCAATATGCAAAAATTGCACATTGTTAAAGTTTGAATATTTTAAAATCGCGATTTTGATTTTTGAAACTACATAACTGCTGAACGCACTGTCCGATTTTTATTACACCAACGTCAAAATGTGTCAAATTTAGTGCAATTAAAAAGTTAGTTAAGAAATATTTTCGTAAAATTAATGCAAAACGGTAAAGTTTCAAGTTTTCCAAATTCGAAGATTTGGATTTTTTTTATTGCAGTACAGCCAAACGCGCCTGACTTTGATGATTCAAACGTAAAAATATGGTGAATTTAGAGTAATTTTAAAACGGATTATAAAATGTTCTTGTAAAATTAAAACAAAAAGCAACAATTGCACTTTTTTTTAATTTGAATATTTTAAAATCGCGATTTTGATTTTTTTTAAATTGCATAACTGCAGAACGCGTTCTCCGATTTTGATGACTCCAACGTCAAAATTTGCCAAATTTTGTGCAATTTAAAAGTTGGTTGAGTAATATTTTCGTCAAATGAACGCAAAATGTCAAAATTTCACGTTTTCAAAGTTTGAAGATTTTAAAATGGGACATTGATTTTTTTTTTAAATTTGCCAAATTTTGTGCAATTTAAAAGTTGGTTAAGAAATATTTTCGTCAAATGAACGCAAAATGTCAAAATTTCACGTTTTCAAAGTTTGAAGATTTTAAAATGGGATTTTGATTTTTTTTTAATTGCAAACCAGCCAAACCCGTCTGATTATGATGATTCGAAAGTCAAAATATGGCGTGTTTAGTGTAATTTTAAAACGGATGATAAACCATTCCCCTAAAATTAAATCAAAATGCAAAATTTGTACTTTTTTAAAGTTTGAATATTTTAAAATCGCGATTTTGATTTTTTAAATTGCATAACTGCCGAACGCGGTGTCCGATTTCGATGACTCCAACGACAAAATATGTGCCATATTTAATGCAATTTAAAACTTGGTTAAGAAATATTTTCGTAAAATCAATCAAATTTCACGTTTGCAAAGTTCGAAAATTTTAAATATCGATTTTGATTTTTTTTTATTGCAGAACAATCAATTGCGTCTGATTTAGATAATTGAAATGTCAAAATATGGCGAGTTTAGTGTAATTTGAGAACAAATTATAGAATGTTCTCGTAAAATTGCATTTTTTTAAAGTTTGGATATTTAAAAATCGCGATTTTGTTTTTTATTTAACTGCCGAACATGTCCGATTTTGTTTATGGTGGAGGCTTCTACTTCGTTATACATTTTAAATATTATAATAAAACACTTTTAACTTTGTTTTGTATAACTTATATATTTATTTTTGTGACTTAAGTTTCAGTAATACAATTACCATTTTCAAACAAGAAAATTTTTAAATAATTTTTAGGGTTGAGTGGAAGAGCAGCAATGTTATTTATAACATATATGCTGAACTCCGCCTATTTACCTCTATATTATTTCTTTATGTATTATACTTATACCTATGTATTATCTTAAGTTATCACTGTAATGTACTGTATGTTCACTTTGTTATGTATTGATGAGGTAAGACTTTATCTTAATAAATAAATAAGTGTTTTAAAACATTAAAATTACCGAAACTTCAGTCACAAAAATAAATATATAAGTTATACAAAACAAAGTAAAAAGTGTTTTATTATAATGTCCGATTTTAATAATTTGAACGACAAAATGTAACAAAATGCAATTTAAAAGTTGTCCAAGAGACATTTTTGTAAAATCAACACAAAATGTCAAAGTTTCACGTTTTCGAAGATTTTAAATTATAATTTTGCTTTTTTTTATTGCAGAACGGGGAAACGTGATCTATGATTTGATAATTCCAATATCAAAATGTCGTAAATTTAAAAACTTATTAAAAAGATTTTCGTTAAATGAACGGAAAACTTCAAAAATTTTATGTTTTCAATGTTCGTAGATTTTAAATTGTTATTTTGATTTTTTAAATTCCAAAGAGCGTTCTCTAATTTTGATGATTCAAATGACAACATATGGCAAATATTTAGTGTAATTTTGAAAAAGATTACGAATTTGTCTCGTTAGAATTACACAAAACGCACTTTTTTGTACTTTCAATATTTTAAAATCGCGATTTTGATTTTTTAAACTGCCGATGTTGACAAAATGTACTAAATTTAGTGCAATTCAAAAGTTGTCAAAGAAATTTTTTTTATAAAATTAAATTAAGTTATATATTTTGATTTTTTTAAATTACAGAACAGGCAAACGTGACCTCCGATTTGATAACTCAAAGTCAAAATGTGGAAAATTTACTGTAATTCTAAAACGGATTATAAAATTTTCTGGTTAAATGAACACATGCAAAAATTGCACTTTTTTTAAATGGCGATTTTGATCCTTGAAATTGCACAACTGCCGAACGCGTTGTCCGATTTTGATGATTCTAATATCAAAATAATAATAATTAACAAATTAGAAACAACATTACTTGTTGCAGAAAGCATTAGATAAATACAAGAAAACGAAATGTAGCCTGAATATATGATTAACGAACAGGTTGAATATTCATATATTCAGGCTACATTTCGTTTTCTTGTATTTATAATAATAATTGTAATAATTTTTTTCCAACAAGTTAATAATTCTATAATGGAAATATATTATTTGATATTAAACAAATTATCCAAGCACAAAATGAGGAGAATTTAGTGCAATTTAAAAATTGGTAAAAAAATGGCGATGTGGCCATCATGTTATTTTAGAATATTTTCTGATCTTTTTTAAGTATTATATTTCCGGTAGCGAAAAAAATTAATAAGCAACACGGAACGTAATGACAATTAATACGTCCTTGCGTTCCTTGTTGCTTAAATAACTATTTATCCACTCCGCCGTTTAAAATACACATTTTTATACATGAGTTATCATGCGATCTTCCCGAATCTCTATAATTTTTTTATAGAGGTATCCGAGAGAAATTCGGTCCGCGCGCAATAAACGAGATCAAATTTTGATCCGGAATAAACCGTGAGCGGGATCAGAAATCCGTGGTGGCCTCGGGGGCGTACCTACCCTAACTGGATCCGGCTTAAGTGGCGTGATATGAAACGGGGGGGAAGTTGTCGGTGGTGGTGATGCGTTATAACAGATGTAATTGAAATGTTTTGTGATCCATATGGTAATCGATGGTGACGCGGCGGGCGCGCGGGGGCGGAGGGGCGAACGCGTCGGCGTCGGGCGTGGGGGGCACCACTGTAATCGATCAGGGCCTAGCGCGCCGCGCCACGCTTCGTGGATGGATGCTGAAGGCCCGAAGGCCACACCCGAGTGTATTGCTGAAGGAAGCTGGTTGCGGTAGGACTTGTCAATTCAGAAGTTATTTTTTGTTTATACGATATTTAATTCCTTAAAATTGTAAATTAATTTTAACAAACACTGTTTTAAAGGTTGATTTAAAGTTAACCCTTTGCACTCGTATGCAGCGGCGGCTCGTGGATGTTCGGCGGAGGGGCAACGGAAGAAAATTTGATTAAAACAGCTTCCTCTATAAGAGTAAGTAGTGCAGCACGAGCGACCACTTTGTCTTTGTCCTCCCGACCGAAATCCACGAGCTGCCGCTATTCGTATGTCGACTTATAGTCGCCACAATATTAACTTTGTATTAACTTTTACTTACAAACATTGTTTCTTGGTGAATATTTAACTCCTAATATCGCCAATGCATTACAAAGAAATTTGATAAAACGAGCACAGTTTGATCAATTAACTAGAGTCGATACAAAGGGCGTAGTAGTATTGGTGTGGATATTCCAAGAATATGGTTTCAGCAGGACGGAGCCATTTCTCACACTGCTAGGGATTTTTACTTAAGAGTCCTGGGTGGCGATGAAGAAATCGAAACGTAAACAAACCAACCCCTTGCTCTTGTATCTAACCCTTGAAACCCCTAGAAGAGTACACGTCGTGATATTAATGTAAAAATTTAAATAAAATTTTGTTCATGTAGTCTTCTATATTTTTTGTGAAATGGGGATGTTTTAGGTGAGGTATCCAATATGTTTTTAATTGTACTGAGAGGTACGGCCTTTGGCAATGTTACCATGATCATGAAAATCTACCCAAGGGTACCCCCTTCTTACTTTTTCTCAAAAATTGGCTTTGAAATAATTTTCTGAAGAAACCACCGGTTCGATTCCGGGTTTTTACACATCACTAGAAAGATCCCTTCAAGACGCTTCAGAAAATGTACTTTCGCAAGAACAAACGTCAATTTGAAGGCCGTGACGCGTCAGCAAAGAAAACTCGAAAATGGAAAAAATCGAAAAAAACAACTTTTTTGATTGCCGTTAAAAAATTTCAGCTTTCTTCAATAGCAAAAAAATTAGTCAGTCACCGTGAGCATTTTAGAAAATAAAAAAAAATAGCTGATTTTTCAGACTTTGATCGGCCGTAGCGGCTAAATGAAAACTCCAAATTGAACGCGGTTTGCAAATCTGAGATCCTCGTACGTTAATTAGTCGGATTCAATTAAAATTCGAGATTTTTAATTTTTGACGAAAACCTGAAAATCTACCCAAGGGTACCCCCTTCTTACTTTTTCTCAAAAATTGGCTTTGAAATAATTTTCTGAAGAAACCACCGGTTCGATTCCGGGTTTCTATACATCACTGGAAAGATCGCATCAAGAGGCTTCGGAAAATGTACTTTCGCAAGAACAAATGTTAACTTGAAGCCCGTGACGCGTCAGCAAAGAAAACTCGAAAATGGAAAAAATCGAAAAATTCAACTTTTTTATTAATCATCGCAGACCATTGAAGCATACCTTCTTTTTCATCAGAAAAACGAGAAAAATTGATTGCCGTTAAAAAATTTCAGCTTTCTTCAATAGCAAAAAAATTAGTCAGTCACTGTGAGCATTTTAGAAAATAAAAAAAATTATTGATTTTTCAGACTTTGATCGGCCATAGCGGCTAAACGAAAGCTCCAAATTGAACGCGGTTTGCAAATCTGTGCTCCTCGTACGTCAATCAGTCGGATTAGAGATTTTCAATTTTTGACGAAAACATGAAAAAATACACAAGTATATCCCTTGGAAATTTTGTTAAAAAATGCAACTTTTTTAATAATCATCGCAGACCATTGAAGTATACCTTCTTTTTCATCAGAAAAACGAGAGAAATTGATTGCCGTTACAAAATTTCAGCTTTTTTCAATAGCAAAAAAATTAGTCAGTTACCGTGAGCATTTTAGAAAATAAAAAAAAATAATTGATTTTTCAGATTTTGATCGGCCGTAGCGGCTAAACGAAAACTCCAAATTGAACGCGGTTTGCAAATCTGTGCTCCTCGTACGTCAATTAGTCGGATTCAATTAAAATTAGAGATTTTTAATTTTTGACGAAAACCTGAAAATCTATCCAAGGGTACCCCCTTCTTACTTTTTCTCGAAAATTGGCTTTGAAATAATTTTCTGAAGAAACCACTGGTTGGATTCCGGGTTTCTACACATCACTGGAAAGATCGCTTCAAGACGCTTCGGAAAATGTACTTTCGCAAGAACAAATGTCAACTTGAAGCCCGTGACGCGTCAGCAAAGAAAACTCGAAAATGGAAAAAATCGAAAAAATCAACTTTTTTAATAATCATCGCAGATCATTGAAGTATACCATTTTTTTCATCAGAAAGACGAGAGAAATTGATTGCCGTTAAAAAATTTCAGCTATTTTCAATAGCAAAAAAATTGGCATGTCACCATGAACATTTTCAAAAAAAATCGATTTTTTAGACTTTGATCGGCTGTAGCGGCTGAACGAAAACTCCAAATTGAACGCGATTTTCAGATCTGTGCTCCACGTGTGCTAATTAGTCCGATTCAATTAAAATTGGTGATTTTTAATTTTTGGCGAAATCCTGAAACATTTTTTTCTTAGCCTCCGTTTCGAAACCTCACGAACCGCCGGTAATCAAAATCATCAGTGAAAACTCATTTTAGATTCATAAAACTTCATACTTTCTAGCGCGCAAGAAATTACTTTTGCAAGTATTAAGATTATAAATAACTAATAAAATTGTTTTCTCGTTTAAATTAAGACGAATTTCCGAGAAATTTATGATTGAGCGAAATAAAATCCGTCGCGTAATTAACGCGGGTTTATTCGCAAATGAGGGAAGACCCCGAAGGGGAGGAAATTGAATTACGTCGAATTCGTCTCCGGGGGCGGGTTTCGGGTGTCACGCCCGAGGAACCGAACAGACAGGATAGACAGTCGAATTTACAACTTGCGGGAACCCCCTTCGGGGCGTCGGTCGTGACAAGCCCGCGGCACGACTTTAGGAATTAATTCCCCGTCGACGAGACGAGGGAAATTGAAACGATCGGAAATTTGACTTTTGGCGTCTCCTGAAACACTGAGAGTGATATACAGATGCCTTTTTTTTACCAGATAAATATTTCTGTGTGTCTGTCTGTCCGGTCTTCCTGGCGTTAACGTATGCTTCAGATATCCAAATTATTATTTTTTAGCGACATAATGCTGCGTACACACTTGTGGCGAAAACCGCGCCCCGCAGATGTGTACGGTGTTCGCGTGCATGATTTGATTGTCTCAGTTTCTGTGAGTCTCACAAATAATTTTTATGAATAAATAGTGTTCAGAATGAGATTCTAGACTTGAAATAAAACAAAAATTAATTTTTGAAGAAAAATTAAATTTAATCGTTTTTCGGCATTTCCAGCAGTTGTACGAACGATCCACGTCAAAAGAAATTTTGCTTGTCTCGGTTCCTGTAAGTGTCACAAATAATTTTCATGAACAAAATTAAATTAAATTTAATCGTTTTTCGGCATTTCCAGTCGATGTGAGAACGATCCACGTAAAAAGAAATTTTGCTTGTCTCGGTTGCTGTAAGTCTCACAAATAATTTTTAAGAACAAATAGTGTTTAGAATGAGATTCTAGACTTGAAATAAAACAAAAATTAATTTTTCCGTTCCGTGCCGTACCGATAAATGTGCGTTGGCTCGTTTACAACTGTGTTGAGCAATTTTATCCGTTGCGTGCCGTCCGTGCCGTTCCGACAAGTGTGCGCGTAGCTTTAGACGGTGGCAGAGCTGCAGCCGCATAAATGGATTAATGGGAACGCCAGGGTTCGGCGCCGAGAACACATTCGATTCGTGGTTGAGCGCGACAAAATTTTTGGTATAACAACCGATACTGTAAGACAAGTTGATATAGCTCGTGCTCTGGAATCTGGCGGCTGTGGTCGTAAAAGGAGGTCGGAGCTCGGTAAGTAGGAGACGTAATATTTTTTATCTGAAACCAAGTACTGGTGTAAAAGTGCGTATACCAATAGAAGCGAAAGGCAGTAATAAATGTATGGGATGCAATTAGACGAACCACCAATACCTTTTCTTCGAGGGTGCGGACCGACTGTTTTACGACCTCAGCCGCCAGATTCCAAAGAACGGGCTATAACTTTGTTGTCGCTGCTGCAGTGACATGGCAATACAAGATGGTAACGCTGAAAGCAGGATCTTCAATCTTTCACGTCGCGCACCTTATAGAGTAGTTGGTAGTTCAGTAGAAGCGACTTGAAGTTACTGAAATTAAAAATTTCCTCGGATTGCCTTGATTGTTAGAACATGAAATGGAAAAGTTGAAAAATGCATTCAGCGATTTGAAAAATTGTAAAAAAATAATCACCCAAGGAATTTATTTGAAAACCTGAAGATGTCTTAATAAATAATGTGTTTTTAATTTCCCGAAACACAAATTCATCAGTTATTAAAACTTTATATGCATCCAGGGTTTATATTTCATTCCCATGAAACGAGAATGATTCGGTTTGTTTAACTTAAACGTTAAGTGAGTTTCCCTCGTAAATACTAAAGCCAAACTAAACCGGATAAGCGTGGGGAGATCTCCTCCAAGAAATGTCACCGAACCGCGGAGTTAATTAGCCGACGGTGGGTTGTTCCGCGATTAAGCTTAATGCATCTGACGCGGATATTTGGGCCTTTGTCTGTCACGACTTGATGGCATCTCGCACTGCAGGGGCTGGAATTTTGCAATTCGGGGCCTAATTAACATAATCGAGTAAACAAACGCGATGGCTGCGCTATTTCAATTGGAATGCGTGACGAATAATTAACGCTGAATCAGGGAAACTGGGCCGGAAATGAAATTATTGTGTTATAAACAATAAACCGGGTTATTGCGGTTGATTAAACGTTTTAGCGCCATCTCTTGTCAAGCGCCGAAAATCGCCGCTCCCTTGGGAAAGTAGAGCTTAAAAATTCTAGCAGAAGCTTCTTCAACCCTTAGCGAATGAGCTAGTTTATAGTAGTTGTCTTACAAACCATTAAAATTAGTTTGTTTATGAATTGATCGTATGGTGGAAGCGCCGGCAACTTAAAAGTAGAACTATTCGATCTTACAAAAATATTTTTATTGCCGCGAATGTGCTCGAGCTTAGGCCCGTTACACAGTCACGCGGATGCTCCGCTCTCCGCGCTCCGCGCGCGGACAATGGCCCGCAATCTGGACGATGAATTTGCTTGCACAGTAGCGCGGTGTCCGCGTCTTTGCCAGTATCTTTTGAACTAACAATCAGTAATGTGCTTGAACCAAATTATTTCCGCGTATTACGTTTTTAAAAAAAGAAAAGCAAAACGTGAGAGAAGATTTTGGGTACAACCCTTATAGAACAAAGATGCATCCCACAAGTATTTCTTTTTCTCAACCTCACTTACTAATAGTACAGTATCAATTTCACTACAGATATTAAAAATTAAAACTATGTTGTAAGTTAAGTAGTCAAACATCAACTAATCGGCTTCGGTTTTGTTCCGTCCGCGCGCGGAAACCGCTGAACTGTGCATGCACTAATTGATTCTGTGGCCCGTCCGCCTCGCGGTTGCTCCGCGGGACGTACGGGCCACGCGGACGGTTCCTCCGCGTCGCGGCCCTCCGCTTCACTGTGTATACTCCCATTACAGCAATGGCATCCTATCCGCGCGCGGAGCGCGGAGAGCGGAGCATCCGCGTGACTGTGTAACGGGCCTTACGGCAATGTTTTTTGTTGGCGCGATATGACGGCATTCGTGCTTTAAATTTTTTAATTTTTTTAATTTAGATTTTAATTTATTTATTACTAGCATTAACATCCCATTGACGATCTTTCATCCATACCTGTATTCATATCTGATTTGGCAATACTGTGCTTCTCTTTTTCATTTTTGAGCCGAGTTGTTGAAATTTCAATTTGACAAACATTTTCTCCAGTTCTTTCACATTTTTTCATTACCGAGCTCGAAGCAAACGGAACGGCGTGGAAAAATTGCTCGCAAAAAGTTTCCTTAAATTCTGATAAATAACGCAAAAATAATATAACTCCATTAAACGGCGAGAGAGATACAACTTAAAATATTCAGTACGTCTGTCCTCCTCCCGAAAGTTTCGCAGGGAGAAATTTGCATTCCGCATAAATTAGCGAGGAAGTTTGTTTGTTTAATGCTTTTGAATGAAATTATCCGAGTGCGCCGTGAATTTTTAATACCGCAGACACGAGAGTACACTAATTGCCGGAGCAAAATTAATTGGAAAAATAAAAATCCGTCTAGTGTCGCGCAAATTGGAATGAATTCATCAAATATTGGCAAGGAGTACTTACACGTGATTGAATTGTTTTTAATATTTTACACATTCAATTGTTTTTTTTTGTTGGCGTAGGCCAGGGGTCTCCAAACTACGGCCCATAAGTCAAATGCGAGTGACGGGACGGTCTTCAGATACAGATACAGACACAGACACAGACAGACCAGACACAGACACAGACACAGACACAGACACAGACACAGACACAGACACAGACACAGACACAGACACAGACACTGACACTGACACTGACACTGACACTGACACTGACACTGACACTGACACTGACACTGACACAGACACAGACACTGACACAGGACACAGACACAGAGACAGACACTGACACAGGACACAGGACACAGAGACAGACACAGACACAGACACTGACACAGACACAGACACTGACACAGGACACAGACACAGAGACAGACACTGACACAGGACACAGGACACAGAGACAGAGACAGAGACAGGCACAGACACAGACACAGACACAGACACAGACACAGACACAGACACAGACACAGACACAGACACAGACACAGACACAGACACAAAGATCTCTCTAAAAAAAACACTGTTACAACTAAAGTTGAATGCCCTCTTAGAAATAGATAAGAAAGAGATATTTTTTCCGACCCATAAAACATCGCCCATTTTTAATTCGGGCGCTCATCCCCGAACTGCATCCGTGTGCACTTTTTCGCATTAGCCGATTACGGATGCGGCCCTTCCAACGGACCCATTCTTCGCCGCCGCCTCTCCCTTGCCCTAGGAAAATGCGCACGATTTCCTCCTCGAAAGCCCTCTGACCCAGTTCTTTCGGGCCGGAAAATTGCGCCACTGGGCCGCCCAAACTGCGCCGGAAACAAAAGGGGCGATAACAAAGAACAGCGAGGGAAATCCGCGCCAACGAAAAAATTAATGCAACAGCTTTTTTTCCGCGGCGTAATTAAGTCGAGGATCGTTAACGTTAATATTTGAATACGAATATGTGCACGTGCAGAATTCCGAGTTGGGGAAATATTGATTTCGGTGTGGTAATAACAAAAGTAGAGTGCTATTTCAAAATAAAAAAATGGACTTTATTTAAAAAAAAATGCAATTTCAAAATAAAATCATGGGCTGATTAAGGTTGATTATTTCAAAATTTTGGTGATGGATGTTTGCAGATTTTTCTAAAATCATGAAGCTTAAACAATTTTAAGTAAATTTAGAGAATGTTGAGTTCGTCGCAATTGTTCTTCTATTTTTTTACACATTAAAAAAAATGCAATTTCAAAATAAAATCATGGGCTGATTGGGAGTGATTATTTCAAAATTTTGGTGATGGATGTTTGCAGATTTTTCTAAAATCATGAAGCTTAAACAATTTTAAGTAAATTTAGAGAATGTTGAGTTCGTGGCAATTGTTCTTCTATTTTTTTACACATTAAAAAAAATGCGATCTCAAAATAAAAACATGGACTGATCGAGGGTGATTATTTCAAAATTTTGGTGATGGATGTTTGCAGATTTTTCTGAAATCATGAAGCCTAAACAATTCTAAGTAAATTTAGAGAATTTTGAGTTTGTCGCAATTGTTCTTCTATTTTTTTACACATTAAAAAAATGCGATCTCAAAATAAAAACATGGACTGATCGAGGGTGATTATTTCAAAATTTTGGTGATGGATGTTTGCAGATTTTTCTGAAATCATGAAGCTTAAACAATTTTAAGTAAATTTAGAGAATGTTGAGTTTGTCGCAATTGTTCTTCTATTTTTTACACATTAAAAAAAATGCGATCTCAAAATAAAAACATGGACTGATCGAGGGTGATTATTTCAAAATTTTGGTGATGGATGTTTGCAGATTTTTCTGAAATCATGAAGCTTAAACAATTTTAAGTAAATTTAGAGAATGTTGAGTTTTTCGCAATTGTTCTTCTATTTTTTTAAACATTTAAAAAAATACAATTTCAAAATAAAATCATGGACTGATCGAGGGTGATTATTTCAAAATTTTGGTGATGGATGTTTGCAGATTTTTCTGAAATCATGAAGCCTAAACAATTCTAAGTAAATTTAGAGAATTTTGAGTTTGTCGCAATTGTTCTTCTATTTTTTTACACATTAAAAAAATGCGATCTCAAAATAAAAACATGGACTGATCGAGGGTGATTATTTCAAAATTTTGGTGATGGATGTTTGCAGATTTTTCTGAAATCATGAAGCCTAAACAATTCTAAGTAAATTTAGAGAATTTTGAGTTTGTCGCAATTGTTCTTCTATTTTTTTACACATTAAAAAAAATGCGATCTCAAAATAAAAACATGGACTGATTGAGGGTGATTATTTCGAAATTTTGGTGATGGATGTTTGCTGATTTTTCTAAAATCATGAAGCCTAAACAATTTAAAGTAAATTTAGAGAATGTTGGGTTTGTCGCAATTGTTCTTCTATTTTTTTTACACATTTAAAAAAAAATTCAATTTCAAAATAAAATCATGGACTAATTGAGGGTGATTATTTCGAAATTTTGGTAATGGATGTTTGCTGATTTTTCTGAAATCATGAAGCCTAAACAATTCTAAGTAAATTTAGAGAATTTTGAGTTTGTCGCAATTGTTCTTCTATTTTTTTACACATTAAAAAAATGCGATCTCAAAATAAAAACATGGACTGATCGAGGGTGATTATTTCAAAATTTTGGTGATGGATGTTTGCTGATTTTTCTAAAATCATGAAGCCTAAACAATTTAAAGTAAATTTAGAGAATGTTGGGTTTGTCGCAATTGTTCTTCTATTTTTTTTACACATTTAAAAAAAAATTCAATTTCAAAATAAAATCATGGACTAATTGAGGGTGATTATTTCGAAATTTTGGTAATGGATGTTTGCTGATTTTTCTAAAATCATGAAGCCTGTGGTTTTCAGTAAATTTAGAGAATGTTGAGTTTGTTGCATTTGTTTTTATATTTTTTTGCCATCTTAAAATAGAAATACGGATTTATTTATTTATTTCAGAATCCATATAAACGGACTTTTTTGAAGGGGAATTGAAGCAAAATGAAATATCCGTAATCAAACGTTTGCTAAAGAAATGTCTCTTTTTTTTTATATTCCAACTGATCATTCACTTTAAAACAATTCTGGTATCTGCACTGAAGTTAAACTTAATGTTTTTCGTTACAGTTTTTGTCCGGTTACATGATAATCATTGAGATTCCATTTATTTATTTGTAGAGATTGTTCTTCGTTTAAATTTCCCGCTCTAAAATTTTGCGCGGGAAATGTGAACAGTGATGATTTAAAATCTCAATTAATATGAAAAACAGTAATTCGCACTTTAATTGTTTTCGATTTTTTGGGAACAACTATTAAGATTAATCCAAAACAGAGTTTCCATTATCAGTGATTTAAAATTTTACGATTATGTTCAAAGCGAATGTGCACGTAACTACTGCAAGTTTGCCAATTTCCGAAAACGCGAATCCGAACCAGATTCCGCAATATCCTGATGAAAATTGCAAACTCGAGCTTGACGCTAACGTATATAGGGCTTTCCAGTTCGTCTGAATAATTCAAGGTAAAAACGGGGACAGTATTTATATATGCGCTCGATGCAACGACGACGCTGCACCTGACTGGGGGGTGGGAAGATCTACGACGCTTTATTGCCAACATAGAAATTTAATAAACCGCCCCCGAGACGGACAAAACACGGTACGGTCGAGAAATTTATTGTGCATCAACGGATTGCGTTTGAGTGTTTATAATTACGTATTAACAACGATTGAATCGTTGCATGAATATACAAAAAATCAGATATAGAACCAATAAATCATTACAAGTTTAATAAAAACTTTTTTCAAATTGAATATTCAAAGTTATTGTTTTTTTTTTTTTAAAGGAAGGATGTTTGATGGAATTGCGGGTTAAGGAGAGTCAATGAATATAAGGGGATTTGCTGTTCGGCGACTAACGTTCATTTTAATATTTGAAAATTCATTTTCATAATGAATGGGACAAACACTAAACAACCATGGACCCGACCGATAACTTTTCGTTAATAAAAGCTACCGCCCGAGCGTGGGACTCGAACCCACGACGCCTCGCACCGAAAGCTCCCGTGTAACCGCTCCGCTACGGAGCGCCCAAAGTTATTGTTATGCTTCGTACACACTTGCGGCGTGGTTTGTTTCGTTGATAATGCGCAAATGTGTACGATGCATAATATGTGTTTTAGTATGAATTCAAACAATTGTAACACCCTTTACATGATGGGCATAATTTAAGAACTATAAAATTATATCAACATAATTAATTTAATTTATTTTCATTTAGTTACAGTATTGAAAGTTACGATGTCAGAGTTGACATTTATAGACACACTCTGGCAGATTGGAGCACTGTATATGCAAATCCTCTGCAATAACCAAAGGGAAAATATCGCCGATAAGCATCTCTCGGTCTGGAACAAGAGGGGCTGTTGAGAAATAGTTTTACGGATGGGTTTGGGCGCCTCTGCAATTCGCGATTTGTTAAATTTGATCGAACATAACAGCCCGTCCATAAATAAATTCACCACTGAATTTTCCCGAGAACAGAGGAACGCATTTTCCTGGCCCCCATTATTTCTCGTCTGCTCTTAAGATGATACCTACAGCATCCACCCTGCGTCTAGACGCAAAACCGTTTGCATATTTAATTAAACTGCAGCGATACTTGGAAACTGAAAAGTTAGTGATCCTAAAAGTTATCAACCCGCGTGTTTTATATTTTTGCGGAAAACCACGAATCTCCTTTATCGCGGTTTCATGATTTACTTCCTGTTTTTGCGTAGGCGCTTCAATTCAACGGCACTTTTACCGCGATAACTGCAAACGCAAAGATGCCAGCGCAGATATGGCAATAATAATATTATATCGTGTGAGCCACAAAATTTTGTTTCAGAGTTGGCCGTGAAATAAATGAGGTATGTCGCATATTATTACGTCATGAGACTATTGAACAGTGACGGTTCGCGGGTTTTTTTCTGGTACGGCCGAGGAACAAGAGGTGGTAATACAGATAGATAGGGTCAGTTGCCGAGACGGCTGGCTGCGTGACCGCACCTATCTGTATTACCACCTCTTGTTCCTCGGCCGTACCAGAAAAAACCCCGCGAACCGTCACTGCTATTGAAATAGATTTAAGAAAAATGAATTAATCTCAAACACGACTGCTACCTTTCTCTCTCTTAGGTATGGCCAACTCAGGAACAAAATTATGTGGCTCACACCTTATTAATAATAATAATTATTATTATTATTTCCTTGTTTAATTAATTACCAGTGACGGCTCGCGTTTTTGTTTTGTCCGGCCGAGGTAGCAGAGGTGGTAATACAGATCTCTGCAAACGACCCTACCTATCTTTGCCAATGGCGGCTCGTGGAGCATGCTAATGGTAGAGCCACTTATACAATATACTCCTTTTTGAAGAAACAAAGAACGATTTGTCTTCCTAGACCAAATTCTTGCTGAGATTGAAACTACAGGTAGTGCCATGAAGAATACCATTTTCTACAATTGTAAAATATAACTTCAGACTAACTAAAAATACTATTTTCAACAGCTGGGGATTACCATTCTTGACAGCCGAAAAATACCATTCCCGGCAGCTGAAACATACCGTTATTGACAGCTAAAAAATACAATTTTTGACAAAGTTTTGACAGCTGAAAAATGCCATTTTTGAGAATTAAGAAAAATGTCGAAAAATGCTGCTTTTGATAGTTGAAAAATACCATTTATATAGGTGGGAAATGCCATTTTTGACAGCTGAAACTTATCATTTTTAACAGCTGAAAAATTACATTTTTGACAGCTGAATAATACAATTCTTAATAGCTGAAAAATACCATGCTTGATAACACCAACAGACTATTATTGACAACTGTATCATACCATTATTGTCAGCTAAAAAATACAATTTTTGAAAGCTGAAAAATGCCATTTTGTCAATTAAAAAAATGTCGAAAAATGCTGCTTTTGATAGTTGAAAAATACCATTTTTATAGGTGGGAAATACCATTGTTGTCAGCCGAAAAATATAATTTTTGACAGCTGAAAAATATAATTTTTTACAGCTGAAAAATATAATATTTGACAGCTGAAAGACATTATTTTTAACAGATGAAAAATAGCATTTTTGACGGCTGAAAAATCTAATTTTATACAGCTGAAAAATATCATTTTAGACAGCTGAAAAATATAATTTTTGACAGCTGAAAAATATAATATTTGACAGCTGAAAGACATTATTTTTAACAGCTGAAAAATGCAATTTTAACAGCTAAAATATACCATTATTATCAGCTGAAAAATACAATTTTTGACAACAAAAAGTACAAGTTTTTACAACTGAAAAATACCATTTTGACAATAAAAAAAAGACCAAAAATGCTGCCTTTGATAGCTGAAAAATACCATTTTTATAGGTAAGAAATACCTTTTTAACAGCTGAAAAGTACCATTTTTGACAATTGAAAAATATTATTTTTAACAGTTGAATAATACTCCTCTTGACAAACAAACCATTATTGACAACTGTAACAAACCATTATTGTTAGCTAAAAAAAATACAATTTTTGACAACACAAAAAATACAAGTTTTGACAGCTGAAAAATGCCATTATTGACAATTAAGAAAAATGTCGAAAAATGCTGCCTTTGATAGCTGAAAAATAACATTTTTTTAGGTGGGAAATCGCATTTTTGACAGCTGAAAAATGTCTTTTTTGACAGTTGAATAATACACTTCTTAACTGCTGAAAACTACAATTTTCAACAGCTGAAAAATACCATTGTTGACAACTGCAACAAATCATTTTTGACAATTATAACATATCATTATTGCCTACTAAAAAATACAATTTTTTAATACAAAAAAAAAACAATTTTTGACAATTAAAAAAAATGTCAAAAAATGCTGTCTTTGATAGCAGAAAAATAACATTTTAATAGGTGAGAAACAACTTTTTGGCATAAAAAAACATTTTTAACAACTGAAAAATCATTTTTGACATTTAAATAATACACTTCTTAACAGCTGAAAAATGCCACTCTTGACAATTACAACAAACCATTATTGTCAGCTAAAAAAATAATTTTTGACAACAAAAAGTACAATTTTTGACAGCTGAAAATCCCATTTTTGACAAATAAAAAATTTTTTGATAGCTGAAAAATACCATTTTAATAGGTGAGAAATACCTTTTTGACAGCTGAAAAATAACATTTTCAACAACTGAAAAATATAATTTTCGACAGTTGAATAATACATTTCTTAACAGCTGAAAACTACCATTTTTAATAGCTGAAATATACCATTCTTGACAACTACAACAAGCCATTATTGTTAGCTAAAAATACAATTTTCTACAACAAAAAGCAGCTAAAAAATGTCATTTTTGGCAATAAAAAATTGAAAAATGCTGATTTCGACAGCTGAATCAATTCCTGACAGGTAAAAATACCATTCTTGACAACTGCAACAAACCATTATTGACAATTGCAACACACCATTATTGTCAGCTAAAAAATACAATTTTTGACAACAAAAGAAAGAAAGAACTATTTACCTTCCCAGCCCAAAATAACTGGCGAAAATGTGTTTTAAGAATTAATTAAATTTTTTTTGCTGAGCTTGAAACTGCAGGTAGTGTCATGGCTCCTTGGCTCTATATAACGAGCCGCCCCTGATCTCTGCTACCCTGACCGTACCAAAAAAAAAAGAACCCGCGAACCGTTACTGCTAATTACAAAGAAAAAAATACAAATACAAATACAAAATCATATGAAATTCTAATACCACCAAAGTTTCGCGATTCCTCGTCGGCTTAATTTTCTTTCCGTTCCCCTGTAAATTACTCCTCCGTACTGTGTGTGTGTGTGTGCGTTATTTATGTCCGCAAGAAACGGAGAACGGCAATTTACGCTTGAAATGTAATTTACGAGTCTCGTATTTTCCAGGTTACCGTTGTTTCAAGACGGTAATGTTCCTCACGGGTTTCATCTTCGCGTCCAGCATTGTGTACTTGATATGTCTTCAAGGAGAATTGATGCCCCCGTATGGTAATGCAGGTAAGACATTAACCGTTTTACTTCTTTAATCTCAAGACCCTCAAGGTCCTTTATCCTTTAACCAACTACTAACCTCAACAGATAATTCATTTTTTTTATTGTTATACAAGACGTAATACTTTAATTACACGATAATAGTATATTATTAAACGAGCGAGAAAGTTGGCCATTGCCACGAGAGTGAAGTTTGAGATTTTTCTGTTTATTTTAAATTATAACGAATTATTTTTCTATTTGGAAATTTCGGCAGTTCGCTGACAAAAACAAATCGTAACCATAGTAACAACTGTTGAGAAAGTAAAAGCGGTCGTGTTATTGGCTGAAACCTGTTGGGCAATAAAGTTGCTATCATTTGATTGGACGTCGCCTGTGGAGAAAATGATTCGGCCGAATAATGGACAACTTTCTCAATCAAAAACGATTTAACAACGTTTATATTATTTAATAAGATAAGAAAAAATTTATATTTTCGTTAAATGTATGTTCTTGGATATTGATGGTATAGTTATTCTAGAATTATAGGAATTAGTGGCCTCGAAAACAACTCTTGAAGTGCTTTATTAGGGTGTATCTATGTTTCGCGTATCAATACACCCTGTCTCCCCTATACAAATTGTGTTTTGTAAAATGTTGGCCCTGCGCCTCAAATCAAAATTGAAGATAATCTTCAATATCAAATCTGCACTTGGTTCGTTGAACTGTTACAGTCTGCAACTTCAAATAACGCAATTTTCGTGCCGTTTTGCATGTATCATCATCCCCCCACACCCTCTGCAGACGTATTCAAATTTGCCTCTCACACCCCAGACCGACGCTAATTAAGGATGATGCTAAGCGTGCAGCACTTTCGGCCGTTTCGCTCCAGACAGATTACACCCCCGTGTTTTTTTTTTTGTATGAGTTTTGTGGGAGCACACAATGAGCCACGCCATTATATTCAGGACACTCCTCCCATTCATTTACGTCGCGAATTATAATTACCTTTTTATTACCGTTCCATTCAAATATGCACATGATGCGCGGAAATTCAACAACGCCGAAAAAACACGATAACTCTCATTATCTACAACATCCGTGCAAAACAACAAGTATCGTATTTTTTTCAATACTGTTTGATTTATCTACAATCAAAACTGGAATTTTAACAGTGACGGTTCGCGGGGTTTTTTCTGGTACGGCCGAGGAACAAGAGGTGGTAATACAGATAGGTGCGGTCACGCAGCCAGCCGTCTCTGCAACTGACCCTACCTATCTGCATTACCACCTCTTGTTCCTCGGCCCTACCAGAAAAAACTACGCGAAACGTCACTGAATTTTAAGTTCATTTTTGTAGATCCGACATTAAACTTTAAGATTCTGTAGCCGATTACATAACCGTTAGTGGCTGAATGGTAAACGCCTTAGCAAACAAAATCGTTCATTTAGAAGCTACGACGTCTTCTTCATTGGATGTATTAAAATTCCTAAAAGTATTTTTGCGATTTCTCTTTTCAGGAGTGGCAATTTTTGCGGGAATCCTCTTCGGATTAATCACGATGCTGGTCCAGTACGTGGGTCTGTTCATGGAGGGCCTTCACACCGGGTTGCTGCTGGGCCTCGGGGGACTGCTCGCTGCCGACCACATCATGGAAACGTCGCCCAGGGGGTCGGTGTGGCTGTGCGTGGGGGTGTTGCTGGCCAGCGCCCTCCTCTTCGCCATCCTCAATTTGTATTTTAGGAAAGGTGAGTCTGGGCCGGATATCATTAAAGCTCCGGTGAGACTGGGAAATTTCAATTAAAAACGTTATTTCACGTGCAATACTGATATTCGGTGAGGATTTTGATCAAGATACGGCCGAGGTAGTAGAGGTGGTAATACAGATCTCTGTATTCTGTATTGCCACCTCTGCTACCTCGGTCGTACATTAAGCCCCGGCGAGATTGAGAAATTCTAATTAAAAACATTATCTCCGTTCACGTGCAATATTGATATTCGGTGAAGATTTTGATCAAGTGACGGCTCGTAAGGTACGGCCGAGGTAGAAGAGGTGATAATACAGATCTCTGTATTCTGTATTGTCACCTCTGATACTTCGGTTGTATATTAAGCACCGGCGAGATTGAGAAATTCCAATTAAAAACATTATCATCTCCGTTCACGTGCAATATTGATATTCGGTGAGGATATTTGATCCAGTGACGGCTCTCGGCGGGGTGACTCATGGTACGGCCGAGGTAGAAGAGGTGGTAATACAGATCTCTGTAACCGAACCTACCTGTCCGTATTATGACTCATGGTACGGTTAAGGTAGCAAAGGTGGTAATACAGATCTCTGTAACTATCGTTGTCGTACCATGAGCCACTTCGCAATCCGTCACTGATTTGATCTCGGGAAAAATATTTCATGCAGAATTTAGAGTGCTATGAATTTCATGCAGAAAGTAGTTAGCAAATGAGTTCTGTGAATTTTTGAAAAAAAAAGTTGATTTTAAAATTGTAGGCTTAACCGTTTTGGGAACAAGTATATACGGCGGTGCGATAGTAACGGCTGCGATCGACTACTTCGTGGAGAGGTTATCGATGGTGGCCTGGGTTTGGGAGAGGGTGTCTCTCAGACCGGCGGTTCCGCCGCCCTGCTGGTACTCCTGGATCGTGCTCGGCACTTGGCCTACTCTCGTATTAGTAGGACTTCTCATACAATGTGCCGTAACTGGTAGAGGGACGTACCACGACGATGGTAAGTCGCACTCGAGGAAGTACCATCAAATCACCGATACACCAATACCTACATTATACGAAACTGTAACTGGTATTTTTATTATAATTTTATCCTCATCATTCCTCCATAAGTACTCTCCAATTTCTTCATTTTTTATCTACATTTTTTTTTACTTTGGTAGGTGCCCTTCAGTCACATCAGTTTTGTATTTTTACTTGGCTAATTTTTGTCTACATCATTTCCTATTTATGGTTTGCAAATTGTTATAAAATTCATGTCAATCTGAAAGACCTGTTGAGGTCAACTGTAATATTGTCTCTGATTTAAATTTGAAAATGTATTTATGCCTGATGATATAATAAGTAATATAAAGTTGATTTTTTCTTATTTACATGTACAAATTCTAGCAGGGTTGGATTATTTTTTTTTTTTTATTACATTCCAAATTTTTCATTTTTCATTTTTCTAGTCTTCATTTTGATGCCCTGAATTTATTATTCCTTTCAAACGAACATTCGCTTAAAAAACGATGTACTGTATATGTTGGCTATATTTATAGTAACTGCAGGAAGGAAGAAGCCGAGACCGAACAACGGTGGAAGGACCCGAATAGACCGGGCCGAGATGCGCCAAAAGAAGTACCGCTATCTGTACCAAGTCAGGACGGCCCACGGTGATGTTATTAGTCAGGTAAGATTCTCTAGGCGAATCACTTGAACGAATACGACATGTATTTATAGCCAGTTGAGCCATACGACGGCCGGCTGGTCGTAAAACACGGTCAAAATCACGTTTTTTTCAAATATTTTCTGTGTTGGAAGTGCTCCTCTCCGTTCGCGAGCTGCAACCCTTTCTCTGCAGAGGTCGCTTTTTTTCGTGCTTCGGCGAGCGGTGTCGCGCCCCCTTTACAGTAGCGACTTTAATTTTTATAGAATCTTATAGAACGAAGGCTCCTCTATATTTTATGTCTCCTACGAATTTTTGATATCTCCAACCCTTGAAGAGTTATTCAAAGAAAACCACCCCCAACTTCAATAAAAAAAATATACTAAACGCGTAAGGCCAAAATCGCGTTTTTTTCAAATATTTTCTAAACCCTTATAGATATCGATTTGAAATTTTTACGAAAAATCAAAAATAATTCAAGAAAAATACTATTAAAATTTCAACCCCCTAGAAAACCTCAGAAAAAGTGTTGCCAACTCCACAAAAAAAATTTTTTTACGATATTTATTTTTTTCCCGAAAGCCGAAAACGTCCTCTGGGGTCCCGTGAAAACCGCAATTTTCCAACTAACCCCTAGACTCGGGGGTGAATTTTTGAAAATCAATGTTTCGCGATGCAGAGGTTTACGCCAAATGCTAAGGCTTTTTGGGTTTTCGAGTTGGAACGTTCGGATACGGCTCAAAAAATCCCAAATACATGGGGGCACAACGGCCACTTCTGTGTTGGAAGTACTCCTCTCCGTTCGCGAGCTGCAACCCTTTCTCTGCAGAGGTCGCTTTTTTTCGTGCTTCGGCGAGCGGGGTCGCGCCCCCTTTACAGTAGCGACTTTAATTTTTATAGAATTTTATAGAACGAAAGCTCCTCTATATTTTATGTCTCCTACAAATTTTTGATATCTCCAACCCTTGAAGAGTTATTCAAAGAAAACCACCCCCAACTTCAATAAAAAAAAATATACTAAACGCGTAAGGCCAAAATCACGTTTTTTTCAAATATTTTCTAAACCTTTATAGATATCGATTTAAAATTTTTACGAAAAAACAAAAATAATTCAAGACAAATACTATTAAAATTTCAACCCCCTAGAGAAAGTATTGCCAACTCCACAAAAAAAAAAAATTTTACAATATTTATTTTTTTCCTGAAAGCCGAAAACGTCCTCTGGGGTCCCGTGAAAACCGCAATTTTCCAACTAACCCCTAGACTCGGGGGTGAATTTTTGTAAATCGATGTTTCGCGATGCAGAGGTTTACGCCAAATGCTAAGGCTTTTTGGGTTTTCGAGTTGGAACGTTCGGATACGGCTCAAAAAATCCCAAATACATGGGGGCACAACGGCCACTTCTGTGTTGGAAGTACTCCTCTCCGTTCGCGAGCTGCAACCCTTTCTCTGCAGAGGTCGCTTTTTTTCGTGCTTCGGCGAGCGGGGTCGCGCCCCCTTTACAGTAGCGACTTTAATTTTTATAGAATATTATAGAACGAAAGCTCCTCTATATTTTATGTCTCCTACAAATTTTTGATATCTCCAACCCTTGAAGAGTTATTCAAAGAAAACCACCCCCAACTTCAATAAAAAAAAATATACTAAACGCGTAAGGCCAAAATCACGTTTTTTTCAAATATTTTCTAAACCTTTATAGATATCGATTTAAAATTTTTACGAAAAAACAAAAATAATTCAAGACAAATACTATTAAAATTTCAACCCCCTAGAGAAAGTATTGCCAACTCCACAAAAAAAAAAAATTTTACAATATTTATTTTTTTCCCCAAAGCCGAAAACGTCCTCTGGGGTCCCGTGAAAACCGCAATTTTCCAACTAACCCCTAGACTCGGGGGTGAATTTTTGAAAATCGATGTTTCGCGATGCAGAGGTTTACGCCAAATGCTAAGGCTTTTTGGGTTTTCGAGTTGGAACGTTCGGATACGGCTCAAAAAATCCCAAATACATGGGGGCACAACGGCCAGTTCTGTGTTGGAAGTGCTCCCCTCCGTTCGCGAGCTGCAACCCTTTCTCTGCAGAGGTCGCTTTTTTCGTGCTTCGGCGAGCGGGGTCACGCCCCCTTTACAGTAGCGACTTTAATTTTTATAGAATGTTATAGAACGAAGGCTCCTCTATAGTTTATGTCTCCTACGAATTTTTGATATCTCCAACCCTTGAAGAGGTATTCAAAGAAAATCGCCCCCAACTTCAATAAAAAAATTCTAGAGCGGCCATTTTTAATCCCACGTAAAAAATTTAAACGGCATGTCATTCAGAATTTTATTTTGCGTTGAAAGGGTAGGAGCCATATTTTTCGTGGGGCGCACCGTTTACGATCTACGGCCAATTTTCGATTGTTTTCCGGGAATTTTTCCAAGAATTTTGGAAAGGTTTAGGTTAGGAACCTATCAGCTGTGCGTCAGACATGACATTTACTGACATATCTGAAACAAGGTTATGATTGCACAACATTTTCAGATTTAATGACATTGACATGACATGCTTAAAGTCGCGGGTTTAGGTTAGGAACCTATCAGCTGTGCGTCAGACATGACATTCACTGACATATCTGGAACAAGGTTATGATTGCGCACAATTTTCAGATTTAATGACATTGACACGACATGCTTAAAGTCGCGGGTTTAGGTTAGGAGTCGGGAGTCTTCATGCCTTCAGTTTTAACTTTTTTTTTGTCGTTCGTCACCAGTTACTTTGCTCAATCTTAAAGGGATACGCAAAGACGACAGCGCAGCGCAGCGGAGCCGTCGTTCGTCACCGATAACTTTCCTCAAATTTAATAGGCCACTCACCAGTTAATTTTCTTAATTTTATATTTTACTATTTCACATAAAGAACAAGCAACGTAAGCTTGAAAAACTAGTTACCACTTCTAACCAATCGACCATACGACGGCCGGCCGGTCGTAAAATGCTAACAATCCTTCTCTATCTTTTCAGAATTTCGTGCAGGCCCTGCACCAGAAGAAGGACCCGGGCGGAGGGCCCGGCGAGTGCAGCACCCTGCAATCGGACGCCACCCATCTGACGATACTGCCGGACGCAAACATGGCCGTCCTCACCGAGAGCGAAGACGACAGCCAAACGGAGATACCGACCCAGCGATGAGCGGGGGGATCACATTTTCGGCGGATTTGTTCATTTTAACGAGACTTGCATTGAATTTGTTTGACAATAATACGTAGCGGTCAACATTTAATGTTGCGATTTCTTTCGTAATTCTTGATTAGCACGACGGGAGAGGGGGGCGCTGCTAACGAACAGTTTTAATTAATTCGACTGATATATTGGATACTTTTTGCTAAATTTTAATGTAGGTGCAGTTTTAGACGAATATATTTAATCGATTAGCCGACGATGGAAGACGACACCAACCAACCAAAAAAAAAAAGAATAATATCTTCCATGACGACTTGCCATACGTTTTACATAAGAAATCTCACGTCACCAGAAGTAGCATGCACACGAAGAAATATTGCTCATCATAGCACAAAAGTTTCTCGAGTATATATAAATATAAATAGATGATTCAGCTCAACAGTAATTTTTAGCAAGAAGTCTTGAGAATCGCGCGCACCAAATCAAATCAAAATTTAAAAACGATTTATTCAAATCATTCAATTGAATACGCCAAGCTTTTCTATTCTATTCAAATACATGAATGTATTCGTTCTTAAGATAAATGTCCCTTTAATTCTTAGTCCAAAAAGAATGTGTGATAATTATTTATTTAGGTGTTTAAACAACAAAAAAAAAGAGGAAACATAATCACCTGCCAATTGTACATAAAATATATTACGCTAGATATCATTTGTATGCGCATTACGAGGCGGAGAAATGTTTAAGCTCAACGTAGGAAATTTTATGCAAAAATACAGAGTGTGCGAAAAATCGCGAAAGTAAAGAGCGTTCGAAAAATCGCTCAACGCGTCTCCATAACAGCCGCTTGGCGTTTTGTTTCGTATTTCGTAGCCTCTTCAGCCAAGCTTTTACGAGGCGACTCTGCTGCGCAGCGACTTAAGTACTACTTTCCTTACGTCCGAATGCAGCAGCAGAAACTAGTCCGACTGACACATTCGTTTATTAGTTGATTGCAGTTTCGGGCGAATGTGTTATACAAAATTAAAAAGTATTTTATTGATCGTTTATTCCAAGACTTTGCTCATTTGAACGCGATTGAGCAAAGCTGTTAAAATCTGTTAACAATTCAACTTTTGCGATTATTGAGAATTTTTCATCAGCATAAAATTTCCTACGTTAAAAAAACATCTCACCAACCTCTCTCTATATAAAAAAAAAACTATGTAATTGTGTGAGTATATTCAACATTCCCATTCCCATTTCCCATTAAGTTCATTCAAAAATTCGATTCGATTTCGATATATGTTTAAAGTGCCTTTGGCAATCCGAAAACTCAAAAAAAAAAAATCAAAAATGTGTTCAACGCATTCATTTCCATTAAAAACATTCAATGTTTCTATAAATGTCTCTATAAACCATTTGTATAGTTAAGATCTTTTTTTTTGATTATTTATTTCGATGAGTCTAGAGACCAATTTGTTATATAATATATATTTATGTGAAGTTTCATGAAGAATTGACGATGATGTGTGATACAAAAAAAAATAAATGTAAATATGGATAGCTTGTATTTAGTACACTGTTTTCTCGATTAATCGGTGATGTGTGGAGAGGGTTGACGAGGCGGATTGTATAAAAAGAAATTTAGAAAAAAAAACAGGGAAATATTTGAAGTGGTATTCAAATCGATTATGAAGAACATGAACAAAAAAAAATCTTTGTAGTATTATACATATTATAGTTTGTGTAAATAAATGAATTTATGATATTTCTTTTGTAACAACCCATGTTTTCCAAATTTTTATTTTAAGTAATTTTAGCTGTTGTTTTTACTTTTTTTTAGCCGAATTTAAAAAATGTAATTTTTGAATGAACACTTTGGCAAATAAGTAGGTTGTTTGGGTATTGGTATGGCTACGTAGTAGCATCTATTTTAAGTAATTTTGGAAAGTTTCAGGATTGTAACCGTTGTTTTTAATTTTTTTTAGCCGAATTTAAAAATGTAATTTTGGAACAAACACTGACAATCAAGTGGGATTATTTTGTAATTGACGGAGGGGTTGTTTGGGGATTTTTATGGAATCGCGTAGTAACATCTATTTTAAGTAATTTTGGAAAGTTTCAGGATTGTAGCCGTTGTTTTTAATTTTTTTTAGCCGAATTTAAAAATGTAATTTTGGAACAAACACATTGACAATCAAGTGGGATTATCTTGTAATTGACGGAGGGGTTGTTTGGGGATTTTTATGGAATCGCGTAGTAACATCTATTTTAAGTAATTTTGGAAAGTTTCAGGATTGTAGCCGTTGTTTTTAATTTTTTTTAGCCGAATTTAAAAATGTAATTTTGGAACAAACACATTGACAATCAAGTGGGATTATCTTGTAATTGACGGAGGGGTTGTTTGGGGATTTTTATGGAATCGCGTAGTAACATCTATTTTAAGTAATTTTGGAAAGTTTCAGGATTGTAGTCGTTTTTAATTTTTTTTAGCCGAATTTAAAAATGTAATTTTGGAACAAACACTTTGACAATCAAGTGGGATTATTTTGTAATTGACGGAGGGGTTGTTTGGGGATTTTTATGGAATCGCGTAGTAGCATCTATTTTAAGTAATTTTGGATAGTTTCAGGATTGTAGCCATTGTTTTTAATTTTTTTTAGCCGAATTTAAAAATGTAATTTTGGAACAAACACATTGACAATCAAGTGGGATTATCTTGTAATTGACGGAGGGGTTGTTTGGGGATTTTTATGGAATCGCGTAGTAACATCTATTTTAAGTAATTTTGGAAAGTTTCAGGATTGTAGCCGTTGTTTTTAATTTTTTTTAGCCGAATTTAAAAATGTAATTTTGGAACAAACACATTGACAATCAAGTGGGATTATCTTGTAATTGACGGAGGGGTTGTTTGGGGATTTTTATGGAATCGCGTAGTAACATCTATTTTAAGTAATTTTGGAAAGTTTCAGGATTGTAGCCGTTGTTTTTAATTTTTTTTTAGCCGAATTTAAAAATGTAATTTTGGAACAAACACTTTGACAATCAAGTGGGATTATCTTGTAATTGACGGAGGGGTTGTTTAGGGATTTTTATGGAATCACGTAGTGACATCTATTTTAAGTAATTTTGGAAAGTTTCAGGATTGTAGTCGTTTTTAATTTTTTTTAGCCGAATTTAAAAATGTAATTTTGGAACAAACACTTTGACAATCAAGTGGGATTATTTTGTAATTGACGGAGGGGTTGTTTGGGGATTTTTATGGAATCGCGTAGTAGCATCTATTTTAAGTAATTTTGGATAGTTTCAGGATTGTAGCCATTGTTTTTAATTTTTTTTAGCCGAATTTAAAAATGTAATTTTGGAACAAACACTTTGACAATCAAGTGGGATTATCTTGTAATTGACGGAGGGGTTGTTTGGGGATTTTTATGGAATTGCGTAGTGACATCTATTTTAAGTAATTTTGGAAAGTTTTAGGATTGTGACCGTTGTTTTTTTTAGCCGAATTTAAAAATGGTAATTTTTGCAATGAAATCACAAAATCATGAGGAGGTATTTTTTTTCGTGTAAAAGGTTTTATCTCTCGAAAGGATTAAGGATTACATTCTCACACACTTGCAGTAGCAAATAAATCAGCTCCTGGATAATTCTTGGAGTTTGTGTAGGCCTCGGGCACGCCGCGAGGGTTTCACTGGTTAAAAACCATAAATTAATCGTTAAAAGGTTGACTCTCTGTTTTATTTTTCCTTTATGTTTTTTTTTGGCTTGGACTACGTCATCTGCCACCTTTTGTTCTTTTTATAAATTAATTTATTTGCAGAAGCTCTGGATGACGTTCTACTTGTTTTATTGTAGAATATGGACCACCCACCACCCGTTATACCCATTGAAACATAATATTTAATATTACTTGTAATATTGTATTGTTCAATAGATTTTATTTGCCGACGAGAAGTTTTCAGCCACGGATTTTCCCGGCGCATTCGCCAAAATTGCACAAAAATATTTTATTTTTGCAGTGTCTTTCTGAAAGTGTATTTAACAAATGAACTGTCGGTAAACAGTAAAAATGTTGGAATTTACAGGTGTTTTTATTTAATTACTTACAAACAAAATAAAATTCCTACGTTTTTCGAGCGTTTTATAACTGTAAATTAGTTGATAAGAAATAATCTAACGGTTTTTTGGTCCTTCGACAAACATTATTATATAAAGAGACTCTTAGGCGTGTTCAAAAGGTTGTAGGGTGGGATAGGACCCACCCACCACCCTCTGTGTCATCTTAACTTTTGCCAGAGCGCTTTTTCTTCGTGTTTTTCAAACTTTTCACTCTCCAATTGTTTGACGTAGAAGTTTCTTTAATCAAACAGAGTTTTCTAGGTTAAGTTTAAGTGGAAACGAAGGGTGGTGGGTGGGCCCTATCCCACCCTCCAATCATCAGAACACAAACGAGGGTTTTTCAAGTGTAAATTAATTGATAAGAAAATAATCTAACGCTTTTTTGGTCCTTTGGCAAACATTATTATTATATGAAGAAACCAGTGACGGTTCGCGGGTTTTTTTCTGGTACGGCCGAGGAACAAGAGGTGGCAATACAGATAGGTAGGGTCAGTTGCAGAGACCGCACCTATCTGTATTACCACCTCTTGTTCCTCGGCCGTACCAGAAAAAACTCCGCGAACCGTCACTGGAAGAAACTTTTGGGCGTGTTCAAAAGGTTAAAGAGTGGGATAGGACCCACCCACCACCTTCTATGTCATCTTAATTTTTGCCACAAGCGCTTTTTCTTCGCGCTTTTGAAACTATTACATCTCTCGCAACATGACCAAGAAATTTCGTTCATGAAACATTATTTTCTAGGCTAGGTTTAAGTAGAAACGAAGGGCGGTGGGTGGTCCCTATCCCACCTTCCAATCCTTAGAACACAAACGAGGGTTTTAAAAGTGTAAATTAATTAATAAGAAAATAATTTAACGGTATTTTGCTCCTTCGACAAAGAGACTCTCGGGCGTGTTCAAAAGGTTATAGGGTAGGAAAAGACCCACCCACCACCCTCTGTTCAATTTAAATGTTTCCCATAAACGCTGTTTCTTTATGCTTTTGAAACAATTACATCTCTCGTGATCCGACTAAGAAATTAATTTGATCAAACAGTGTTTTCTAGGTTAGGTTTAAGTGGAAACGAAGGGCGGTGGGTGGGCCCTATCCTAATCTCCAATCCCTAGAACACAAACAAGGGTTTTGTAATTGTAAGGTAATTTAAAATAAAAATAATTAAACGGTTTTTTGTTCCTTCCACAAATTAATTTATTTCTGGAAAATCTGAGGGTTGTTTAGAGGGTTGGAGGTAGGGATAGGGCCCACTCACAACCGAGACAGGGATAGGACCCATCCACCACCCTCCGTTTTTATTTTAATTCAACCTAAAAACCTACTTTATTGCCATTTTTGAAACTTTTTAATTTCAAATGGTTTGATGCAGAAGTTTCTTTAATCAAACAGTGTTTTCTAGGTTAAGTTTAAGTGGAAACGAAGGGTGGTGGGTGGGCCCTATCCTACCTTCCAATTCTTGGAACGTGAACAAGTTTTTTACAATTGTAAGGTAATTGATAAGAAAATAATTAAACGGTTTTTTGTTCCTTCCTCAAATTAATTTATTTCTGGAAAATCTGAGATTTGTTTAGAGGCTTGGAGGTAGGGATAGGGCCCACCCACAACCGAGGCAGGGATAGGACCCATCCACCACCCTCTGTTTTTATTTTTATTCAACCTAGAAACTTTCTTTATTGGTGATTTTAAAACTTTTCTCTAATTGTTTGACGCAGAAGTTTTTTAATCAGTGTTTTTTAGGTTAAGTTTAAGTAGAAACAAAGGGTGGTGGGTGGGCCCTATCCTACCTTCCAATTCTTGGAACGTAAACAAGGGTTTTACAATAGTAAGGTAATTGATTAGAAAATAATTAAACGGTTTTTTTTGTTCCTTCCACAAATTAATTTATTTCTCGAAAATCTGAGGTTTGTTTAAAGGGTTGGAGGTAGGGATAGGGATAGGGCCCACCCACCACCCTCCGTTTTTATTTTTATTCAGCCCAGAAACCTTCCTTATTGCCATTTTTGAAACTTTTCAATTTCAAATGATTTGACGAAGAAATTTCTTTAATCAAACAGTGTTTTCTAGGTTAAGTTTAAGTTGAAATTAAGGGCACTATCCCACCCTCCAATCATTAAATCATTAACGAGGGTTTTACCAGGGGCGGCCCGGCATATAGAGCCAAGGAGCCATAGCACTAGCTCTAGTTTCAAACTCAGCAATTTTTTTTTAAATTAAATGTAAAGACACGAATGACGAATTCATTTTAAATGTTAAAATACCTTCGTAAGTTTAATGAGTAGAGGAAAATCTAATGCATTTGTTCCCCAGCGCAACGTATTATACAGTGTGTATCAGCCGAATGGAATAAATTCGATAATAAATAAATGGGGGCGTGTTCGAAAAAACGCACCGATACGTCGATTAGTATTGTTAGTTGCCCATGTTTTTCTGCAAAAACTTTTTATACAGGGTGTGTCATGTAGCAGAGGCCCATACCAACTTTCTTATTTTAAATGCAACACCCTGTATATTAATCAAATCAAAATTTGGTTCAAAGAAAATAAGCTGTCCTTAAATGACAACAAAACAGACTGCGTTTTATTCAAATGTACTGAACATACAAAGACTCCGTCACGTGTACATTTTGGTGAAGATATTATTAAATTAAGTAAGCAATCGCGTTTCCTTGGAATAACTTTAGATGATAGGTTAAAATTTGATAACCATATAATTGAATTAAACATAAAATTAACCAAAGTTCTATATGCTCTCCGAGTACTAACCAAACAAAGCAATGTGAGTGTAATGAAAACAGCTTATTTTGCAAACTTTTGTTCATTATTGAGGTATGGAATTATTTTCTGGGGTAGTAGTAATTCAGTTGATAGCGTATTTGTAATACAAAAAAGGCTATTCGTATAGTTTTCCAAATGAACTATTTATCTAGTTGCAGGGGCGTTTTTAAAAAAAATAAAATTCTTACTGTTACGGCATTATACATATTTGAGTGTATCAAATTTGCTTTCAAACACCATAATAAATTTTCAGTAAACAGTAAACCTACTACCGTGGACAAAAAAAATGACACCCCTAATTTTATTAATGTAAATATGACTTTTCATTTGACAAAGCGGCAAATGTCAATCTTGTCAGATATGTGTTAATCATATAGATATATGAACATAAATTGAATATGCCATACTTAAGTAACGCACAGAAAGCACAAATTGCTATGCAGGTCAAATATGGCAAATATATCAATGATGTAGCAGCTGAATTGAATGTAAGTAGAGGTACAGTGCAAAACAATTCAAAAATGTGGAGGAATGAAAGGCAATTGGAGCAGATTAAAGGTTTGGGCCGCCAAAAAGTTTCAAATAATGAAGAAAATGATGCTGTTATAAACTATTTAATAGACAATCCGTTTGAAAATGCTAGAAATGCCGCATTCATAACAAATTTTCCGAAGTTCCCGAACAGCTTGTAGACGTCTAAAGTTAAGTGCTTTATCTTGTCATGCCGCAGCCAGAAAACCTCTATTGACTCAAATTAATAAGGACAGCAGAATTGGTTTTGCACTGGAATATCTTCCGAGGCAAGAAGACTTTTGGAGTAAAGTGATATTTTCAGATAAAAAAGGTTTCAATCATCCTGTAATGGAACAACGAAAGTATATCGGCCACGAAATGCACGATTCGAAGAATCCTATCTAAACAAATTTATTAAGCTAATTATTACTGTCACTGTCAAATATTAAGGTTACATAAGTCAAATTCACAACACTAAAAAATAAGAAATAATAGACACATGACAAATTAGGGGTGACATTTTTTTTGTCCACGGTAGTATGTCTATTAACACCCGATACTGTCACGATTTTATTTTGCCAAAGCACCGAAAAACGTCTTTTGAAAAAGGAGCACATTATGCCTCATTAAAGTTTTTTAACCATCTACCATAACGGATAAAACATGTAAAAAGCTACAGAATAATGAAAAACGAAGTTCATGATTTACTCTATAAATTGGAGCCATACACTCTTTGTGAATTCTTCAACGCCAACTTATAATATACTGTTGTATATTATTAAAAATTACGCTTTCTTGGACGCTTTCTTTGTTGCTTGTATATAATATTTTATCATATGTAAGTATGTTTCAAAGAAATAAATGCTTTATTATTATTATTATTATTATTATTCAATTTTTGGATTGTTCAGAAAATTCTGGACATATTTCATGTACCATGTCCTATACCTATCTTCAACTGTTTAGGAAACAAACACACACACACACAGACACATTTTTTTTTAGACATTGTTATAATGGCATCTAGGGACCCTAAAACGGATATTTCCGTAAAAAAAATGTTTTCACAATCACAATAGTTTCTCGTACTTCGTAACGGAGAAAGTAAGAAAGAATATTATTTGATTACAGAAATTCGCTACAATACACTCAAAAACTAATAAGTATAAAAAACAGGTATAGGACATGAAATGTGTTTAGAATTTTCTGAACAATCCAAAAATTGAATAATGTATAGAGTGTTGCATTTAAAATAAGAAAGTTGGTATTGGCCTTTGCTACATGACACACCCTGTATAAAAAGTTTTTGTTGGAAAAAATTCTCAACTAAAAATACTAATCGACGTATCCGAGCGTTTTGTCGAACACGCCCCCATTCATTTATTATCGAATTTATTTCATTTGGTTGATACACAGTGTGCTAAGTGGATCTATTATTAAGATGTTCCACGAGCCGCCTGGGATTTACAAGTGTAAATTAATTGATTAGAAAATAATCTAACGGTTTTTTGATCCTTTGACAAATGTTTTCATTTGTAGAAACTCTGGGGCATGCTTAAAAAGTTAGAGGGTGGGACAGGGCGTACCCACCATCCTCGGTTTCATAAAAAAAATTACAAACGCTCTTTCTGTATTTTTTGTCAAAACCCAAAAATCGTTGATTTTTAAATTTCTGACTTGGCGTGACTCCTTAAGTTTACGGAAATTAGTGTTTTGCTTTAGGAGATGTACTGCACGCTCCCTCTGTCCATCGGTCATCTCCTTCAAATTTTTAGTTCTTTCTTTATACCGGGTGTCCCAAAAGTTCCGGAACGGTTGAATATCTCGAAAACTAAGCGACGGATCGCAAAGTTACAAAGCATGTGTTTCTTTATTTGTTGGGAGGTATTTAACCGTGGCACTTAGAAACCACCCCAACCCCAGGGGGTGAGGGGGGTGGGGTAACTTCGTAAACTTAAATAAATGGATCCCATTTAAGTTTACGAAGTTAACCCCTTACTGCATGATTTTTTATTTTTATGAAACAGAAATAATTATGAATACCTTTGGTGATACATTAATTGGGAAAAATATTTAAAAAATTTAATATTTATCTTTTACAGAAATACAGGGTGTGCCATATCTGGCACGCAATGCAGCAATGGAAGCTTATTTCGTATAACATAGAAGAAAACAATATACGTCTTTATTTAACCGTTTGCTGCATACGAGACTACAATTTGAACCACCAAATTTAGGCAAGCTGTGACACATCGGCCTACAAAATCGACCACAAAATTTGCGGTTTAACGACTGTCAGTACATATAACGTAAATTCTAATTCTGGCAAAAATCTCTTGTTTCCAGATCCCTATGAAAACTAGATACCTCCCAACAAATAAAGAAACACGTGTTTTGTAACTTTGCGACCCGTCGCTTAGTTCTCGAGATATTCAACCGTTCCGGAACTTTTGGGACACCCGGTATATCAACTTCATTATTCTTAGGCGCAATAATTACAAACACGTGCGTACCCCGCAGATATCATGATTTACCTAAACGGCTTTATTTGTACGCATGAAGATTGGACTTCTAGAATAACGTGATGAGAATTGATGATAGTAACGATATTCAATCACTGTCAAAAAAACAAAAATCAAGTAACCTATATTTGTCAAGGTATCAAAATTTTTGTAGTACATATCATCATAACTTCCGATATATATGCATCAAAATTCCAGTACAATCAGCCATTCGTATTGATGGGAATTGCCGACCACCGGACGAAGTCCAGCGCACAGAAGGTAAATACCGGCCCGTACGCGGAGGTCGCGGTTTCGGGGCGCGCGCGATGACAAGGTAAAGGCGTCGAATGCTATGGTTTTACACCAGTTAAGGTTTGTATTCTAGGGCCGACCGCCCGCGACGAAGAAACCGAAGTCGGCGGCGATGCGAAGCGAGGGGGGCGGCAAGAAGCGGGGTGCGGGCGGCGCGAGCGGCGGCGGCGGCAAGGCGTCCTCCAACGTCAGGCTCGGGAAGGAGCTGACCATGGCCAAGCAGTCGAACAAGAAACTGAAACTGAACTACTCGAAGAGTTCGCACAGGAGCGAGGGCGGCGCGCCCAGGTCGAAGGTGAAGCTGAGCACGCCCGGCATGTCGGAGGAGGATCGGAACAAGTCGCAGCACCTGTTCAAGATCCTGACGACGCTGAGGAACGAGTACGATAACATAGAGTACGCGACGAGTTCGAAATCCAGGCGCGCGCTGGGGACCATTAAAGAGGGGAAGTGCGTGGACGCGGTTAAACCGCAAGCTAGGACTAAGGATAGGGAGAGGGAGAGGGAGAGGGATAAATCAACCAACGACTTGGAGGAGAGGAACAGCGCGCTGAAACAGAGGTTAGATCAGATTATCGAGAAGCACACGTTCACCTTGCGAAAGTTGGATGATGATAACCTCCCGAAGACTTCGGGTAGCGTGGGCGGCAACAAGCACTCGACCTTTATAGATTCCTTGTACGTACAAAACGTGAAACAAAGGCACGATGAGTTGATGCGTTGCATAACCAGTTCCGTTAAATTCCCCACGAGTCCCTCCCTGAAATTCCCCAGGAAAAAGACGTCCAATATGGTTTCATCCGCACCGACGATTATCAATCAACCCAGACCATTCTTATCCGAGTACAAGAAATCATCGAGCTCGCAGAATTACGACAGGATGCCGATACGGGACGATATTAGGATATTGCGGGAGTACGTGGACCGGGCCATCAAGGGCAATAGGATATTCACCATTTGCGGTCATTATTACTCCATAAGGAACGCGCTGTTATCGCGCGGATGGGTGGAGAAGTTGCACACGTCCTTCGTTCCCGGTAACATAGATTCGGGGATGGCGAGGAAGCTTCAATTCTTGAGCATACCCGAGCTGTCGCTCGGATTGAAGGATAAGGACTTGGGGAGGGTGTACAAGCAGGTGATCCTGTCGAAGATGGTCGGGAATCATCCGGTCTCTCTGTACTGGGATTTAAACCGGGATACCTATAGGAGCAACTACGAGAACCTCAAGAACACCATGGTGAACTTTATCAGTAAGAACAAGTTTAATTACGCGAACAAGCAAGGGCTGTGCGAATCGGCGAAGCAATCCTACTGGTACAACAATCCCGGCATTTCATACCTTCGCACGCCTAGGTCGTACAACTTGAGCAACAACGGCGACACCGACGAGTTCTGCTACGATTTCCAGGTGACCGCGGCGATGTCGTTCCTCAAGTGGATCATCAACGTTTACGAGAACAAGACGCTGAAGCTGATCTCGAATTCGGGGAAGGTTCCGATCATGCACTTTCACTTCGCGCTGCAGGAGTGCGCGAAGTTCGCGCGGCGGCTGATGCACGAGGACATCGACAAGGACATCCCGCAGGCGAACGAGCAGGAGTGGAAGGAGTTTTTGGAGCAGTTCTACACGGCCGTGCACGTGGGCAGCCACTTCAAGCACACCAGCCTCGAGACAGAGATTTCGCTGGTGCACAAGGCGCGGACGATGCTCAAGAAACTCTCGGAGATGTGGCCCTACGTGGACATGGACGGCTACATGAACATCTGGCTGCTGAAGCCGAACTACGGCTCGCGCGGGATCGGAATACATTTCTGCAGGACGATGCAGTACGTGCTGAAGGTCATCACCGATCATAAGAACAACAGCTACGTGGTGCAGAAGTATATTGGTGAGGGGGTTTTGTTTTGTCGGGTTGGTGATTTCATCGGGGGTTATTTTCCAGAGCGACCTTTACTGATCCACAACACGAAATTCGATATAAGACAATGGTTCCTCATTAGTTCAACATTACCTTTAACTATTTGGATTTACAAGTAAGTTATGTTTCTCTGCTATTTTATAACAAAAAATATCAATTTGAAGCCTGTGACACGTCAGCGAAGAAAACTCTAAAATTGAAAAAAATCGAAAAAATCAACTTTCTTAATAATAATAATAATATTACTATTATTATTTTACAACAACAAATATCAATTTGAAGCCTGTGACATGTCAGCAAAGAAAACTCGAAAATTGAAAAAAATCGAAAAAATCAACTTTCTTAATAATTATCGTAGACCTTTATGTAATCTAGGGATGGCCGATATTTCACGTACTTGTGATTTTTCACTAGTATTAAAAAATCACAGGTCGTTACTGTTACTAATAGGCGAATTTCACTGCTACTTAAAACCACTGCTACATAAAATCGCCGCTACTTAAAATCACCGCTACTTAAAATCACCGCTACTTAAAATCACCTACGTAAAATCACTGCTACTTAAAATCACTGCTACTTTAAATCACAGCTACTTAAAATCACTGCTATTTAAACTATAACTTAATCTGTGATTGCTCCTTAAAATCACAACTGTTACCTAAAAACGCGATTATAAGAAGACAATGGAGAATAGCATTTCTAATAGTATATTATGCAACAAGTGTTATAAACGGCACTTTAGTCACGAGCTTTTAATTAGGCACGAGCGGAGCGTAGCGGAGCGAGTGTTTAATAACGAGTGTCTAGAGAAGTTTATAACACGAATTGCATACTATACTTTTTCTACGACTAAATTGGTACAATTTTGAAATTATTTTATTATCTTAAATGAACATGGTCATAGTACAATATTATTAAATTGGTCTACTTAGGTAAATATACATTAACAGTTACGTTAAAGACATCATGGCATTTGCTAAAGGAAATCATTGATTCTCCTAAATTTCTTTGATGTTTTGTATTATTTATTTAATTTGAGTTGAAAGTATTCCTTGTTTCATTTATTATTTTTTTATTTTGACAGATTGTTGATAAGTGACAACTAACTTGATTTTGAGTTTCAATTGATTTTAGCGGTTTAAAAATCTGCAGCTAACTTCAGCCCATGACTAAAATGCACAAAGTCACAGTTTATCAAGGTGTATTTAAAGAATCATTTAGCGTCATAGAAACATATGCGATAAATGACATTTTAGAGGTGTCAGTAGAAAAATATTATTTTATATTCAGTACTGTTTACTCCCATTTACTCCTATGTTCATGTTCAAATCACGATTTTTATCAATTTAAAAACAAATAATATAAAAACAATTTCTACAAATGGTAAGCACAAAATTCATTTTAATTTAAGAGTCAGTCCGAATATCTAAACATACATTTTGAAATAATGGCACGAAACCAATTTTTAAATTGCAAACTTCATTAACTGAAAATTGAAAATAAATAGAATTCACCAAACTGCTAAAATCTCCAAATGCTCAAAAAATTAAAACAAAAATCTTCAAAAACCCATATCTCTACTGTAAATCGTTGAATTTACAAAAACCAAATTGATTTTGAATAAGCGGTACCTCGACCATTGCTAATGATTTTTGATGGAATTTTTCCTGCGTTTTTTTATATTTTTTCTGCGATGTTTTTGTTCAGGTGCCCAGAAAATTAAAACAAAAATTTTCAAAAATCCACATCCCTATTGAAATTTATTGAATTTACAAAAAACAAATTTATTTTGAATAAGCGATACTTCGGACATTGAGGATGATTTTTGATGGAATTTTTCCTGCGTTTTTTATATTTTTTCAGCGATGTTTTTGTTCAGGTGATCAAAAAATTAAAATAACAATTTTCAAAAATCGATATCTCTGTTGAAAATTATTGAATTTACAAAAACCAAATTTATTCTGAATAAGTGATACTTTGACCATTGAGGATGATTTTTATGGAATTTTTCCTGGGTTTTTTATATTTTTTTCAGCGATGTTTTTGTTAGGGTGCTCAAAAAAATTAAATAACAATTTTCAAAAATCCATATCTCTATTGAAAATTATTGAATTTACAAAAACCAAATTTATTCTGAATAAGTGATACTTTGACCATTGAGGATGATTTTTATGGAATTTTTCCTGGGTTTTTTATATTTTTTTCAGCGATGTTTTTGTTAGGGTGCTCAAAAAAATTAAAATAATAATTTTCAAAAATCCATATCTCTGTTGAAAATTATTGAATTGCGATGGATGAATTGCGAGGATGATTTTTATGGAATGTTTCCTGCGTTTCTTATATTTTTTTTCTGCGATGATTTTGTTCAGGTGCTCAAAAAATTAGAACAAAAATTTTCAAAAATCCACATCTCTGTTGAAAATTATTGAATTTACAAAAACCAAATTGATTTTGAATAAGCGATACTTCGGCCATTGAGGATGATTTTTTATGGAATTTTTCCTGCGTTTTTTATATTTTTTTCAGCGCTGTTTTTGTTATGGTGCTCAAAAAAATTAAATAACAATTTTCAAAAATCCATATCTCTGTTGAAAATGATTGAATTTACAAAAACCAAATTTATTTTGAATAAGCGATAGTTCGGACATTGAGGATGATTTTTGATGGAATTTTTCCTGCGTTTTTTATATTTTTTCAGCGATGTTTTTGTTCAGGTGCTCAAGAAAATTAAAACAAAAATTTTCAAAAATCCATATCTCTGTTGAAAATTATTGAATTTACAAAAACCAAATTTATTCTGAATAAGTGATACTTTGACCATTGAGGATGATTTTTATGGATTTTTTCCTGCGTTTTTTATATTTTTTTTAGCGATATTTTTATTAGGGTGCTCAAAAAAATTAAAATAATAATTTTCAAAAATCCATATCTCTGTTGAAAATTATTGAATTTACAAAAACCAAATTGATTTTGAATAAGCGATACTTCGGCCATTGAGGATGATTTTTTATGGAATTTTTCCTGCGTTTTTAATATTTTTTTCAGCGATGTTTTTGTTATGGTGCTCAAAAAAATTAAATAACAATTTTCAAAAATCCATATCTCTATTGAAAATTATTGAATTTACAAAAACCAAATTTATTTTGAATAAGCGATACTTCGGACATTGAGGATGATTTTTTATGGAATTTTTCCTGTGTTTTTTATATGTTTTTCTGCGATGTTTTTGTTCAGGTGCTCAAGAAAATTAAAACAAAAATTTTCAAAAATCCATATCTCTGTTGAAAATTATTGCATTTACAAAAACCAAATTTATTCTGAATAAGTGATACTTTGACCATTGAGGATGATTTTTATGGAATTTGTCCTGCGTTTTTTATATTTTTTTCAGCGATATTTTTATTAGGGTGCTCAAAAAAATTAAAATAATAATTTTCAAAAATCCATATCTGTTGAAAATTATTGAATTTACAAAAACCAAATTGATTTTGAATAAGCGATACTTCGGCCATTGAGGATGATTTTTTATGGAATTTTTCCTGCGTTTTTTATATTTTTTTCAGCGATGTTTTTGTTATAGTGCTCAAGAAAATTAAAACAAAAATTTTCAAAAATCCATATCTCTGTTGAAAATTATTGCATTTACAAAAACCAAATTTATTCTGAATAAGTGATACTTTGACCATTGAGGATGATTTTTATGGAATTTTTCCTGCGTTTTTTATATTTTTTTCAGCGATATTTTTATTAGGGTGCTCAAAAAAATTAAAATAATAATTTTCAAAAATCCATATCTCTGTTGAAAATTATTGAATTTACAAAAACCAAATTGATTTTGAATAAGCGATACTTCGGCCATTGAGGATGATTTTTTATGGAATTTTTCCTGCGTTTTTTATATTTTTTTCAGCGTTGTTTTTGTTATGGTGCTCAAAAAAATTAAATAACAATTTTCAAAAATCCATATCTCTGTTGAAAATGATTGAATTTACAAAAACCAAATTTATTTTGAATAAGCGATAGTTCGGACATTGAGGATGATTTTTGATGGAATTTTTCCTGCGTTTTTTATATTTTTTCAGCGATGTTTTTGTTCAGGTGCTCAAGAAAATTAAAACAAAAATTTTCAAAAATCCATATCTCTGTTGAAAATGATTGAATTTACAGAAACCAAATTTATTCTGAATAAGTGATACTTTGACCATTGAGGATGATTTTTATGGAATTTTTCCTGCGTTTTTTATATTTTTTTCAGCGATATTTTTATTAGGGTGCTCAAAAAAATTAAAATAATAATTTTCAAAAATCCATATCTCTGTTGAAAATTATTGAATTTACAAAAACCAAATTGATTTTGAATAAGCGATACTTCGGCCATTGAGGATGATTTTTTATGGAATTTTTCCTGCGTTTTTAATATTTTTTTCAGCGATGTTTTTGTTATGGTGCTCAAAAAAATTAAATAACAATTTTCAAAAATCCATATCTCTATTGAAAATTATTGAATTTACAAAAACCAAATTTATTTTGAATAAGCGATACTTCGGACATTGAGGATGATTTTTTATGGAATTTTTCCTGTGTTTTTTATATGTTTTTCTGCGATGTTTTTGTTCAGGTGCTCAAGAAAATTAAAACAAAAATTTTCAAAAATCCATATCTCTGTTGAAAATTATTGCATTTACAAAAACCAAATTTATTCTGAATAAGTGATACTTTGACCATTGAGGATGATTTTTATGGAATTTGTCCTGCGTTTTTTATATTTTTTTCAGCGATATTTTTATTAGGGTGCTCAAAAAAATTAAAATAATAATTTTCAAAAATCCATATCTGTTGAAAATTATTGAATTTACAAAAACCAAATTGATTTTGAATAAGCGATACTTCGGCCATTGAGGATGATTTTTTATGGAATTTTTCCTGCGTTTTTTATATTTTTTTCAGCGATGTTTTTGTTATAGTGCTCAAGAAAATTAAAACAAAAATTTTCAAAAATCCATATCTCTGTTGAAAATTATTGCATTTACAAAAACCAAATTTATTCTGAATAAGTGATACTTTGACCATTGAGGATGATTTTTATGGAATTTTTCCTGCGTTTTTTATATTTTTTTCAGCGATATTTTTATTAGGGTGCTCAAAAAAATTAAAATAATAATTTTCAAAAATCCATATCTCTGTTGAAAATTATTGAATTTACAAAAACCAAATTGATTTTGAATAAGCGATACTTCGGCCATTGAGGATGATTTTTTATGGAATTTTTCCTGCGTTTTTTATATTTTTTTCAGCGTTGTTTTTGTTATGGTGCTCAAAAAAATTAAATAACAATTTTCAAAAATCCATATCTCTGTTGAAAATGATTGAATTTACAAAAACCAAATTTATTTTGAATAAGCGATAGTTCGGACATTGAGGATGATTTTTGATGGAATTTTTCCTGCGTTTTTTATATTTTTTCAGCGATGTTTTTGTTCAGGTGCTCAAGAAAATTAAAACAAAAATTTTCAAAAATCCATATCTCTGTTGAAAATTATTGAATTTACAAAAACCAAATTTATTCTGAATAAGTGATACTTTGACCATTGAGGATGATTTTTATGGAATTTTTCCTGCGTTTTTTATATTTTTTTCAGCGATATTTTTATAAGGGTGCTCAAAAAAATTAAAATAATAATTTTCAAAAATCCATATCTCTGTTGAAAATTATTGAATTTACAAAAACCAAATTGATTTTGAATAAGCGATACTTCGGCCATTGAGGATGATTTTTTATGGAATTTTTCCTGGGTTTTTTATATTTTTTTCAGCGATGTTTTTGTTAGGGTGCTCAAAAAAATTAAATAACAATTTTCAAAAATCCATATCTCTATTGAAAATTATTGAATTTACAAAAAACAAATTTATTTTGAATAAGCGATACTTCGGACATTGAGGATGATTTTTTATGGAATTTTTCCTGTGTTTTTTATATGTTTTTCTGCGATGTTTTTGTTCAGGTGCTCAAGAAAATTAAAACAAAAATTTTCAAAAATCCATATCTCTGTTGAAAATGATTGAATTTACAGAAACCAAATTTATTCTGAATAAGTGATACTTTGACCATTGAGGATGATTTTTATGGAATTTTTCCTGCGTTTTTTATATTTTTTTCAGCGATATTTTTATTAGGGTGCTCAAAAAAATTAAAATAATAATTTTCAAAAATCCATATCTCTGTTGAAAATTATTGAATTTACAAAAACCAAATTGATTTTGAATAAGCGATACTTCGGCCATTGAGGATGATTTTTTATGGAATTTTTCCTGCGTTTTTTATATTTTTTTCAGCGCTGTTTTTGTTATGGTGCTCAAAAAAATTAAATAACAATTTTCAAAAATCCATATCTCTGTTGAAAATGATTGAATTTACAAAAACCAAATTTATTTTGAATAAGCGATAGTTCGGACATTGAGGATGATTTTTGATGGAATTTTTCCTGCGTTTTTTATATTTTTTCAGCGATGTTTTTGTTCAGGTGCTCAAGAAAATTAAAACAAAAATTTTCAAAAATCCATATCTCTGTTGAAAATTATTGAATTTACAAAAACCAAATTTATTCTGAATAAGTGATACTTTGACCATTGAGGATGATTTTTATGGAATTTTTCCTGCGTTTTTTATATTTTTTTCAGCGATATTTTTATTAGGGTGCTCAAAAAAATTAAAATAATAATTTTCAAAAATCCATATCTCTGTTGAAAATTATTGAATTTACAAAAACCAAATTGATTTTGAATAAGCGATACTTCGGCCATTGAGGATGATTTTTTATGGAATTTTTCCTGCGTTTTTTATATTTTTTTCAGCGATGTTTTTGTTATGGTGCTCAAAAAAATTAAATAACAATTTTCAAAAATCCATATCTCTATTGAAAATTATTGAATTTACAAAAACCAAATTTATTTTGAATAAGCGATACTTCGGACATTGAGGATGATTTTTTATGGAATTTTTCCTGTGTTTTTTATATGTTTTTCTGCGATGTTTTTGTTCAGGTGCTCAAGAAAATTAAAACAAAAATTTTCAAAAATCCATATCTCTGTTGAAAATTATTGCATTTACAAAAACCAAATTTATTCTGAATAAGTGATACTTTGACCATTGAGGATGATTTTTATGGAATTTGTCCTGCGTTTTTTATATTTTTTTCAGCGATATTTTTATTAGGGTGCTCAAAAAAATTAAAATAATAATTTTCAAAAATCCATATCTGTTGAAAATTATTGAATTTACAAAAACCAAATTGATTTTGAATAAGCGATACTTCGGCCATTGAGGATGATTTTTTATGGAATTTTTCCTGCGTTTTTTATATTTTTTTCAGCGATGTTTTTGTTATAGTGCTCAAAAAAATTAAATAACAATTTTCAAAAATCCATATCTCTATTGAAAATTATTGAATTTACAAAAACCAAATTTATTTTGAATAAGCGATACTTCGGACATTGAGGATGATTTTTTATGGAATTTTTCCTGTGTTTTTTATATGTTTTTCTGCGATGTTTTTGTTCAGGTGCTCAAGAAAATTAAAACAAAAATTTTCAAAAATCCATATCTCTGTTGAAAATTATTGAATTTACAAAAACCAAATTTATTCTGAATAAGTGATACTTTGACCATTGAGGATGATTTTTATGGAATTTTTCCTGTGTTTTTTATATTTTTTTCAGCGATCTTTTTTGTTTGGGTGCTCAAAAAAATTAAAATAATAATTTTCAAAAATCCATATCTCTGTTGAAAATGATTGAATTTACAAAAACCAAATTTATTTTGAATAAGCGATACTTTGGACATTGAGGATGATTTTTGATGGAATTTTTCCTGCGTTTTTTATATTTTTTCAGCGATGTTTTTGTTCAGGTGCTCAAGAAAATTAAAACAAAAATTTTCAAAAATCCATATCTCTGTTGAAAATTATTGAATTTACAAAAACCAAATTTATTCTGAATAAGTGATACTTTGACCATTGAGGATGATTTTTATGGAATTGTTCCTGCGTTTTTTATATTTTTTTCAGCGATGTTTTTGTTAGGGTGCTCAAAAAATTAGAACAAAAAATTTCAAAAATCCACATCTCTATTGAAGAAAATTATTGAATTTACAAAAACCAAGTTGATTTTAAATAAGCGATAGTTCGGCCATTGAGGATGATTTTTTATGGAATTTTTCCTGCGTTTTTTATATTTTTTTCTGCGATGTTTTTGTGATCACAGTCACAGTTTAAAATCACTGATATTAAAAAGTAGCAATCACAGGTAGCAACGTGATTCAAAAGTAGCAATTTTGCCCATCTCTAATGTAATCCCTTTTTCTTCATCAGAAGAACGGGATAAATCGATTGGCGTTAAAAAAATTCATCCAGAAAAAATTGCAAAAAAGTCACCATAAAGTCGATTTTTTCAGATTTTGAACGGTCGTAGCGACCGAACGAAGAATTCAATTTGAACGCGGTTTTCAAATCCGTGTTCCTTGTGTATCAATTAGCCGGATTTAATTAAAATTGGCAATTTTAAATTTTTGACGAAAACCTGAAAAATCATCCAAGGGTTCTTACTTTTTCCCAAACATTGCGTTTGAAATGATTTCCTGAGGAAACCACTGGTTCGATTCGGGGTTTCTATACATCACCGTAAAGATCCCTTCAAAGCGCTTCAGAAAATGTACTTGCGCAACAACAAATGTCAATTTAAAGCCCGTGACACATCAGCAAAGAAAACTCGAAAATGGAAGAAATCGAAAAAATCAACTTTCTTAATAAACTTTGTAGACCTTTATGTGATAACTTGTTCTTCATCAGAAGAACGAGATAAATTGATTGACGTTAAAAAATTTCATCCAGAAAAAATTGCAAAAAAGTTAGCAAGTCGCCATGAAAAAAGTCGTTTTTTCCAGACTTTGAAAGGCCGTAGCGGCCGAATGAAGAATCCAATTTGAACGCGGATTTCAAATCCGTGCTCCTCGTGTGCAAATTAGTCGGATTTAATTAAAATTGGCGATTTTAAATTTTTGACCAAAACCTGAAAAATCATCCAAGGGTTCTTACTTTTTCCAAAAAATTGCATTTGATATAATTTCCTGAAGAAACCACGGGTTCAATTCGGGGTTTCTATACATCCCTTCAAGACCCTTTAGAAAATATACTTGCTCAACAACAATTAATTTTAAAGGTAGATATCTCGTTAATATATTTAAAAAAAAGGACCTTTATTGGCATAAAAATAAAATACATCTTCCATAATTAACTACATTTCCTTCTCCTCTCCTTTTCCCACCCCAACCTCGTCAGTGTCTTCGCCCCGGTTCCGTCCTCTCTCATCCATTCGTTCACTCTTTTTCCTTTTTTTTAATATATTAAACAGTTCACCAGTTCGTACCACAACATACCCTCTTATTAAACTATTTGCGTTCGCGGTATTATTTCGATATTTTTCTTTTCAGGGAATGCTACTTTCGCTTCAGCTCGCAGACCTACAACCTGCGCAAGCTGCACGAGTCCATCCATCTCACCAACAACTCGGTGCAGAGCAAGTACAGCAACGGCAATCGCGACCCGTGCCTCCCCTTCCACAACATGTGGTTCCTCAAGGACTTCAAGGAGCACCTGAGCAACGTCGGCTACGCCAAGGTCTACGAGGAGATCATCTATCCGGGCATGAAGGAGTGCATCACCGCCGCCATCCTCACCAACCAGGAGCAGATCTACAAGACGCCGAAAGCGTTCGAGCTCCACGGCGCCGACTTCATGGTCACCGAGGACTTCAAGCCGTGGCTGATCGAGATCAACTCGAAGCCGGCCCTGAGTCCCAGCACACCGGTCACCTCGAAACTGTGCCCGATGGTACTGGAGGATGTCATCAAAGGTGATTGCTGAAACACACCACGCGTTCAATGGCTATAGTCGGGCCGCTGAGAGCTGCCTGTGACACATCGCTTAAAATCGCATGAATCAAGATTTAAGTAAGAAAATTTGGTGCCGCGCTGATTTTCATTGGCGGGATTTTTTAAAATTCTCGCTAAAACTTTTTACGGTTATGTTATTTGACGTGGCGCTCGCGTGTTTTGTGTGTTTATATGAAGCGTGCCAATGCGATGCAAGAGTTATGCTTGAGCTTAGACCTACGTTTACGCTGCCTTATTCTTTAACACGCAGACACACGTTTCGTCTTTTATTTCATACTGTTTCGTACATGATAGAAAAAGATAGATATAAAATGCAAAGCAATTCTTAGTACGAAAATGCATGAGTCACCGTCAGCTCTCAACGGATGACCTATTTTATAAGTGCGCAAAGTATGTCACAATCACAATCTATTGAAATCGACAAACACACTTAGCGCACGAAACTACACACAATATTTTTGTATTAAATATACAGATCGAGTAAAGTACGTTTGGCACAGGCAAATTCCATGGGTGCGAGAGCGCTGGAAATAAGAGATACACATTCTTTGAGTTGAAACGAGTACGAAGACGCGTTCTTAGGAGGGATTAGGCGGTTCCTTATTGGCCGTGCGCCTCGGGCACTGTTGCCCATCTAATCTAAGTATGAGTACGCGTCTTCGTACCCGTGTCCACTCAAAGAATGTATATCTCTTATTTCCAGCGCTCTCTCACCCATGGAATTTGCCTGTGTAAAACGTACTTTACTCGATCTGTATAAAAATGAAGTAAATAGTCATCTCGAGATTTATCTCTCATCAGTGCAGCGTCGTCTTTGAATTAAATGTTAAAGAATAAAATACACTTACATGAACAACTCCTGTACAACTGACGGGATTATCGAACGTTTGAACCCGTTTTATACCTGAGGGGTAGGTAATTATTCAACTGATTCAACCATCAACAAATATGATTTATATTTTTTACTTAAATATTGGATTGATGAGGCTGTTACTTGGTGAAATTCCATAATATATGCGGTAAGTAATTCGGTGAAATACGGTACATTTTCAAAAAGTGAGGTTGTGTTCTTACGAATACTCCAGTCGTTGAAACGTCTGTAGAACGTTCTAGATTTTTCCGGCAGTAATCCATACGTTGCTGCTGCAGCTTATTCTAGTATTTCGGACGGTGCACAATTATTATAATCTTTATTTTGATCCATCGTTACAAACACAATGCGGAACGGCGAGAATGGCGACTGGCTTTAGCAAACTTGTTTGTCGTTGCCATGGTTATAGATAATTGCAAATCATTTTGTTCCAAACGCCGCATTTTCATTGGTTCGCAGCAGGGAATAATGAATTCGTAAATAATCCCTGCGGGAATAATGTATAGCATTATTTAGCCAAAATTATAAATATAATACGCGCTTTAGTTAGTCGTAGATTTAAAATAAAAAACACTGCCAAATTTATGTTGTTTAGACGTTTGTCTAAACGCTAAAGTGGTGGAATCTATTGCCTAAATCTTGTACCATATTTACGTAATTGTTATTTCACACTACTTTTGTTAAAAAAAAAAATGATAATCACCATTAAAAACTTTTAGTTGTTGTTGACAACGCAAGAGATCCGAAAGCGTCGACGGGCAACTTCGAGCTCCTCTACCGTGAAAACCTCGCCACCCAGACCACGCGCGATTACACCAACCTCAAAATCGACGGCACCCCCCTGGTACCGACGTACTTCCTCAGCCCCGAGGACGCCAACCAGATCGAGAAAAAGGCGGACGCCAGCAAATCCGAGGACAGCATGAACATCGTCTCCACCTCCAACTACATAAAGTACATCGGCAAGGAGATGAAGAAAACCCTCGAGGAGCTCCTCGGCATGATCGACAAGGAACGGCTGAGGCGGCAGAGGTTGCGCGAGGCCAACATCAACCAGAAGGGCGACGAGCTGTTCAGCTTCATGTACAGCGAGGACATGGAGCGGCTCAAGTCGAACATGAAGGAGATCGAGCAGATCTTCAAGGCGGACGTGCCGAAGATCGAGAGCGTCAAGGACGTGTGCAGGCTGGCGTCCAACAATCCGGCCGATCTGAGCGTGAGCCTGACGAAGGCCGACGATTCCCTGCTGCAGAGCAACAGCCAGAAGATCCGGAGCGCCATCACGACGCTCGAGAACGATCAGCTGAACAGGAACAGTTCGTACTGCAGCATCATAAAGATCATCGATAATATAAAGTTTGAGGAGGCAAAGGAGAAGGCGAAGCCCGCGCAGAAAGCTAAGTGATTGTTAAGTTTAACTAGTCTGGAACCGTGTTAAGTGCCATTAGTGCTAAGGTGCATCAACATCAAAACAATAAAGGTGTTTTTTATAGTAAGTAATTCTTTATTATTCAACACATTTTTTTCTTATACTCCGTCTACTCGTAGATAGACTTTTTTGACATCTTGAGTGACCACTTCGCGCCCATGCTACTTTGATTGGGTTATAGCATAATCCAGGGTTTATTGAAAAATTACTTTTTCGTCAACCGCCATGAAAGTGACGGCTTTCCGACTTGACACCATTAATCGAAAATTGATAATTCCAGTACACCGAGAGGTTGCTAGGATACGATGAAATAACAGTCCGGGAAAATTTTTGTCGGACAGTACGGGAATTTTCCATAGCGATTGACGAAACAATAGTATGTGCGTCACGTAGGACTACTGTGATTGTTGGACTCGGCTAGCGCCTCGCCCAACAAACTTCACAGTCGTCCGGGAATGCTTCATTTTTCCCACTAGACACACAATCTACTATTTTTGTTGTTACGGTTTTCTACTAAATATTATTCCACTGTCATAAACTAATTTTTGCAAAAAAATATGAAAAAATATTCCATAGATGGCGCTAAAGCGGTAATTTTTTTTATTTGTAAAATATATATATATTGTTTGCTTGTCACCACATTTGGCGACCTGGGCGTGAAGAGGTTAAAGTAAATCGAAAATCGCACTCAAGAATCTTACTGCGTATGCGTGTAGTTAATTCGTCACATCGTTCAGAATGTTCTCCATGGAGGAAATCAAGAACGAACAATAACATTAACAAACTGTCAATAATGTGAGTACTAGCGACACCGCGTATAAATATATTGGAAGTATACCGGTACCAACCTAACTTGTTGAAAAATTATATTTTTTCATAGCCGTGTTGGTACTTTTAATTTTCTAGTGTTTGTCACTGAAGATGTCAAAAAAATCTAATCTATGAGTGGATGGAGCAAACGCAAGAATATGAACTGCGATGTGCCGGTGTACCTAACGAAGAACTAGACGGAGAAACATGTTAATCTTCTTATCCTTGGGTTTTTGACAATATTTTTTTCTCTTGCAGCAATTTAAAGTTAAGCACAATTGTAAAAAAATCACTTCTGAAGTTATTTCAACAAACTTAGCCTTGGAAATTTGTGCTAAAATTTTTGTATTGACTGTGGATATCAAAAATCAGCTATAGCTCGTGACAATGGGCGCGTTCGTCAGAATTTTCAACTGTCAACATGTTTATTCTCATTGGTCGCGTTCGTCAGACTAAACAGAAAACTGAAACTTCTGACGAGCGCGCCCATTGTCACGAGCCATAGCTGATTTTTGATATCCACAGTCAATACAAAAATTTTGGCAGAAACCAAATCACAAATTTCCAAGGCTTACTTTGCTGAAATAACTACAGAAGTGATTTTTTCAATTGTGCTTAACTTTAAATTGCTGCAAGAGAAAAAAAAATATTGTCACTGTTGATCGTGAACAAGTTCGTCCAGCGGTCGCCATTTTACCAATCGTACAAATTAGACTGTTTGGTGGAATCAAGTGTTGAAGTTGCCGCCGAAATGGAGGTTACACAAGTAGCGTTCATCAAATACCAACATTCAGCGTAAATCAAAATAAACATGTTGACAGTTGAAATTTCTGACGAACGCGCCCATTTACTCTGAATGTTGGTACTTGATGAACGCTTGATGACTGTTTTGTCACATGAACGCGCCCAATATCAATTTTATGTTAAAGTAAGATTTGACCATAACCTAACTAAGGACTTGTCAGCAGTGATACAGGGTGGTTTGTTCAAGAATAACAATACTATAAGAAAAAAATGCTTCCTCTAGATCGATTTTTGCCGCTTTGTTTTGTCGGAGGTATGTTGACGAAGAGGGTGAACATAATTCCGGATCGTGCGAAACGGGAGGGGTAAAATTAACAACAAAAAAATAACCAACGTTTGTAACAATTTACTTTATTAATTTGAAGACTTGTTAAAATATACAAGAGGAACAGCGCAAGCTTTTATTTAAGTTTATTCAAATCGCAGAATCATTTGTAAACACGAACCTATGTTTTACAAATTGAAAGATAAAATAAAGAGATTGCATCGATACGCAGATTCACGCTAATTTAAATTCGGTTTAAAGTTTTTAAATTGAAGTGAATGTTTAGCGAAAAAATTCAATAATTGTTGTACGTATGTCGTCCAAGGCGAAGACGTACGGCACTCGGTAAAACCATGCACTGAACAAAGACAAAACATTGGTGCGTAAGTCATTTAGTTATTCGTAACTGCATTGGCGGCGCTATAAGCAGTATTTTCTGTTTTGTGTTCGTTTTTGCATATTTTTAGTCGTAACATAAACACGTCGTGATAAACATTTCTTCGTGATAAATAAAAAAAACAGTTCTTTTTAGAACTTTTATAACAATCAGCGAAATCGCTTGGCCTAACCTCAAAATGCCAGGTAAACGTCTAAATTCTCAGGCGCGGTACCTCGTGGTCAATCTTATGGACTATTTTACAGAAACGGAAAAAAAACGGTCCTCTAATTTCGCCGAATGCTGTCCAACAGGTAATTTATTTCTTTGTTGTCTAATTACCTGATTACACTAGCCAACAGCCATTTTGTCCTTGGGACTAGACCGGAATTTTTCGATTGCTTGGGTGTAACAAAGTACCGAAATCGCGATGAAACCCCCGAGACTTTGGTTTTGAGGTTAGGATTCGCAAAAAAACTTTTTTTTTTTACTTTTTTCACTATAACTTTGGAACAACGCAAGATAATTTGAATCTGAAAATACTGCTTGAAAGCTTATAAACAGGGCTACATTTGGTATATAAATGACCTTGGTAGCGTAATCAAAACACTAATAATAAAAAAAAATCGCGTATTTTGAAACATTTTTGCGATTTCAATCGATTATAAAAAAAAAACGACGCTAGATATCTCAGATCAGTTTCGCTGACCTGAAAGCTTATTAAATGGGCTACAATTTCTGTATGGCACACCTCTGTGACTTAATGAGAAGTCTTCGAAATAATGGGTTTTGTTTGAAAAAAATCGCGAAATTTACAAAACAGCGCGAATTTGAATCTTCCCTTCGGGACTATAAAAACATGAGAATGAACAGTTTATGACGAAAACTACAAATTCTTTAATATTTTTTAGACTGATTTCTAAATGCTATGTAAATGTTATTCAAAGGGATTGATGAATAATGAAAAATAAATTCGAAAAAATGCAGTTTTCGTGATTTTTTTCAAACACAAATTAATGTTTACAAAACTATTGATCACGTAACAGAGGTGTGCCATGTAGAAATTGTAGCCCTTTTAATAAGCATTCAAATGCATACGACAGATTTTACATGCGTTGTGGAATTTTATATTTGAAGGGGAAAACGGCCGAAAAAATTGCAAATTTCGCGATTTTTTCAAACAAAACCCATTATTTGGAAGACTTCTCATTAAGTCACAGAGGTGTGCCATACAGAAATTGTAGCCCATTTAATAAGCTTTCAGGTCAGCGAAACTGATCTGAGATATCTAGCGTCGTCTTTTTTTATAATCGATTGAAATCGCAAAAATGTTTCAAAATAAGCGATTTTTTTTTAATTAGGGTTTTGATTAAGCTACCAAGGTCATTTATATACCAAATGTAGCCCTGTTTATAAGCTTTCAAGCAGTATTTTCAGATTCAAATTATCTTTCGTTGTTCCAAAGTTATAGTGAAAAAAGTAAAAAAATAAGTTTTTTGCGAATCCTAACCTCAAAACCAAAGTCTCGGGGGTTTCATCGCGATTTCGGTACTTTGTTACACCCAAGCAATCGAAAAATTCCGGTTTAGTCCCAAGGACAGAGAAAGAGTCCAATTTTGTTGGCTAGTGTTATTAATATTACATCGTTTCATAGAGCATTGCTGATGCTTTAAGAATAAGTTTACGGACTATCTCCAGTATTAAAATTACGAGTGAGAGAAATCAGTCGCTTTCTATCCCTGGAAAATCTTGACCCCGGAAGAAATCAAAAACTCAAGGCTTACTCCCCGCACGCAGACATTTGCTGACGTTTAAAACGTCAAAATAATGAAGGAATTTTGGGCTCATAACGAATTTGATTTGTTTACCTTCCGGCTAAATGGGGCCCGACAGATCAAGCGTTTCGTATTCGGTCATTACAAAGGCATATTCGCGTATACATCTCGTACTGCTGTTTTAATGGTTTACGTTGTGGGCTCAGATTAATTTCAGTTTGTTGTTTATTTTTTCCGATGCGCAATTCGTTTCGACTACGCCACTGGTGGAATCCCTAGCGTTGATTGTACCGGACAACTATCAGCAGTGACGTGCATGCAAAGATCCATTGATCCAAGTATAGTAACTGTAAATGCATACAATTACACTACAGTCTCATGACGTAATAATATGCGATATACCACATTTATCTCACAGCCAACTCTGAAACAAAATTTTGTGGCTCACACGATACGTTGGCGAATCAAAAATTGCAGGAAACCTTTACAATGATTATAAAACAACAACGAATTCCTGTTTCTCTCTCTGTTTCCGCCCAAAAGTGGATTCAGGTAAAACTGCGGATAATCTTCCTGAAAGGTAAAAAGCGAAAGGGCCCGGCATCTCCGTCTCAGGAACATCAAATCGCTACATTTGACGTGCAAAATGTTAAAACTGTAAAAAACAAGTTAGTGAGTGTTATTTAAAGCGACTGTGAGTAGTATCGTTTTAAAGATAATGTTAATAAAGTTCGTCCAAGAATGCAAGCAACATCTATACCTCATTTAATAACCAGGCGGACTAAATCAAATTATAGCCGCCAAAATACGTTGTTGTGATTGGCCAATCGGGCGCCGTAAACAGTAATGGCCGTTGTTATGATCAGCTGATCTCTAACCGATCCTTGCGTCCCACCGTTTCCACGCGTTTCGCATCAGTTTTTGTATTTTTAGCCAGTTATTTCTATAGTTGATAGTGTAAGAATCGATTCCTCTCATCCCGCGATTTTCGTGGAAATAGTTATTTTATTTTTAACTACGGATAAATACCCAGCACGAGTTTGGTGTCATTTTCGGCCCCCAAGAAACGGAAATAGTTGGATTTTAGAGCATTAACGCTCGAGGAAAAACAATCCAAAATTATCTTATATAAATCTTAAATACAAGAGGCTTCAAAACCTACTGCAGTCGTATAGAAAATTGTGATTCATTAGGTAAGTGTGGCGCAAGTTATTGCAATATGGAATCAAATCATCAACATATTTAGGATTGTGGAGTTTCACACAATTAGGGGGTGAAAGGAGATTAGTCCTAAACGTCTTGAAGGACGTCCAGAGACCTTAAATTTTGCGTGTGGAAAATTGTACATAGATTTTTCTTTAAAAAATGAAATCGCTACATTGGATTCAATTTTGAATTAAAGGATAGAAATAACCTGCCAATGACGTCCCGTGATTATATGTATTTTTAAAATATACCTACTACTTCAATCCACTTTATATGTAAATAAATATATGTACAACTTCAGTTGTTGAGTATGCCCCTAAATTCTTAAGAGGGTCTCATACTTCCTTTAATTATTATTTTAATATTATATACTACATCATTGAGTATATGATCAAGGAAGTATGCCTAGAATTAATTTGTGTGTTTGTATAAATGTTGAATTAATGTTAGGATAAAAGAAATTGAAATCATTTTATTTTTACCGCCTGGTTACTTTTTATAGTGTAAACGTGACTTTCGCGTTTAGTCCGCCTGGTTATTAAATGAGGTATAGTTGTTTTCATTGCCATTACAACATCTCTAAACTCCCTAAACACAACGTTAAATAGCAACTGTTAATAGGGCGTGATTGGTACAGTGGCGGCTCGTCAGGGGAGGCAGGTGAGGCATTGCCTCACCATTAATTTTCTATATTACAAGAATATAAATTCAGTATTAAATATAGTAATTATAGATTGTTGTATTAACGGAATGTTCCAGTTTTTTAATGATTAGAATTAATTTTCTAACAGAATTATGTTGAATCATTGGGAAAACTTGCGTAATTTAATTTAAATTTAAACTTTATTTTCAAAACATCTATTTTACAAGAGAAAAAGCAGAAACTTGAAACATTAACTTCAAAAAAATCATAACTCACGAAAAAATGTACACATTTTCAAAAATTAAAGCTACTTTCAAAGGTGGATGTTCTGTGAATATGCTAAAATATTTGAGAACTCTTCTTATATCAAAACTTATTTTCTTTTCGATTTTTGTTTTGTTTAAGTGTTCGACAACTTAAAATATGAATCTTCAAAAATTCACAACTGACGCAAAAATAAACAAAACTCAAAGTTCATTTTAAAGGTAAATGTATTATAATTAAATAAATATTAAACGAAGATTCTCCGTATATAGCTGAATCAAAAGTGTGAACATGCCTCCGACAGCGATCGAACCTGCAACCTCCAGATCTGCTATATACGGAGAATCTTCGTTTATTATTTATTTAATTATATTAATACTCCGTAATTCGGGAAATCATGTAATATAAATGTAGTATGATGAGAGTTTTTAAAGAATTCAATCATATCAGTATAATTTTTTTTTCTATTTTTTTCTTTGTTCAAATATTCAACAAATAAAAAAAAATATTTTTGAAAATTTATTACGCACGCAAAAATAGACACATTTTCAAAAATGGAAGATAATTCTAAAGGCAGATGTTTTGTAAATATACCAGAATTTTTTTCTTTCGACAACTTAAAACGATAATTTTCAAAAATTCTTACCACCCAAAAACATATTTCAAAAAAAGTTTTGAAGGTAGTCGTTCTGTCGATTTATTAAAATATTTGTATATTTAGTGAATATATTTAAAAAAAATAGATTTTTTGTTTAAGTCTTCAACAACTTAAAATATTAATATTCAAAAATTCATAACTCACGCAGAAATTGACTTATTTCAAAAAATCAAAGCTATTTTTTAAGGTAAATATTTTTCTTATTTATCTTTATTTTTAAAGAATTCAATCATATCGATATTTTTTTTCTGTTTTTGCTTTGGTCAAATATTCAAATATTAAGTTACAAAAATATTTTTTAAAAATTTATAACTCGCGTATAAATTCACACATTTTCAAAAATTAAAGTTTAAGTTAAAGGTAGACATACCTTGTGAATATACTAAAAAAAATGAGCTAAGCCATCATATAAGAATTTATTTTCTTTAGATTTTGTTCACTTGTTCTAAAACTTAAAACATTGATTTTCAAAAATTCATAACTCGGAGAAATTTGCAAATTTAAAAAAAAAATTACTTAGTTTTAAAGGCAGTAAAGATTTGAAAAATGTGAAATTCTATTATATCACTATTGATTTTTTTAGATTTTATTGTTCGTCTTCAACAACTGTAAATATTAATTTTCAAAACTTCATAACTCACGTGAAAATTGACTCAGTTTCAAAAATCAAGGTTGATTTTAAACATAAATGTATTCTGATTGCATCTGAGTTTTTAAGGAATTCAATCATGTCGATATGATTTTTTTTCTTCTACTTTTTCCTTGTTCAAATATTCGACCACTTAAGAAAATAATTTTTAATAATTCATCTCACGTAGAAATTTACGCATTTTCAAAAATCAAAGTTTATATTAAAGGTATATATTAATCTTGTGAATATATAAAAAATTCTGAGCAATTCCATCATATAAGTATTTTTTTTTTAGATTTATTCAATTGTTTGACAACTTAAAACATTAATTTTGAAAATTGAAATCGAAACGTATTATAACAACGTGAAGGAAAATAGGAAGGTTCTAAAAAGTTGTGTAGATAATATTAAATCGGTGCCTCACCAAACCAAAAGTTGACGAGCCGCCACTGGATTGGTACTACTGCGCAGCGCATTATTGCCAGGTGTTCGACCGCGTGTTTCATTGTGCATTTAAGCGGGCAATTGTGATATAATTTCCTGCTTACATATCAAGTAAATACATCACTGCAATAATTCCACTAGTTTAAAAAGAGTTAATAAAGATGGTTTTCAAAATAAACATTTTTACGCACACTTTAACGGGCATGCGGACGATATGTTCGTTTTCTATCAGCTGTTCACCGCGATCGAAGCGCCACTATCGGTAAGTCTCGGGACCAATTATCTTGGCAACGATGCGGGGACTTTAAACCCTTTAACATGTCGCCTGGATTCTTGGACGAACTTTATCTTAGTCTCTCTCTTTAATCTGCAGTTATCCCGAAGTGGAAAAGTTATTAGCGTGAATCTCCTATCGTCTTCAAAAAAAGTATCTTTTAAACTTTATTTTCTTTCACGTATTGGGCCTAGCAAGATGGGGCAACCCGAACCGGTAACCGCCGACGGTGAGGGAGTTCTTGCTTCTGGCCGGGCAGAAGCCGACCGGCCGCCTCGGCAACGACCCGCCGCCGGTATCAATGGACAAGTCGGAATGAGCGTTCATTGTGGAGCCTTTATTGAATTTCCGGAGCACATTTTTACCCTTCAGTATACTCACGGTCTCCCTGTGCCAAACGTCATCGGTGCGCGCGCAACTGGAATTTACATCCGCTACCGGTTTATCGAACGTCCAGCCGGTGGTGGTGGTGGTCGCCGCCTTACTTTGCTGCTGCTGCCTTGGGAACGGCGCCGTCCGCGTCGTTCGGCTGGAGCTTCCTTCTGCGTTTAACTTTCTGTTGGAGGAATTGGATTTGAAATTTTTCGGCCGGTGCGAGTTCACCTTTGCTACCCTGCTAGGGTCGGGCTTGTTCGGCTTTTTCGTCTTCATCACCGGCGACACCATCTCGACCCCGTCCTCCGCGTCGCTGTCCGCCGCCACCTTCTTCTGCAGTTCGGCCATCAGGTCGGCGATCACGGGGCCGCTGTACTTGCGCGTGAGGATCGGGACGTGCGGGCCCTCCGTTCGCTCCGGCGGGGTGAGCCGGTGCCGCGAGGTCGGTTTCTTGACCTCGCCGCCGTTCTCCTTGTCCCGCTTCGATTTCGTGTACCGCTTGAACATCTTCCTGCCCCTCACCGAGAGGCTCATGCCCAGGTAGGCGGGCGCCCGGGGGAGGTTCTGCTTGTAGACGAGCTCGAAGAGTCCGGTCTCGCAGGCCTGATCCTGGCGCCTGTCAATCACAACTAAAAATTACGACCTTGAGATTTGTTGAGGGGGGGATTTACGCGAGAACCTTTGACGATGTCCTCGAGGCACTGCGGGCACATCCGGGAGGTGACGCTGGTGGAGGAGGAGAGGTCCGGGCTGGAGTTGATCTCGAGCAGCCAGGGCTTGAAGTCCTCGGCGAGGATGAAGTCGGCGCCGTAGAGTTCGAAGGTGTTCGGTCTTCTGTCCATCGTCTCCTGGCAGGCTAGCATTGTGCCTATTATGCATTCCCTCATGCCTAGAGCAATAAAAATTTATCAGAAGACATAAATTCCGTTTTTCGACGATTACTTGTACGTTTAATCGTATGCGCCACACTATACAATTTTTCTACGACCGATATAAAAAGCAGGCGTTTGCGCTTGCGTTTGTCAACGCAAAGTAGACGTTTCCCGAGGAGCGAGCGACAAAGTACTTTGCCGCGCGTTATCTATAGCAACGCGGGGCAAAGTTAATTGTCGCTCCCTTGAATAAATTTGATTAATAATAATACATTTTTTGTACTGCTAATTTTATGTTTCTTACACCATTCCTAGAACATTTCGTACTTCTTCGATTTCACCGGTAGCAAATCCAAAGCGGCGGAGCTCGCGACTTCGGCAATATCGGGCGGAGTACATGTAAAGTCGCTGCCACTATCATCTCCATTTTCACTCATTTTTAATTTAAATATACTTTAAATATAAATTCACAACTATCTAAACGTCACTTTGCACATTTTTTATTGACCCGTTACCATGGATACGACATTCCATGGCTGACCACGGTATAACAGACTGAACATAAGCACACGCCACAGTCATGTATTATTGCTTTTTATATTTAATTATATTTATATTTCTTTTTCAAAGCGGTCGTAGAAAAAAAATTATGTATAGTGCGAGCGCAAAGCTCATTGCCGCTTGCGAGAGGTTTCCTCTCTCAAGCGGTAATGTATCACTTTGCGCTCTTACCATACAAATAACTATTAACCACAAACATTTTCCAATTCAGTTTGAACGTTACTCGAGTTACAGGAGTTACTCGACTCTTGACTCATTTCTAACAGTTGACTCATCCACTCATTTTACTACGCTTTAACCACAAACACTTCCCAATTCATTTTGAACGCTGTTGCGATTGCTACTAACCGGGGAAAACCACGACGTCCCATTTATTCTCGTGTCCGATCTGCTTCAGATAATTCTTGAACATGTGACAGTCCCACATGTTGTCGTGCGGCAGGGCCTTGTCCCGTTCGGTGTTGTTCTTGTACTTGCACTGCACCGCGTGGTTGGTGAGGTGCAGCGATTCGTGGAAGTTCTCCAGGCTGAATTTCTGCGAGCTGAATCTCAAATAGCTGTCTCTGAAAAAAAAATGGAAAAAGTTAAAACGCCGCCCGCAAGACGATTTTTCATTCGCAAATTCTCTACCTGTACATCCATATTTGTAACGGTTGGGTTCCGGTGATGAGAAACCATTGGCGTATGTCGAACTTTGTGTTGTAGATGATCAGCGGTTTCTCTAAAAGTAAAGGAAAGGAAAGAAAATGATTTTCATAGATGTGTTAACAGTGACGGCTCGCAAGATGACTCATAGTACGGCTGAGGTAGCAGAGATGGTAATCTAGATATCTGTATTACCACCTCTACTACCTCAGCCGTACCATGAGTCATTGTTTCTTAAACATAAAATTTTTAGAATCTCATTTTCACAACAGTCAGGTCTGTTCAAATGAAATTCACCACAAAACATGGGTTGGAATTTTTGTGGTTTTCATGGAATCATTACCAGGCATGTATTTTGAGTAAATTTGGAAAGTTTCAAGTCGATGGCAATTGTTTGCATATTTTTTTTTCGAATCAACAAAATGATTACTCATTTCACGACTTTACGTTGTGTTCAAATGAGATTCACCCCTAAACAAGCGTTGGAATTTTTGTGGTTTTCATGGAATCATAACCTGGCATGTATTTTGAGTAAATTTGGAAAGTTTCAAGTCGATGGCAATTGTTTGCATATTATTTTTTTTCGAATCAACAAAATTATTACTCACTTCACGACTTTACGTTGCGTTCAGGAGAAATTCACCCCAAAACAAGGGTTGGAATTTTTGATGTTTTCACGGAATCATAACCTGGCATGTATTTTGAGTAAATTTGGAAAGTTTCAAGTCGATGGCAATTGTTTGCATATTTTTTTTTTCCAATCAACAAAATGATTACTCATTTCACGACTTTACGTTGCGTTCAGGAGAAATTCACCCGAAAACAAGGGTTGGAATTTTTGTGGTTTTTATGGAATCGTAACCTGGCATGTATTTTGAGTAAATTTGGAAAGTTTCAAGTCGATGGCAATTGTTTGCATATTTTTTTTCGAATCAACAAAATGATTAATCATTTCACGACTTTACGTTGCGTTCAGGAGAAATTCACCCGAAAACAAGGGTTGGAATTTTTGTGGTTTTTATGGAATCGTAACCTGGCATGTATTTTGAGTAAATTTGGAAAGTTTCAAGTCGATGGCAATTGTTTGCATATTTTTTTTTTCGAATCAACAAAATTATTAATCATTTCACGACTTTACGTTGCGTTCAAATGAAATTCACCGCAAAACAAGGGTTGGAATTTTTGTGTTTTTTATGGAATCATAACCTGGCATGTATTTTGAGTAAATTTGGAAAGTTTCAAGTCGATGGCAATTGTTTGCATATTTTTTTTTTCGAATCAACAAAATGATTACTCATTTCACGACTTTACGTTGCGTTCAGGAGAAATTCACCCGAAAACAAGGGTTGGAATTTTTGTGGTTTTTATGGAATCGTAACCTGGCATGTATTTTGAGTAAATTTGGAAAGTTTCAAGTCGATGGCAATTGTTTGCATATTTTTTTTCGAATCAACAAAATGATTACTCATTTCACGACTTTACGTTGCGTTCAGGAGAAATTCACCCGAAAACAAGGGTTGGAATTTTTGTGGTTTTCATGGAATCATAACCTGGCATGTATTTTGAGTAAATTTGGAAAGTTTCAAGTCGATGGCAATTGTTTGCATATTTTTTTTCGAATCAACAAAATGATTACTCATTTCACGACTTTACGTTGCGTTCAGGAGAAATTCACCCGAAAACAAGGGTTGGAATTTTTGTGTTTTTTATGGAATCATAACCTGGCATGTATTTTGAGTAAATTTGGAAAGTTTCAAGTCGATGGCAATTGTTTGCATATTTTTTTTTTCGAATCAACAAAATGATTACTCATTTCACGACTTTACGTTGCGTTCAGGAGAAATTCACCCGAAAACAAGGGTTGGAATTTTTGTGGTTTTTATGGAATCGTAACCTGGCATGTATTTTGAGTAAATTTGGAAAGTTTCAAGTCGATGGCAATTGTTTGCATATTTTTTTTCGAATCAACAAAATGATTACTCATTTCACGACTTTACGTTGCGTTCAGGAGAAATTCACCCGAAAACAAGGGTTGGAATTTTTGTGGTTTTTATGGAATCATAACCTGGCATGTATTTTGAGTAAATTTGGAAAGTTTCAAGTCGATGGCAATTGTTTGCATATTTTTTTTCGAATCAACAAAATTATTACCCACTTCACGACTTTACGTTGCGTTCAAATGAAATTCACCCCAAAACAAGGGTTGGAATTTTTGTGGTTTTCATGGAATCATAACCTGGCATGTATTTTGAGTAAATTTGGAAAGTTTCAAGTCGATGGCAATTGTTTGCATATTTTTTTTCGAATCAACAAAATTATTACTCATTTCACGACTTTACGTTGCGTTCAAATGAAATTCACCCCAAAACAAGGGTTGGAATTTTTAAGGTTTTCATGGAATCGTAATTTCGCATGTATTTTGAGTAAATTAGGAAAGTTTCAAGTCGATGGCAATTGTTTGCATTTTTTTTTTCGAATCAACAAAATGATTACTCACTTCACGACTTTACGTTGCGTTCAAATGAAATTCACCCCAAAACAAGGGTTGGAATTTTTAAGGTTTTCATGGAATCGTAATTTCGCATGTATTTTGAGTAAATTTGGAAAGTTTCAAGTCGATGGCAATTGTTTGCATATTTTTTTTTTCGAATCAACAAAGTTATTACTCACTTCACGACTTTACGTTGCGTTCAAATGAAATTCACCCCAAAACAAGGGTTGGAATTTTTAAAGTTTTCATGGAATCGTAATTTCGCATGTATTTTGAGTAAATTAGGAAAGTTTCAAGTCGATGGCAATTGTTTGCATTTTTTTTTTTCGAATCAACAAAATGATTACTCACTTCACGACTTTACGTTGCGTTCAAATGAAATTCACCCCAAAACAAGGGTTGGAATTTTTAAGGTTTTCATGGAATCGTAATTTCGCATGTATTTTGAGTAAATTTGGAAAGTTTCAAGTCGATGGCAATTGTTTGCATATTTTTTTTTTCGAATCAACAAAGTTATTACTCACTTCACGACTTTACGTTGCGTTCAAATGAAATTCACCCCAAAACAAGGGTTGGAATTTTTAAGGTTTTCATGGAATCGTAATTTCGCATGTATTTTGAGTAAATTTGGAAAGTTTCAAGTCGATGGCAATTGTTTGCATATTTTTTTTTTCGAATTAACAAAATTATTACTCACTTCACGACTTTACGTTGCGTTCAAATGAAATTCACCCTAAAACAAGGGTTGGAATTTTTAAGGTTTTCATGGAATCGTAATTTCGCATGTATTTTGAGTAAATTTGTAAAGTTTCAAGTCGATGGCAATTGTTTGCAATTTTTTTTTGAGTCACCAAAATAATAACAGATGTTTAAGAAATTGCGCTCTGTTCGCTTTGAAACTTTTGCTGTATTATTTAAAATTGTATTACTGTTACCTATATATTTCTGAACGACGTATTTAAGCTTCAGCTCCATAATCTTCGTCACATCCTTGACCTCCTTGATCAGCTGTATCCCCCTGCCTCGGCACTTGTTCCCCGGCTTCAGGATCCAGATGTTCTTCATCCCGTCGAGGTCCATCTGGGGCCAGTAGTTCTGCAGGTTCTTCAGGATGCCGCGGCTCGTCACCACCATCGTCGGCAGGACGGTGTCCCGGTGCTCGAAGAACAGTTTGCCCTCGTGCACCACCTTCTTGTACTCCTGCAGAAAGTTGGTCCACAGGAGCTCCTCCACCGCGGGAATGTCCACGTCGATGTCCAGGTGCTTCTTCGCGGCCAGATACTCGTTGAGGCGGTCCATCGCGAACTGCAGCACGTTGAGGGAGATCGTCCCTTCGATCGAATTGATCTCTTCGCGCACCTCGGACTTGTGCACGACGAATTTTAACAAGGACATGCACGCGGTCAGACGGAAGTCCTCCAGGAAGTTATTGTAATGATCGGGAAAACCTTTAAAGAGAGTGCTTGATCGATTAATACGTTCTCTCAAAAATCTTTTTTTTTGTATTTTTTAAGAAAACATTAATGAAGAGAAACTCAATTTTTAAATTTAATGAATACAGCAATTATACATTCCAACCAGTTATTGACCAGGCGGTCCGTCAACATCGTGAAATGTATAATTAGCGGTGTTTCTAACTTTCCACTTCTTATCGCGACCCCCGTGTTAAAATTCGACCTGTTTTCAATTTGCCCCGGGCGATTGAAGATAATCAAAATATTCGTTGTTTTTTTCTCTCGCCCGGAACGAGATTCAATTCTTATCACTAAACCGCGGCGCACCTGTTGATACCTGCTCAGTGTACACCGCGCGGTCGTGATGTACGTACGTTCTGCTTCGGAATATTTCTTTTTCGAAAGTGTTAGTGCCCGTTGCGTCAGGATTTGTGTGCGTGTTGGTGTTTGTGTTTTTCCGCTCCATTTCGCCCCCATCAATCCGAGGGAAGCGAAGAAGCATCATCTAGATAACATCTTAACCGCCAAGATGCCTCGACGAGATTTTCCATTTTTGTAAGTTAGAATTTTCTGCTTCTATAAGCTCTCGAGAAAGTGCAATTTTAAATAATTACAAATTTAATTCGCGTGGAATTAGCTCGAAATGTAGGGAAGGGATGATTGCGATTTTGACAGTTACTTGGAGTAATATGTCGTTTGAGTAAATTTGGAAAATTTCAAGTGTCTGGCGATTGTTTTTATATTTTTTTAAGCGCTCGAGAGAACGCGCAATTTTAAATAATTACAAATTTCATTCTCGTGGATTTAACACGAAATTTAGGGAAGGGATGTTTGCAATTTTGACAGTTACGTGGAGTAATATGTCGGTTGAGTAAATTTAGAAAATTTCAAGTGTCTGGCGATTGTTTTTATATTTTTTTAAGCGCTCGAGAGAACGCGCAATTTTAAATAATTACAAATTTCATTCGCGTGGAATTGGCTCGAAATGTAGGGAAGGGATGTTTGCAATTTTGACAGTCACGTGGAGTAATATGTCGTTGGAGTAAATTTAGAAAATTTCAAGTGCCTGGCGATTGTTTTTATATTTTTTTAAGCGCTCGAGAGAACGCGCAATTTTAAATGATTACAAATTTCATTCGCGTGGAATTGGCTCGAAATTTAGGGAAGGGATGTTTGCAATTTTGACAGTTACGTGGAGTAATATGTCGTTGGAGTAAATTTAGAAAATTTCAAGTGTCTGGCGATTGTTTTTATATTTTTTTAAGCGCTCGAGAGAACGCGCAATTTTAAATAATTACAAATTTCATTCTCGTGGATTTAACACGAAATTTAGGGAAGGGATGTTTGCAATTTTGACAGTTACGTGGAGTAATATGTCGTTGGAGTAAATTTAGAAAATTTCAAGTGTCTGGCGATTGTTTTTATATTTTTTTAAGCGCTCGAGAGAACGCGCAATTTTAAATAATTACAAATTTCATTCTCGTGGATTTAACACGAAATTTAGGGAAGGGATGTTTGCAATTTTGACAGTTACTTAGAGTAATATGTCGGTTGAGTAAATTTAGAAAATTTCAAGTGTCTGGCGATTGTTTTTATATTTTTTTAAGCGCTCGAGAGAACGCGCAATTTTAAATGATTACAAATTTCATTCGCGTGGAATTGGCTCGAAATTTAGGGAAGGGATGTTTGCAATTTTGACAGTTACGTGGAGTAATATGTCGTTTGAGTAAATTTAGAAAATTTCAAGTGCCTGGCGATTGTTTTTATATTTTTTTAAGCGCTCGAGAAAAAGTGCAATTTTAAATAATTACAAATTTCATTCGCGTGGAATTAGCTTGAAATTTAGGGAAGGGATGTTTGCAATTTTGACAGTTACTTGGAGTAATATGTCGGTTGAGTAAATTTAGAAAATTTCAAGTGTCTGGCGATTGTTTTTATATTTTTTAAGCGCTCGAGAGAACGCGCAATTTTAAATAATTACAAATTTCATTCGCGTGGAATTGGCTCGAAATGTAGGGAAGGGATGTTTGCAATTTTGACAGTTACGTGGAGTAATATGTCGGTTGAGTAAATTTAGAAAATTTCAAGTGTCTGGCGATTGTTTTTATATTTTTTTAAGCGCTCGAGAGAACGCGCAATTTTAAATAATTACAAATTTCATTCGCGTGGAATTATCTCGAAATGTAGGGAAGGGATGTTTGCAATTTTGACAGTTACGTGGAGTAATATGTCGTTTGAGTAAATTTGGAAAATTTCAAGTGTCTGGCGATTGTTTTTATATTTTTTTAAGCGCTCGAGAGAACGCGCAATTTTAAATAATTACAAATTTCATTCGCGTGGAATTAGCTTGAAATTTAGGGAAGGGATGTTTGCAATTTTGACAGTTACTTGGAGTAATATGTCGTTTGAGTAAATTTGGAAAATTTCAAGTGTCTGGCGATGGTTTTTATATTTGTTTAAGCGCTCGAGAGAAATCGCAATTTTAAATAATTACAAATTTCATTCGCGTGGAATTATCTCGAAATGTAGGGAAGGGATGTTTGCAATTTTGACAGTTACTTGGGGTAATATGTCGGTTGAGTAAATTTGGAAAATTTCAAGTGTCTGGCGATTGTTTTTATATTTTTTTAAGCGCTCGAGAGAAAGTGCAATTTTAAATAATTACAAATTTCATTCGCGTGGAATTGGCTCGAAATGTAGGGAAGGGATGTTTGCAATTTTGACAGTTACGTGGAGTAATATGTCGGTTGAGTAAATTTAGAAAATTTCAAGTGTCTGGCGATTGTTTTTATATTTTTTTAAGCGCTCGAGAGAACGCGCAATTTTAAATAATTACAAATTTCATTCGCGTGGAATTATCTCGAAATGTAGGGAAGGGATGTTTGCAATTTTGACAGTTACGTGGAGTAATATGTCGTTTGAGTAAATTTGGAAAATTTCAAGTGTCTGGCGATTGTTTTTATATTTTTTTAAGCGCTCGAGAGAACGCGCAATTTTAAATAATTACAAATTTCATTCGCGTGGAATTAGCTTGAAATTTAGGGAAGGGATGTTTGCAATTTTGACAGTTACTTGGAGTAATATGTCGTTTGAGTAAATTTGGAAAATTTCAAGTGTCTGGCGATGGTTTTTATATTTGTTTAAGCGCTCGAGAGAAATCGCAATTTTAAATAATTACAAATTTCATTCGCGTGGAATTATCTCGAAATGTAGGGAAGGGATGTTTGCAATTTTGACAGTTACTTGGGGTAATATGTCGGTTGAGTAAATTTGGAAAATTTCAAGTGTCTGGCGATTGTTTTTATATTTTTTTAAGCGCTCGAGAAAAAGTGCAATTTTAAATAATTACAAATTTCATTCGCGTGGAATTATCTCGAAATGTAGGGAAGGGATGATTGCGATTTTGACAGTTACTTGGGGTAATATGTCGGTTGAGTAAATTTGGAAAATTTCAAGTGTCTGGCGATTGTTTTTATATTTTTTTAAGCGCTCGAGAGAACGCGCAATTTTAAATAATTACAAATTTCATTCGCGTGGAATTAGCTTGAAATTTAGGGAAGGGATGTTTGCAATTTTGACAGTTACTTGGAGTAATATGTCGTTTGAGTAAATTTGGAAAATTTCAAGTGTCTGGCGATGGTTTTTATATTTGTTTAAGCGCTCGAGAGAAATCGCAATTTTAAATAATTACAAATTTCATTCGCGTGGAATTATCTCGAAATGTAGGGAAGGGATGTTTGCAATTTTGACAGTTACTTGGGGTAATATGTCGGTTGAGTAAATTTGGAAAATTTCAAGTGTCTGGCGATTGTTTTTATATTTTTTTAAGCGCTCGAGAGAAAGTGCAATTTTAAATAATTACAAATTTCATTCGCGTGGAATTGGCTCGAAATGTAGGGAAGGGATGTTTGCAATTTTGACAGTTACGTGGAGTAATATGTCGGTTGAGTAAATTTAGAAAATTTCAAGTGTCTGGCGATTGTTTTTATATTTTTTTAAGCGCTCGAGAGAACGCGCAATTTTAAATAATTACAAATTTCATTCGCGTGGAATTATCTCGAAATGTAGGGAAGGGATGTTTGCAATTTTGACAGTTACGTGGAGTAATATGTCGTTTGAGTAAATTTGGAAAATTTCAAGTGTCTGGCGATTGTTTTTATATTTTTTTAAGCGCTCGAGAGAACGCGCAATTTTAAATAATTACAAATTTCATTCGCGTGGAATTAGCTTGAAATTTAGGGAAGGGATGTTTGCAATTTTGACAGTTACTTGGAGTAATATGTCGTTTGAGTAAATTTGGAAAATTTCAAGTGTCTGGCGATGGTTTTTATATTTGTTTAAGCGCTCGAGAGAAATCGCAATTTTAAATAATTACAAATTTCATTCGCGTGGAATTGGCTCGAAATTTAGGGAAGGGATGTTTGCACTTTTGAGTTACTTGGAGTAATATGTCGTTTGAGTAAATTTGGAAAATTTCAAGTGTCTGGCGATTGTTTTTATATTTTTTTAAGCGCTCGAGAAAAAGTGCTATTTTAAATAATTACAAATTTCATTCGCGTGGAATTGGCTCGAAATGTAGGGAAGGGATGTTTGCAATTTTGACAATTACGTGGAGTAATATGTCGTTTGAGTAAATTTGGAAAATTTCAAGTGTCTGGCGATTGTTTTTATATTTTTTTAAGCGCTCGAGAAAAAGTGCAATTTTAAATAATTACAAATTTAATTCGCGTGGAATTGGCTCGAAATGTAGGGAAGGGATGTTGGCAATTTTGACAGTTACTTGGAGTAATATGTCGTTTGAGTAAATTTGGAAAATTTCAAGTGTCTGGCGATTGTTTTTATATTTTTTTAAGCGCTCGAGAGAACGCGCAATTTTAAATAATTACAAATTTCATTCGCGTGGAATTGGCTCGAAATTTAGGGAAGGGATGTTTGCACTTTTGAGTTACTTGGAGTAATATGTCGTTTGAGTAAATTTGGAAAATTTCAAGTGTCTGGCGATTGTTTTTATATTTTTTTAAGCGCTCGAGAAAAAGTGCTATTTTAAATAATTACAAATTTCATTCGCGTGGAATTGGCTCGAAATGTAGGGAAGGGATGTTTGCAATTTTGACAATTACGTGGAGTAATATGTCGTTTGAGTAAATTTGGAAAATTTCAAGTGTCTGGCGATTGTTTTTATATTTTTTTAAGCGCTCGAGAAAAAGTGCAATTTTAAATAATTACAAATTTAATTCGCGTGGAATTGGCTCGAAATGTAGGGAAGGGATGTTGGCAATTTTGACAGTTACTTGGAGTAATATGTCGTTTGAGTAAATTTGGAAAATTTCAAGTGTCTGGCGATTGTTTTTATATTTTTTTAAGCGCTCGAGAAAAAGTGCAATTTTAAATAATTACAAATTTAATTCGCGTGGAATTGGCTCGAAATGTAGGGAAGGGATGTTGGCAATTTTGACAGTTACTTGGAGTAATATGTCGTTTGAGTAAATTTGGAAAATTTCAAGTGTCTGGCGATTGTTTTTATATTTTTTTAAGCGCTCGAGAAAAAGTGCAATTTTAAATAATTACAAATTTCATTCGCGTGGAATTATCTCGAAATGTAGGGAAGGGATGTTTGCAATTTTGACAGTTACGTGGAGTAATATGTCGTTTGAGTAAATTTGGAAAATTTCAAGTGTCTGGCGATGGTTTTTATATTTGTTTAAGCGCTCGAGAGAAATCGCAATTTTAAATAATTACAAATTTAATTCGCGTGGAATTGGCTCGAAATGTAGGGAAGGGATGTTGGCAATTTTGACAGTTACTTGGAGTAATATGTCGTTTGAGTAAATTTGGAAAATTTCAAGTGTCTGGCGATTGTTTTTATATTTTTTTAAGCGCTCGAGAGAACGCGCAATTTTAAATAATTACAAATTTCATTCGCGTGGAATTGGCTCGAAATGTAGGGAAGGGATGTTGGCAATTTTGACAGTTACGTGGAGTAATATGTCGTTTGAGTAAATTTGGAAAATTTCAAGTGTCTGGCGATTGTTTTTATATTTTTTTAAGCGCTCGAGAGAACGCGCAATTTTAAATAATTACAAATTTCATTCGCGTGGAATTATCTCGAAATGTAGGGAAGGGATGTTTGCAATTTTGACAGTTACGTGGAGTAATATGTCGTTTGAGTAAATTTGGAAAATTTCAAGTGTCTGGCGATGGTTTTTATATTTGTTTAAGCGCTCGAGAGAAATCGCAATTTTAAATAATTACAAATTTCATTCGCGTGGAATTGGCTCGAAATTTAGGGAAGGGATGTTTGCACTTTTGACAGTTACGTGGAGTAATATGTCGTTTGAGTAAATTTGGAAAATTTCAAGTGTCTGGCGATTGTTTTTATATTTTTTTAAGCGCTCGAGAGAACGCGCAATTTTAAATAATTACAAATTTCATTCGCGTGGAATTGGCTCGAAATTTAGGGAAGGGATGTTTGCAATTTTGACAATTACGTGGAGTAATATGTCGTTTGAGTAAATTTGGAAAATTTCAAGTGTCTGGCGATTGTTTTTATATTTTTTTAAGCGCTCGAGAAAAAGTGCAATTTTAAATAATTACAAATTTCATTCGCGTGGAATTATCTCGAAATGTAGGGAAGGGATGTTTGCAATTTTGACAGTTACGTGGAGTAATATGTCGTTTGAGTAAATTTGGAAAATTTCAAGTGTCTGGCGATGGTTTTTATATTTGTTTAAGCGCTCGAGAGAAATCGCAATTTTAAATAATTACAAATTTAATTCGCGTGGAATTGGCTCGAAATGTAGGGAAGGGATGTTGGCAATTTTGACAGTTACGTGGAGTAATATGTCGTTTGAGTAAATTTGGAAAATTTCAAGTGTCTGGCGATTGTTTTTATATTTTTTTAAGCGCTCGAGAGAACGCGCAATTTTAAATAATTACAAATTTCATTCGCGTGGAATTGGCTCGAAATTTAGGGAAGGGATGTTTGCAATTTTGACAATTACGTGGAGTAATATGTCGTTTGAGTAAATTTGGAAAATTTCAAGTGTCTGGCGATTGTTTTTATATTTTTTTAAGCGCTCTAGAAAAAGTGCAATTTTAAATAATTACAAATTTAATTCGCGTGGAATTGGCTCGAAATGTAGGGAAGGGATGTTGGCAATTTTGACAGTTACTTGGAGTAATATGTCGTTTGAGTAAATTTGGAAAATTTCAAGTGTCTGGCGATTGTTTTTATATTTTTTTAAGCGCTCGAGAAAAAGTGCAATTTTAAATAATTACAAATTTCATTCGCGTGGAATTGGCTCGAAATTTAGGGAAGGGATGTTTGCAATTTTGACAGTTACTTGGAGTAATATGTCGGTTGAGTAAATTTAGAAAATTTCAAGTGTCTGGCGATTGTTTTTATATTTTTTAAGCGCTCGAGAGAACGCGCAATTTTAAATAATTACAAATTTCATTCGCGTGGAATTGGCTCGAAATGTAGGGAAGGGATGTTTGCAATTTTGACAGTTACGTGGAGTAATATGTCGGTTGAGTAAATTTAGAAAATTTCAAGTGTCTGGCGATTGTTTTTATATTTTTTTAAGCGCTCGAGAAAAAGTGCAATTTTAAATAATTACAAATTTCATTCGCGTGGAATTATCTCGAAATGTAGGGAAGGGATGATTGCGATTTTGACAGTTACGTGGAGTAATATGTCGTTTGAGTAAATTTGGAAAATTTCAAGTGTCTGGCGATTGTTTTTATATTTGTTTAAGCGCTCGAGAGAAATCGCAATTTTAAATAATTACAAATTTCATTCGCGTGGAATTATCTCGAAATGTAGGGAAGGGATGTTTGCAATTTTGATAGTTACTTGGGGTAATATGTCGGTTGAGTAAATTTGGAAAATTTCAAGTGTCTGGCGATTGTTTTTATATTTTTTTAAGCGCTCGAGAGAAAGTGCAATTTTAAATAATTACAAATTTCATTCGCGTGGAATTATCTCGAAATGTAGGGAAGGGATGATTGCGATTTTGACAGTTACGTGGAGTAATATGTCGTTTGAGTAAATTTGGAAAATTTCAAGTGTCTGGCGATTGTTTTTATATTTGTTTAAGCGCTCGAGAGAAATCGCAATTTTAAATAATTACAAATTTTATTCGCGTGGAATTATCTCGAAATGTAGGGAAGGGATGTTTGCAATTTTGACAGTTACTTGGGGTAATATGTCGGTTGAGTAAATTTGGAAAATTTCAAGTGTCTGGCGATTGTTTTTATATTTTTTTAAGCGCTCGAGAGAACGCGCAATTTTAAATAATTACAAATTTCATTCGCGTGGAATTGGCTCGAAATTTAGGGAAGGGATGTTTGCAATTTTGACAATTACGTGGAGTAATATGTCGTTTGAGTAAATTTGGAAAATTTCAAGTGTCTGGCGATTGTTTTTATATTTTTTTAAGCGCTCTAGAAAAAGTGCAATTTTAAATAATTACAAATTTAATTCGCGTGGAATTGGCTCGAAATGTAGGGAAGGGATGTTGGCAATTTTGACAGTTACTTGGAGTAATATGTCGTTTGAGTAAATTTGGAAAATTTCAAGTGTCTGGCGATTGTTTTTATATTTTTTTAAGCGCTCGAGAAAAAGTGCAATTTTAAATAATTACAAATTTCATTCGCGTGGAATTGGCTCGAAATTTAGGGAAGGGATGTTTGCAATTTTGACAATTACGTGGAGTAATATGTCGTTTGAGTAAATTTAGAAAATTTCAAGTGTCTGGCGATTGTTTTTATATTTTTTTAAGCGCTCTAGAAAAAGTGCAATTTTAAATAATTACAAATTTAATTCGCGTGGAATTGGCTCGAAATGTAGGGAAGGGATGTTGGCAATTTTGACAGTTACTTGGAGTAATATGTCGTTTGAGTAAATTTGGAAAATTTCAAGTGTCTGGCGATTGTTTTTATATTTTTTTAAGCGCTCGAGAAAAAGTGCAATTTTAAATAATTACAAATTTCATTCGCGTGGAATTGGCTCGAAATTTAGGGAAGGGATGTTTGCAATTTTGACAGTTACTTGGAGTAATATGTCGGTTGAGTAAATTTAGAAAATTTCAAGTGTCTGGCGATTGTTTTTATATTTTTTAAGCGCTCGAGAGAACGCGCAATTTTAAATAATTACAAATTTCATTCGCGTGGAATTGGCTCGAAATGTAGGGAAGGGATGTTTGCAATTTTGACAGTTACGTGGAGTAATATGTCGGTTGAGTAAATTTAGAAAATTTCAAGTGTCTGGCGATTGTTTTTATATTTTTTTAAGCGCTCGAGAAAAAGTGCAATTTTAAATAATTACAAATTTCATTCGCGTGGAATTATCTCGAAATGTAGGGAAGGGATGTTTGCAATTTTGACAGTTACGTGGAGTAATATGTCGTTTGAGTAAATTTGGAAAATTTCAAGTGTCTGGCGATGGTTTTTATATTTGTTTAAGCGCTCGAGAGAAATCGCAATTTTAAATAATTACAAATTTCATTCGCGTGGAATTATCTCGAAATGTAGGGAAGGGATGTTTGCAATTTTGACAGTTACTTGGGGTAATATGTCGGTTGAGTAAATTTGGAAAATTTCAAGTGTCTGGCGATTGTTTTTATATTTTTTTAAGCGCTCGAGAAAAAGTGCAATTTTAAATAATTACAAATTTCATTCGCGTGGAATTATCTCGAAATGTAGGGAAGGGATGATTGCGATTTTGACAGTTACTTGGGGTAATATGTCGGTTGAGTAAATTTGGAAAATTTCAAGTGTCTGGCGATTGTTTTTATATTTTTTTAAGCGCTCGAGAGAACGCGCAATTTTAAATAATTACAAATTTCATTCGCGTGGAATTAGCTTGAAATTTAGGGAAGGGATGTTTGCAATTTTGACAGTTACTTGGGGTAATATGTCGGTTGAGTAAATTTGGAAAATTTCAAGTGTCTGGCGATTGTTTTTATATTTTTTTAAGCGCTCGAGAGAACGCGCAATTTTAAATAATTACAAATTTCATTCGCGTGGAATTATCTCGAAATGTAGGGAAGGGATGTTTGCAATTTTGACAGTTACTTGGGGTAATATGTCGGTTGAGTAAATTTGGAAAATTTCAAGTGTCTGGCGATTGTTTTTATATTTTTTTAAGCGCTCGAGAAAAAGTGCAATTTTAAATAATTACAAATTTCATTCGCGTGGAATTGGCTCGAAATGTAGGGAAGGGATGTTTGCAATTTTGACAGTTACGTGGAGTAATATGTCGGTTGAGTAAATTTAGAAAATTTCAAGTGTCTGGCGATTGTTTTTATATTTTTTTAAGCGCTCGAGAAAAAGTGCAATTTTAAATAATTACAAATTTCATTCGCGTGGAATTATCTCGAAATGTAGGGAAGGGATGTTTGCAATTTTGACAGTTACGTGGAGTAATATGTCGTTTGAGTAAATTTGGAAAATTTCAAGTGTCTGGCGATTGTTTTTATATTTTTTTAAGCGCTCGAGAGAACGCGCAATTTTAAATAATTACAAATTTCATTCGCGTGGAATTAGCTTGAAATTTAGGGAAGGGATGTTTGCAATTTTGACAGTTACTTGGAGTAATATGTCGTTTGAGTAAATTTGGAAAATTTCAAGTGTCTGGCGATGGTTTTTATATTTGTTTAAGCGCTCGAGAGAAATCGCAATTTTAAATAATTACAAATTTCATTCGCGTGGAATTATCTCGAAATGTAGGGAAGGGATGTTTGCAATTTTGACAGTTACTTGGGGTAATATGTCGGTTGAGTAAATTTGGAAAATTTCAAGTGTCTGGCGATTGTTTTTATATTTTTTTAAGCGCTCGAGAAAAAGTGCAATTTTAAATAATTACAAATTTCATTCGCGTGGAATTATCTCGAAATGTAGGGAAGGGATGATTGCGATTTTGACAGTTACTTGGGGTAATATGTCGGTTGAGTAAATTTGGAAAATTTCAAGTGTCTGGCGATTGTTTTTATATTTTTTTAAGCGCTCGAGAGAACGCGCAATTTTAAATAATTACAAATTTCATTCGCGTGGAATTAGCTTGAAATTTAGGGAAGGGATGTTTGCAATTTTGACAGTTACTTGGAGTAATATGTCGTTTGAGTAAATTTGGAAAATTTCAAGTGTCTGGCGATTGTTTTTATATTTGTTTAAGCGCTCGAGAGAAATCGCAATTTTAAATAATTACAAATTTCATTCGCGTGGAATTATCTCGAAATGTAGGGAAGGGATGTTTGCAATTTTGACAGTTACTTGGGGTAATATGTCGTTTGAGTAAATTTGGAAAATTTCAAGTGTCTGGCGATTGTTTTTATATTTTTTTAAGCGCTCGAGAAAAAGTGCAATTTTAAATAATTACAAATTTCATTCGCGTGGAATTATCTCGAAATGTAGGGAAGGGATGATTGCGATTTTGACAGTTACTTGGGGTAATATGTCGGTTGAGTAAATTTGGAAAATTTCAAGTGTCTGGCGATTGTTTTTATATTTTTTTAAGCGCTCGAGAGAACGCGCAATTTTAAATAATTACAAATTTCATTCGCGTGGAATTAGCTTGAAATTTAGGGAAGGGATGTTTGCAATTTTGACAGTTACTTGGAGTAATATGTCGTTTGAGTAAATTTGGAAAATTTCAAGTGTCTGGCGATGGTTTTTATATTTGTTTAAGCGCTCGAGAGAAATCGCAATTTTAAATAATTACAAATTTCATTCGCGTGGAATTATCTCGAAATGTAGGGAAGGGATGTTTGCAATTTTGACAGTTACTTGGGGTAATATGTCGGTTGAGTAAATTTGGAAAATTTCAAGTGTCTGGCGATTGTTTTTATATTTTTTTAAGCGCTCGAGAGAAAGTGCAATTTTAAATAATTACAAATTTCATTCGCGTGGAATTGGCTCGAAATGTAGGGAAGGGATGTTTGCAATTTTGACAGTTACGTGGAGTAATATGTCGGTTGAGTAAATTTAGAAAATTTCAAGTGTCTGGCGATTGTTTTTATATTTTTTTAAGCGCTCGAGAGAACGCGCAATTTTAAATAATTACAAATTTCATTCGCGTGGAATTATCTCGAAATGTAGGGAAGGGATGTTTGCAATTTTGACAGTTACGTGGAGTAATATGTCGTTTGAGTAAATTTGGAAAATTTCAAGTGTCTGGCGATTGTTTTTATATTTTTTTAAGCGCTCGAGAGAACGCGCAATTTTAAATAATTACAAATTTCATTCGCGTGGAATTAGCTTGAAATTTAGGGAAGGGATGTTTGCAATTTTGACAGTTACGTGGAGTAATATGTCGTTTGAGTAAATTTGGAAAATTTCAAGTGTCTGGCGATTGTTTTTATATTTTTTTAAGCGCTCGAGAGAACGCGCAATTTTAAATAATTACAAATTTCATTCGCGTGGAATTATCTCGAAATGTAGGGAAGGGATGTTTGCAATTTTGACAGTTACGTGGAGTAATATGTCGTTTGAGTAAATTTAGAAAATTTCAAGTGTCTGGCGATTGTTTTTATATTTTTTTAAGCGCTCGAGAGAACGCGCAATTTTAAATAATTACAAATTTCATTCGCGTGGAATTATCTCGAAATGTAGGGAAGGGATGTTTGCAATTTTGACAGTTACGTGGAGTAATATGTCGTTTGAGTAAATTTAGAAAATTTCAAGTGTCTGGCGATTTTTTTTATATTTTTTTAAGCGCTCGAGAGAACGCGCAATTTTAAATAATTACAAATTTCATTCGCGTGGAATTAGCTTGAAATTTAGGGAAGGGATGTTTGCAATTTTGACAGTTACTTGGAGTAATATGTCGTTTGAGTAAATTTGGAAAATTTCAAGTGTCTGGCGATTGTTTTTATATTTTTTTAAGCGCTCGAGAGAACGCGCAATTTTAAATAATTACAAATTTCATTCGCGTGGAATTATCTCGAAATGTAGGGAAGGGATGTTTGCAATTTTGACAGTTACGTGGAGTAATATGTCGTTTGAGTAAATTTAGAAAATTTCAAGTGTCTGGCGATTGTTTTTATATTTTTTTAAGCGCTCGAGAGAACGCGCAATTTTAAATAATTACAAATTTCATTCGCGTGGAATTATCTCGAAATGTAGGGAAGGGATGTTTGCAATTTTGACAGTTACGTGGAGTAATATGTCGTTTGAGTAAATTTAGAAAATTTCAAGTGTCTGGCGATTGTTTTTATATTTTTTTAAGCGCTCGAGAGAACGCGCAATTTTAAATAATTACAAATTTCATTCGCGTGGAATTATCTCGAAATGTAGGGAAGGGATGTTTGCAATTTTGACAGTTACGTGGAGTAATATGTCGTTTGAGTAAATTTGGAAAATTTCAAGTGTCTGGCGATTGTTTTTATATTTTTTTAAGCGCTCGAGAGAACGCGCAATTTTAAATAATTACAAATTTCATTCGCGTGGAATTAGCTTGAAATGTAGGGAAGGGATGTTTGCAATTTTGACAGTTACTTGGAGTAATATGTCGTTTGAGTAAATTTGGAAAATTTCAAGTGTCTGGCGATTGTTTTTATATTTTTTTAAGCGCTCGAGAGAACGCGCAATTTTAAATAATTACAAATTTCATTCGCGTGGAATTATCTCGAAATGTAGGGAAGGGATGTTTGCAATTTTGACAGTTACGTGGAGTAATATGTCGTTTGAGTAAATTTAGAAAATTTCAAGTGTCTGGCGATTGTTTTTATATTTTTTTAAGCGCTCGAGAGAACGCGCAATTTTAAATAATTACAAATTTCATTCGCGTGGAATTATCTCGAAATGTAGGGAAGGGATGTTTGCAATTTTGACAGTTACGTGGAGTAATATGTCGTTTGAGTAAATTTGGAAAATTTCAAGTGTCTGGCGATTGTTTTTATATTTTTTTAAGCGCTCGAGAGAACGCGCAATTTTAAATAATTACAAATTTCATTCGCGTGGAATTAGCTTGAAATTTAGGGAAGGGATGTTTGCAATTTTGACAGTTACTTGGAGTAATATGTCGTTTGAGTAAATTTGGAAAATTTCAAGTGTCTGGCGATTGTTTTTATATTTTTTTAAGCGCTCGAGAGAACGCGCAATTTTAAATAATTACAAATTTCATTCGCGTGGAATTATCTCGAAATGTAGGGAAGGGATGTTTGCAATTTTGACAGTTACGTGGAGTAATATGTCGTTTGAGTAAATTTAGAAAATTTCAAGTGTCTGGCGATTGTTTTTATATTTTTTTAAGCGCTCGAGAGAACGCGCAATTTTAAATAATTACAAATTTCATTCGCGTGGAATTAGCTTGAAATTTAGGGAAGGGATGTTTGCAATTTTGACAGTTACGTGGAGTAATATGTCGTTTGAGTAAATTTAGAAAATTTCAAGTGTCTGGCGATTGTTTTTATATTTTTTTAAGCGCTCGAGAGAACGCGCAATTTTAAATAATTACAAATTTCATTCGCGTGGAATTATCTCGAAATGTAGGGAAGGGATGTTTGCAATTTTGACAGTTACGTGGAGTAATATGTCGTTTGAGTAAATTTGGAAAATTTCAAGTGTCTGGCGATGGTTTTTATATTTGTTTAAGCGCTCGAGAGAAATCGCAATTTTAAATAATTACAAATTTCATTCGCGTGGAATTGGCTCGAAATTTAGGGAAGGGATGTTTGCACTTTTGAGTTACTTGGAGTAATATGTCGTTTGAGTAAATTTGGAAAATTTCAAGTGTCTGGCGATTGTTTTTATATTTTTTTAAGCGCTCGAGAAAAAGTGCTATTTTAAATAATTACAAATTTCATTCGCGTGGAATTGGCTCGAAATGTAGGGAAGGGATGTTTGCAATTTTGACAGTTACGCGGAGTAATATGTCGGTTGAGTAAATTTAGAAAATTTCAAGTGCCTGGCGATTGTTTTTATATTTTTTTAAGCGCTCGAGAAAAAGTGGAATTTTAAATAATTACAAATTTCATTCGCGTGGAATTAGCTGGAAATTTAGGGAAGGGATGTTTGCAATTTTGACAGTTACGTGGAGTAATATGTCGGTTGAGTAAATTTAGAAAATTTCAAGTGCCTGGCGATTGTTTTTATATTTTTTTAAGCGCTCGAGAAAAAGTGGAATTTTAAATAATTACAAATTTCATTCGCGTGGAATTGGCTCGAAATTTAGGGAAGGGATGTTTGCAATTTTGACAGTTACGCGGAGTAATATGTCGGTTGAGTAAATTTAGAAAATTTCAAGTGCCTGGCGATTGTTTTTATATTTTTTTAAGCGCTCGAGAAAAAGTGGAATTTTAAATAATTACAAATTTCATTCGCGTGGAATTGGCTCGAAATGTAGGGAAGGGATGTTTGCAATTTTGACAGTTACGCGGAGTAATATGTCGGTTGAGTAAATTTAGAAAATTTCAAGTGCCTGGCGATTGTTTTTATATTTTTTTAAGCGCTCGAGAGAACGCGCAATTTTAAATAATTACAAATTTCATTCGCGTGGAATTATCTCGAAATGTAGGGAAGGGATGTTTGCAATTTTGACAGTTACGTGGAGTAATATGTCGTTTGAGTAAATTTGGAAAATTTCAAGTGTCTGGCGATTGTTTTTATATTTTTTTAAGCGCTCGAGAGAACGCGCAATTTTAAATAATTACAAATTTCATTCGCGTGGAATTAGCTTGAAATTTAGGGAAGGGATGTTTGCAATTTTGACAGTTACTTGGAGTAATATGTCGTTTGAGTAAATTTGGAAAATTTCAAGTGTCTGGCGATGGTTTTTATATTTGTTTAAGCGCTCGAGAGAAATCGCAATTTTAAATAATTACAAATTTCATTCGCGTGGAATTGGCTCGAAATGTAGGGAAGGGATGTTTGCAATTTTGACAGTTACGCGGAGTAATATGTCGGTTGAGTAAATTTAGAAAATTTCAAGTGCCTGGCGATTGTTTTTATATTTTTTTAAGCGCTCGAGAAAAAGTGGAATTTTAAATAATTACAAATTTCATTCGCGTGGAATTGGCTCGAAATGTAGGGAAGGGATGATTGCGATTTTGACAGTTACGTGGAGTAATATGTCGTTTGAGTAAATTTGGAAAATTTCAAGTGTCTGGCGATTGTTTTTATATTTTTTTAAGCGCTCGAGAAAAAGTGCAATTTTAAATAATTACAAATTTCATTCGCGTGGAATTAGCTGGAAATTTAGGGAAGGGATGTTTGCAATTTTGACAGTTACGTGGAGTAATATGTCGTTTGAGTAAATTTAGAAACTTTCAAGTATCTGGCGATTGTTTTTAAACAAGGTGGTGGTTTACCTAGCACGTAACATCGGGGAAAGTTGACGCTGGCCACCCCAACCTCATTGTGCCAGTACATTTGTTGCAGCAGTAAGCACAGGCCCTCCTTTGACGTGAACAGAGAGCGACTGAAACGGTTGATCACCTTGTGGCAGTTCATCCGGAGGTGTCCGTCGTGCTGGTCCTTCCTGCAGTTCCAGTAGAAGTCCACCTGATCGCGAACGAAGGAACTCAGCGAGGCGATCGTAAATATTGTCGGACTCACCTACGTCGTGCAGCTGCAGGAGTCTCGACATGATGGTCCTCTCGCATTTCGCCACGTGCGCCGTCGGGGATTCCCACTGCTGCCGCACCGGCAGATTGCTGATGAGCTCATCGGCGCTGCTGGAGGACGTCAGCGATTTCGACGGCTTCTGGTATTCCACCTTCTCTATCCAGTTGCGTCTGAGGAAGGCCCTGCGCAGGGTTTGCCAACCGCCTAATAGAAGAAATAATTAAAATTGAACAACTAAAAAAAAATTGGTTACCTCTGATCGTGAATATCCTGTGCTCCTTGATGGCCTCCTCGACGAGCTTCTTGAGGCAGGCCAGCCTGTCGGAGGTGATGGTCGGTTTGAGTTTGCTTTCGGTATCCGAGACCTGGGTCAAGTTGGTTCTGTTCATCAGGGGTTCCGGAGAGGGGATTTTTAAGTTGAACAACATTGGCGTGGTCATGATCGCTGGATGATATTACTTATGTTATAGGATGAAAAGGGCGCGATGACGTTGACAGTTTAGCGATAATAATCCTGGGCAACGTCAGCTTCCATCAATTTGCAGTTGCCCAGATAGTTCCGGTCAGCTCCATTGCATCATCTGTTAAACAAATCCATTAATTATTAATCGAGAACAATAATTATTTTTCATTCGACGGCTACTGACCTCACGGATCACCTCTACGATTCCCGCATTACCAATCGGCACCAATCAACTTTAGAAGATAAACCGATGGATGGATTACTAAAAGTCTGCTGACAGCAGTTTATTTTTTTCTCGCCCCACTGATACTTTGATAATTACTTTGCTGCACCGCTAAAAACAAAACCAACCTTTGAAGATGAATCCTTCACCGAAACTGACTCGTGGCGCCCGAACGAGGCGCAACAATCTATTATTGGTATCAAGGCATTGATGTCGGTGTTTAACCTATTTTATGCCCCCCATGTAGGTCTTCAGGGCTGATACCGGCAGGTACGGAGGAGGCACGGTGCGGCCGTGCGGCCTTAATTAAATTAATCAGTGCAGGAAGCGAAAGGGGTGCATATCGTGAAGGGACTTTCACGATTTGTTCGTGCGTTTCCATCTCCGGTGATTCGGACGCAACAGGTTTTGACACAGAAAAAAAAATTGGATTAAACGCGATCGCGGAAATATCCGTTTGTGCCTGACATATTTTATTACGTCGTTAATTTCCTGTATTGATTATGTCATTCTGTTCATTGTTAGTAGTATTTGTATTAAAGAATCAATGGTGGCTATAAATAGTCTTAAAAAATCAAAAACACCACTGAACAAATTGTTTTTCTGGCATAAATATTTAAATAAAATCAACACATCGGGCATAATTGAATTCAGAAAAACGATGCTTAATATTATAAAATAAAAAAAGTATAGTATTTTTTACATTTATAACCAAAAATATCATGTGAACAAGATTTATTAATATCTTTTTTTGGCATGAATATTAACTTGGAACCGACATAACGGCCATAATTGGATTCAGAAAAACAATATCTAATATTATAAGATTAGAAAAGGGTATGCAGCCATTTAAAAATTGAAAGTTGACCACTCTTTGGGAATGAAGTTAATTTTGAAAAAATACATAATTACCCTTGTTTTATAGTATTGAAACAACCATTGACTTCCTTTTTTAGTTCATTCAAATCGGTCAATAAATAACGGAGTTGCGCGTTTTTTATCGAACACCCGGTATATTAAATTTACAGTTTACATCACAGCGTTAAGTGAGGTTGTATGTCTTGAAAATGCACTTTCAATGGATTTCTTTAGTTACCGTGAACACAACTAGGTAGCGGTACTTGTATTGCGTGCAAAATCAATTCATTATTTAATTCGTGTTGTTAATTTTGTAAATACGCTTTCAGTAAATCCACTGTATTTACGTTTTATTTTTAAATTTAATTATTTAGGGGGCTTTTTATGGAATATTAAAAATTAAAAATTACTCCAGGCAACACTGTGCGCAGGGCATACGTGACATATTGCGACCAATTGTTTTCATTGTTGGCCGGTTTCAATAATCAGTAAATATTTATTCGTACAATAATAATTATTAAAAGATGAATCCGCTGAACACCAACACGGATTTAACGGAGGAGGACGCGGCGGACCTCCAGTTTCCCAAAGGTGAGCAATTACACGAACATAACCTCAAAAAACAGTCACCCAGTTCTGCACTCTTTAAATTGTAGACTTTACCACCGGCGTATCAATTAGCAACTGCGCCAGTTGCAAGAGCGAACTGGCGGACGTTTTTGTATTGTGCGCGCAGTGCGACCTGAACGTATGTTCCGTGTGCTTCTCCAACGGTGCCGAATTCCCCGGACACAGGAACGACCACCCCTACAAGGTGATGAAGAACAGCTTCCCGCTATTCGAAGGCACCGATTGGACGGCGAAAGAAGAATCCGTCCTACTAAACGGACTCCTAAGCTACAACAACTTCAACTTGATCGCCAAGGAATTGCCCGACCGAACCGTCGAGGAGATCAAGGAGCATTACGATGCCTTCTATTTACGGAACACCGGCGTGTTCGCGGGGTTGCCATTACGAGAGGGCACCTACAGAGAGCCCATCGTGCCGTACCGGTTTCGTTTGCAGGACGTGCAGAATCCCTTCAGGAGTTTGGAGAACGCCCCGGCGGGATACAACGCGGCGCGCTCCGATTTCGAGTACGATTACGATAAGAGTGCCGAGGACATGATCGCAAATTTGGAGACGTTGAACCCGCAGGATCCGTACTACTGGGTCTTGAGCGAGCTGCAGGCGGCGGTCGTCTCGGCGTACAGGAGGCGCGTCTGGGCGAGGGCGAGGCGCAAGGGCATAATCCGCGAGCACGGGCTGATCATGCAGCAGAAGACGGCCTCGTGGCTGCAGCGGTACAATTCAACGTTGACGGCGGGCGTGTGCGAGAAGATGGTGCGGTTCATGCAGTTTTATACGGGGGAGAGGTTCGAGTACGTGATGGAGGGGCTGCACAGGGCCGGGGAGCTGAAGATACAGATTGCTAGGTGATTTTATTTGTCGTAATGATGCGTGTGAAGTTGGCTGTAGATTTTGGTTGACGGTTAATATTCATGAATTTTAGGTTAATAGAGTTTAAGTGTGAAGTTAGTCATAGATTTCGGTTGACAGTTAATATTCATGAATTTTAGGTTAATCGAGTTTAGATGTGAAGTTAGCCATAGATTTCGGTCACTCAAATTTTTGATGAATTTTAGGTTTAATCTAGTGTAGATGTGAAGTTAGCCATATATTACGGTTGACAGTTAATATTCATGAATTTTAGGTTAATCGAGTTTAGATGTGAAGTTAGCCATAGATTTCGGTCACTTAAATTTTTGATGAATTTTAGGTTAATCTAGTTTAGATGTGAAGTTAGCCATATATTACGGTTGACAGTTAATATTTATGAATTTTAGGTTAATCGAGTTCAGATGTGAAGTTAGCCATAGATTTCGGTCACTTAAATTTTTGATGAATTTTAGGTTAATCCAGTGTAGATATGAAGTTAGCTAAAGATTACGGTTGACAGTTAATATTCATGAATTTTAGGTTAATCGAGTTTAGATGTGAAGTTAGCCATAGATTTCGGTCACTTAAATTTTTGATGAATTTTAGGTTAATCGAGTTTAGATGTGAAGTTAGCCATATATTACAGTTGACAGTTAATATTCATTAATTTTAGGTTAATCGAGTTTAGATGTGAAGTTAGCCATAGATTTCGGTCACTTAAATTTTTGATGAATTTTAGGTTAATCTAGTGTAGATGTGAAGTTAGCCATATATTACGGTTGACAGTTAATATTCATGAATTTTAGGTTAATCGAGTTTAGATGTGAAGTTAGCCATAGATTTCGGTCACTCAAATTTTTGATGAATTTTAGGTTAATCGAGTTTGGATGTGAAGTTATCCATGAATTTCGGTTGACAGGTATTTTATTCATGAATTTTAGGTTAATTGAGCTTAGATGTGAAGTTGGCCATAGATTTCGGTCACTCGAATTTTTGATGAATTTTAGGTTAATCGAGTTTAGATGTGAAGTTAGCCATGAATTTCGGTTGACAGGTATTATATTCTTGAATTTTAGGTTAATTGAGCTTAGATGTGAAGTTGGCCATAGATTTCGGTTGACAGGTGTTATATTCATGAATTTTAGGTTAATTGAGCTTAGATGTGAAGTTGGCCATAGATTTCGGTTGACAGGTATTTTATTCATGAATTTTAGGTTAATTGAGCTTAGATGTGAAGTTGGCCATAGATTTCGGTCACTCGAATTTTTGATGAATTTTAGGTTAATCGAGTTTAGATGTGAAGTTAGTCATAGATTTCGGTTGACAGGTATTATATTCATGAATTTTAGGTTAATTGAGCTTGGATGTGAAGTTGGCTGTAGATTTTGGTTGAAGGTTAGTATTCATGAATTTTAGGTTAATCGAGTTTAGATGTGAAGTTAGCCATAAATTTCGGTTGACAGGTATTATATTCATGAATTTTAGGTTAATTGAGTTTAGATGTGAAGTTGGCCATAGATTTCGGTTGACAGGTATTATATTAATGAATTTTAGGTTAATTGAGCTTAGATGTGAAGTTGGCCATAGATTTCGGTTGACAGGTATTTTATTCATGAATTTTAGGTTAATTGAGCTTAGATGTGAAGTTGGCCATAGATTTCGGTCACTCGAATTTTTGATGAATTTTAGGTTAATCGAGTTTAGATGTGAAGTTAGCCATAGATTTCGGTTGACAGGTATTATATTCATGAATTTTAGGTTAATCGAGTTTAGATGTGAAGTTAGTCATAGATTTCGGTTGACAGGTATTATATTCATGAATTTTAGGTTAATTGAGCTTGGATGTGAAGTTGGCTGTAGATTTTGGTTGAAGGTTAGTATTCATGAATTTTAGGTTAATCGAGTTTAGATGTGAAGTTAGCCATAAATTTCGGTTGACAGGTATTATATTCATGAATTTTAGGTTAATTGAGCTTGGATGTGAAGTTGGCTGTAGATTTTGGTTGAAGGTTAGTATTCATGAATTTTAGGTTAATCGAGTTTAGATGTGAAGTTAGCCATAAATTTCGGTTGACAGGTATTATATTCATGAATTTTAGGTTAATTGAGCTTAGATGTGAAGTTGGCCATAGATTTCGGTTGACAGGTATTATATTCATGAATTTTAGGTTAATTGAGCTTGGATGTGAAGTTGGCCATAGATTTCGGTCACTCGAATTTTTGATGAATTTTAGGTTAATCAAGTGTAGATGTGAAGTTAGCCATATATTACAGTTGACAGTTAATATTCATTAATTTTAGGTTAATCGAGTTTAGATGTGAAGTTAGCCATAGATTTCGGTCACTTAAATTTTTGATGAATTTTAGGTTAATCGAGTTTAGATGTGAAGTTAGCCATAAATTTCGGTTGACAGGTATTTTATTCATGAATTTTAGGTTGATTGAGCTTAGATGTGAAGTTAGCCATAGATTACGGTCACTCAAATTTTTGATGAATTTTAGGTTAATCGAGTTTAGATGTGAAGTTAGCTATGGATTTCGGTTGACAGTTAATATTCATGAATTTTAGGTTAATCGAGTTTAGATGTGAAGTTAGCCATAGATTTCGGTCACTTAAATTTTTGATGAATTTTAGGTTAATTGAATTTAGATGTGAAGTTAGCCATGGATTTCAATCGCTCAAACTTTTGATAAATTTTAGGTTAATCGAGTTTAGAAAGCAAGGGCTTAAAACCCTAGAGGAGGCCGGGCTTTACCTGAAATTGAAGAAGCAACGCGAGGACTCGTTGAAGGAGGTGAAAGGTTTCCAAAGTTTGGTCGACCTCAACTTGAAATACAAAAACCAGCCGATGCCGGTCGCGATGGCCGCGACGAAAAGACGAAGCATGACCCCCCTGGATATTTTGGGGATGCCCGGCTACGATAAACTCTCCGCCAACGAGAGAGAGCTGTGCCGGAACGTGCGATTCTGTCCCGACAGTTACCTGGAGCTCAAGTCGATTTTAATCGGGGAAAACAACAAGCTCGGCTTCCTGAAGCTGCTGACCGCGCGTAGGCTCCTGAAGATCGACGTGAACAAAACCAGGAAGCTGTACGATTTTCTCATTCGAGAAGGTTACGTTAATAAGCCGAAGGAATGATTTTGTTTACGAGGTTAGAAAGTTGAAAATGGTCGGCAGCGGATTTTCTGAAACTGGGGATAATAATTCATGTGATTATGTTGGCTGCCTGGAATTCTCCGTTTATTTTGACATTTTGCGGTTTTTTGAGGTTATTTGTTTTTTTTTATGAGTGTGTTAATGACTCCGTTTTAGACGCAAAACAGAAATAGCTATTATTACAACTAGGGAAATATGTATAGTATATTTCCCGAGGTTGGCTAGTTACATCCCGAGGGATGTATAGACAACCAAGGGAAATGTATTCATATTTCCCTAGTGTTGTAATCAATAGTTTTTTCTGATTGAAAGAATATTGTTCTGTAAATGGGAAAATATTGGATTGTAAATTTTTGAATTTATCGGAGTGGTAACGTTGCTAAGGGCCTTGTTTGTAAATATCATGGTTGACTTGTTTTGGTATTTGCGTTGTTTCATAAATTGGTGAAATGTCAAACTATGTGTTAACGCAAGCGGCGAAAGATCGTGAATGTTTGGTTCCCGTAAAATCCAAAGCTGCTTACACCAAAGTGTACGACGATTTTAAAGACTGGAGGGAACAAAAATTTGGTGAATGGTGTCGGCGTCGTATTTTGAAGATTTGGTATGTTGCTACGATTTTGTTATTAGGGAAATATGAGCGCTTCATATTTCCCTAGGGAAATATAAGTGCGTTATGACATATCGTAACTAAGGCAATATCACTCAATATTGTTTCAATCAGAAAAAAATAAATAAAATGCACATGTACTGCACTTTTATTTATTTTGACGTTATTCGTTTTAAAAGCTATCTTTAAAACAAGTAACCTCAAAAAACCACAAAATGTCAAAATAAACTGGAGAATTCCAGGCAGCCAACATAATATTACTTGAATTATTATCCCTATTTTCAAAAAATGTGCTGCCAACTATTTTCGACTTTCTAATCTCGCTGTACTGTGATAATAAATGTTTATTCAATTTAATTTTGTTTTAATTAATATTGCAATTACAAATTTTTAAATCACTTAGTGCTTTCGTTCAGTGGCTACCGAAGTGTGCGTCCCGGGGATCTGTGTCAATTATTGCAGTTAAATCCACCGTGCGAGAAAATACAACAATTAATATTAGTTTGCGGCCTCGAGTTGCTTCAGCCGAGACGCCGTTTTGGTTTTTACAAATTTACCGTTTTGCAGAGTTTGAAAACGCCGAAACGCTGCTGATCTCCGAGGTCCACATGCTGCTGGAGCACAGGAAGGCGCAGAACGAGTCCGCCGAAGACGAGCAAGAGTTCTCCGAGGCGTTCATCAAGACCCTGACTTACACGGACAGATTCAGAAAGTTCAAGAACAAAGAAACCATTTCGGCGGTGAGAAAGTGAGTGAAACGCGCCGGTTTTTCGTTCGGGGATGTTTGCACCTCTCTTTTTCAGTCTGCTGGTGCAGAAAAAATTGCACAAGTTCGAGCTGGCCGCCATCGCGAACCTGTGCCCGGAAAATACGGAAGAGGCGAAATCTCTGATCCCGTCTCTCGAGGGCCGTTTCGAAGACGAAGATTTGCAGGCCGTCTTGGAAGATATACAAACTAAACGTAGTATTCAGTATTGATTTTTTTATGTATACAAAATATGAATCTTAAGTTTTTTTATTATTATTTTCAATAAATCGGTATGCAAAATACACAAGCAATTAGATTTATTCACTTTATTTACAAAAAAACGACCGATATAAAACATCATTCGCATCAGATATCAAAAAACACGCTCAAAAAATTAAACAGTCGCCCGCCCTCGAGTGCGCCTCCTTAACAACCTAAATCTAAAATCCCCCAGTCTGCTTCGTTACTCCCTACCTGCGTACATCAGCGAGAAGAAGAATGCTATAATTAATGTGGACTCATGCGCACCTACGTAAACTCATCACATCGCACAGAAAATTAAAAGAAAACAATATCCGAGAAATTATTTACACCAGAGCCTTACCGACTAAAACTGTGTTGCGCTTTCACTCATGCAAGTCTATCGAAAGGAGAACAGAACGTCCGCACGATCACTAAACACTACAGCACCGGCTTCAGGGAGAAGGACAGCTTCGGGCGTGAATTGTTCTTTCCCAGGATTTTCTTCTGCTCCTCCTTTATGCGTTTCTCTTGCTCTTTTCTCAGTTTCTGGCGCTCTTCCTCCATTTTCCTTTGTTCTTCGACCATAGCTAACCTTTCTTCAGCCTAATTAAATCATTTTTATCATTAGCAAAGGACCGGCAATTTCGTTTGAGGTTATGTATATTTATATACATAACTTCAAATGAAAATACATTTAATAAAGATGATGTGAATATTAAACTGCAAAATCAAGTCTCATTAAGATTATAAGCTATTTTCGTCTTTATTAAATTTATTTAATACATCTGCAACACACTCGAATGAAAAATTAACCTTTAATTGCAAATTATGTTTTGTTTCTCAGTTTGGAATAGATAGCATTGAAATAAACAAACGTTTGTTTTTTATTGATTCTGCAAAACTATGTAAGTATTGAAATCAAAATTATTTTAAAGATTACTGGGGCACGTTCAGATAAAAAAAGTCATTTGTATCAAGAGCGTTCACCCTATGTTGCGGGAGTGCGTTCTCATTTAATAAGTTTGTATTCAATCCGTAGACTAAAAATCCAATGAAACATAACCTTCAAATTATAAATTTCTTGTCGCCATCGACACAAAACTCTGACGACCATAACCTCAAATTAATACTCAGTTCGGAGTGGGCAAAAGGGAGTCGTTTACTGCATCTATTTCTTAGATGCTCAGTGCACGATCCGAACGACAGGGAGAGTAATTTTTTAAAGTAGTGGTGTTACTTACCAGTTTTCTCTGGGCTTCTTCGATTTTCCTATTGTTTTCGGCCATGATCTGTTCAAGTTCCTCTCTTTTTCGCCGCTCCTCCTCCTATAAACATCGACGGCGTGAAATGGGGAATGAACAGTGTGAATGGCTGGATCCGTAAATTCCCAGTCTGACTTCAACCACTCGATCGCACACTCGCACGCAATTATAACATCTATTTAAACCGCCGTCGTCGCTCGATTTTTAAATTTTTATAAATGAAATCTGTGCGAGCGATGAAGGCGTTTTAATTCTCATAATATTATATTAATCCATTCAAACAGACATAATTCTAGAACCAGCCATTGGTATAAATGAAATACACAAACACCCTGCATTTATAAATATTTCTTTTTTTATATAGATATATAAATAAATTAATAAAAATATATTAAAATAAAATATAAAAGGTAGATAATACCTGAATGGCGTGTGGGTGGCTCCCATCTCGACAAGCAGTCTTTATTATCTCTACTCTTGAATCGTCACATCTGCTCATATCCTGTGATTCTTTACCTTAATAGCTATTAGCCAAGTGGCAAACGATTTGTTAATAAAAAACTCATTGTAATGACCAAAGGGGATTGTACGACTAGTCTGTACAGTCTGTACACTACACCGGACAACAAATAAAAAAAGTACGGGGACGAGAGTTTTACACGAGTGTTCGAGCTTTTTTTTTCTAATTCTTCTTTGTATCGTTTTTTTTTTCAAACCGTAATCGTAAGAGTCATTAAATAAACGTGCTGTAATGCAAATATAGACGACATGATAATACTGCTGCCTTCTCCCCGCGTTGCTCTTACCTCTCTGTGCTTCTCTTCCATGAGCTGCCGCTCGCGCCGCCTCTCCATCTCCTCCATCATCTGTTTCTCCATGATCTTCTTGGCCTCCTCGACGCGCTTGGCGACCTCGCGCTCGATCTCGTCCTTGCGCTTCTCGAGCTCCTCCTCGACGCGCTTATTCACCAGCTCCTCTATTCGCTTCGCCGTCTCCTCCTCGATCAGCCGCTGCTCGGCCTCCCGCTGCCGCCTCTGCCTCTCCATCTCCGCCAGCCGCTCCACCTCGTCCATCTTGCGGACGCGCGACGACTTTTTGTGCCTCCTGTTGAGGTCCGCCGAGCCCTCGCTGCTCGTCGCCGACGATACGGAATGCGAACGCTTCCTGAGATTTGAATTAAAGGAAAGTCAATACTTTTCTCTAAACCGAGTAATTAAGATTTCAAAATCTAGAGAGGTTAGTTTTCGCTTCCTGTCAAATGTTGATGAGTAATCATTGAATGTATTGGAATAAAAAAATGATAGATGGTGCTGACGATATTCTAGATATAATTTTAAGAGGAACTTTAACCGTTTTAGTGCCGACAATTTTTTTGTGGGTATACCGTAAATTGCCAAAGAAAAATGTTCAGTTTTAATGATTTTATGTTGTTAGGAAAAACATAAGAAGCGCCATAGCGCTCGCGGCACTTTTGACAAGTGTATGCAGCGACGTGGTGGCGCTGCTCTGCACTAGAACGGTTAAACATATAGAACTGTAGTTCTGTAGAAATTGTTCACGAAAATGTTATAAATGTGCACATTATTTAATTGTATGGGCAGCATTAATGGGGTACATTTAACACTTAATTTCATTAAACAAGCATTTGCGTGTTTAATATGGTTATTAAACACGCTAATTCGCGCTATGATAATATTTTGTTTACTCTGTTTTATACTGATTTTAACTTTGATTTTAAATGTTTTTCAATTGAAATTGTAATTGCAACTACAGCGAAGTTTAATTTTGATTTCGTTTGGTTTTTGATTTTAATTTTCATTAACAAAGTATAGCGTACAACTCGCATATAATGTCTATTAATCACTCGAACGATTTGCTCTACTCGCATATGACTCGTTCCGCAAACATCGTTCTCGTGATTAATAGCCATCATTTTATGCACGTTGTACAATATACTATTAAGCAAACGTGCGAAGGATGCATACACTTTTCACTTCGTCCCCAATTCCACCCTCCAATCAGTAAAACACGATCCACTATTGCTTCTATAGTCTCATTTGCAACAGAAGAAACTATACTCACATGTTATCCCTTAATTTCTTAATTACATCTGTCAGACCCTTGATTTTTGTTTTCCTGATTTTTTTTTAAACTTACATCCACAGGGTTTATCAATCTAACGAACCCCGAGCACAACGAATTTTCCGGTATTACACCCAAATTTTCTCGATTAGCATTCAACACACACCTGGATTTCGAGCTCCTCTCCTTCACCTTTTCGGCCTTGTACGTCTTGCTGGAGCTGCGCTCCGATCTGTCCCGCGACTTGCTGCGTTTGTGGTGTTTGCTCTTGTGGTGCTTCCTCGGCGATTTGCTGCGCGATCTCGACCGCCCCATGCTTTCAATTAACAATGAGAATCCCTTGTATTTACATCAAGCGACGTACGCCATGCACGACGGTTTTTGACAAGTCGTGCCGGCGCTACCAACCGCGCGCCGAGGAATACCCTAAATCGAATAATTATTTTCGTGGGTGTATAACTGGCTTTTTATAGGCAACCTAATTTACGCTTCCGGAAATAAAATATTTCTTTATTAATAAATAATTTTATTTAGCATTTTACTTTATAAATTACATACGTATATACATACATACAGGATGTCCGAAAAGTATGGAATATCCCGTATAGCTCAGTAAATATCCACTTTAGAGAAAAAAGTTTTAAATAGAAGTTATTTGACACTTGGTTATCCACCACCTTGGATATATCAATTTTATTTTACATTTTTTTAAATGACAAGGCACATATTTTTTATACTCATTTGATAGTTTTTTTTTTCTCTTTTCAGCGACATAAAACTTGAATACCTTTATCTAAAAACAAAAATCAATAAAAAGAAAATATCTTGGATATTTATTTTTTGTAATATCAAATTGTTTAACAAATGAGTAATGTAATTAATATTCAAAGTGTAAACCATTCATGATTTGACAGTGGTAAATTCGGTTTTTAAATACTGCATGTACGATTTGATCAATGCAATGAAAATAAATATCCAAGACATTTTATTTTTCTTGAAATTTTTCTTATGTAAAGGTAATCAAGTTTTATGCCGTTGAAAAGAGAATAAAAAACTCTATCAAATGAGTATAAAAAATATGTGCCTTGTCATTTAAAAAAATGTAAGTGTTATTCGTTGCACTTTTGTTTATAGCAAAAAATCAAATTGATATATCCATGGTGATGGATAACCAAGTGTCAAATAACTTCTATTTAAAACTTTTTTCTCTAAAGTGGATATTACTGAGCTATACGGGATATGCCATACTTTTCGGACAACCTGTATATATTTGTCTTCCCAAAATCGATTTTGGGAAGACTTTCTGAACTGTTTAGTCGATTTACATGAAATTTTACGATTTGCATCAGGAATTATTATTAATTTCGAAAAATGTTCACAATTTTTGTCGGGAGACTAGGAACGAAAAAAGATAACTTGTTTTGAAATGCACTTTCTATGGATTTATTTTCCGTTTCAGGATGTCTACCCAAAATCGATTTTGAGAAGACATTCTGAACAGTTTAGTTGATTCACGAGAAATTTTACAATTTGCATCAGGAATTATTAATTTAAAAAAAAAAATTCCTGATACAAATTATCAGGAGACTAGGAACGAAAAGAGGCAACTTGGAAATTAACTCAAAATTTAAAGAGTTTTCGGAGAAACTTTTACCTTATAAATTGTTCATTTTGGCATTCTCTACAATTATAACAGAAATAATAATAAATATCTTCATTATATTTATACGATTAAAAACTACAAATTAAAATCAAGTATAAAAAGAAAAAACAATCAAGATCATCCGGAACGCATTCAGCCCATGTTGTAAGGAGGAGGCTGGTGGGGGTACTGATTGGAATTGATCTGCCGCTGCAGGTGCGCCACCAGCGCGGGCGAGGGCTGCCCCGGCGTGCCTCCCTGCTGTTGCTGCTGTTGTTGCTGCTGCTGCTGCTGTTGCTGGAGGGCCAACATCTGCTGCCGCATTCTCTGCTGCTGCTGGAACTGAGTCTGCTGCTGCATCCCCACGCTCGGCTGCATCCCTGCTGTTTAAAAACGCGATTAATGCAAATCTGTTTCCGTTCTCTCTGATCGTTACCTTGACCTGTAGATCGAGAATACGGAGGCGCGGGCACGCCCTGCCCTCCACCCATTCCGGCCATGGAATTCATGTTCGCGTTCATCGTCACGTTGGGAGTCTGCTGCATGTACTGTCTGGGCGCGGCCTGCGGCATCCCCCTGTAATCCGGCTGGGGCGCGCGTATCTGCCCAAAGTTCTGCTGCTGGAACATCGCCGGGTTCTGCCCAGTTTGCATCATCTGCTGGCCCCCTTGCATCATGCTATTCCCACCGTAATTACCCGGGTATTGCTGCCCCATTCCCGTTTGCATGTTGTTGTATTGTTGTGGAAACATTGCCTGGAATTATTCAATATTACACAACTGTAAACAAATAAATGCGTCTTCGTCATACTTGGTTGCTTTGCATTGTACCAGGGTGCGGTTGTCGCAGCGTCTGCCTGGGAAACTGCCGTTGCATCCCCGCGGGGTACCCGGTTTGGGGAACCGGTCCGGGTCCCGGTCCCGGCACGGGACCTCCCTGCTGACCGGTGGGGCCCATGTACCCGGACTGCACGGGCTGCCGCTGCCTGAGCAGGACCGAGAGGGCCTGTTTCGACGGATTGGGGTTGATCTGCGGTGGCCGTTCGAACCTGCTGACTGGAAAATATTCTCAATGAAGGTGTTCGAGGCCGGCGTCGAAAGAATGAGTTACCATTCTGTATCTGTTGGGGGTAATAACCTTGTTGCTGCTGCTGCAACTGCTGCGGCGGCTGTTGCTGCTGCTGCTGCTGCTGGTTGTACCACTGCTGCTGGTTCTGGTTGCTGGCGAACTGTTGCGGCTGCTGTTGCATCCCGCCGCCCGTGTAGCCCATGTGCTGCATCGGAGGAGCCGGACCGCCGACGCCCTGCATTCCGGCCATTCCTATAAAATAAATCAAACTGTCTTTTACTGTCTTATTGTGAACGCCCAATCTGCAGATGTATTTAACTTCGTTGCCATCACAACACAACTAAATTCATTTCAAAAGTTCTGGCCCCTGTGTTTGAACATTCATAAAACAAAAACCATTCACTCAAACAATGTAAATCGAAAAGGAATATCAACATTATTTATTTCTGTGTAACGTGTTTTAATTTCATAATTTTCAGTATTACAATTATTTATGTATTGAAGATTATATTAAAAAATGTACCAGTTTTTTGCCTTAATTTTGGAATATGCCACTTTACTAATTATTTTCTCTTAATCCATGAGATAGAAAAAATTGATTTTTCAGGCCATGCAGGACACTGTTGTATATATGTCAGAATTTTTTTAAGTTGTATTTGTTTATAACTTGCAGTAAAATCGGGATGTTATTATCAAGTAATATTTTTCCTGTTAATAGGAATATCAATTAAATTTTTACGGCATTGCAATAAATACCTAACATTATGTATTAATTTTGTTACTTCACATTCTTCGTAATTTTCGAAAAACCTGAACTCCTTTCTTCTTATTAAATGAGATTGCACGTCATCATAAAAATATTAATAATAAATAAAGTTACAATAATTTGGGCAAAATATGTACATCATCCGAGAGCTAATACATTCCTCTATACATGTTTTCATTTGTAATATATTTTTTTAATTAATAAAAAAACTACAGCAGGTTAATTTACAGTATATCGTCAAAACGCGTCAAAAACCGGACTTTTCGCAATACTTTTAATAATCACAATTTAATGAGTTGCCTAATGCTATTGAAACTTAAGTGTGTTATTTACAATTGTCTCAAATATTCTATATATATATATATATTAATTTTTTTGGCCCCTCCGTTTTTTTCCTATTTCCTGCTAAACACAGGGGCCAGAACTTTTGAAACAGATAGTAGAGGCTTCTACTTCGTTATATTGTTTGTCACAGAAATAATAAATTTTCAAAAGTACAATGCAAACAAAGTAATAGTGTTTTATTTATCAACTAAATTTAGCGTCTTTTGAGAAATACGAATTTCTCATTACTAAAAGTCTATTTTCCTGATTTTAATGATTTCAATATTTGTTAAAACCGAGATACTTTTCTTATTAATATAAGTTGCAAGCAAAGCAAGAATTTTCGTTTCCCATAATATATTAAAAATTCAATTAGAAATTTGTAATTATATTTTGGGTGTTATTTGCAAATTATGTAATAAGGTTTACGTACAAGCTGCAATAGTAGCTTCCGCAGTCGAAGTATTATCCGTTTCTTTTTTAAGATGAATCGATGTAATTACGATTTGTAGCATTCTTAGACAGAATAAATATTATTATTATTGTACCTGGTTGTCCCTGTCCGAGTGCCGACTGTCCCATACTCATGGGCGGACCGGGCACCTGGCCGGGACCCCCCTTGATCTTCCTCGGCCGCCTCTGCCCCTTCCCGCGGCCCTTTCCCAGCGCTGCGCTATGTGGACTCTGATCCACCGATGATGGAGTATCAGCCTTCATGTCAATCTCCTTTAGCTGTAGGTACACATGCTACATATGCTAAGCTAACAGCGGGGACGGGATGGGGAGCGTACTTTACAAACGGGAGACAGACACACACAGGGGACACCGAGCAGCAGCAGCAGCGCGCAAGCGAAACGTGTCTACTTACGGGTTTGTCCGAGACGGGCTCCAGGTCCTCCTGCGGCAGCGGCGGCGGATCTAAATAGTGTGAAATCGGTTTCTGCAAATTGTGTGTGTGATACTTGAGTAACCTATGGGTGTCCTCGCAGGCCAGCGGCCTCCTCTCCAGCCGCACGGCGCCGAACCACGCCCAGGACAGGGGCGCCGGGTTCTTCATGCCCTCCAGTATGTCCCAGGTGCTCACCCGTTGCTTGTCGGAAACCTGTCGGAAGGAACAATTTGTTTATTTATTTATTATTTATTATTACTACACGGATACACCATTTACAATAGTAATTAACATATAGTTAAATATAATTCGATAAAAACAAAAAAAAACATATTATTCTATGTTGCTATGGGAATTCAATGATGCAAGAGCTTACCTGTAAACCGTGCTTCTTATCGATACTGTCGAAACTTATTTTGTTGCCCTTGTTGTCGGTGATGCAGCCGGTCGGTTCTACGGCGATCACTTCTGTTACGATTCGCGGCAGGGGGAGCAGTTGCCGGATGTGTTGAAGGGATGCGCTGTGCCTCTCGCCCACTTCCTTCTTCAATTTTTTCGTCAGATTTTGATACATTTTCCTTCCTTCATCCTATGCACAATGAAATTACAAGTTACAGTAACGCTCAAGTGGTTAGTTTACGTATGAAAAAATATTGTATCATTCAATATCCTTGCCGAGTGGCACTAGCCAGGGGAGTAGTTGTTTCAATAAGTCATTTGTTTGTAGTCTTAACCCTTTGCCGTCCTATTTAAGCGGGGCTGACCCTACATAGGACTGGAACCTACAAATTTCAATGACGGCGACACAGGAACGTAAAGGGTTAATAATAAGACTTCATTTGCAAAGTTGAATATTCATATGTTAAGGCTATTTTCGTCTTTATTAAATTTAAATGTATGAAAAATAATTATTGGTTCTGAATCAATTTTTTTTAAATATATTCGTTCAAGTCTTCCATTGTATGCTACTTTAAATGCTTTCACTGAAATATAGCCAATAAAAAAAAAAAAATATTCTAAATTGTCATCCCAAATTTGCGTAGATTGTGAAAAATAATTTTCTCCACGACTACTGTAGAATTTAAGCATTCTGAAATCAATTTTGATCATTGAAGGCAGTGGCGGCTCGTGAAACATTTTGATGGTGGAGCCACTTAGCATATAATATACTTTTTGAGAAAAAAAACGTTTATTGTTGCAAAATTATTATTAAGAGAAAAGTAGCCTTCATATATAAATATTCAAACAGTTCGTAATTCTACAAAATTAAGTCTTACAAAAGCTAACAAACAAATAACTAGAAAAAAAGTGTTTAGTGTTATCTGTATCTATTCAATGGACTTTTCTGGAAGAATTTGACTTTGGTCACCCGTTATCTTCTGTAAACCAAAAAAACAATTGAACAACGAATTCAATTCTTTGGTCCTATATAAATCTTTCGTTTCGGATGAATGAAAGACTTCGCTGAAAGAGTCTTAAAAATCTAATCGTAAGTTCAAAAGTTAAAAAATAATAATTTAACAATTTTATTTTTTTAACCTACGTCTATTATGTAAGAACAATACTTTGCGTTTAAGAGTTATCCTCAATAATAATAAAACAGTTTTTGATCTTATCTGTCCAATGAGCACAACACTTTGATGAAAGAATTTTCGAAATCTCTCCTCGCGTTCATAAATTGAACTGTAAATTACATGTTTTGGGTCTTATCTGCATCTATTCGATGGAAGAATTTGCCAATTTAGGTCATCCGTCCAAAAGTTATCCTTAAACAACGAAAAAGGAATTAAAGACGAATTAATTTTTTTGTTCTATTTACATTTAGTGGCTCGAAAAAATATAAAAACAATTGCCATCGAGTTGAAACTTTCTAAAACAACTGACAACACATGTGATTATACGTTTCCGTAAAAATTAGAAATACATTGTTTCTAAATTTTAGAATATTTTAATGTGGGCCGGAGATGAAATTTAGAAAAAAATTGCAACAAATTCGTCGACGCGAAAAAAATATAAAAACAATTGCCATCGACATGAAACTTTCCAAAACAACTGATAACACATGTGATTCTACATTTCCGTAAAAGTTAGAAATGCATTGTTTCTAAATTTTAGAATATTTCAATGTGAACGCAGGTGAAATAAAAAAAAATGCAATAAATTCGTCGACGCAAAAAAATATAAAAACAATTGCCGTCGACTTGAAGCTTCACAAAATCATTCAATATTAATTCAAGAGTGATTTGGTAGAAAATTCAAATACATTCTGTCGATTGCTTTTGCGATTTTTCGTGTAATTTATGAAAAATTATAATCATTTTTTGTTGACGCGAAAAAAATATAAAAATAGCTGTAAAATACTTGAAACTTTCTAAATTTACTTAAAATGCAATAATCTTAATAACCATCTAAAAACTCAAAAAACTCATAGGTTTTCAATATAACCGACTGACAACAGAGCTTCAGATTTTTTTTAATTTGCACTTCTTCCAAGTATGAAAAAAAAATTATAAAAACAACTGCAACACACTTGAAATTTTCCAAATTTACTCAAAATACACTAATAATAATAATAATAATGATCTTTATTCACGTTACGGAAATCATTATTTTGTTATTTTGTAAATATAAATAGATGTTTACAAAAAAAAAAACAATCATACATGGGGGAAAAATTAAAATAAAAGAAATGATTTCACGTAAATCCTAACAATCCTCAAAAAAAGTTTCACTTCTTCCAAGTAAAAAAAAAAATATAAAAAGAAGTGCAACACACTTGAAACTCTCCAAATTTACTCAAAATTCATTAATCATAATAATCCTCTAAAAAGCCCATAATATCCCATCACAAGTTTTCAAGATAACCGACTGAGAACAGCCCTTAAGATTTTCTAAGTTTCACTTCCTTGGAGTGAAAAAAAATACAAAAAACAACCGTAACGTAACTTGAAACTTTTGAAATTTACTCAAAATACATTAATCTTAATAATCCTCTAAAAAGCTCATAATACTTCATCACTGGTTTTCAAGATAACCGACCGAGAACAGCGCTTAAGATTTTTTTTAATTTGTACTTCTTTCTAGTGAAAAAAAAGATATAAAAACAACTGCAACACACTTTGAAACTTTCCAAATTTACTCAAAATACATTAATCTTAATAAACCTCCAAAAAATTCAAAATACCCCATCACTGGTTTTCAAGATAACAACACAAAACATAATTATGGAAGAATTTTTCAAATTTGCTAATTTTTTCAAGAGATATATTCTCAAATAAATGCATTGCCATTTTTCTCGTCTCATGAAACTTTCGCAGGCATCGTTTTAATATTTAAAATGACAAATCAGTGTTTTTAGAATTAATAAAAAAAATCTTGTTTCGTTTGAAATTAGAGGTAGTGCCTTGGCTCCTTGGCTCTACATAACGAGCCGCTCCTGATTAAAGGTACACATTCTCACTCCTGTTATGAAACAAAACACTATGCGCTTATGAGTTTTGCATGTAATTCATTCCATAACAAGTTACGGAATTAATATTCTCACACCGTTCCGAATAAAACAATTAGCCTTGGATATCACAATTGTCAAAATACTATAAACATAACCACAACCGCAATAATAAAATGTAAGTTCTTTGTGTTCATTATTTTATTAGTCTATTTTATCTGGTCGAGGAGAAAGTATAGTCTGCTACTCGGTAAGAATGTAAATTCAGATGCTCGTGGTTCCATATTCCCCTCGCATCGAATTTCCATTCTAACCTTGTTACAGAATATACTATATTGGTACACTATTTGTCAAGAAAACTCACCTGCTGATCCGTAGCCAAAGCGGAATGAACGAGAGTGGCCAGCATATCAATAACAGTAGTAAACAGATCGCTGTGCGTGTGCAAATCCACCAGTCCGTTCGTCACCAGCTGCACCAACAGCAGGGCCCAGTCCGTCGTGGCAGAGATGCTGCGCTGGAACGCCTCGAAAACCCCCCCGACCAAGGAGAACCTCAGCTGCAGCCCGTCGAGCGTCCGTTCGTTGTTGCATATGTCCGTCAGGTTCCCGTCCCTGGCCAGCGAGACCAGCTGCGAGAGCTGCTGGTGCAGCGAGGACAGCAGCCCCTCTCTCTGCCCCTCCTCCTGATTTTTCAAACAAGTCAGCACCAGACTCAGGAAGGGCTGGTGGCTCAGGGCGCTCTGGTTTTCGCCGCTGCTCCGCTTGCTCCTCTGATCCTTGACCCACCCGTTGGACTCCAGCACCTGCCCGGCAACTTTAAGGACCCTCCCCTGAACCGCGCTGGGGAGCTTCGAGATCAACGGCGCCACCAGCCAAATGGAGCCCTGCTGTTTGGTTTTACACTCGGATCTGTTGAAAAAAATATTTGCTTATTACAACCACATAGACCAACAGACTAGATTTTTCAACTTAATTAGCAGGTTGTACCATCTAGCGTCAATTTATGTAACAACTTTCCGCTTTGCGATACTTGCGCCATCTGGTGGCCCTGGGGCGAAAGCATTAATGCGGACAATTTAATTCGTATGGAGTGTGCAGGGCATGGCTATAGTCAGGTTTGGTGGTTAACACTCATTGTCTTAGGCGGGGCTCAAGCCCTATAGTCACCAGTAAAGAAAAATTTAAACAAAGTAGAAAATAAATTACTCACTTTTTCTCATCGGAACTCTGCGAATTCACACTAGACGAGTTCAATTGGAACACATCTATAGCAGCCCTGGCGACGGTCTCCAGCCACTGGCTCAACTCCGGCGAATTCGGACTGAACTGCTTGAACATCAGCTGCAGATCGAGCCAGGACATCCTCAGCGTCCACAGCTCCAGGTTCTCCAGAATCCTGCTGATCATGCTCTTCTGGTCGAGCTCGTCGATGGCGGCGCTGACGTCCGGATAGCAGATCATGTGCAGCAGGCGCTGCGCCTGCGAGTGCGACAGCAGCGGGTCCAGGAGGTTGTCGTGGTGGCACAGCTCCTCGGGGTGGCAGAGGCAGCGCTCGAGGACCCACTGCTGGGAGCAGATCTCGCGCAGCACGTGGCACGCGAACGCCGACAGCGAGGCCGTGCTCTCAGTGTTTCCGTTGCTGGATTGTCTGCCGGGAACAAGAGGACGATAGAGTACAGGCCGTCGGGACGCGAGCGGAAAATTGTTATTTACACTGCTCGGAGACGGAAGCATCAAATGCACCAGAATTTTTCCGTTCGTGATACCTACAGGGTTTTATTACCCTATCTTGAAGTTGATATTAGTTGGAATATTTACAGATATATTGAAGGAAGACGGATAAGAATGTGTAAGCACATGCAACGAAAACGATGAAAAAGATAAAACCTTGTAGGTATGTTAGTCGGAATGAAAATTATACAAAACAAACACGTCACATTCACTATTACACCGTCATAGCCTAGTGTTTGGAGGTGTCTATAAAAAAAATCACAGGGTATCATCTATGTGCAAGCTCAGTGACACAATCAAAGCGAAGCGTACACGAAGGCCAGAAGAACAGTTTCAGAGGGGGGGAGGGCGAAGTCAATCGAGACACAACACACACACACACGCGCGCACGCATACACACACATAGACCCCTCTGCTGGCCCCCATGGAAGCGTTTGTTTTTTTTTTTGTTTTAAGATAATATCATCGACAAACCTATGTGTCGTCCTTGAGCCGCAGATATCCATTTCATTCACCCTGATGAGAGAGAAAAAGAACAACGTATAAAACACTGTTTCTCCAAATTGAATTTTTTTTTTTTTAATTTTAAAAGTCTGGGTCTCGTGCGCGTAACGAATCGTGAGCGGTATACCTACACCAGGTCTAGGGAGGGTCCGTCTCCCGATCCCATCAGGTCGCTCGTGCCCAAGATGTGGGAGATGCTGAGCTCGGTGCCCTCTTTGGCGGTCGCGTCCCCGACGACCAGGACCGCCTTGAGGACGGCCAGGACGGGGCCCACCTGGATGTTGCGGTGCGCGGCCGCCAGGAGGTGGCGGTCGCAGCTCAGGCGGACTCCCAGGGGGGTCCTGGGGGCGGTCAGGGGGGGCGATCCGACGGAATAGAGGCCCGGCTGCGGGCCCTCGGCGGTGCGGAAGAGGCGGAGCAGCAGGTGGCAGGTTAATCGCATTCCGCCCTCGGCCGCTCCGCTTCCGTTATCCAGCGACTTTACCTAATTAAAAAAAATGATGATTCGAGAACGTTATTACAGAAATAGTCTGTCCACGGTACACATAGAGTTGTAAAAACGCCCACAATCGCCAACGCATCATTCTTACTGGCCGATTCGAAAAATTGCGGGAAATCCGCACGTCCAAATCACGCAATACGAATACAAATGGTTGACGGGATCGTCAGCTGATTGCCTCATTGTTTTGTGTTAGTGGTTAGCATCTTTTTGCGATCGAGTACAGTCCGCGCCCCATACCTTGGCGAGCGGCTCGGATGCGCAGTGGTATTTTACTTCCGCTACATTTTAAAAATTCCAGCGGCGCCGCGGCGGCGAATAACATGCGATAGAAGTAGCGACGAACAGCAGTGGTATTGGGCATGTATTTTTAATACAATTTACGTAATTGTAATCTATACCTCATTTAATAACCAGGCGGACTAAACGCGAAAGCCACATTTACACTAGAAAAAAAATCACCAGAAATATTTTGGCGGTAAAAATAAATTTATTTAAAATTATTTTACCCACAACATTTATTGTACCAACCCATACATTTATTCTAGTGAAACTTTCTTGATTATATAGTCAATAATTTAGTATGTGATATTCAAATATTATTTAAAATAGACGCAAGTAACAGTGATGGATCAGCTGATCATAACAACCGCCATTACTATTTTCAGCAATTTGGGCCTGTGTAAAAACGACGGCCCTTTGGCCAATCGCAACAACGTATTTTGGCGGCAATAATTTGATTTAGTCCGCCTGGTTATTAAATGAGGTATAGTAAGGTTATTTAGGACAAATTAACTGCCCGTCAGGTAGGTAAATAAATACCAAAAGGGAGATAATCCCCTACTAATTACATTCAACACACCTGCATTACGGCCGCTTTTCCGAAATGTGTCAATTGAGAGTAAACAACCATAGTGAACATTACAATTTTTGTATCAAAATGACAAGCAATTAAGTAATAAGGTACCTTAAAGGAAATAAAAGACATTGTGTCCACGGCGACGGGTGTGTAGAACGAATAGTGAGTGAGGGAAACAATGCACCCGAAAATGGTTTAATATTTAAGAGCCCGGATAAAAAACGCGTCCGCAAGTGCTCAGTGAGGGAGTTGGAACACTTCGAAAAAGTGGACTTTCGGAATGTTATTTATAATTTCCATAAAACTGAAGGCTGCAGAGTTCATCTCAGAGCATTACGAGCAAAATTACAAGAAGATTTTGGGTGGCAGGGGAAGTTAACAACATTAAGAAGAATTGTCAAGGATCTTGGTTTTATATTTCGCAAAACGAACATTATTAACTCCATAACAACCGTAATAAACATACCTTTTATTCCCTATTGAAATAAAAGTTGGTTAGATTTCACAAGTGACATAAATTTTGATCGTTTTCATGACAACCAGTTTATTTCATCAAAATTGTGAAACTTGAGTGATTTTCTATAATAATGAATTTAAATACCTTTATTGTGTTATTTATAGAAATTGTGATCAAAATTAAATAAAAACATATATACATATAACACGTGAATTAAACACTTTCATTCACTCAAAGATATGTTCACAACATAAATCTTTTCGTGAATAAACTTATGTTTAATTCAAAGGGCTAAAGAATCTGCGTTATGCCACTGACCGCCGTGCGGAACATTTTCAATTTGTCGATCAGCTATAAACGGCGCACTCGGGACCATTCGGGCTGAGCGACTTCTCGCCAAGGTATGGGACGCGGACAGTACCTTTCTGCTTGTTTCATTATAATAGCTCTATCTCTATCAAAACGACGCCGTACGAAGCATTTTTCAGTGTCCACCAAGGAATCTATACTTAATATTTTTAATTATCCTGAACGCACCAAAGTTGAAAATGTGGTATTCACCGCAAATGCAGGAGGTACGTTCTTAATTTATAAATGTACTGGTTCCATGGGTTATATTCGTACAAAACAATATACTAAGCAATATGCAGAGCACGACCAAGACAAAAACTGAACTTTTACAGTTTGGACTGTTCCTAACAGGTGGCGCCACTAGCGCTGTTTAAATAAATTTACATAATGTAAATCAGACTTTTGCTCAGAACAAATGGCGATTGTGGGCGTTTTTACAACTCTATGGGCCGGTTTTTCAATAGCGGCTTTAACCAGGCTTATCCTTAAACTCGGTATAAGGTATTTTTAGGTGTTTTTCCACCATGGTTTATCGATGAACCTAGCTTAAAGTACGGCTTTCGTAAGCGGCCGGCGACGACCGCTTAGCGGGTAAAGCGGCAGTTTATAACCTTCAAAATGGACAATACAAATATGATGTCGATTGATATATTGCATGAATTAACCGATGATGGTTTATTACAATAATTTATGGACCTCCGCGTCTGCCAAAAAAGTGGTTTGATCATTTTAAACTACGGAGTGAAGTAGTGTTTGTGGACAGATTAGATTATCAAAAGAGCTCGAAACAATTATTTTTATTACCTGAATGGTAAATACATATTTTCTGAAAAGGTATGAAGGGATATAATGTGCTGCTTGTAACAAACATAGCCGAAATTAAAGCAAGTGTTAAAAGGAAATCAATAATTAAGGAAGCATGTACGATAATCAGTTTATGACAGGAATTATGAGAGAAAATGTTAAGTATGAAGATAGCCGCAATAGTCACATTTCAATGCCAACTCAAAAATATGTAGTAATATTGTATTGCCAACACAATTTTTGATAGGATAAGTAAACTTGGTTTATGTAATGCTTCAAAAACGCAATCATAAATAAACCGCAGCTTAACATAAACTTCTGCTTACGTAATCTACAGCTTAAGCCGACATTGAGATACCGGCCCTATGTGTACCGTGGACAGACTATAGTGATGAGTTGTCTTAATAGCGAGTTAAATAGAAGCGCTTACCTTAAGCAAACTGGGCAGCGCAACCCTTCCGACGAAGTCCTCCAAGGAGAAACAGTGCCTGGCGATCAGAATGCACGTGAAGACGGCCAGAGCGTTGTGTATGCTGGCGTCCTGTATGTCCAGGTGGCCCTGGAGGTCCGTGTAATACCCGGGATGGGTCATCGGACAGCAGAGGGCCAGCAGCGCGCCCAACCACTCGGGCGCCAGATTGTTGCAGCAGGCCGTCATCTCCGCGCACATTATCGCCAAATCGTTCAATTTCTCGTTGTCCGTCTCTCTGCACACGTAGATAATTGCGTTGCTCACAAACGAATACCTAAAGCAACAAATAACCACATGGAGTTCTTTCCAAATTTTCATGAGGTAACAAGATTAAAGCACAAAATCCTCCAGGACGTAAAAATAATTATAGAAATGAAGAAAAAATTGGCCAATCGTAATTAAAACTGTCGTTAATTGTTTTTTGAACTCACTGCCCTGAAAGTAATGTTTTACGCACCCTATGCATATCCAGGAAACAATGTTTCCCGGTTTACTGCACTTCAAGGTTCTTTGATTATTTGGGTGTCCTACCGTTTGTAGTATAATGACATGTTGCAATCGATTAATTATTTGACAGAAAAGTGGCAAAAGTAATATTTAATTATGTAGAAAACATAACCTCAAAATCATTTTGAAGGCAAAAGTCAAAATAGCAACCAGAGTATCCAACCAAATATCCAACATTATAAAAAAATTACCCCATCTGGTTGGTCAATAAAAAAAACAGAACCTCGCTCGTGCTTCAAAAATGCGGCCACGCAGGTACATTCTTAACCACTTCGCGCCCATGCTGCTTTGATTGGATTATAGGTTAATTGAAAATTTGATTGAATTGTAGGTATATTGAAAAATTACTTTTTTGTTGTTTTGTTGTTCTACGAAATATTATTCCACTGTCATAATCTTATGCAAAAAAATCTGAAAAAATATTCCATAGATGGCGCTAAATCAGTAATTTTTTTTTAATTTGTAAAATATTTTGTTTTGCTTGTCGCCACATGTGGCAACCTGGGCGTGAAGAGGTTAAATAACTATTTCTCTTAATTACCGATTATTACAGTTTTCACTCAATTGTCTGGCCCACACGTTCTCGATCCGTCCGCCCCTCCGCGGATTGGTGAACACCTCCTGCATGAACTGCGGATTGTACACGTAGTTACTGCTGGGCATCGGCTGCAAAGCGGTGTAGAGGGCCTGTCGGATCTTGGGATAGGCGTTCCCAAACGGCTCCACGGTGTGCGGCTTGGATTTCAGTAAATTACAAGAGGAATACAGGTCGTAGAGATGCGCCAGGATGCACCTCTCGGCCGAACTGCAATCGCCCGGGTTGCTCACGTGCTTGACCACCCTGCAGAGCCCCTCGAAAACGGCCGAGGTTTGATCCGGCGACACTGATAAAATCGAAAGTTACCGAAAATTCCCCTTAACACGTTCGCTGCCACTACAATTGGTATTGCACATACGCAAGTATAAAGTTGGACGCACTAGCGCGTTGCCGGCAGCGAACGTGTTAAAAATAAAAGACTTACGCAACAAACAGCAGTGGTACCTCCTCAACACCCCCACCACGTACAAGCTCAGGCTGGTGGTGTAGTTGCGCATCAGCACCGAGTTCTTGGCGATCAGCTGCGCCTCCACCTCGGGCAGCTCCTTCAGGATCTGGATGCACACATCGATCAGCCCGTAGATATTCAACGCGAGCTCCATCAGGTCGAAGAGGAAGGCCACGTGCTCCTGCACCGGCAGGTAGTTGGAGTTCCCCGTCGCGAACGAGTTCAGCATCTCGATGACCGTCACGCTGCACTGCCACGTCACGACGTGCTGATCGAAGTAGCTCAGGTTCTGGCACTTTTGCGTCGTCGCCTCGAAATTGAACTCGTTCCTCGAGTGCTTCTTCACCTTCCCGCCCTCCGCCACGTCCACGCTGAACTTTTTCGAGAACAGCTTGCATATCTCCTTGGACATTTTCTTGACGGTGTGCCTGGCCTCGTCGCGCACCTTCCCCACCCCGTAGAGGAGCACGTGGCGCTGGTTGCAGTCGTGCTGGCTGTACGGGTCGTCCTGGCACAGGGGGAAGTGCGTCGTGTACAGCAGGTGCCTGGACGGCCTGACCTTGTGGTCGACGTGGTCGGTCTCCATGGCGACCGCCCCCATCGCCGTCGGCACGTGCGGGTGGTGGGGGTGGTCGTGGTCCTTCGGGCTGTCCGGGATGTCCATCGAGTTCTGCTGGTCCTCCTTGATGTCCTGCAGGATTTTGTCGAGGTCCGCGTCGATCTTCGAGTCGTCGATGTCCATCGCGTGGGAATGGTCCTAAAAGTTTAAGGCGTAAGAGGTGTAATTTTGTTTTTATTTTGGTTACAACCTCTAGTTTGGAATGGGTGACGTCTGGGGATTCTTCGTGGCCCAGTAAATCTCCCCTGGATATCAGCGTGCACATGTAGGCGTCGTGCGAGAATACGTCCCGGCGTATCAGCTCGGAAAACAGGTGGACCAAGTTTGTAAATGCCGTTTTCTTCTGAAAATAACGTCACGACTATAGAGGCTTGGGCATTTGTTTATAGGCACACTCATTGTTGCTTAAAGTCCTACTGATATACTGATATAGTGTCAGTCATAGCAAATTCTTAGTTATACTCGGGATTTTTTTTTTATTGGTCAATCAGATTTGGAATTTATTTTTCTCAAGTTCTTTGATTATTTGGCCGTCCCTACTGTCATGTTGATATTTGAAGTTTGTGAGGTTGTAAATCATTTCTTTTGGATATGCCAATTAAGGTCCTTTTTTTTAAATGAATGCCATGTTGCCATTTATTAATTATTTGACAGTAGTAGTAGTAGTAGCAGTTTATTAATGTTTTGACATAAATGTCTTACATACGTCAAGATAATATTAATACAATTAAAAAAAAATAGAACAATGTACATCAAAGCAAATAAATAAATAAAAGACAGCGATAATTATAATCATAAATAAATCGATAATCATAGACAACAAAAAACATATTAAAACTAGCAATAAAATTTTAAGCCAATATCATACTGTGGACACTATTACAAATTTAAAAAAAGAAAACAGAAAAGTGGTAATAAAATGTTGAGAGTAATATCCAATACAATAAAGGAATATATTAGTAGAAGAATGCAATCATGCAGAACAATCATTTTTGGTGTAAGTAAAGTATACACTTCATTTTTTTAAATAAAAAAAAAAAGGTTTAAGGGCCGGTATTATAAAACACTTTAATCTGTGATTAAAATTTACTTGACTACTAAACTAATTTAACTGGAGATTTCGGTATTATAAAGTTTCATTAAAGTTAATTGGGCATTAAATCTGCCATTAACTTATGGACGAAAATCGTGCTATTAAATTTTAACTGACGTTTCTAACCTACCTTTTTTAGGTTAGGTTTTCTGTTTACAGTTTATACTAATGTTACCACAATATAAAATAGTGAGCAATATCGGTTTCGTCAGTTTCATCGGTACCATTTATATCATCTGTGAGCGATATGTCGACTGATTCAACGGACTAAGAAGTTGAAAATTGTGGGTACAGATTACCAAGTATCTTCCGTGATAGAACCAAACCATTCGATACATGTAACGAAGACAGATTCCAAATACGATTTTGATTGTCCAAACAATGTGCCCTTAATGTATTGTAACAAATCGAAGGAAATATTAGGCCACGTACATTGTGAAATCAATTGATAAATACAAGAAAACGAAATGTAGCCTGAATATATGAATATTCAACCTGTTCGTTAATCTGCAAGCAAAAAAAATCAATTGATATTTGCGCTGAACCAATTACTTATAACACTGCGATTTTATGCTACAGCATCCTTTCAAATTGGTGATCATTTTGTTACAGACTACATTGCATTGTTAAGAAGCAAATATAAAAATGCCAAATACGCTTCAGCAGCGAAATCGAGTCTGATGATTTTTTCAACATCTGTGGCTTTCCAAATGTATGCGATGCTATTGATGGTAAACATGTTAAAATTCAATTACCAGGAGGAGACAACGCTGAAACATTTAGAAACCGGAAAGAATTTTTTTAAATAAATGTACAAGCAGTTTGCGTTCGGAAGCATTTTTGTTGTATTGCATTAAATTTACTTTTTCGACCCCGTTTACGATTTTTATTTTCGATTTTTAAAGATACCGATACAATTATACCTATGCTGCCAACTGTCGACGACAAACATGAAGCTAGGCATGAAGAAAAAGCCACAGAAACACAACTAAATTTTAAATCACACTGAATAAATCTCCAGTTAGTTAATTAACATGAGATTTGGTTTTATAATACCGAACCATTTTTTAACTGATCATTAAATTTACTTATGAAGTAGTTAATTGGAGATTATATTTTTGTTTATAATACCGGCCCTTAATCTTTATGACAGGGTATTTAAACATATGGCAACCATGTGGAAAAACATAACCTCAAATTTATTCTGAATGCAAAAGTCAGAGTATCCAACCAAATTACCAACATTATAAAAAAATCACCGGATCTGGTTGGTCAATAAAAAAAAAACTGTATGATTAATTAATTTCTCACTTAACCCGTGGTGAAACATAATTAATCAAAAAAAACTGAGTATAAGTGAAAATAATTATTAAGTCACAAGATAGATCACAATTTTTGCCACTATCTGGTAACTTATCTGAAAGTTGAGTAAATAAATTCAAATAAATAACTTACCTGCGGCGTGTCATCCGGGGACAGCACGGGAGCGTCGGTGTCCAGGAACTTCATGAGCAAACTCTGGAACATGGGCGGCCCGCCCGGAACACTGCTGTTGCTGTCCTTGTCGTCCGTTTCTTTGGACTCCTGATCGCCGTTGGTGGTGGTGTCCGACTGCCTCCTGTCCAACAGGGCGGCGACCGCGAGCGCCCGATGCTCCCCGGCCCTTTCGGGGGACACCGCCCACTCGCATAACAGTTTAACGACTGAATTTTCATTTTCGTTGTTGTTGAAAACCTGGATTAATTGAAGTAATTCTTTACTTTCTATATTCAAAATTACATCATGTAATAAATAATATAAAATAAGAAAATAATAATTTAGTACTAAAAATTGAATTATATACAGGGTGTTTCAGAGCTCTGGGAACGGTCAATCACGTGCTTCTTTTTCAAAATTTCGAAAAATATTTTATACAAAAGTTGTGTATAATAGTGAGCTGCACGCCCTAAAAATATTTAAATTTATACAGGGTGTCTCATAACAAATGTTTTTAATTATAATTTTGATGGCCACACTCAAGTGTTCACTTTAGTGGTCAAATTTCTTTGTTTATTGCCTTTATAATATATTGTAAATTTATATATAAATATGTTAAACTGTTGTTGTGCAATAAATTATTATTATTAAAAAAAAAAAAAAAAAAAGTAACAGACCAAACTTATGTTTTTTTTAAATGGAACACCCTGTATTTTTTGTCATTTTTGAATTATATGGAGCAAATAAAGGTGAGTTACTTCAGTACTCCCTATACCTATTGTTTGCCGTTTTCGAAATATTTGAAGATTTGTTGAAATGCAAGGTCTGGGTGAAATTTTATTTTTGTCCCAGTGATTGACGTTGAACGATTAAAATCATTTCTATTATTTGCTTGAAGGTTCGAACTATAGAGCCAACCATGATTTCATACAAAAAATTATACAGGGTGATAAAAAAAATGCGGTAGAAAAACCCAACTTATAAAGTTGAATAACTTCGTTTTTTCAAATGGCACACCCTGTATTTAAAAAAAAACAGACTGCTATGTGTCTCTCTCAGGCATGGCCACCTCAGCAACAAAATTCAGCGGCTCGCACCTTACGGTAACAATGACTCCGCCCTACCTTAGCGTACAAAGTGTCCAGGGAATTGGAGGTGTCCATCCTGTCGAAGCGATGCCTGTCGAGGGCGTCCAGCGCGGCCAGCACCCTCGTGGTGATGGTGCCGGCGGAGCACTGCTGCCACTTGTCCATGCACCACCTGCCCTCGGCCCTCTTGCTCCTCTCCCGGACGTTGTTCTCCATGTGCCGCAGCTGCTTCCTGTAAGAGACCATGTCGCACCTGACGGGAACGGGAAGCGCGGACGGAATCATCGGCAGCAGGTCGAGGGGAGACCCGTGCCAGATGGTGCCCACGCCGGCGCTGCACCAGACCAACGACGTCGGACACTCGAGGGAAATCGTCTGCACTATACAACCCAACTGTAAGACTGTAAAATATTAAGGAATGTAAATTTCCTACATTAACACATTCACTGACATATTTCCACGATTTTCTTCGCATAGGTGGTAAATATTGTAAAATTTCTTTCGTAAGACTTCAATATTCGTGGATATCTATCTCTGCGCAATATAACCCAAAAAATTAAATTTTTGCCCAATATGGAATATACCGGCCGGCCCTAACGTAAAATATAATAAAAAGCACACCGGCAGTGAACGTGTTAAGCAAATGTTTAACAGTAATAAATAAAAATGCTTGAGATCAAAAAGTTGAAAAAAGTTGGCAGTACCTTTTTTTTAAACAGGGATAATAATTCAAGCAATATTATGTTGGCTGTCTGGAATTGTCCAGTTTATTTTGACATCTTGCGGTTTTTTGAGGTTACTTCTTTTAAAAATAGTTTTGTGTCTATAAACTCTTTTTATTATTAACCGAGGGAACGTAGAGAACCCGTAAATTCAAAAAAAATCTGAAACATTGTATGGAAGTAAAGTAAGTTCATCCTTGGCACAAAACCATTTTCTGTTGCTGCGGAATTTCAGTCTGAGGGGATGAAAACACTCCACACAGAAAAAGGACAGTTTTGTTTTTAGCAAATTTCTCATGAAAAATGGTTCATATAAAAGTTCTAGAGTATTTTATTCTCTCTTCTACGGTGTATTTTAGAGATGGGCAAAACTGCTACTTTTGAATCACGTTGCTACCCGTGATTGCTACTTACTAATATCAGTGATTTTAAACTGTGACTGTGATCACTTAACACCTTCTGAAATTGTTAATGGTTTCTCAAAAATGTTTTTGATATGATTCTGCTAATATTTGTCCACCTGTTGTTCCTTTTGATTTTATACCTGTGACTGAAGGTAATATTTTGGTTATATTATCTGCTATACCAAATAAATGTACGACTATACTAAATTCAGTTCAAAATTCGAGAAGTATTTGGAGATTTTTGCAGAAAAACAGAATGTTTGTTCGGTAAATTTGAAAAATTGGAAAGTTTTAGGTATGTGGCAAATGTTTTCCTATTTTGGTTTTACCTCCGAAAAAAACGCATCTTTTGAAAGATTATTTGCTTTGTTCTCGAAGGATTATTTTGAAATTAAATCATTAACCAGTGCGGATACGGATTTTTGAAAAATTTCGTTTTAATTTTTTAAGCCAAAAAAAAAAATATAAAACGTGCAGGCAAAATTCCATAAAAAATTATCCTCAATGGCCAAAGTACCGCTTATTCGAAATCAATTTGGTTTTTGTAAATTCAACGATTTTCAATGCGGAAAATCTTTAAAAATCCTTTTGAAGAATTTCGTTTTAATTTTTTAACACTCGAACAAAAATATCGCAGAAAAAAATATAAAAACGCAGGCAAAATTCTTTATGAAATCATCCTCATTCGTCGAAGTATCGCTAATTTAAAATCAATTCGGTTTTTGTAAATCTAGCAATTTTCAATAGAGGTATGGATTTTTGAAGATTTTCGTTTAAATTTTTTGAGCACTTGAATGAAAACGTAGCAGAGAAAAAATATAAAACGCGTAGACAAAATTCCTTAAAAAATATCCTCAATGGTCGAAGTATCGCTTATTCAAAATCAATTCGGCTTTTGTAAATTCAACAATTTTTAATGAAGATATGAATTTTCCAAGATTTTCGTCTTAATTTTTTGAGTACTTGAATGAAAATGTAGCAAATAAAAAATATAAAACGCGTAAAAAAACTTAAAAAAATATCCTTAATGGTCGAAGTATCGCTTATTCAAAATCAATTCGGTTTTTGTAAATTCAACAATTTTTCAATGAAAATATGGATTTTTAAAAAATTTATTTTTATTTTTTTGAGCACTTGAATGAAAACATCGCAAAAAAAATATAAATCATCCTCAATGGCCGAAGTATAGCTAATTCAAAATCAATTTGGTTTTTTTGTAAATTCAGCAATTTTCAATAGAGGAATGGATTTTTGAAGATTTTCGATTTCACTTTTTGAGCACTTGAATGAAAATATCGCAAAAAAAAATATAAAACGCGCAGACAAAATTCCATAAAAAATCATCCTCAATGGCGGAAGTATAGCTAATTCAAAATCAATTTGGTTTTTTGTAAATTCAGCAATTTTCAATAGAGGAATGGATTTTTGAAGATTTTCGTTTTCATTTTTTGAGCACTTGAATGAAAATATCGCGGAAAAAATTATAAAACGGGTAGGAAAATTCCTTAAAACAATATCCTTGATGGTCGAAGAATCGCTTATTCGAAATTAATTTGGTTTTTGTAAATTCAACAATTTTTAATGGAGATATCGATTTTTGAAAATTTTAGTTTTTTTTTGAGCATCGCAGAAAAAATATAAAGCGCGCAGTCAAAATACCATGAAAAATATCCTCAATGGTCGAAGTATCGCGTATTCAAAATGAATTTGGTTTTTATAAAATCCACAGTTTTTAATAGATATAAATTTTTTTTTTAATTGTAGTTTTAATTTTTTTATTGTGACTCATTACTTTCGATCACAGCAAGTTTGTGGTTCAATTCCATGCCGGGCAAGATAATTTTTTCGTCTTTATATAATCTCAATTAATTAATAATTGTTAGTACATAAGTTGCAATTTATTTCACTTTAAATGGTATACTATGGCATTTTATAAATATTTGTTTTTTGTATTAAATATTTATTCAAAATTTAACCCTTTAGCTACTAAAAAGTTTTCAAGAAACTGGCTGCCTGAACGCAAAAAAACAAAGACTGAAAATTCGATAAATTTTATTCCATTTGAACCAACGTATCATGTTACTGGTGGTTGTCAATAAGCGATTCACGGCATAAAAGAACGGCAAAAAATATGTGAATCGCTTATTGACGACAGCCGTAGTTACGGTAAAGTTTATCCGAGTCGCTTATTGACGACAGCCGCAGTTAAAGGGTTATATACAATACCCTGCAAAAATGGGAGAATAAAGTAATGAATATTAAATAACATTTAGAAATGCCACCTTGTACTGTCTTCTTACAATTATGTTTTAAGTAACAGTCACAGTTTAAGTAGCAATCACAGTTTGTCACAGTTTAAGTAGCGGTGATTTTAAGTAGCAGTGATTTAAAGTAGCAGTGATTTAAAGTAGCAGTGATTTTAAGTAACAGTTATTTTAAGTAACAGTGATTTTAAATAGCAGCGATTTTAAGTAACAGTGATTTTAAGTCAGGGTTCGGAAAATATCCGATATTTATATAAATATCAATATATCGGATATATATCGGATAAATATCCGATATATATCAACTTCTTGATATTTATTCTTGGTCATTAATATTATTAATCTTTATATGACTTATTAATTATATAATGCACATAATTTATTTATATTATATTTATTTACTACAAACAAACAAAGTTGCTTACAATATAGTAAAAAAATAACATTTAAATTTTCAAAATATTTGACATCAAATTGAAAAATTTTTGAAATAAGGACTTTTTTTGCTCTTCACTGTTTTCAGGGATAAATTGAAGATATTTTCAAAGTGAGGACATTTTTTTTGTTTTTTTTCTTTTGCTCACACTTACTTTTTAATTTTTAACAGTCGTGAATCACTTCAAAAATCGACAAAAAAGAGTCATTTCGCTCATCTCTAGTTTATATTAGAGCACATGCTTACTATATTCATATTGCTGCAACTGGAAATATTTGAGAAACGAGGGAATTGTTTGGTATTGTGTGTTTCATAAATATCCATGATATATATCCGATGATATACAGTGTGTCCACGGATGGAGTTGACGAAAGGAAAAAAAACTTTATTATTAATTTTACGGCAAAAAGTCATTCTTTATAAAAAATTCTGCTTTAAAAAAAAATTGTTTGTCATCAAAAAAATTGAGATCAGATGAACAGGGTGTTAATAATTAAGAAAAGAAGAAAATGCTTCAAGAGATAAGAACCATTATTTTTTAATTTAAACAAAATGTTTATTAAGCAAAGTTGTTTATAAGCTAAAATGTAGCATGAATACAAATTTTTAAATAAAAATTATAATTTTTACTATTTACAATAATTCGTGATTACTTGGACATTTCGGAAACATTTATCTTACCACTTCTAATTACTGCTTGAGGTTGGCGGCACTTACTTCGTGATACATTTTTAATTAAATAGAACACACTTTTACTTAGTTAATATCAGTGTTTATTTATTTAGTTTGATAATGATCATTGTTTGATCGAAACTGCAGTCACTAATAAATAAACAATGTGATATTAACTCAGTAAAAGTGTGTTTTATTTATTAGAGCCAGAAATGTTTTGGCAGCACGATGGCTGTCCAGCTCAATTAACCGTTTTTGATCAGACAATTGTTAGATCAGCATTTTGGTGAAAGGTTGATAGGAAGGTTTGGCCCAATCCATTAACCTGCTAGGTCACCTGACATTACTCCTTTAGACTTTTTCTTGTGGGGTGCCGTCAAACAAAGGGTCTATTCAAATAATCTGCCACATGATACGGAAATATTAAAAGAACGCATACAGGAAGCTACAAATGAACTAAATGTGCCACAAACCATTCACAAAGTGTACAATGAATTCATCAGGAGAGCGGAAAAGTGTGTCGAACTGGAAGTTATGTAGAATAATAATTATCAACTGTTTAATAAACATTTTGTATAAAATAAAAAATAATGGTTCTTATCTCTTGAAGCATTTTGTTGTTTCTTTTTGTTTTTTTTTAAATTTATTAACACCCTGTGATGATGATTGATGACCCTGTACACCTGATCTCAATTTTTTTGATGACAAACCATTTTTTTCGACAAGCAGATTTTTTTATAAAGAATGACTTTTTGCCGTAAAATTAATAATAAAGTTTTTTTTCCTTTCGTCAACTCCATCCGTGGACACACTGTATATCGTCCGAACCCTGTTTTAAGTAGCAGTGATTTTAAGTAGCAGTGATTTTAACTAGCAATTAAATTCGCCTATTAGTAACAGTAACGACCTGTGATTTCTCAATGCCAATGAAAAATCACAGATACGTGAAATATCGCCCATCCCTAGTGTATTTGGATTCAGAAAGATTACCCAAATCACGATGATGCGGACAATTCTGGTACTCGATGAGCGTGGTCTGCATCGGATTGACGGCGCCGCCGCCCGCCTCCTTCTTCTCCTTCTCGGCCTCCTTCGGGGGCGGCTCGGCCTTGACGACGTTCTCGCTCTGCGGCGACGTTATTATGCCGGTCTCGGCGACCGTGTTCAGCATGTAGCCCAGCTTCTTGCAGCACAGGAACGCCAGTCGTCTGGAGAGGAGCTCGGACTGCACGAACTCGTCCAGGTACTGCAGCCCCAGCGGGAGGTACAGCCTGAGCAGCCCGTCGTCGGCGGGCTGCGTCCGCATCTTCTCCAGGAGCTCGATGACCCAGTTGAGGAGCTCCTGCCGGTCGATCAGGCCCTCCTCGGTCATGTACTTGAGGAGCTGGACGCAGTAGGTCCAGTGGCGGGTCGCCAGCTTCTGCTCGCATTCGGTTATCGTAGCCGTGTTCGCCACCGGCGTGGTGCTCGCCACCTTCTCCGCCTGGGTGTAGTGCTCTTGGAGTTTGGGTATTTGATCCTTGAGGAATTTTAATAACGTTCCCGTCCATTCTTAAATGAAAGACATTGTATAGTAACTTTTGGTTTAAAAAAAAAACAGAAGTTTAACGTTAAAAGTTGGCTGAGAATTCTTGAAGTTTATAATATTTATACCAAGCAAAAATTTGAGACAAAGATCGCAAGAGAAAAAAGGTATTTTGCAGGAGTATGAAGGAAAAAGTAAATAAATCATAAGAATTATGAAAGAGAGAAAACTGTTTAGTGCGTAAATAGAACTTAGAATAAACGCCTACCTGTTGTGGGATCCGGTAGCTGTCTCTTCTTGATCTTGGCCTCGGAGACGGCGACGGTGTACGCCGAGCTGAGCTTAATGAACCAGGCGGCGCGCATCATCGGCACCTGGTACTCGCACAGCATCATGAAGATCTCCTCCTTCTTGTTGAAGTTGGGCGCCTTCTTCGACAGGCTCATCAGGGGCTTGTTGCCCGCCAGGTCCTTGAACCAGGCCTCGATGGCGTTCTTCGTGCGCACCGTCGCCGGCCAGAAGTTGTCCTTGGTGTTGATCTGCTGCCGCTTCCTGCCCGAGTCGGGCAGCGTGCTCAGCTCCTCCTTCCGAGCGATTATCGCATTGAAAAATGCCCCCACCTGTTTAAACACATATTGAAAATAAATTTTTGCCGAGATTACTCTAGAAGTACAGTACTGTAACAATTATACAGGACACTGAACATATTATTGTTAATGCCTATGTTCAATCGTAAAATAATCACATCAACGTATTAATATGTAGGCAACCATACTTACTCAGTTTTATTTAATTGTCAAAATTGTGTTAATAAAAATGTACTACGACCCCAAAGAAAGCATACAAACAATTGGTATAAAAGCGGGAACAGCACTCGAGATTTGTTTTCGGTTGCATACCCGAGCAGACAACTTCCATCTATCAGAACGATTTTTAATATTGTCAATAATTTTGACAATACTGACTGCGTGAGTAATTTTCATCTTCGAAGTCACATTTTAACATAAGAGATGAAACTTAACATTTTATGTTACACAGAACAGAACCCCATATCTTTAAGATTTATTACAGCACAGTTTCAAATAAGTTCAGCTTCTGTTTATAGGACATTAAAAGAATTTAAATACAATGCTATCAGTAATTATCAAATGAAAACAAAGACAAACGAATAGAATTCTGTAAAACCGTATTTAATTTGATTCATAATGTGTTAAGCTATCACTGTCACCTTTGTGTACTTGGTTGCATACAATTTCAATTAAATGCCGTGTGTTGATGTGATTATTTTACGATTGAACATAGGTGTTAACAATCATTTGTTCAGTGTTAAAATAAAAGACCTGTATATGACAAATCACAATGATTATAGCTATTATTACAACTAGGGAAATATGAATAATATATTACAACACGGGAAATGTATTCATATTTCCCGTGTTGTAATCAATAGTTTTTTTCTGATTGAAAGAATATTGTTCTGTAAATGGAAAATATTGGATTGTAAATTTTGGAATTTATCGGATTGGTAACGTTGCTAAGGGCCTTGTTTGTAAATATCATGGTTGACTTGTTTTGGTATTTGCGTTGTTTCATAAATTGGTGAAATGTCAAACCATGTGCTAACGCAAGCGACGAAAGACCGTGAATGTTTGGTTCCGGTAAAATCCAAAGCTGTAAAATCCATAAAGGATACCTTCCTAAGAAATCGGAGGTGTTGTCCCGAGAGCAATTAAAACAATTCTTGCGAGAAGCTCCTAATGACAATTGTTTGATGTCTATATTTCCCTAGGGAAATATGAGCACTTCATATTTCCCTAGGGAAATATAAGTGTGTTATGACATATTGTAACTAAGGCAATATCACTCGATATTGTTTCAATCAGAAAAAAACTTTTTAATTCCACTCAATAAATTGATACAGAGGAACTAGATAAATCATAAACATCAGAACTTAATACGGTAATACCTTACTATAACGAAATGTATCGTTACCTTGCTGGCGGTCACGTTGCAATTCCTGGCCGTGCCGAACTCGTCGTTCAGGTGCGTCATGGTGGGAAATCCATGTTTCACGTTGACGCTGGTCAGCTCGTCCTCCTTCTGCTTGGGTTCCTGGGGGTACACGTCCGGAGGGCCTATCCGGGGCTTCTTCAGCGGCCGCTTCTCGTACAGGTGGCACGCCAGCATTTCGACGGTGTCCAAACCGCCGCCCAACATTCGGAGGAATTAATGTGAGCCGGATCACAAATGTAATTGCATATTTTCGACCCTGAATACAGCGTTTGTAAACCGCACGAATCTCAAAACAACGCCATTATCGCCATCGACAAACTGACACACAGGCAGGCAACATGGAAAAAATTAATTCTTAAATTCAGCCCAAAATTTTGAAAGACTAGTGCCCACTTGCACCACAGCTGATTAACTTTAATCAATAGTTAGTACCGGTTAGTACTTCTTTAAAACACAACAATTTTATTCGCAAATTGTTTAGACAATAACATATTAATCAAAGAGACATATTTGGGATATATTTCAAATTTATAACACTTTTATATTCCCGAATTTTGACTTAATCAGAGGCTTAATCGTGATTAACTTTTTAACCACGATTAAGTACCTGCGGTGCAAGTGGCCCTAAAAGTAATCTTTCGATGGATGCCTTTAGCTTAATAGTATATTGTACAACGAACATATAATGATGGCTATTAATCATGAGAACGAGCCGTAGGCGAGTGGAGCAAATCGTTTGAGTGATTAATAGCCATTATATGCGAGTTGTACACTATACTTTGTTCACGAAAATTGAAATCAAAATCAAAATTAAAAAAAAAAAACAAAAACAAAACCAAAATTAAAATCGAAATTAAAGTTGCAATTACAATTACAATTGAAAAAAAAAATTAAAATCAATATTAAACAGGGTAAACAAAATATTATCATAAATCGCGTTCTGTGAATTAAAACGCGAATGCGTGTGCGTGTTTAATAAGCATATTAAACACGCAAGTGCGTGTTTAAGAAATTGAGTGTTAAATATGCCCCATTAATGCTGCCCTTACAATTAAATAATGCGCACATTATAACATTTTTGTGAACACCAGCTTTTAAACATTTTACGTTCGCATTCCCACGTCTTGTCGCCATCTATTCGACGATGGCCGAACTTTAGAGCGGTAGGCGAGTGAAGCAAATCGTTTGAGCAAATGATTATATGCTCGTTGTACAATATACTATTATTGTTTATTATTAAACTTTTAAACATTTTACGTTCGCATTCCCACGTCTTGTCGCCATCTATTCGACGATGGCCGAATTTTAGAGCGGTAGGCGAGTGGGGCAAATCGTTTGAACAAATGATTATATGCTCGTTGTACAATATACTATTACTGTTTATTATTAAACCATTAATACTTCTGTAAATTACAATTTGAATCATTAAAATCAATTTAACCATTAAAAAATTGCTGCGGCAATATTTATTATTGCAGGATTTTTACAGCACTTTTATTTCAAAAGATTAAAGGATTATATGTTTGGCGGTCATTTAATGCTTACATTATCAAAATCATCCCTTAGAATTCCTATTTAGAAGCTTTTAAACATTTTTCGTTCAGATTTCGCGCCTCGTCGCCATCTATTAGACGGTGGCCGAACTGCTAAGTGATGTTTTTGAACAGCGCCAAAATGCTCGAACTTTATCCTTATAATCAAAGTGTTAATATTCAGCAATGCGCTGTACACGAAACGATAGTCGATTTAATTCCGAATCGAATTGTGTATAAAATAGCTAAGGAAATTTAGCGGTTTTCTAGTAATTTGCGAATGAAAATTAAGCACGACACACTTACCGACATTTACAGTTCACTGTAACTTAAAACCTAAATGCACAACAATTTGCTATATTCTTCAATGAAATACGGGTCCCAATACTTATTACTGATTATTCAATTAACTTTTTATATTATTAATGCATTACAATAAGAGAAATATAATCTTCATAGAGGGTACCCTCTGTTATCGTGGGGATAAACTACGTTTTTTTTCGTGGATTTAATAATTGTTTTAATAATAAAAGAATATTTAAAAACTTAAGAAGACTGTTATCTTATAATAAAATAAATTTACTTGTAGATATTTTCGTATTTAAATTGCAGAAACAATACATTATAATATATCCGCCTAATCACAGGCAACCCAATAAACGCAAAACTACTATAAAAAACTTCCCATTTTAAAGGTGACAGTGACAAAACCATAACTGTAATCCTCAGTAAAGCTTCAAAAATAGTGTGAATATTCAAGTATTTAAATTGCAGAAATAATTATATTACATAAACGCCTACTTACAGACAATAAAATACACGCATACATAATATTAATTTATTACTAAAAACTTCCAATTTTAAAGGTGACAGTGACAAAACCATAAGTGTAATCCTCCGTAAAGCTTAAAAAATAATGTGAATATTAAAGTATTTAAATTGCGGAAATAATTATATTATATAAACTCCTGCTTACAGGAAACCCAATACACGTATAACTAATAATGATTTATTATTTAAAACTTCAAATTTTAATCGTAACGGGGACAAAACCATAAGTGTAATATTTTTAAAGCGTTGCTAAGGATTACACTCATGCTTGTGTCCCTTTTATATTTAAAATTAGAAGTTTTTAATAATAAAATATATTAGTTATAGTATATTGGGTTGCCTACAAGTAGGCGTTTATATAATACCATTGTTTCCGCAATTTAAATACTTAAATATTCCCACTATTTTTGAAGCTTTACTCAAGATTACATTTATGGTTTTATCCCTGTTACGTATAAAATCAGAACTTTTTAATAATAAATTAATTAGAGATATGCGTATATAGAGTTGCTTGGGATTAGGCGTGTATATTATCAAATATTGTTTCTGCAATTTAAGTACGTAAATATCCACAAGTGAATTTATTTAATCATGAGACAACATTCTTTTTAAGTTTTTAAATATTCTTTTATTATTACAACAATTATTACATCCACAAATTATTAAGTAGTTTATCCCCACGATAACAGGTAGAGCCCTCTACTTAGATTATGATTTCTCGTATATTTCTCTTATTGTAATGCATTAACAATATAAATAGTTGAATGATTAATCAGGAATAAGTATTGTAACCCGTATTTGATTGAAGAATATAGCAAATTCTCCTTTATTGAATTTTTATGTTACAGTGAACTGTAAATGTCGGTAAGGGTGTCGTCCTTAATTTTCATTCGCAAATTACAGAAAAATCACTAAATTTCCTCAGCTATTTTATACACCATTCGATTCAGAATTAAATCGTCTACCGTTTCATGCACAGCCCATTGCTAAACATTAACACTTTGACAATAAGTATAAAGTTCGAGCATTTTGGCGCTGTTCAAAAACATCACTTAGCAGTTCAGCCACCGTCTAATAGATGGCGACGAGGCGCGGAAATCCGAACGAAAAATGTTTAAAAGCTTCTAAATAGCAATTCTAAGGGATGATGTTAATAATGTAAGCATTAATCGACCGCCAAATTTTGAGGTTAAAATAGATAGAATGAGAAAAGACATACGTTGCACTTAGCCCTTGAATTTACATATCGACATAAGTTTCGTATTTCATTTCGTTTTTCTTAAGCATGCGAACGAGTATAGATATTTATCCAGACGCGATTATTAGATCGAAAAAGCATGAGTCACTGGCACCTCTGCGCGATTGTATTAAAGCTGGTTGTATGTTTGATGGATTCCATTAGGACGTTCTGTCTTCAAATGTACTTTCGATGGATTCCTTTATGTCTTGAATTGCACTTTCAATGGACTTCTTTAGTTACTACGAACGCAACTAGGTGGCGGTACCTATATTGCGTGCAATATAAATTTATTATGTATTTTGTGCTAGTTTTCGTAAATGTTGAACGTTGTTGTTCTGGGTCTAAGGTTGGATGGCTGATTAATACTGTTATTATCAGTATGTTAATTAATATATGATATATATATGAAATTGTTTTTAAATTTATATCAATGGAAACAGTGTTAAGTGAGGTTGTATGTCTTGAAATTCACTTTCAATGGATTTTTTTAGTTACTGCGAACACAACTAGGTGGCGCTAGCTGTATTGCGTGCATTATCAATTTATTATTTAATTTCTGCTAGTTTTCGTAAACGTTGGGTGTTGTGTTGTCTTGGGTCTTAATTGGATGGCTGATTGTTTTAGATGATTATTGATTAACAGGTACGCTTCGTGCATATTTATCCATGCGTCGCACACAACGATGACAGCTTCCTCTAACGTATGTTTAGGTTAACACATTGTATATTGGATTGCCTACTACAATTACCATCTACGGAAATTCACTCCAATTGACTTGTATAATTATATTATTAAATCGAAACCGGTTTTTAATAACGATACTATTTTTGTGTTGCTTTATTTAACAATTACCTTCACGCCACCAATAAATAATACAAAAAAATTAAGCGTGTATCCGACCTATATTTTCATAGCACGAGCCGCAGTAACCGATAAACTTTTGCTGAATTTAAGGAATATTCGCGAGTTTTCAGTCTCAAAAATTTGTATGTATATGTATAAAATAACAGTATATAAATTTGCAATCAGATTTTTAAGATGAAATAAATTACATGTATAAAATAACAGGTTATATATTTACAATAAGATTTTTAAGATGAACAACACCCTGCATATAATTATTAAATGTAATTTAACCGAGTAAACAAAGAGCCTCAATTATTACTAAATTTGAGTCGACAAATGAGACTAATCAGCGCTTTGTCCTTGTGCGGCAATCATTATCTGTTGATTCATGTAATTAAGATGTAAACACGAGAAAAATGCGTCGTTTATTATCTACGAAAACTTTTCAAAAATCACTCACTCTCTTCAAATTTATTTTTAAGGATTGTTAAGAAATTCCAATTTTTTTTGAACAAATAAATTAGTCGCGTAGAAAAAAAAATAAAAAATCGAATGGTGCGCGCGAGTTTCGGTCGGCAATAGTGTGAACAGGGAAAAACCAACAAGATCCAAAGGTCGTTGTTAATGATTCCCACGCAAATACAGTAAATACTCAATCCACGATTCGATTTTGGGTGATTTCGCACGCGAAAACCTTCCCCGGAGTGCGGCAACCGCGCACCCAAACGTCAGTTCAACTGTCATTATCCTGACTCATTTCAATCGTTCCGTGTTGTTTGTTGAAGGGAAATTTTTATAACGACAGTATCTGGAAATCTCGCGCTTGGAAGGAAGGCGGACGCCGTGATGTGATTGGATTCCCGAAACGATTTCCGACTCCACGCTCCGTTCCCGAACAAACTGGTGCGGAGATTCCTGCTGAAGGTTATTTGTTTTGACAGTTTTACGATTAAGAAAAAAAATAGGAGGCCCAATAAATAATGGACTTGTTTTTAATAATGCGAGAGCGCGCACAACACCCTCTCTGATCGCTAATTGACGGGCGTGTTTTTTGTTTCGTCCCGCAGGAGGAACCCGAAGATGCCGCTCTAGTGTGTCTCTCCCGAAGGTGGCGTTTTAGATCCGTCATGTGGCCGCTGTACCTCTTCTTCGGGCTGCTCATCATCAAGGAGGGGGCCACCGATATCCTCGTTCTGCCTTACGTAAGTGATTTCTTTATAAAAAAAAACCTGAAATCATCATACGTGAGTTATTTGTTTCTCGTCGTGGAGTCACGTTGATGTCTCAGGGAGGAGAAAAAAAAACAAAATCTAGTCAATATGAGGTTATGTTGTACGGGGGTTTGGGAAAGAGCTAATTTTTATGTTTGCAAAATGGTTTTTTTTAATCCAGTTTAATGTACTCAATACTTGCGGTATTTTCTTGGTGGAGCCATATTTTCAAATTTGGTAAAGTAAAATGCTTGTTTTATTATCAGTTGCTTGACACGTGTTTCGATCTGTTAAATAAGTTTTAACTTTGAAAATTTTTGTTCATAATTATTTTTTTGTCTATTTATCAATAATAGTTTATCTTCCGTGTTCAAAAATAATAATGTTTTTTATTCAAACCTCTACACTTACTGTAGCCGTGTTAAGTCACCTCCGGAATAACTTTTAAACGTTACAGGATGGCCGTTTCATCGAGGAAGAATTCCGCGACATGCCGTCGACGTTCGGCAACGGGCTGCCGTACGAGGGGCTGCACGGCATGATAATAACGGCGCAGCCCGCCGACGCATGCACCCCCATCCAGAAGCCGCCGCCCCTCAACGAGAACCGGACGGAAAAGTGGATCGTCCTGATAGCCAGGTACAATTGCTCGTTCGAGCTGAAGGTCAGGATGGCGCAGGAGTGCGGCTACGACGCCGTCATCGTTCACAACGTCAGGTCCGAGGCGCTGGAGCCGATGTCCGCCAAGAACTCGACGGGCGTGCACATACCATCGGTGTTCGTGAGCGAGAGCGCCGGCATGATACTGAAGGACATGTACTCGGACAACAGGGACTACTTCGTCATCATCAATTCGGAGATCCCGTTCAACATCACCACCCACCTCCTGCTGCCGTTCGCCATCGTCGTGGGGATCTGCTTTCTCGTGATGATTATTTTCATGGTGAGTGCAAATTTGCAAATAAGTCTTTCGATGGATGCCTTTAAAATTATTAAACTAGAGTCAGGATTTTTACTTGAATTTTTAAGAAATTCAAATGAACGCAAATTTTGCAACTTCTAAAATTTTCTAGTGGAAATTCCAGAAAATCTATGCAGGATATCCGTTCGGATAATTGACTAGTTTTAAAGCCAAGAGTGTTTAGAATGTACACACAAAAAATTATTAAACGAGAGTCGGGATTTTTACTTGAAATTTTAAGAATTTCAAATGAACGCAAATTTTGCAACTTCTAAAATTTTCTAGTGGAAATTCCAGAAAATCTATGCAGAATATCTGTTCGGATAATTGACTAGTTTTAAAGCCAAGATTGTTTAGAATGTACACGCAAAAAATTATTAAACTAGAGTCGGGATTTTTACTTGAATTTTTAAGAAATTCAAATGAACGCAAATTTTGCAACTTCTAAAATTTTTTAGTGGAAATTCCAGAAAATCTATGAAGGATATCTGTTCGGATAATTGACTAGTTTTAAAGCCAAGAGTGTTTAGAATGTACACACAAAAAATTATTAAACGAGAGTCGGGATTTTTACTTGAAATTTTAAGAAATTCAAATGAACGCAAATTTTGCAACTTCTAAAATTTTCTAGTGGAAATTCCAGAAAATCTATGCAGAATATCTGTTCGGATAATTGACTAGTTTTAAAGCCAAGATTGTTTAGAATGTACACGCAAAAAATTATTAAACTAGAGTCGGGATTTTTACTTGAATTTTTAAGAAATTCAAATGAACGCAAATTTTGCAACTTCTAAAATTTTTTAGTGGAAATTCCAGAAAATCTATGAAGGATATCTGTTCGGATAATTGACTAGTTTTAAAGCCAAGAGTGTTTAGAATGTACACGCAAAAAATTATTAAACAAGAGTCGGGATTTTTACTTGAATTTTTAAGAAATTCAAACGAACGCAAATTTTGCAACTTCTAAATTTTTTTAGTGGAAATTCCAGAAAATCTATGCAGGATATCTGTTCGGATAATTGACTAGTTTTAAAGCCAAGAGTGTTTAGAATGTACACACAAAAAATTATTAAACTAGAGTCAGGATTTTTGCTTGAATTTTTAAGAAATTCAACCGAACGCAAATTTTGCAACTTCTAAAATTTTCTAGTGGAAATTCCAGAAAATCTATGCAGAATATCTGTTCGGATAATTGACTAGTTTTAAAGCCAAGATTGTTTAGAATGTACACGCAAAAAATTATTAAACTAGAGTCAGGATTTTTACTTGAATTTTTAAGAAATTCAAATGAACGCAAATTTTGCAACTTCTAAAATTTTCTAGTGGAAATTCCAGAAAATCTATGCAGAATATCTGTTCGGATAATTGACTAGTTTTAAAGCCGAGAGCGTTTAGAATGTACACACAAAAAATTATTAAACTAGAGTCGGGATTTTTACTTGAATTTTTAAGAAATTCAAATGAACGCAAATTTTGCAACTTCTAAAATTTTCTAGTGGAAATTCCAGAAAATCTATGCAGAATATCTGTCCGGATAATTGACTAGTTTTAAAGCCGAGAGTGTTTAGAATGTACACACAAAAAATTATTAAACTAGAGTCGGGATTTTTACTTGAATTTTTAAGAAATTCAAATGAACGCAAATTTTGCAACTTCTAAAATTTTCTAGTGGAAATTCCAGAAAATCTTTGCGGGATATCTGTCCGGATAATTGACTAGTTTTAAAGCCGAGTGTGTTTAGAATGTACACACAAAAAATTATTAAACTAGAGTCGGGATTTTTACTTGAATTTTTAAGAAATTCAAATGAACGCAAATTTTGCAACTTCTAAAATTTTCTAGTGGAAATTCCAGAAAATCTATGCAGAATATCCGTTCGGATAATTGACTAGTTTTAAAGCCAAGAGTGTTTAGAATGTACACACAAAAAATTATTAAACTAGAGTCGGGATTTTTACTTGAATTTTTAAGAAATTCAAATGAACGCAAATTTTGCAACTTCTAAAATTTTCTAGTGGAAATTCCAGAAAATCTTTGCGGGATATCTGTCCGGGTAATTGACTAGTTTTAAAGCCAAGAGTGTTTAGAATGTACACACAAAAAATTATTAAACTAGAGTCAGGATTTTTACTTGAAATTTTAAGAAATTCAAATGAACGCAAATTTTGCAACTTCTAAAATTTTCTAGTGGAAATTCCAGAAAATCTATGCAGAATATCTGTTCGGATAATTGATTAGTTTTAAAGCCAAGAGTGTTTAGAATGTACACACAAAAAATTATTAAACTAGAGTCAGGATTTTTACTTGAATTTTTAAGAAATTCAAATGAACGCAAATTTTGCAACTTCTAAAATTTTCTGGTGGAAATTCCAGAAAATCTTTGCGGGATATCCGTTTGGATAATTGACTAGTTTTAAAGCCGAGAGTGTTTAGAATGTACACACAAAAAATTATTAAACGAGAGTCGGGATTTTTACTTGAAATTTTAAGAAATTCAAATCGACACAAATTTTCCAGAAAATAGTTGGCAGCAGGTTTTCTGAAAATCCCTGCAATAATTCAAGTAACATCATGTTGGCTGCCTGGAATTCTCCAATGCAGTGCAGTGCACAGTTTGTTAATTTTGACATCTTGTGATTTTCTAGGTTAAAATAGTTTTGTGTATTTTTATCTGCCGATTTTGGCAGTTATTTCTAAAACTGATCATCACGTACATTCAAGATTCGTAATCCAGAGGATTTTTTTAAATTTCAGGGTTTTCCGTGTCAAAATTCCCACGATTGACGCCGCTGAACTTTTGTTAGGTTATGTTTTAAGGACTGCAATAATTAATAATTAATTTTGATTGTTAATAATAATAATAAACGTTTATTGTACTTACTAAATACATAATAAATAATAAATACAATGGCCATCGACCGAAGTCCTTCAGCCAAGATTTGATTGTTATTTTTGATGATTCGCTTTATTCTCATTTCAGGTTACCAAATTCATCAACGACAGGAGAAGGCAGAGGAGGGACCGTCTCAGCTCCTCGGATCTACACAAAATCCCGACGTGTAAATTCCAAAAGGGAGATCCCTACGAGACCTGTGCCATCTGCTTAGACGATTACATAGAGGGGGAGAAACTCAGAGTGCTTCCATGCGCGCACGGTAAGTCGACAAACAGCTTGTGTACGAAAAGTGCGGTTATGTTGATTTTTTTCTAATATGTGTGTTACCCAGTAATAATAATAATAATAATAATAACTTTATTTAGCACTATATAAATACATAACAGTATATATAATATGGATGGAAATTGCTTCATTTAATTTAAATTTTACGAGTGGTAATTAGTAGCGTGAGTCATGGTACGGCCACAGCAGTAGAGTTGGCAAGAAATATGAGTGCGAAATATCTTTGAGTTGTATTTGCCTTGACCAATCTCTACTATTTGTAGATTAGACTTTTTTGACATCTTTAGTGACAAACACTAGAAAATTAAAAGTACCAACACGGCTATGAGAAAAATGTAATTTTGCGGCAAGTTAGGTTGGTACCAATATATTCATACGTTGTCAATAGACACATTATTGACAGTTTGTTATTGTTACTGTTCTTGATTTTCGCAATGGAGAGAACGTTTCCGTCACTCAAAATGTCACAAAAATCTAATCTCTGAGTGCATGCTACTGTCACTTAAAATGTCAAAAAAGTCTAATCTCCGCGTAGATGGAGTATAGCTGCTACTGTTATTGCATGCGGACTGTGCCTTCTTTAAAGAAAAAAATTTCTTAGCATATCATTCGAAATGCATTGATCCGTGGCTGACGAAAAACCGGCGGGTGTGTCCGGTGTGCAAGCGCAAGGTGTTCGCCCACGACGAGTCGCCCTACGCCAGTTCGGACAGCGAGGCGGAGACAGACGACACGACCCCGCTGCTGCTCAACGCGAACAACCACGTCACCCAGGGCGGGACGTTCACGACGGTGCACGCCGACTACGTGGCGAGGGCGATCCGCTCCATCTCGCAGGTGGAGGGCGCCCCCTCCGTGACCGCGTCGGACCACCACAGCATCAACGGCGAGCAGGCCGAGGGCGGCCTGTCCGAGGTGTACTGGTCCTCGTCCGATTAAACACATTTCGCCTGTATATATATATATATATAAATTTAAGTTGATATATATTTTAAATAATTGATCTAAAACATAATCACTCAATATATCTTAGCTTTTATGATTAAAAATGGATGCCGCTACGCCGGAGGACCCGCAATGTTTTTTTCTCTTTTTCAGCGATAGGGTGTAAGGACGACACGTGTATTTATTATATATATATATGGTGCTACGTTTTGACGCGTTCACGTACGGACGAGGAGGAAAGCCAAAGACTTATTTTACTCAAGCAAGCACGCGCGCCTGTTCTGTATTTTCCCGCGGATGAAATCTGTTCCGTTGTTTTGTTGTTGTTGTTGTTGGCCGTTGCGATGCGTATGATTTATTTTACTCTCAGATTACCAATTAATTTTGTGGTCATTTTATATATTTAGATGCTAGTGTAAATATTAATAATACTTTATTCTTATGATGTATATAAATGTACGGATTCATTAAAGTCACTTATTATTTATTTATTTCTTTAAATGAATAATAAAAGACATCCTTATTTTATTCAAGTTCTAAACAACACATTTATTTTTAAACTGTTTTATAGGTGGTGAAACATATACTGTGTCGAAAATAGTTGGCAGCCCTTAAAACATAACCTTACTAACAGAAGTTCAGTGGCGTTATTAAGAATAGGAATTTCGACATGGAAAACCCTGAAATTTAAATAAAACAGCTAAATTATGAATCCTAATTGTGAAGATCGGTTCTAGAAATAACTTGTAATGTTTAAAATCGGCAGATAAAAACAAACGGAACTATTTTTAAAACAGGTAACCTTAAAAAATCACAAGATGTCAGAATGTACACTGCATTGGAGATTTCCAGGCAGCCAATATCATTACTATTATCATAGGGATTTTCAGAAAGTGTGTCGACAACTATTTTCGACTTCTGATCTCACTGTACTCTGTTCACATTTTATTCTCACCGCAGTCGGGGTGTTTTCTTGTCCTTATATTGTATAGTGATTTTAACCTATAATTTCAAACAACATTTTTACATGTGAATTATGAATATTGAAATGCAACATAACCCAAAAAATGCAATGACATAACCAAATCGTTGGTGCCTTTTTTTTACTACCAACAAAAATGTCACCCTAACCAAACCTACTGCGGCGAGAATAAAATGTAAACAGAGTATACTCATATATCAGTGGCGGTTTGTGAACTATTGTAAGAGAGGGTTGTAAATGCATCTTAGAATGCACTACTTACTCAAGCATTGGACTGTTTTCTTCCAGTTTGTGAATTATCGTAAGAAAGAGAGAGAGAGATGTAAATGCATCTTGGTTTCTAAGGAAAGCAAACATTGGACTGTTTTCCAGTGACGGTTCGCGGGGTTTTTTCTGATACGGCCGGTGGTAATACAGATAGGTGCGGTCACGCCGTCTCTGCAACTGACTCTACCTATCTGTATTACCACCTCTTGTTCATCGGCAGTACCAGAAAAAACCCCGTGAACCGTCACTGCTGTTTTCTTTCAAAGCCTCCTCTTCCAAACATTCATGAGACTCTCCTCTCACACATTGATATAGATACAAATATTTCTTCAGGCGCGTTTCCTCTTCCAAACTTTCACTTCCCTGTCATACATTGATATTATAGATACAAATATTTCTTCAGGCACATTTTTCAAAATACAGCAATGAGATAAAGTAATGAAGTCTTGTGTGTGCAAAATACAGAATTATTGAATGTAAGGGAGAGTCGATACGTCCTGCGAGGCGGCATTTTTGTGCAGCAGCTTCTTCCTGTCCTTCCAGACATGACAGCCGGTCCTCACCAGCAGAAAGTAGAAAATTTCGACGGCGCTCAAAAAACTGAAGCCCAGAAAGAGTCCCAGGAGGCCGCCGGTGTTGGCTGAAAAAATAAAATTCAAGTTGCGCTTCAAAATTCAGCTTGTAAGTAATTTTCCGAACACAATTCCATTTTTTGCGCAGAAATATTTTATATAATTTTTTTCTGATTGAAACAATATCGAGTGATATTGCCTTGGTTACGATATGTCATAACACACTTATATTTCCCTAGGGAAATATGAAGTGCTCATATAGACATCAAACAAATGTCATTAGGAGCTTCTCGCAAGAATTGTTTTATAAATAAAACACTTTCTTTGTTAATATCACTCGATTTATTAGTAGCGACTATAGTTTCGATCACGATCTGATCATTATCAAACTAAAAGTCACGAAGTAAACGCCTCCAGTGTCAATCAAAGAATTGTTTTAATTGCTCTCGGGGCAACACCTCCGATTTCTTAGGAAGGTATCCTTTATGGATTTTACGGGAACCAAACATTCACGATCTTTCGTCACCTGCGTTAACACATAGTTTGACATTTCACCAATTTATGAAACAACGCAAATACCAAAACAAGTAACCTATGATATTTACAAACAAGGCCCTTAGCAACGTTACCAATTCGATAAATTCAAAAATTTATAATCCAATATTTTCCCATTTACAGAACAATATTCTTTCCATCAGAAAAAAATGGTGATCTGGCCATCATGTTACTTTCTCCGACTTGATGGTATCATTTATATTTACGCTTTTATGGTTTATTTAATGGTTTACTTAAATCATATTTTAAATGTACATCGAGTGTTTTGTAGAATCGAAGAAACTGACGTTTAAAACGTCAAAATTATTAAAGATGAAAATGGTCAGTTTACTCAAAAACCAAAGAGATTTCGAAAGAAACTTATTCTTTATAAATCGTTCATTTTGGCATTCTCTACAATTATTATTAACATAAATTTGCTGTAACTGTTACCGTTTCATAATTATAAACCAATAATGAAAAAAACAAATTTCTCGAATAGCAATGATTTTACGAAAAATATTTTCAAACAAGACTTGTTCATTTTTTTGTTGTGTTCAATATTTGTTTAAATGTTTTTGTGATATTTTTCATATTTAAAAAAAATATTGGAAGAAAACAAGAAGCCCATTTCCGGTGTACGAAATTTTACTGAAAGCTTTTCAGTTCTTCGGATTATCAAATAAGACTTATGTTCAAAGTCTCATATGAATTGCCAGTTTTTTCCAAAATAATTCAAGGTCATATAGACCGACCATAATGAAAATGAAATCCAAAAGTTTTTTAATTGGTTTTATAAACATTATTTTTTTACTGACGAAGGAGTGGATGAAAAATTATGAAAATATTCCACCCAATTAACCATTTGACCAATTTTTTCCAAGGTCATTCAACATAACTTTTTAAATCGATTTTTAATCATTATTTTTATAGTGGCCAACGAGTGGATGAAAAATTCTGAAAAAATCATTAAAATAGTCCATACAATTACATATTTGATTCTTTTTTCCAAGGTCATTTAAACCCTAAAAAAATTCCAAAAGTTTTTTAATCGATTTTTTAAACACTTTTTTTACACTGACGAACAAGTTGATGAAAAATTCATGAAAATAGTCCACCCAATTACCCATTTGACCAATTTTTCCCAAAGTCATTCAAGGTCATTTAGTTACTGGAAAAATTCCAAAAGTTTGTAAATCGATTTTTTTTAAATTATTTTTTTACTGACGAACAAGTTGAGGAAAAATTCTGAAAAAAATCATGAAAATAGTCTACCATATTACACATTTGACCAATCTTTATCAAGGTCATTCTAGGCCATTTAGACACTAAAATATTCAAAAAAAAATTGAAATCGATTTTTCAAACATTATTTTTTTTTACTGACGAACGAGTGAATGAAAAATTCTAAAAAAATCATGAAAATAGTCCATACAATTACATATTTGATTCTTTTTTCCAAGGTCATTTAAACCCTAAAAAAATTCCAAAAGTTTTTTAATCGATTTTTTAAACACTTTTTTTACACTGACGAACAAGTTGATGAAAAATTCTAAAAAATTTCATGAAAATAGTCCACCCAATTACCGATTTGAACGCTTACGAAGTTCCTTTATTTAATTATTCATTTACTTTTATTGCTTTATTTATTTATAGAAAAATACGATTTTTTGTTTTGATTAAAAAAAAATAGATTTTGGCAATTTGCGTTGATTTAAGGTGGAAATTTTCCAATGATTTTTAAAAATGTGTTAAATTCGCTACATGTTCACATTTAAATCATCAAATCTAAGAACGCGTTCAGCAGTTACGTAATTAAAAAAATAATTGTTTTGACTTGAGAATTTGCGTTTTTTGACAATTTGAATTTTTGGCAATTTGCGTTGATTTAAGATGGAAATTTTACAATGATTTTTCAAAACGTATTAAATTAGCCACATTTTCACGATGAAATCATCAAAATCTAACAACGCGTTCAACAGTTATATAATTTTTTAAAAATACGATTTCTTGTTTTGATTTAAAAATTTACGATTTTGGCAATTTGCATTGATTTAAGGGGGAAATTTTCCAATAACTTTTCAAAAAGTGATAAATTCGCTAAAATTTCAAATTAAAAAAATCAAAATCCAACAACGCGTTTAACAGTTATATGATTTAAAAAAATACGATGTTTTAGTTTTGATTTTTGACAATTTACATTGATTTAAGATGAACATTTTCGAATGATTTTTTAAAATGTGTTAATTTCGCTACATTTTCACGTTTAAATAATCAAAATCTCACAATGCGTTTAGCAGTTACCTAATTATTTTTTTTTGTTTTGACTTAAAAAATTGCGTTTTTGGCAATTTGCGTTGATTTAAGGTGGAAAGTTTTAAATGATTTTTCAAAAAGTGTTAAGTTCGCTACATGTTCAAGTTTAAATCATCAAAATCTAATGACGCGTTCGACAGTTACGTAATTTATAAAAAATACGATTTTTTGTTTTTATTAAAAAAATTGAGATTTTGGCAAATACGTTGATTTAAGGTAGAAATTTACCAATGATTTTTCAAAAAGCGTTAAATTCGCTACATTTTTAAAATCCAACAAAGCGTCCAACAGTTATATGATTTTTTTTAAATACGATTTTTTGTTTTGATTTAAAAATTTGCGATTTTGGCAATTGATTTAAGATGAAAATTTTCTAATAATTTTTATTAGTTGTAATAATAGCTATTCCTCATCAAAGCCAATTTGCCTTTCGAAATATAGCAATCCAATCATCTTTCGTACAATCCAATATTTTTCACAAGATTTCAATTTGATTAAACAAAATACATTTTTTTTTATTTGTTAAAAATCACCAGTTAAACACTTACATAGAAATTCTGAAAATCCGTACAGTTCGCTCTTGATCTTCTTGGTGAATTTGTCTTTGCTGAAGTAGAAGGAAGCGATTATAACGTTGTCCCTGCAAAAAAAGACCTCGATAGCATCATTTCTTCTAAATCAAGGAACCAACCTTACGCGATATACTCGTGAGACAAATTCGTTTTGAAATTGGCCCTCACTGTATTGTTAATGTTCCTCAATATCTTTCCCGTTGAAATCCGTCCGGTTTCATAGTTGACCTCGAAGCATCCCGGCAGACAGTCGCACAATATCCTTGAAGAAATATCAAGTTAGTGTTTAAAACAACTGCAAATATAGATTTGTTCACACTGATATTACTATTGGCCACAAAAATTTAATTTTTTATTCATGCAGAACAAATATCACTCAAAAGTTGGGTAAAGTAAATCGCTTGTTTTGTTCCATAATTTTATTAAAAATTATTAAAATTATGGAACAAAACAAGCGTTTTACTTTACCCAACTTGAAAGTATGGTTCCATCAAGAAAGTAGCACAACAAGTATTCAATATATCACTCAAAAAGTTGATGAAATAATTTTTTCACATAAGATTTTTACCGTTGGGGCGATGCCGTCTCCGTTAACTCTAAAAAAATAACATTTTAAATTGTATTTCGATTCGATTACTTCATTGCTTCGTTACAGACGTACTTTTTGCAGTGTTTGTGCACTTTTCGTGACGCTTGTTGCAGATCCTCGTGGACACATTCTCTGAAAGCAAATTATCAATTATCAAATATTTCTTCAGATGCACTTTTCAAAATACAGTTTGAAGTCTCCTGTTCGTGCAAAATATAGAATTCCACTCAGATTAGATTTAATACAACGTTCAGCCAATAGATGGCGCCACTTTGGGTTTCTAACTTTAACGGTGTTTGGGGTATTTATATTCCTGTAGTAATTTTTTACTCACTCTGAAAGGTCAAAACCGGTCTGTGGGTGTTCTGATGGGGAAACAATATTTAATGTTTATACTATTATTGATGTTTCTGCCGCCATTGGTATATTTCGACATACTAATTCCACTCAAATTGGGTTTAGTATAACATTCAGGCAATAGATCGCGCCACTTTGTTTTTTTTTTACCTTTAACGGTGAATGGAATATTTATATTCGAATAGTAATTTGGCATATTCCTATATCTGTCGGTGAACACAACATTTAGACAATAGATTCCGCCACTTTGGCAATTTTAACTTTATAGAATTTTTGAATGTTAAGGTTTGTGAGCAAGATGGTAATACTCACTTGGGAGGAAGTAGGGAACGCAGCCGCATATGCGCAGCGTGTAATTCGCTTGACATTCCAGTCGACAGTTTCTTTCGGAATACGTTCTAAAATTACAAAATTTTGTCATTTTATTCGTTGGAATACTTAAAAAAAAAATGGTGATTTGGCCATCATGTTACTTTCTCCGACTTGATGGTATCATTTATATTTACGCTTTCATGGTTTATTTTCAATTGAAATCATATTTTAAATGTGTAAACTCGGATGAAACTGACGTTTAAAACGTCAAAATTATGAAAGATGGCAAAATTATACTTCAAATTCAAAAACTCGGTTTACTCAAAAACTAAAGGGATTTCGAAAAAAACTTATTCTTTATAAGTTGTTCATTTTGGTATTCTCTACAATTATTATTCACATCAATTTGCTGTAAGTATTATCGTTTCATAATTATAAACCAAAAATTAAAAAAAAAAAAAAAATTTTTTCTCGAATAGAAATGATTTTATGAAAAATATTTTCAAGCAAAATATGTTAATTTCTTTGTTGTCTTTAATGTTTGTTTAAATGTTTTTGTGATATTTTTCATATTTAAGAAAATATTGGCAAAAAACAAAAAACGGTTAAGGTAAACACCCACTTCCGGTGAACGAAATTTTACCAAAAGCTTTTCAATTCTTCGGATTATCAAATAAGATGTACGTTCAAAGTTTTATATCAATTGCTCTATTAGTTTTTGAGATACAGCGCACACAGCCAGACACACACACACACACACACAGGCAGACACACACACAGACACAATTTATTTTTTTCCAGAAATTGTTGAAATGGCATCTAGGGACCCCAAAACGGATATTTCCGTAAAAAAAAAAATTTTGAAAAAAAATCACGATCACAATACTTTCTCGTACTTTGTAACGGAGAAAGTAAAAATTGTGATGTGGCCATCATGATACTTTCTCCGACTTGATGGTATCATAGCCATTTATATTTACGTTTTCATGGTTTATTTTTAATTGAAATCATATTTTAAATGTACATCGAGCGTTTTGTAAACTCGGATGAAACTGACGTTTAAAACGTCAAAATTATGAAAGATGGAAAAATTATACTTCAAATTCAAAAACTCAGTTTACTCAAAAACTAAAGGGATTACGAAATAAACTTATTCTTTATAAGTTGTTCATTTTGGTATTCTCTACAATTATTATTCACATCAATTTGCTGTAAGTATTATCGTTTCATAATTATAAACCAAAAATTAAAAAAAAATAATAAATTTTTTTCTCGAATAGAAATGATTTTATGAAAAATATTTTCAAGCAAAAGATGTTCATTTCTTTGTTGTCTTTAATGTTTGTTTAAATGTTTTTGTGATATTTTTCATATTTAAGAAAATATTGGCAAAAAACAAAAAACGGTTAAGGTAAACACCCACTTCCGGTGTACGAAATTTTACCAAAAGCTTTTCAATTCTTCGGATTATCAAATAAGATGTATGTTCAAAGTTTCATATCAATTGCTTTATTGGTTTTTGAGATATAGTGCACACACACACACATAGACACAAAAAAAAAATTAGTGATGTGGCCATCATATTACTTTCTCCGACTTGATGGTACCATAGCCATTTACATTTACGTGTTCATGGTTTATTTTCAATTGAAATCATATTTTAAACATACATCGAGTTGTATAAACTCGGATGAAACTGACGTTTAAAACGTCAAAATTATGAAAGATGGAAACATTATACTTCAAATTCAAAAAGTCGGGTTACACAAAAACTAACGAGATTTCGAAAAAAACTTATTCTTTATAAGTTGTTCATTTTGGTATTCTCTACAATTATTATTCACATAAATTTGCTGTAACTATTATCGTTTCATAATTATAAACCAAAAATTAAAAAAAAATTATAAATTTTTTTCTCGAATAAAAATGATATTATGAAAAATATTTTCAAGGAAAAGATGTTCATTTCTTTGTTTCCTTCAATGTTTGTTTAAATGTTTTTGTGATATTTTTCATATTTAAGAAAATATTGGCAAAAAACAAAAAACAGTTAAAGTAAACACCCACTTCCGGTGTACGAAATTTTACCAAAAGCTTTTCAGTTCTTCGGATTATCAAATAAGATGTATGTTGAAAGTTTCATATCAATTGCTCTATTAGTTTTTGAGATACAGCGCACACAGCCAGACACACACAACACACACACACACACACACACACACACACACACAGACAGACACACACACACACAGACACTCATTTTTTTCCAGAAATTGTTGAAATGGCATCTAGGGACCCCAAAACGGATATTTCCGTAAAAAAAAATTTTGAAAAAAAAATCACGATCACAATACTTTCTCGTACTTCGTAACGGAGAAAATAAAAATTTTCCAGAAATTGTTGAAATGGCATCTAGGGACCCCAAAACGGATATTTCCGTAAAAATAAAAAATTTGAAAAAAAAAATCACGATCACAATACTTTCTCGTACTTCGTAACGGAGAAAGTAAAAATTCAAGAAAAAACAACTTTAGAACCTATAAAATTGTAGATATCTCTCGTGCGTGAAGAAGCACTGCCTCTTCTGAACGGCTATGTCTTTGATGCCCACCGAAGCTTCCCAAATGTTCGGCTCGACGGTGATCATCGCTTCGTCGCCTGGACCCATGAGGAATCCGAAGTCGGCGATTTTCGGCGTGTCTATCGGATTTGAGAGCATTATCTGAATGTAAAAAAAAAATAATTGCAGAAATTATAGTTATTATCACAATATATTAATAATAAGCAGTTGTTACACTTTTTAAGTCGAAAAGTTCCAATAAATCAAGAAGGCTTTAAAAACAAAAATCTAACAGTTTATTTTTCGTCAGATCGTTTTATAATCAAGAATATGCCGATATGCGTTGTATTTTAAGTTTTGATTTTTTGCATGAAACAGTGCTATACCTTATTTAATAACCAGGCGGACTAAATCAAATTATTGCCGCCAAAATACGTTGTTGTGATTGGCCCAAACTGCTTAAAACAGTAATGGCCGTTCTTATGATCAGCTGATCTCTAACCGATCCTTGTGTCCCACCGTTTCGCCCGAGTTTTTGTGTTTTTAGCCAGTTATTTCTACTGTTGATAGTGTAAGAATCGATTCCTCTCATCCCGCGATTTTCTTGGAAATAGTTATTTTATTTTTAACTACGGATAAATACCCAGCACAACTTTGGTGTCATTTTCGGCCCCCAAGAAATGGAAATGGTTGGATTTTAGAGCCTTAACGCTCCAACAATCCAAAATTATCCTATATAAAGCTTTAATACAAGAGGCTTTAAATGAGGTTGATTTTAAGTAAGTTATACGTTTTTAAATAGCAAATTTATTTAATTTAATAAAATTTTATTTCACGACAATCTAGTATTTATATTTCAAACCTTTTACGGAATTATATGTATTTTTAAAATACACCACTTTATATGTAAATAAATATATGTACAACTTGAGTTTTTCAGTGTGCCCCTAAATTCTTAAGAGGGTCTCATACTTACTTTAATTATTATTTTAATATTATATACTAGATCATTGAGTATATGATCAAGAAAGTATGCCTAGAATTAATTTATGTGTAAATGTTGAATGAATGTTATGGATAAAAGAAATTTAAATCATTTTATTTTTACCGCCAAAACATGTCTGGTTACTTTTTATAGTGTAAACATGACTTTCGCGTTTAGTCCGCCTGGTTATTAAAAAAGGTATAGCAACTTTGTAGCGATTGATTTAAGGCCATATGTTTTATATTTCGATTAAAACACTTAAAATATAATACAGGAATGTTTCACCACGGGTTAAGTGAGAAACTAATGCGCCATACTACCGTGGACAAAAAAAATGACACCCCTAATTTGTCATGTGTCTATTATTTCTTATTTTTTAGTGTTGTGAATTTGACTTATGTAACCTTTATTATTTGACAGTGACAGTTATAACTAGCAATACAGTAAATCTAAAAAGGTATTGCCTCCCAACATGCTTTGATTTTGTGCCAGAGCTTAGATTGACATTTGCCGGTTTGTCAAACGAAAAGTCATATTTACATTAATAAAATTAGGGGTGTCAATTTTTTTGTCCACAGTAGTATGTTTGTTGAAACTTTTGGATTTTTACGTTACATGCATCCTATTGCGGGACACCCTGTATATTGGTATCCATTTGATCAGCGTATCTTATTGCATTCATAGCTTCTAACATTTGTTCTTGCACACACACACACTCCTCTCTCTTTCTGCGATTGTTGGAGGCTCACTTTAAATCCGGTGCTGCTCGTGGAGGTGCAGTAATATTGGTCCAAATCGGCGTCGATCATCAAGGTGAGACCCAGATGAGCGCCGGCGCCGAAACTACGCAACGGGTACGCGGTCTTCGAGGCGTGATACGGATACCCGTCTTCCGGATTCCAGTCGACTTTTTCTGCCGGGTAAGTCTCGTTCAAATCCTCGTCACTGCAAACATTTTTTTTTTCTTAAAACGATTCATAAATCCTGCGTAAATCTCCTTTGTAATCAAACGTCTTGCATACCGGTACAACAACTTATAAATATTGCGAATATCTGCATCACAGCACTGCGCACGCACCATGCATATTGCTCGTTGCGATGGCCCACGCATTTTGCGACGGCACGGTTCATATATCCGGCATCCTTTGTAATCATCAGAGCGCAAACGTATTGCATACCGCTACGTCATCTTAAAAAGATTGCACAGCGCACGCGCCATGCAAATCGTGCGTTGGGATGGCCCGCGCATTTTGCTTCGGCGCGGCGGCTTGCTTATAACAATAGTAATGGACTTTATTGCCCCAGCAGATTAAAAATTACCTACCCTAACCTAACCTAATATTTATTTTCGCTTTACTAACCCAGGATTTCGTAACGAATAATTAGAGGGCAACCGGTTGAACGAACAGCAATAGCCTTCGTCGGTCAAAATGCTGTTGATGTATTGCTCGCAGCTTATGACTTCGTGCTCCCACAGACAAATTTTAAACATGTCATCGCATTTCTGGTTTATCTGAAAGCGAAAACCAGGACAAACTTACGCGATCGTAACAATTATTTTACTTACATCGAGAATAAGCGTTTTAACGGTATTCCAATCAGCAGTGCCATCTTGTTCGTCGACGGACTCGTTTGCAGAGAATTCAAAAGTGTCGCACATACCCGACAAAAGCCTCTTCTCCATGATGGAACTAAATTTATATAAATCGTTTATTTTACAACCCCTAAAGTCCGGAGAACTAGATAGATTTGGTTTAAAGATACAAAAGACGAGGAAAATGAGGTTTTTAAACAGTGACTGCTCGCGGTGTTATTCATGGTACGGCCTGGGTAGCAGTGGTGGTAATACAAATCTCTGCAACCGACCCTACCTATCTGTAAACGGCCGAGGTAGCAGAGGTGGCAATACAGATAGGTAGGTTCGGTTGCAGAGATCTGTATTACCATCTCTGCAACTTCGACCGTACTGCCGTCCTTAAGAAGAGCGCAGTAACTACAAAACACTGAATCTGAGTAAAACTCATCTTAATAAAATAATTTTGTTCCAGTAAAGCTAAAAGTCGAAAAAGTAATAACTGTTTTTGATTTATAATTCGTACAAGATACTTTTATATTGTTTTTTTTTTAACTGTAAACGGATCAAGAGAACTTATACGAATCCAATGATATCCATATCTCAATTTTCAATTTTTTGCAGTTACTGCTTTCTTCCTACACACGGCAGCGTACCCATCTGTATACGGCCGAGGTAGCAGAGATGGCAATACAGATCTCTGCAACTGAACCTACCTATCTGTATCCGGCCGAGGTAGCAGAGGTGGTAATACAGATCTCTGCAACCGACCCTTCCTATCTGCTACCTCGGCCGTACTATGAGTCACACCGCCGAAAGCCGTCACTTTTTAAACACTTCATTTTCCTCGTCTCTTGCATCATTTTAAACATACCCGAAGTTCTTAATTCGTTCCACGCTGTCCTTCGTGGCGATGTTGACGTTGCATATCGTGATGGCCGGGAAAGGTATTTCATTGATCGTCGATTGGGTCGGATTAAAGCTGACGATGACCGGGTTAAGGTTGAATTTTTCGTACAGACTGGCGATGAAGTAAATCGCGAAAGCTACGGCGGTGAGAAAAGCTACCGACCAGAATAATCTACAAACAATAAAAAAATTCTTCTAGAAAAAATCAACTTTCTTAATAGTCATCGTAGACCCTTATGTAATACTATTTTCTTCATCGGAAGAATAAGATGGATCAATTGGCGTTAAAAAATTTCATCGAGAAAAAATTGCAAAAAAGTTAGCATGTCACTATGGAATTTTTTTAAAAAAGTCGATTTTTTCAGACTTCTATCGGCCGTAGCGGCTGAACGATGACTCCAATTTGAACGCGGATTTCAAATCCGTGTTCCTCGTGTGTCAATTAGTCGGATTTAATTAAAATTGGCGATTTTAAATTTTTGACGAAAACCTGAAAAATCATCCAAGGGTCCCCCCTTCTTACTTTTAACCAAAAATTGGCTTTGAAATGAATTCCTGAAGAAACCACCGGTTCGATTCGGGGTTTCTATACATCACCATAAAGATCCCTTCAAGGCGCTTCAGAAAATGTACTTTCGCACAAACAAATGTCCATTTGAAGCCCGTGAAACGTCAGCAAAGAAATCTCGAAAATGGAAAAAATCGAAAAAATCAACTTTCTTAATAATCAACGTAGACGCTTGTGTTTTACAGTTTTTTTCATCAGAAGAATGAGATAAATCGATTGGCGTTAAAAAATTTCATCCAGAGAAAATTGCAAAAAAGTTAGCTAGTCACCATGAATTTTTTTGAAAAAAGTAGATTTTTTCAAACTTTGAACGGCTGTTGCGGCCGAACGAAGAATCCAAATTGAACGCGGATTGCAAATCTGTGTTCCTCGTGTGTCAATTAGTCGGATTTAATTAAAATTGGCGATTTTAAATTTTTGACGAAAACCTGAAAAATCATCCAAGGGTCCCCCCTTCTTACTTTTAACCAAAAATTGGCTTTGAAATGAATTCCTGAAGAAACCACCGGTTCGATTCGGGGTTTCTATCCATCACCGTAAAGATCGTTTCAAGACCCTTCAGAAAATGTACTTGCGCAACAACAAATGTCAATTTTAAGATCGTGATACGTCAGCAAAGAAAACTCGAAAATGGAAAAAATCGAAAAAATCAACTTTCTTAATAATCATCATAGACCTTTATGTAATACCTTTTTCTTCATCGGAAGAACGAGATAAATCGATCGGCGTTAAAAAATTTTATCCAGAGAAAATTGCAAAAAAGTTAGCAAGTCACCATGAACTTTATGGAGAAATTTTGAAAAAAATCGATTTTTTCAAATTTTGAACGGCTGTAGCGGCCAAACGAAGAATCCAATTTGAACGCGGATTTCAAATCCGTGTTCCTCGTGTGTCAATTAGTCGGATTTGATTAAAATTGGGGATTTTTTATTTTTGACAAAAACCCGAAATTCTATCCAAGGGTCCCCCCTTCTTACTTTTTAACAAAAATTGCATTAAAAATGATTTCCTGAAGAAACCACTGGTTGGATCTGGGGTTTCTTAACGTCACTCGAAAGATCGCTTCAAGACGCTTCAGAAAATGTACTTTCGCAGGAACAAATGTCAATTTCAAGCCCGTGACGCGTCTGCAAAGAAATCTCGAAAATGGAAAAAATCGAAAAAATCAACTTTCTTAATAATCATCGTGGGCTTTTATGTAATACCTTTTTCTTCATCGGAAGAACGAGATAAATCGATTGGCGCGAAAAAATTTCATCCAGAGAAAATTGCAAAAAAGTTAGCAAGTCACCATGGAAAATTTTGAAAAAAGTCGATTTTTACAGACTTCGATCGGCCGTAGCGGCTGAACGATGACTCCAATTTGAACGCGGATTTCAAATCCGTGTTCCTCGTGTGTCAATTAGTCGGATTTGATTAAAATTGGCGATTTTAAATTTTTGACGAAAACCTGAAAAATCATCCAAGAGTCCCCCCTTCTTACTTTTAACCAAAAATTGGCTTTGAAATGAATTCCTGAAGAAACCACCGGTTCGATTCGGGGTTTCTATACATCACCATAAAGATCCCTTCAAGGCGCTTCAGAAAATGTACTTTCGCACAAACAAATGTCCATTTGAAGCCCGTGACACGTCAACAAAGAAAACTCGAAAATGGAAAAAATCGAAAAAATCAACTTTCTTAATAATCAACGTAGACGCTTGTGTTTTACAGTTTTTTTCATCAGAAGAACGAGATAAAACGATTGGCGTTAAAAAATTTCATCCAGAGAAAATTGCAAAAAAGTTAGCTAGTCACCATGAATTTTTTTGAAAAAAGTCGATTTTTTCAAACTTTGAACGGCCGCAGCGGCCGAACGAAGAATCCAATTTGAACGCGGATTGCAAATCTGTGTTCCTCGTGTGTCAATTAGTCGGATTTGATTAAAATTGGGGATTTTTTTATTTTTGACTTCTTACTTTTTAACAAAAATTACATTAAAAATGATTTCCTGAAGAAACCACTGGTTGGATCCGGGGTTTCTTGACGTCACTCGAAAGATCATTTCAAGACGCTTCAGAAAATGTACTTTCGCAGGAACAAATGTCAATTTTAAGGCCGTGACACGTTAGCAAAAAAACTCGAAAATGGAAAAAATCGAAAAAATCAACTTTCTTAATAATCAACGTAGACGCTTGTGTTTTACAGTTTTTTTCATCAGAAGAACGAGATAAAACGATTGGCGTTATAAAATTTCATCCAGAGAAAATTGCAAAAAAGTTAGCTAGTCACCATGAATTTTTTGAAAAAAGTCGATTTTTTCAGACTTTGTACGGCCGTAGCGGCCGAACGAAAAATCCAATTTGAACGCGGATTGCAAATCTGTGTTTCTCGTGTGTCAATAAGTCGGATTTGATTAAAATTGGCGATTTTTTATTTTTGACAAAAACCCGAAATTCTACCAAAGGGTCCCCCCTTCTTACTTTTTAACAAAAATTGCATTAAAAATGATTTCCTGAAGAAACCACTGGTTGGATCCGGGCTTTCTTGACGTCACTCGAAAGATCGCTTCAAGACGCTTCAGAAAATGTACTTTCGCAGGAACAAATGTCAATTTGAAGCCCGTGATGCGTCAGCAAAGAAAACTCGAAAATGGAAAAAATCGAAAAAATCAACTTTCTTAATAATCATCGTGGGCTTTTATGTAATACCTTTTTCTTCATCAGAAGAACGAGATAAATCGATTGGGGTTTATAAAATTCACCCAAAATTTTTTTGAAAAAAGTTGATTTTCTCAGACTTTGAAAATTATAGCTCACCTTTCTGGTATGCTTAACCTGTTATCACCAACATATTTCAACCCATGAAGCGTGGAATTATCACAGTAGGAATCGAACGCAGAGAGCATTTTGCGCAAAATTTTGTACTTCCTGTTTCTGTGCAATTTTACATCCTTCGACGCGTGCACGCTCTTGTTGCGAGATTGATCGCTTCTGAAAATTTAACCAATTGACAAGAAATACAATTTCCTCGATCCACCCCAACCTGAACTGATCACTTTCTCCAAAATTATAGATCGGCGTTAATCTTCCGAACTGCTTATTATCATCCCAAGCGTGGACGTTCCTCCTGGGTCGAATCATGGCGTGCCCCGGCACGTGCATCTTCTTCAACAACTCCAAAGCTTCTTTGCCCTTGCTCCTCGCATCTTCGACGTTTCGACCGCCGAAAACCTCCTCGGGTGCGGCTTGGCTTTCGGACAGATTTCGGACGGTAGGCATGCGTGATCCTCGCACTCGACTGAATACGAAATTCACGTTTGCGTGTCTCCGACGCGAATAATCATCGGGAACATCTATCACGTTCAGATCTTCGGCTTCGTGTGTACTTTGTGTACGTGTAGTTTGTATTTTTACACGAGGGGAGGGTAATTGTCGCGACTGCACACGTCGAGGGTCAGGGGGTCACCTCTTTAATTTTATTGCCAAGTTCAATTACGGTAATACGACTTGGACTGGATTGGAATTGATGAGGTTCGCCAGTGTTCGGGACAAGGAAAAATCTAATGAGTTATACGCGTGGCGGTTTACTTTTAATGAGTAATTTATTATCCTCGGGTCGGGCGCATAAATCGCCCGTGCTCCACCTTGTATTCTTCATCCGGAGCGGATTTATGTCCTGCATTTTCTTCCTCAACAATTGTTACTTATTGCGAATCATAAATTGCAGAATGCGCAATGCAACGGCTTTATCGTTCCGCAATAAAATCTAGTAAATAAATTAATGAACATAATTAATTATTGAATATAAAATTGTTTGCATAATGTATTGGCTGTGTATCAGAAATTTAGAAATATCACTATTGTACTTACTTTACCCTAATTTCCTGTCAATTACTTACAAAAATTGAATCAACGACGATACACCCAACGGATAATTATCGCTCGAGGGTTTTGGTTAAGTGGACTGGTGTGTAATAAACCATGGAATAATTGTCCCTCGATTTTTCTCTGTCTGCGTGGAAAGCGTTCGACCTAATTGCTAGCGTTTCCCCCCTTTCCATCCTTCCCTTCCTGTCTCTCATTAAATTAATTGTGTTTTCATTGGAGGGAATTGATTTAAAATAAACGATAGAAGACAGCGACGAAAATAGATTGAAGCGCAAATAGTTTAGGCAAATTAGATTTGTTAAAACCGATTTGTGAAATTAACCTCTTCAGGAACACAAGCAGATTTGTGCTATTCTAGAAAATCACATTAAATATCTCGGATATCGGTATTTGTAGCTCTTTTGTAGACTGAGTTTCAATAAATTGTATTACCATCTCGGATCAACAGAGAGTAATTCTGTCCCGGAATTCTTGATTTAATACTTCAATTCCAATTGTAATCAACAACCAACTGCACTGATGAGATCTGAAAGGTCGAAACCGGTCTGTACGTGTCCTGATGGGGAAACCATACTTAATATTCTTGATTTTGTTGTGTGTGTGTCTGCTGTGCGCGCTGTATCTCAAAAACTAATAAAGCAATTGATATGAAACTTTGAACATCCATCTTATTTGATAATCCGAGTAACTGAAAAGCTTTTGGTAAAATTTCGTGCACCGGAAGTGGGTGTTTACCTTAACCGTTTTTTGTTTTTTGCCAATATTTTCTTAAATATGAAAAATATCACAAAAACATTTAAACAAACATTGAAGACAACAAAGAAATGAACATCTTTTACTTGAAAACATTTTTCATAAAATCGTTTTTATTCGAGAAAAAAATGTATTGTTTTTTTTTAATTTTTGGTTTATAATTATAAAACGATAATAGTTACAGCGAATTTATGTTAATAATAATTGTAGAAAATGCCAAAATGAACAACTTATAAGGAATAAGTTTTTTCCGAAATCCCATTAGTTTTTGAGTAAACCGAGTTTTTGAATTTAAGTATAATTTTGCCATCTTTCATAATTTTGACGTTTTAAACGTCAGTTTCATGCGCTCGATGTACATTTAAAATATGATTATTTAAATGGCTGTGATACCATCACGTCGGAGAAAGTAACATGATGGCCACATCATCATTTTCTGGTATTGAACGAATGCCTTGAATTTACAAATAAAGAATGGGCTTTGATTTCGTACCGAACGAAAAATTTGACGACGGAAGTAATATTTTGAGTTTCAACTTTTAAACATCGTGCGTGTTTATAACGTGATAAATTTTATTGTGTGCAATCTTTGAATGTCATAACTGTTTTTAATCAGATGACAGGGTTTCATTAGACATCACGTCGGCGGGTTAAAAATGTTGCCGGATCACGTGAAATCGTCATCAATTATGCGACATTATTTCATTAGTCTTCGGCGGAGGGATGGCGCGGGGAAGGCCATCAATTTGCCACTGTGAAAAAGGTGTGTTGTTGCGGAAAGGAGGGCTATTTATAAAGAGGGAAGGAATCGATTTTTCCAACAAAGAACGCGACGTATAATCGCGCCCAAAGCGTTAAGATTACACATTTGCAGATCTTAAATGAAACCGTAAAATCGTTAAAGTGCACTTTTTCTTCATCAGAAGAACGAGATAAATCGATTGGAGTTGACAAATTTTAGCTAGCTAAAATAATAAAAAAAGTTGAAAATTTGAAATTCTATCCAAGGGTCTTACTTTTGCTGAAAAATTGGCTTTGAAATGATTTCCTGAAGAAACCACTGGTCCGATTCGAGGTTTCTATACATCACTGGAAAGATCCCCTTAAGACGCTTCAGAAAATGTACTTTCGCATGAACCAATGTCAATTTGTAGCCCGTGACACGTCAGCAAAGAAAACTCGAAAAAGGAAAAAATCGAAAAAATCAACTTTCTTAATAATTATCGTAGACCTTTATGTAATACAATTTTCTTCGCCTGAAGAACAAGATAAAACGACTGGCATTAAAATAATTCATCTAGAAAAAATTGCAAAAAAGTTAGCAAGTCACCATGGAAAATTTTGAAAAAAGTCGATTTTTTCAGACTTTGTACGGCTGTAGCGGCTAAACGAAGAATCCAAATCGAATGCGGATTTGAAATCTGTGCTTCTTGGGTGCAAGTTAGTCGGATTCAATTAAATTTGACACTTTTTAATTTTTGTCGAAAACTTAAAATTCGAGAGAAGGGTCCCCCCTTCTTACTTTTGCTTAAAAATTGCATTAAAAATGATTTCCTGAAGAAACCACTGGTTCGATTCGGGATTTCTATACGTCATTGGAAAGATCCCTTCAAGATCCTTTAGAAAATGAACTTGCACAAGAATTAATGTCAATTTCAAGCGCGTGAGGCGTCAGCAAAGAAAATTTGAAAATGAAAAAAAAAACAACTTTTTCAATAATCATCCCAGATCGTTAAAGTGCACTTTTTCTTCACCAGAAGAACGAGACAAACCGATTAGAGTTGACAAATTTCATCTAGCTAAAGTAATTAAAAAAGTTGAAAATTTGAAATATCTTCATGTTATAGGCAGATTTTATTTTGCAGATGCAGTTAAAAATATAATAACAATCGATGCGAGGGATACGATTTAAAAACAATTTTTTACATTTCGTATCTTCACATCTACACCTAATTTAAAAAAAAATAATCCAACGGTTTTCTTAACTTCAGATTTTCACATCTACACCAAACCGAAAACTGTGTATCTGCTCGCTCATCATATAAACGTAACAAAATTTATAAATTGATCTCTTTGTTATGAAAACGAGTAATTTCGCAAATCAAATTTTAACAGCACGTTAGGGCTAATTTAGTTTTGCGCTTATAAATTTTAAGATCAATTATGCAATTTAAAAATACGTGCATTTATATTCTTTGTAAAAAGAAGAGGGCACCAGTTGTCCATTGATTATTTCTGTAAATTGGGTTGCCTAGTGTAATATAACGATTAAAGTTAAAAATTAAAACGAACGCCTCCAATTTTTTAGAAAAAAGTCGATTTTTCACATTTTCAACTGCCGTAGCGGCTAAACGAAGACTCCAAATCGAACGCGGATTTCAAATCTGTGCTTCTTGGGTGCTAGTTAGTCGGATTCAATTAAATTTGGCGATTTTTAATTTTTGTCGAAAACTTGAAATTCGAGAGAAGGGTCCCCCCTTCTTACTTTTGCTAAAAAATTGGCTTTGAAATGATTTCTTGAAGAAACCACTGGTCCGATTCAAGGTTTCTATACATCACCGGAAACATCCCTTCAAGACCCTTCAGAAAATGTACTTTCACAAGAATAAATGTCAATTTGAAACCCGCAACACGTCAGCAAAGAAAACTCGAAAATGGAAAAAAACGAAAAAATCAACTTTCTTAATAATTATCGTAGATCTTTATGTAATACCATTTTCTTCGTCAGAAAAACGAGATAAAACGACTGGCGTTAAAAATTATCATCTGGAAAAAAATGTAAAAAAGTTAGCAAGTCACCATGCAAAATTTTGAAAAAAGTCGATTTTTCAGACTTTGAACGACCGTAGCGGCTGAACGAAGAATCCAATTTGAACGCGGATTGCAAATCTGTGCTCCACGTACGTCAATTAGTCGGATTTAATTAAAATTGGCGATTTTAAATTTTTGACGAAAACCTGAAAAAATCATCCAAGGGTCCCCCCTTCTTACTTTTTCCCAAAAATTGCGTTTGAAATGATTTCCTGAAGAAACCACTGGTTCGATTCGGGGTTTCTATACATCAACGTAAAGATCCCTTCAAGGCGCTTCATAAAATGTACTTGCGCAACAACAAATGTCAATTTGAAGCCAGTGACACGTCTGCAAAGAAAATTTGAAAATGAAAAAAATCGAAAAAATCAACTTTCTTAAAAATCATCGTAGACCTTTATGTAATACCATTTTTTACACCAGAAGAACGAGATAAATCGATTGGCGTTACCAATTTCATTTAGCTCAAAATTTAAAAAAAAAATTAAAAGCTTCTTTACCACTCTCTAGAAAGCAAAGGTGCATGCAAAGCTGTAGTAGTGATGGAACTTTTAACACTGAAAAATTGATGGGGAATGATAATTAATACTTATTTAAATTTTGTTTACAGTCAATTACTCTCCGAGAAATTCCAAGAATCATTCAAGTAGAAGGCGAATCAAAAGGAGTTCCTGTCCCAATACAACGAGGAGCTGGAGTGGAAGCTGTTGCAGAACAAGGAGGTCGTCATACACACACACGCATTATCAATAAATTTATTATATACACATACATATATTGTACAATCAAATGAAATAAAATTTATCAGATTTAAAAATGAATCGTGTTTTATTTAAAATCTCAACTGCCTACAGTGTCACAATGAAAACTGATTTAAATCGCTGTCCCGGCGCTTCCACCAAATACGTCTATCACCAGTTTTGTGTTCTCCTGTCAAGTGTACCAGGATCCGGAAGTGGAAACACATTGGAATCGTTATCTCTTAGGTGCCGCTGATATCTATTTATTGTTTCAAAAAAAAGTTACGTTTGTATCACGAGATTAATTTTACTATTAATATTTCTCTTCAAAAATTCGATCGAAAAATTACGGTTCAGAATGTGTACCCTAATTTAATTTCGAAAAATTTTCAAGATTTGTATCAGGAGACCAGAAACGAAAAGAGGTATTTTACGATTAATTTTTCTGTTCAAAAATTCGATCGAAAATTTTCAAGATTTGTATCAGGAGACCAGAAACGAAAAGAGGTATTTTACTATTAATTTTTCTGTTCAAAAATTCGATCGAAAATTTACGGTTCAGAATGTGTACCCTAATTTAATTTCGAAAAATTTTCAAGATTTGTATCAGGAGACCAGAAACGAAAAGAGGTATTTTACGATTAATTTTTCTGTTCAAAAATTCGATCGAAAATTTTCAAGATTTGTATCAGGAGACCAGAAACGAAAAGAGGTATTTTACGATTAATTTTTCTCTTCAAAAATTCGATCGAAAATTTACGGTTCAGAATGTGTACCCTAATTTAATTTCGAAAAATTTTCAAGATTTGTATCAGGAGACCAGGAACGCAAAGAGGTATTTTACGATTAATTTTTCTGTTCAAAAATTCGATCGAAAATTTTCAAGATTTGTATCAGGAGACCAGAAACGAAAAGAGGTATTTTACTATTAATTTTTCTGTTCAAAAATTCGATCGAAAATTTTCAAGATTTGTATCAGGAGACCAGAAACGAAAAGAGGTATTTTACTATTAATTTTTCTCTTCAAAAATTCGATCGAAAATTTTCAAGATTTGTATCAGGAGACCAGAAACGAAAAGAGGTATTTTACTATTAATTTTTCTGTTCAAAAATTCGATCGAAAATTTTCAAGATTTGTATCAGGAGACCAGAAACGAAAAGAGGTATTTTACTATTAATTTTTCTCTTCAAAAATTCGATCGAAAATTTACGGTTCAGAATGTGTACCCTAATTTAATTTCGAAAAATTTTCAAGATTTGTATCAGGAGACCAGGAACGCAAAGAGGTATTTTACTATTAATTTTTCTGTTCAAAAATTCGATCGAAAATTTTCAAGATTTGTATCAGGAGACCAGGAACGCAAAGAGGTATTTTACGATTAATTTTTCTGTTCAAAAATTCGATCGAAAATTTACGGTTCAGAATGTGTACCCTAATTTAATTTCGAAAAATTTTCAAGATTTGTATCAGGAGACCAGAAACGAAAAGAGGTATTTTACTATTAATTTTTCTCTTCAAAAATTCGATCGAAAATTTTCAAGATTTGTATCAGGAGACCAGGAACGCAAAGAGGTATTTTACTATTAATATTTCTCTTCAAAAATTCGATCGAAAATTTACGGTTCAGAATGTGTACCCTAATTTAATTTCGAAAAATTTTCAAGATTTGTATCAGGAGACCAGAAACGAAAAGAGGTATTTTACAATTAATTTTTCTGTTCAAAAATTCGATCGAAAATTTTCAAGATTTGTATCAGGAGACCAGAAACGAAAAGAGGTATTTTACTATTAATTTTTCTGTTCAAAAATTCGATCGAAAATTTTCAAGATTTGTATCAGGAGACCAGAAACGAAAAGAGGTATTTTACAATTAATTTTTCTGTTCAAAAATTCGATCGAAAATTTTCAAGATTTGTATCAGGAGACCAGAAACGAAAAGAGGTATTTTACAATTAATTTTTCTGTTCAAAAATTCGATCGAAAATTTTCAAGATTTGTATCAGGAGACCAGAAACGAAAAGAGGTATTTTACTATTAATTTTTCTGTTCAAAAATTCGATCGAAAATTTTCAAGATTTGTATCAGGAGACCAGAAACGAAAAGAGGTATTTTACTATTAATTTTTCTGTTCAAAAATTCGATCGAAAATTTTCAAGATTTGTATCAGGAGACCAGAAACGAAAAGAGGTATTTTACAATTAATTTTTCTGTTCAAAAATTCGATCGAAAATTTTCAAGATTTGTATCAGGAGACCAGAAACGAAAAGAGGTATTTTACTATTAATTTTTCTGTTCAAAAATTCGATCGAAAATTTTCAAGATTTGTATCAGGAGACCAGAAACGAAAAGAGGTATTTTACTATTAATTTTTCTGTTCAAAAATTCGATCGAAAATTTTCAAGATTTGTATCAGGAGACCAGAAACGAAAAGAGGTATTTTACAATTAATTTTTCTGTTCAAAAATTCGATCGAAAATTTTCAAGATTTGTATCAGGAGACCAGAAACGAAAAGAGGTATTTTACTATTAATTTTTCTGTTCAAAAATTCGATCGAAAATTTACGGTTCAGAATGTGTACCCTAATTTAATTTCGAAAAATTTTCAAGATTTGTATCAGGAGACCAGAAACGAAAAGAGGTATTTTACTATTAATTTTTCTGTTCAAAAATTCGATCGAAAATTTTCAAGATTTGTATCAGGAGACCAGAAACGAAAAGAGGTATTTTACTATTAATTTTTCTGTTCAAAAATTCGATCGAAAATTTTCAAGATTTGTATCAGGAGACCAGAAACGAAAAGAGGTATTTTACAATTAATTTTTCTGTTCAAAAATTCGATCGAAAATTTTCAAGATTTGTATCAGGAGACCAGAAACGAAAAGAGGTATTTTACAATTAATTTTTCTGTTCAAAAATTCGATCGAAAATTTTCAAGATTTGTATCAGGAGACCAGAAACGAAAAGAGGTATTTTACTATTAATTTTTCTGTTCAAAAATTCGATCGAAAATTTTCAAGATTTGTATCAGGAGACCAGAAACGAAAAGAGGTATTTTACTATTAATTTTTCTGTTCAAAAATTCGATCGAAAATTTTCAAGATTTGTATCAGGAGACCAGAAACGAAAAGAGGTATTTTACAATTAATTTTTCTGTTCAAAAATTCGATCGAAAATTTTCAAGATTTGTATCAGGAGACCAGAAACGAAAAGAGGTATTTTACTATTAATTTTTCTGTTCAAAAATTCGATCGAAAATTTTCAAGATTTGTATCAGGAGACCAGAAACGAAAAGAGGTATTTTACTATTAATTTTTCTGTTCAAAAATTCGATCGAAAATTTTCAAGATTTGTATCAGGAGACCAGAAACGAAAAGAGGTATTTTACAATTAATTTTTCTGTTCAAAAATTCGATCGAAAATTTTCAAGATTTGTATCAGGAGACCAGAAACGAAAAGAGGTATTTTACAATTAATTTTTCTGTTCAAAAATTCGATCGAAAATTTTCAAGATTTGTATCAGGAGACCAGAAACGAAAAGAGGTATTTTACTATTAATTTTTCTGTTCAAAAATTCGATCGAAAATTTTCAAGATTTGTATCAGGAGACCAGAAACGAAAAGAGGTATTTTACTATAAATTTTTCTGTTCAAAAATTCGATCGAAAATTTTCAAGATTTGTATCAGGAGACCAGAAACGAAAAGAGGTATTTTACAATTAATTTTTCTGTTCAAAAATTCGATCGAAAATTTTCAAGATTTGTATCAGGAGACCAGAAACGAAAAGAGGTATTTTACTATTAATTTTTCTGTTCAAAAATTCGATCGAAAATTTTCAAGATTTGTATCAGGAGACCAGAAACGAAAAGAGGTATTTTACTATTAATTTTTCTGTTCAAAAATTCGATCGAAAATTTTCAAGATTTGTATCAGGAGACCAGAAACGAAAAGAGGTATTTTACAATTAATTTTTCTGTTCAAAAATTCGATCGAAAATTTTCAAGATTTGTATCAGGAGACCAGAAACGAAAAGAGGTATTTTACTATTAATTTTTCTGTTCAAAAATTCGATCGAAAATTTTCAAGATTTGTATCAGGAGACCAGAAACGAAAAGAGGTATTTTACAATTAATTTTTCTGTTCAAAAATTCGATCGAAAATTTACGGTTCAGAATGTGTACCCTAATTTAATTTCGAAAAATTTTCAAGATTTGTATCAGGAGACCAGAAACGAAAAGAGGTATTTTACTATTAATTTTTCTGTTCAAAAATTCGATGTGAAAATTTTCAAGATTTGTATCAGGAGGCCAGAAACGAAAAGAGGTATTTTACGATTAATTTTTCTGTTCAAAAATTCGATCGAAAATTTTCAAGATTTGTATCAGGAGGCCAGAAACGAAAAGAGGTATTTTACGATTAATTTTTCTGTTCAAAAATTCGATCGAAAATTTTCAAGATTTGTATCAGGAGGCCAGAAACGAAAAGAGGTATTTTACGATTAATTTTTCTGTTCAAAAATTCGATCGAAAATTTTCAAGATTTGTATCAGGAGGCCAGAAACGAAAAGAGGTATTTTACGATTAATTTTTCTGTTCAAAAATTCGATCGAAAATTTTCAAGATTTGTATCAGGAGACCAGAAACGAAAAGAGGTATTTTACTATTAATTTTTCTGTTCAAAAATTCGATCGAAAATTTTCAAGATTTGTATCAGGAGACCAGAAACGAAAAGAGGTATTTTACAATTAATTTTTCTGTTCAAAAATTCGATCGAAAATTTTCAAGATTTGTATCAGGAGACCAGAAACGAAAAGAGGTATTTTACTATTAATTTTTCTGTTCAAAAATTCGATCGAAAATTTTCAAGATTTGTATCAGGAGACCAGAAACGAAAAGAGGTATTTTACTATTAATTTTTCTGTTCAAAAATTCGATCGAAAATTTTCAAGATTTGTATCAGGAGACCAGAAACGAAAAGAGGTATTTTACAATTAATTTTTCTGTTCAAAAATTCGATCGAAAATTTACGGTTCAGAATGTGTACCCTAATTTAATTTCGAAAAATTTTCAAGATTTGTATCAGGAGACCAGAAACGAAAAGAGGTATTTTACTATTAATTTTTCTGTTCAAAAATTCGATGTGAAAATTTTCAAGATTTGTATCAGGAGGCCAGAAACGAAAAGAGGTATTTTACTATTAATTTTTCTGTTCAAAAATTCGATCGAAAATTTTCAAGATTTGTATCAGGAGACCAGAAACGAAAAGAGGTATTTTACTATTAATTTTTCTGTTCAAAAATTCGATCGAAAATTTTCAAGATTTGTATCAGGAGACCAGAAACGAAAAGAGGTATTTTACGATTAATTTTTCTGTTCAAAAATTCGATCGAAAATTTTCAAGATTTGTATCAGGAGGCCAGAAACGAAAAGAGGTATTTTACGATTAATTTTTCTGTTCAAAAATTCGATCGAAAATTTTCAAGATTTGTATCAGGAGACCAGAAACGAAAAGAGGTATTTTACTATTAATTTTTCTGTTCAAAAATTCGATCGAAAATTTTCAAGATTTGGATCAGGAGACTAGGAACGCAAAGAGGTATTTTAGGGTCTGAAATAAGTTTGTAATAAAACGCAAGTACTTTTTATAATTTTTTATTTGTGCCAATACTACAAATTTTACACAATAAATAAAGAATCTTAGTTATCGTATTTAAAAACTATGTAGGCAAAACAGAATATGAGAATATAAAACAAAAACAAAGATACAATTTCTAAAATCCAAAGGAAAATATGTGAGTGGCGGGAAAACATCATATTGCATAAATCTACTCTAACACTTATTTAACAAAAATGAACCAGTTGGATCGTATAAGTGACGGTGGTGGTCGTTTTCATCACAGCTTTGGTCGCGTTGTCCATGGCCAGGTTGACTTCGCCGTCGTTGTTGTTGTGGTCGTTGTTGACCTCACGATGGATTTCAATGCACCCGCCTTGGTCTGAAAAAAGATTGTTGGTATTAGAACTAATAAAGTAATTAATGTGTTGTTAATGAGTAATTATTTTTCTCAGAAAAATGTGTTTTCATGATTTCAACGTACACGTCGGGTTTTTGGCTCGTAACTCCTTGCATATTGCAAATATTGCAACAAACAATGATTGTTTATAAAGTAGATGAATGCCTTAATCAACGTATGTACCAAGAATTGCACTGTTTTCGTTATTTAAGTGAAAAAATCGACCCGAAAGTGGAAATTTATTTTTCATGATCGTTGATTTTAACATGCACTTGTCGTGTTTTTGGCTCGTAACTCCTTGGATATTGCAAATATTGCAACAAACAATGATTGTTTATAAAGTAGATGAATGCCTTAATCAACGTATGTACCAAGAATTGCACTGTTTTCGTTATTGAAGTGAAAAAATCGACCCGAAAGTGGAAATTTATTTTTCGTGATCGTTGATTTTATCATGCACACGTCGTGTTTTTGGCTCGTAACTCCTTGGATATTACAAATATTGCAACAAACAATGATTGTTTATAAAGTAGATGAATGCCTTAATGAACGTATGTACCAAGAATTGCACTGTTTTCGTTATTGAAGTGAAAAAATCGACCCGAAAGTGAAAATTTATTTTTCGTGATCGTTGATTTTAACATGCACTTGTCGTGTTTTTGGCTCGTAACTCCTTGGATATTGCAAATATTGCAACAAACAATGATTGTTTATAAAGTAGATGAATGCCTTAATCAACGTATGTACCAAGAATTGCACTGTTTTCGTTATTGAAGTGAAAAAATCGACCCGAAAGTGGAAATTTATTTTTCGTGATCGTTGATTTTATCATGCACACGTCGTGTTTTTGGCTCGTAACTCCTTGGATATTACAAATATTGCAACAAACAATGATTGTTTATAAAGTAGATGAATGCCTTAATGAACGTATGTACCAAGAATTGCACTGTTTTCGTTATTTAAGTGAAAAAATCGACCCGAAAGTGAAAATTTATTTTTCGTGATCGTTGATTTTAACATGCACTTGTCGTGTTTTTGGCTCGTAACTCCTTGGATATTGCAAATATTGCAACAAACAATGATTGTTTATAAAGTAGATGAATGCCTTAATCAACGTATGTACCAAGAATTGCACTGTTTTCGTTATTTAAGTGAAAAAATCGACCCGAAAGTGGAAATTTATTTTTCATGATCGTTGATTTTAACATGCACTTGTCGTGTTTTTGGCTCGTAACTCCTTGGATATTGCAAATATTGCAACAAACAATGATTGTTTATAAAGTAGATGAATGCCTTAATCAACGTATGTACCAAGAATTGCACTGTTTTCGTTATTGAAGTGAAAAAATCGACCCGAAAGTGGAAATTTATTTTTCGTGATCGTTGATTTTATCATGCACACGTCGTGTTTTTGGCTCGTAACTCCTTGGATATTACAAATATTGCAACAAACAATGATTGTTTATAAAGTAGATGAATGCCTTAATGAACGTATGTACCAAGAATTGCACTGTTTTCGTTATTGAAGTGAAAAAATCGACCCGAAAGTGGAAATTTATTTTTCGTGATCGTTGATTTTATCATGCACACGTCGTGTTTTTGGCTCGTAACTCCTTGGATATTGCAAATATTGCAACAAACAATGATTGTTTATAAAGTAGATGAATGCCTTAATGAACGTATGTACCAAGAATTGCACTGTTTTCGTTATTTAAGTGAAAAAATCGACCCGAAAGTGAAAATTTATTTTTTATGATCGTTGATTTTAACATGCACTTGTCGTGTTTTTGGCTCGTAACTCCTTGGATATTGCAAATATTGCAACAAACAATGATTGTTTATAAAGTAGATGAATGCCTTAATCAACGTATGTACCAAGAATTGCACTGTTTTCATTATTTACCTGAAAAAATCGACCCGAAAGTGGAAATTTATTTTTCGTGATCGTTGATTTTATAATGCACACGTCGTGTTTTTGGCTCGTAACTCCTTGGATATTGCAAATATTGCAACAAACAATGATTGTTTATAAAGTAGATGAATGCCTTAACGAACGCATGTACCAAGAATTGCACTGTTTGCTTTATTTACCTGAAAAAATCGACCCGAAAGTGGAAATTTATTTTTCGTGATCGTTGATTTTAACATGCACTTGTCGTGTTTTTGGCTCGTAACTCCTTGGATATTGCAAATATTGCAACAAACAATGATTGTTTATAAAGTAGATGAATGCCCTAACGAACGTATGTACCAAGAATTGCACTGTTTTCATTATTTACCTGAAAAAATCGACCCGAAAGTGGAAATTTATTTTTCATGATCGTTGATTTTATCATGCACACGTCGTGTTTTTGGCTCGTAACTCCTTGGATATTGCAAATATTGCAACAAACAATGATTGTTTATAAAGTAGATGAATGCCCTAACGAACGCATGTAACAAGAATTGCACTGTTTGCATTATTTACCTGAAAAAATCGACCCGAAAGTGGAAATTTATTTTTCATGATCGTTGATTTTATCATGCACACGTCGTGTTTTTGGCTCGTAACTCCTTGGATATTGCAAATATTGCAACAAACAATGATTGTTTATAAAGTAGATGAATGCCCTAACGAACGCATGTAACAAGAATTGCACTGTTTGCATTATTTACCTGAAAAAATCGACCCGAAAGTGGAAATTTATTTTTCGTGATCGTTGATTTTATCACGCACATATCGTGTTTTTGGCTCGTAACTCCTTGTATATTGCAAATATTGCAACAAACAATGATTGTTTATAAAGTAGATGAATGCCCTAACGAACGTATGTACCAAGAATTGCACTGTTTGCATTATTTACCTGAAAAAATCGACCCGAAAGTGGAAATTTATTTTTCATGATCGTTGATTTTATCACGCACATATCGTGTTTTTGGCTCGTAACTCCTTGTATATTGCAAATATTGCAACAAACAATGATTGTTTATAAAGTAGATGAATGCCCTAACGAACGTATGTACCAAGAATTGCACTGTTTGCATTATTTACCTGAAAAAATCGACCCGAAAGTGGAAATTTATTTTTCGTGATCGTTGATTTTATCACGCACATATCGTGTTTTTGGCTCGTAACTCCTTGTATATTGCAAATATTGCAACAAACAATGATTGTTTATAAAGTAGATGAATGCCCTAACGAACGTATGTACCAAGAATTGCACTGTTTTCATTATTTACCTGAAAAAATCGACCCGAAAGTGGAAATTTATTTTTCGTGATCGTTGATTTTATCACGCACATATCGTGTTTTTGGCTCGTAACTCCTCGGATATTGCAAATATTGCAACAAACAATGATTGTTTATAAAGTAGATGAATGCCCTAACGAACGCATGTACCAAGAATTGCACTGTTTTCATTATTTACCTGAAAAAATCGACCCGAAAGTGGAAATTTATTTTTCATGATCGTTGATTTTAACATGCACTCGTCGTGTTTTTGGCTCGTAACTCCTTGGATATTGCAAATATTGCAACAAACAATGATTGTTTATAAAGTAGATGAATGCCCTAACGAACGCATGTACCAAGAATTGCACTGTTTTCATTATTTACCTGAAAAAATCGATCCGAAAGTGGAAATTTATTTTTCATGATCGTTGATTTTATCATGCACTCGTCGTGTTTTTGGCTCGTAACTCCTTGAATATTGCAAATATTGCAACAAACAATGATTGTTTATAAAGTAGATGAATGCCTTAACGAACGTATGTACCAAGAATTGCACTGTTTGCATTATTTACCTGAAAAAATCGACCCGAAAGTGGAAATTTATTTTTCATGATCGTTGATTTTAACATGCACTCGTCGTGTTTTTGGCTCGTAACTCCTTGGATATTGCAAATATTGCAACAAACAATGATTGTTTATAAAGTAGATGAATGCCCTAACGAACGCATGTAACAAGAATTGCACTGTTTGCATTATTTACCTGAAAAAATCGACCCGAAAGTGGAAATTTATTTTTCATGATCGTTGATTTTATCATGCACACGTCGTGTTTTTGGCTCGTAACTCCTTGGATATTGCAAATATTGCAACAAACAATGATTGTTTATAAAGTAGATGAATGCCCTAACGAACGCATGTAACAAGAATTGCACTGTTTGCATTATTTACCTGAAAAAATCGACCCGAAAGTGGAAATTTATTTTTCGTGATCGTTGATTTTATCACGCACATATCGTGTTTTTGGCTCGTAACTCCTTGTATATTGCAAATATTGCAACAAACAATGATTGTTTATAAAGTAGATGAATGCCCTAACGAACGTATGTACCAAGAATTGCACTGTTTGCATTATTTACCTGAAAAAATCGACCCGAAAGTGGAAATTTATTTTTCATGATCGTTGATTTTATCACGCACATATCGTGTTTTTGGCTCGTAACTCCTTGTATATTGCAAATATTGCAACAAACAATGATTGTTTATAAAGTAGATGAATGCCCTAACGAACGTATGTACCAAGAATTGCACTGTTTGCATTATTTACCTGAAAAAATCGACCCGAAAGTGGAAATTTATTTTTCGTGATCGTTGATTTTATCACGCACATATCGTGTTTTTGGCTCGTAACTCCTTGTATATTGCAAATATTGCAACAAACAATGATTGTTTATAAAGTAGATGAATGCCCTAACGAACGTATGTACCAAGAATTGCACTGTTTTCATTATTTACCTGAAAAAATCGACCCGAAAGTGGAAATTTATTTTTCGTGATCGTTGATTTTATCACGCACATATCGTGTTTTTGGCTCGTAACTCCTCGGATATTGCAAATATTGCAACAAACAATGATTGTTTATAAAGTAGATGAATGCCCTAACGAACGCATGTACCAAGAATTGCACTGTTTTCATTATTTACCTGAAAAAATCGATCCGAAAGTGGAAATTTATTTTTCATGATCGTTGATTTTAACATGCACTCGTCGTGTTTTTGGCTCGTAACTCCTTGGATATTGCAAATATTGCAACAAACAATGATTGTTTATAAAGTAGATGAATGCCCTAACGAACGCATGTACCAAGAATTGCACTGTTTTCATTATTTACCTGAAAAAATCGATCCGAAAGTGGAAATTTATTTTTCATGATCGTTGATTTTATCATGCACTCGTCGTGTTTTTGGCTCGTAACTCCTTGAATATTGCAAATATTGCAACAAACAATGATTGTTTATAAAGTAGATGAATGCCCTAACGAACGCATGTACCAAGAATTGCACTGTTTGCATTATTTACCTGAAAAAATCGACCCGAAAGTGGAAATTTATTTTTCATGATCGTTGATTTTAACATGCACTCGTCGTGTTTTTGGCTCGTAACTCCTTGGATATTGCAAATATTGCAACAAACAATGATTGTTTATAAAGTAGATGAATGCCCTAACGAACGCATGTACCAAGAATTGCACTGTTTGCATTATTTACCTGAAAAAATCGACCCGAAAGTGGAAATTTATTTTTCATGATCGTTGATTTTAACATGCACTCGTCGTGTTTTTGGCTCGTAACTCCTTGGATATTGCAAATATTGCAACAAACAATGATTGTTTATAAAGTAGATGAATGCCCTAACGAACGCATGTACCAAGAATTGCACTGTTTTCATTATTTACCTGAAAAAATCGATCCGAAAGTGGAAATTTATTTTTCATGATCGTTGATTTTAACATGCACTCGTCGTGTTTTTGGCTCGTAACTCCTTGGATATTGCAAATATTGCAACAAACAATGATTGTTTATAAAGTAGATGAATGCCCTAACGAACGCATGTACCAAGAATTGCACTGTTTTCATTATTTACCTGAAAAAATCGATCCGAAAGTGGAAATTTATTTTTCATGATCGTTGATTTTATCATGCACTCGTCGTGTTTTTGGCTCGTAACTCCTTGAATATTGCAAATATTGCAACAAACAATGATTGTTTATAAAGTAGATGAATGCCTTAACGAACGTATGTACCAAGAATTGCACTGTTTGCATTATTTACCTGAAAAAATCGACCCGAAAGTGGAAATTTATTTTTCATGATCGTTGATTTTAACATGCACTCGTCGTGTTTTTGGCTCGTAACTCCTTGGATATTGCAAATATTGCAACAAACAATGATTGTTTATAAAGTAGATGAATGCCCTAACGAACGCATGTACCAAGAATTGCACTGTTTTCATTATTTACCTGAAAAAATCGACCCGAAAGTGGAAATTTATTTTTCATGATCGTTGATTTTAACATGCACTCGTCGTGTTTTTGGCTCGT